>CM068581.1:80625787-81825787 GCA_035048485.1 Pteria penguin | reverse complement strand
TTCATCTGTTCTGGAAATGTTACCTGATATGCCTAAAATAGGACAACTGGAATTCGCCTTGGAATATGACAAGTAAGAAAAGTTCACGTGAAAGTGACCCGTCAGATCAATCAAGTGAGGGGTTACATCAAACATAGATAAATAGACTGATACCATGAACAAGGCCTTGTCTAGCGTTATCTCAGATTTGGACTTAAGATTTATTTGCATTAATCAAGCGATTCATTGAGTTTTAATTTTGACAGTTGTATAAATTGACAGCATTCTAAACGCAATTCCTCTCGCTTTCGACAAAAAAATGAATATAGATTATTACGCTTAGGAAATATTCTTTATCGTTATATATGTCAATTAGGGATTGAAAAGGATTTTATGGTTTTTTATCAAAATATTAGACTTTAAATATTATTGAACAAGTAAGTAGATTAAATCAAAGTAAAAAGGCTTTTATATGCAATTAAACATTCTGTCATAAACTAGACTAAATTTTTGATAAAACATAATAAAGTGCACTAAGAACTCTTCCAAGACAGAGAGTATGCATTTAATGCAATGTGGATTCACTCTGTTCTAATGATTTGGGAAAACTGTTGTTAATTATATAATAATTCTGTAAAATTTTCTGAGTTCCAAGTTCAAATTAAATATGAATTTTATCTGAAATTAAAACACAAACAGAAGCGTAAAGTGTAAATGATATTATGTCCCTCTAGAAAACAAACAAATTTACCACATTCATAAATCCATGAAAACAAAATATCTCAAGAAAATACTTGTATTGCTGCAAAAAGATATGCATATTGCATTCAATAGGCATTTCGACAACTCCAGTGATCCTCAAAAGAGTCTGACTCAACTCGACATAATAGACGGGAAAGAAGACATCTTATTTAATTGTATAAGAACATGAATACGGATAGGCACCCAATAAAAGAATAAACACTCAAAAGGAAAGCACAAAACTGTACGACTGTAATGCACATCTCCGGAGTTAGGGAGGTCAATTGAAAAAAGCATACAGACATCTGACTCAGTCCTATAACAAAAGTCATAACAGACAGATAAGCATGCTAAATGACAATCGCCATTCAATTAGTATGGTTAACCTGTGTACCAGACCACCTTCCCACTCACCACAAAAGCAGAAAAATAAAAGAACACATATTTAGGAATGATAGCAAACTTTGAATTAAGATTAAAAGAGGACAGCATCTGATTCAGCCGTATAACAGAAGTCACAACGGAGATGAACTGTATTTATCTGAAAACTACACATAAGAACATCACAAAAACTTTCGATTAAAGTGCAGTTACCATATCGTTTTAGGACGGTATATTGATTTGACAGTAGTCAATTAATTGGTATTGTTTACTGGTTTACGGGCCCACCACAGAAGAAGTATAATCAATGGACACACATTTAAAAAAAATAAATGAAATAAAATGAAACTATGGAAGAGAATTATTTACTAGAATTGGTGTGATAATATAAATAAATCGAACATTGGGAGTTCGAAATCATCCCTAAAGCTATAGGTCTCACTTTTGAATTTCAGGGGTCCGTGAATGTCTACTGAGATACATTGCTGTTAGTGCCATAGTCACTTGACACCAGTTACATTCGTATTTTACATAACATTACACTTATGCTTTTTGCAGTGTGGAGCTCGTAAAAAAGTTCCCCGCGGAGGGTTTGACTTCAGTGTTTTATACCTTTTTTCTGATAGTATGTGGCAATGGCACTTCTATACACAGTGTTTGTTTACATTCATGTATATATACAATGCAGTATCATATGTTTCGTCTTTATGTAAGGGCATTCACGGCGGGTGTGCCTAGCTAAACAGAAGACGCTCACTCTTCTCGGGCACCTGGTTTCATCACTGGATTTCAGGGGTCCGTGAATGGCAACTGTGGTACATTTTTGTTAATGCCATGGTCATGTTACACCAGTTACCTTCGTATTTTACATTGCATTGGCACCGTATACAGCCTTTCTACATTGACAATATGACAATGAAATCATCGTCAAGACTATTATTGCTCTTGTATTGGGCCCTTATACAGCATTTGTACGTCGACAATATCACCCTAAGATCATCGCTATGACTATTGGCATTTATATTAGTCATTTGGTATTTATATATACTGCCATATGGTATTTATATTAGTCAATTGGTTCGGTTCCCTGGAGCCTGCACTAACGGTTTGGATTTTCACGCAAAAAAAATCTCAGATTGCTTTCAAACTTCTTACTCTACAATACATATCCAGCGGAATATCCCATCCCAATTTCTACGGTGATCTAGTGTATAAACTAAGAAGTGTCAAAGGTTCCAATAATTTCATTTCGGCAGGTTCTAAAATTAGTAAACGCCTTCGACATTGACAGTATGACCCCGAGATCATCGCTAAGACCATAGTTGTTGTATTAGATCCCTCTACAACCAAATGCATACATTTGCTTGAACGTTGCACTCGGACTAACAGGGCAGTAGGGACTCTATGACGGGCCTTGTCCAACTTTTTCAGAGGAGACAAGGTCCTGATCCTCGTCCCCTCTGACTCTTAGTCGGGACTCCTATTGATCAATGATCTGAGCTCCTATTGATCAAGGATATGAACACGGTTTACTTATGTTGATGTCGCCTTACATATTTTAAAAATTATATTATTCTATAAACGTTTTATAATCTATCTCCTTGAGAAACCTCTTGATCTTTGATCTTTATATGGAGGATTATTTATAAATTTTTAAATGTGTGTCCTTATTTGTTACCAGTACAAAAAACCTCCACTTATTTGTTACCAGTACAAAAAGCCTATAAGAAATCTTATTTTAAATTATAATAAAGTTACATCTAACCCTGATGTTTCAGACTCTATTCCTTCGTCGTGTTCTTGTGAAAATTCTAAATATGTTTATAAACCGGCAGGTCATGTTATTACTGGTGACCTAAACTGTATTTCGGACAAGAAATTACGCACTCTTTTCGGAAAAGGACCTAAATATAGGTTACCGTCCAGGATAGATTTCAATAAATGCCGAGACGTTATAGAAGATGCTCTAACTACATATTGTAAACGTTGGTGTAAAAAAGAACAGGTAAAGGTTCATGCTCTTAATGATTGGAAATACGAGATTTTAAGAATTGTCGATATCCGTATTAAGAACTTTACGGAAAATCCGCATTTATTTCAACAGCCTAATACATTGACGACAAATTTTATTAAAAAGAAGATAGCTGACTTACATGCTAAATATGTCTTTGTTCCCGCTGATAAAGCAGGTAATAACATAATAGTTGTTTGAAAACTATATTATATTGAAGTACTTAAAAACGAATTAAACTCCACTCATACATATGTGGAAAGCTCTACCTCAAAAGACAGCACTTTGCACGATCACCTCATGACCAGGTCCGACTTCAAAATTAAAACTGATAAATCTGATCTACCAACCATGTATTGGCTCCCAAAACTACATAAAAGTCCATATAAATCACATTTCATATCTAATTCTAGCCACTGCTCTACTACGGTACTATCGAAACATATTACGTCTGCTCTAACTGCTATAAAAGATCATATTATCAAATATTGTGATGTCGCATTTCATAATAGTTTTCACAGAGAATCTAAAACGTACATATGTACTTCCAATAACTCTGGATTCTTTTCCAACAAACAATATACTTCATATAAATACTGGACTTGCAAGGAATTATGTAAAGCACTAGATTTTTTCATGAATAATATTTTTGTGCAATTTGATGGCAAGATATATCAACAAATAATTGGGATTCCTATGGGTACTAACTGCGCGCCTCTGATAGCAGATTTATTTCTTTATTGTTATGAGAGGGATTTTATGGTTTCTATTCAAAAATCAAAACGTTTTGACCTCATTGACAAATTTAATAATACTTGCAGATATCTGGATGACATTTTGGTTATCGACAACCCTGAATTCGAGCAATTTATATCAGAAATATATCCACCAGAGCTCACATTGAATAAAGCTAATACTTGAGATAAATCTACACCTTTCTCAGATTTAAATATCAAAATTATCAACCACCTAATATATACTAATATTTATGATAAACGTGAGGATTTTGGATTTCCTATTGTAAATTTCCCTTACTTGTTTGGCGATGTCCCTCGACTCCCATTATATGGTATCTATATATCTCAATTAGTTCGATTTGTCAGAGGCTGCACCGATGGTTTGGACTTTTATAAACGAAATTTACAAATTACTACTAAACTTTTAACTCAGGGTTACAGATATCACAAGCTAAGAAAAACATTCGGCAAATTCTAAATTTGGAAATATTTCTTTTCAACAGTATGTATCCAATGGAATTTCCCATCCTAATTTTTACGGTGATCTCGTATATAAACTAAGGAAAGTAAAAGGCTCCGATAACGTTATTTTATCATGTAATAAAATAGTCAAACGTCTCCTAAATAGACAATATGATATTGAGAGCATCAAAAAGACTATAGGTCTTGTATTTGGCCCCTCTACAGCCTTATGCAGACTTTTACTTGAACGTTGCATGCTGACTAACAGGGCGGTGGGGACTATATGACTGGCCTTGTCCAAACCTCTTTCAGAGGAGACATGGTCCTGAACCTCGTCCCCTCTGACTGTTAGTCGGGACTCCTACAGATCTAGGGTCTTAGCTCGCTTTCAGACTGGCAGAGCACGGTTTATCATGTTGATGTCGTATATATTTTTATACCATTATGTGTTTTACAATACCTTACGTGTTTATATTTTTATGACCTCTCAATATGCGATACCTGTTGACCCTTGCTCTTTACATGGAGGATTATTTATAAATTTTTAAATGTACGTCTTTTGATTGTTCTGCTGTTACGGTGAGTGGGAAGGTGGGCCCGTAAACCGGTTAACCACACCATTTGTTTGGCTTTTGTCAAATTAAATGACCGTCCTAAGTCGGTATCGTAATTGCACTACAATCAAATATTTTTGTAATGTGTTATATGTTCTAGTATATTATTTATATTCATGTATTGTATAACTCCATGGTGACCTCTGCCACATAACTGAGCCGGTAACTCCTCTTTTTTCTTTGATTGTGCTGCTTTTGCCGTGAGTGGGAAGGTGGGTACCCGTAAACCGATTATCCACACCAATTGAATGATTATGATTTGTATGCATGTCCTTGGTGATTTTTGTCATACAGCTTTGTCAGATGTCTTCAGTTTTCTCTTTCTGATTAAGAAATACCTATCTTAGACTTAGATATAGATTCAGTTAGTGTGGTTAACCGGTTTACTGTCGCCCACCTTCTCAGTATTGACTTTGTTTAATTGATGTTCAGGTGGATAAATGTCGGTAATATAGTTTTAAACTCCGGGTTATCGATTACTAAAATATCATCAAGATATATAGAGGTGTCATTGAACTAATCAATAAGATCTAAACGTTTCGAGGTTTGAAAAGAACGCATAAAGTCCCTCTCATAACAGTATAAAAGAGAAAACAGAAGACATATGACATCGATTGTGCTGCGGTTACGATACTGACTCAGTTGGTGTGATTAACCAGTTTACAGGCCCCACCTTCCCATTCACTGCAAAAGCAGCACAATCAAAGGACACACATTTAAAAATAAATCTGCTATGAGGGAAGTGCAGTTGGTGCACATAGGAATCCCAATAATCTAACGTTTGAATTAAATATTACTGCTACTTCTGTATATAAATTGTGTATGTATATCTCTTTACTCTCAGTAATTGAACACACGTCCTTGTGTGTCTGTTTTAGAGAAGTTTCTGAGCTGGTTATTAGCATTATTCAGGCGAGAGATTTGACCCCTAATCAATACTCCAAGACCTTGGATACTTACATAAGGGGTATATTATTACCGGATACAGATGCAATGTTTCAGACAAAAGTGAGTACAGATGCTCATTTTAAATTTTATCGTCCTCTAAAATACCAATCATTGTGTTTGACGTGGTTGTTAATGATATAAAATAGTGTGCTCATTTTATGTACTGATGTAAAAAGTTCCTTTGTGAGAATTTAATGTCATTCAGCGCGTGATATTGAAGCTAGACCAAACACTCTCTTAATACAAATAGTTTAATATAATTTATATATCTAATTTATGTGATTGGTATGAAGATTAAAGAATCATTTTTATGTCTTTCGAGAGGCAACAGATTCTCTCCTTTCTACGATTTTTTTATTTGGATATCATTTTAACCTTCAATACAAAGACATACAACTAATATTGCTATAATTATATGTTTTCCATGTGTCTTACGTTTGATTATATTTGCAGACATGATAATGGTAATTGATTTTTATAGGTACAGAAATGTTCAACAGATCCTGTGTTCAAAGAACGATTTCTATTTGGCATAGAACCGGAGGATTTAGACGTACGGATTCTACAGTTTCAAGTGTTTTCTGTTGATAAATATGCCCGACACAAAGTGATTGGAGAGTCAGAAATACGTGTGGGAGATATAGATTTAAGACTACCCATCAAGATGTGGCTCAATCTCAGAGATATTGATGACGTAAGTTGATGGAAACAGCTCCCCCTCAAACATTATATGTATCCAACCGCTATACTATAGTTACCTTTTATTTTTATTTTCATGTTCTTTTTCTATGCTGTTACTTTCGCTTTCATTCACGTTCCTGTCCCAATTGTGCTCTGCGTGCGCGTACGTGGCGATGCTAGTACAATGTAAAATGGTTAAGTGAGGCATCTACCCTTCTGTTTCATTATATTTCGATCGTTTTGGGGCCGGTGTAGTTCAGTCGGTAAGATCATTTAATGACGACCGAGAGATCCCGATTTGAGGAATAACAGAGGCTCGTTGGTGTCGTGTCTTTTGGATGAAGTAAAAGAAACTGAAGTTCCGAGCCACAGTAGAGGTTTCATCTAAGTGATACCTCGAGCTCACTGCTTAGTGTCAGTCCGTTGGTGCCCTGTCCCGTCCTTCGGATGACGCAGTAGAAACTGAAGTTCCAAGTCACAGTAGATCTAGAGGTTTCATGTAAGCGATACCTCGCGTTCACTGCTTGGAGTCGGTCCGTTGGTGTCCTGTCCTGTCTTTAGGATGACGCAGTAGAAGCTGAAGTTCCGAGTCACGGTAGAGGTTTCATGTAAGCGATGCCTCGAGCTCATTGTTTAGTGTCGGTCCGTTGGTGTCCTGTCCTGTCTTTAGGATACCGCAGTAGAAGCTGAAGTTCCGAGAAACGGTAGAGTTTTCATGTAAAGCGATAGCTCCAGCTCACTGCTTATGTCGGTCCGTTGATGTCCTGTCCTGTCTTTAGCAAGACACAGTAGAGGTTGAGGTTCCTAGTCACGGTAAAGGTTTCATGTAAACGATACCTCGAGCTCACTACTTGAAGTCGGTCCGTTGGTGTTCTGTCCTGTCTTTAGGATGACGCAGTAGAAGCTGAAGTTCCGAGTCACGGTAGAAGTTTCATGTAAGCTATAGCTCGGGCTCACTGCTTAGAGTCGGTCCGTTGATGTCCTATCCTGTCTTTAGGATGAGGCAGTAGAGGCTGAGGTTCCTAGTCACGGTAAAGGTTGCATGTAAGCGATAGCTCGAGCTCACTGCTTGAAGTCGGTCCGTTGGTGTCCTGTTTTGTCTTTAGGATGAGGCAGTAGAAGCTGAAGTCACGGTACTGTAGAGGTTTCATGTACGGGATACCTCGAGCTCACTACTTGGGTGTCGGTCCGTTGCATAGGTCAAAATTTCAGTGCAGTGTAGAAATACATGGTAATGTACATGTAAGTGAAATAATCGTGGCGTGTTGTAAAACAAGAATCATGCACAGAAGCAAACAAAATTTTATTGTGTAATGTATTGTTGTGACCACAGTAACATTATACATCACTTTCTTCTTTTTTTACAGCATGCACTTTGATTCCTTCGATTTTTGTGTAAACTCGCACTTCTCCAATCACTGTGTTTTCACTCTTTCTTCATTTTACATTTGATTTTGTTAATAATATTTTCATCATTTCTGGTGTGTTAATTGATTGAGTACATGTTTAGTCAACCTTTTCTCTTTATTTGAATAACAAATTCAATTCAAGTTTTGAAACATTTTTGCTCTCATGTTTTCGTTTATTTGTCATTGTTTGTTTTGTTACACCCTTAGGTAGCCCAAAAAGGAAACAACCATTATTTCAATCGACAATAAGTGTTTCTAATACACAATAAGTCGACAGTAATTCTTCTTGTTATTTGGATGGGTGTCAGACTTCATTAGAAGCTGGTTGAAGTAGATTTCAACGAGTATGTCGTGGCATGAGAGGAGAATAAAGGCAAGATGTAATGACAGCAGTGTTTATCGATTGGCTTATCTAGAAAGAAACTAGATATCAGGAAATGTGGCGTTTTGTGCTGCATGATTAATGTGAAGGAATTGAAGGCATGCCAGAGAAGGACAAGAATGAGACAAGGAAAATCAAATTAATTTAGGTGTCTGGACAATAAATGCTAGCATGCCGTAGATTTGTATATAACACATATCTTAATGCTTTAGTTACTTTGCAAGTCATTACTGATATAATTTATCATGTAAACTCACTACAGGAACATATAGGAATACAGTAAGCTTTTCCAACAGCAAATCTGTCGACCAATATTTCAATATTCCTTTATTCCTTCCTGTAAGAATCTCTCTCTCTCTCTCTCTCTCTCTCTCTCGTGAGATATCATGTTTTCTTTTTTTATTATCATACAGAAGCCGACAGAGTATGGGGACATTATGTTTTCGTTAAGCTACCTGCCAACAGCAGAGAGACTGACTATAGTCATTGTGAAAGCTCGGAACCTGAAATGGTCAGAAGTTAAAGATTCCGGAGGTAAATATCACGTTATGCAGCCTTTTTATAGCCTGACAGCACTCTTAGTGGAATCTTAAGGGAACTCTGATTTATTGATTGATTTGTTAGTTAACTAATGGTTAACATGGAAGCAGCATGTTAGCAATCTCTCATACATGGTAGCGCAATATCGGAATCGAACCCAGATAGTCTGCGCCGTAAACCAAAGCGCTTAACCATTACATCAAGCCTACCCTTAAACACTTATCCGATGACAATAAAACCGTACCTCTCTCCCATAGAACAATGCTTGATTTGCTACTCTATCTCGAACTACCGGCACTCAATAAAATGAAACAATATCATGAAATGTCTCGATATCTCAGTGTTGCTAATCTGAAATTGTGTTTGGTTTTGTTGAGTTTTAGAATATTTTAAATTGTTTTAGAATAAGAAATATTAATAATGTTGAGCAAGACACAGAGCTGGGGGTTCTGAGATAATGCTGAGCAAAACAGAAGGCTAGAGGTTCTGAGGTAATGCTGAGCAAAACACAGAGCTGGAGGTTCTGAGGTAATGCTGAGCAAGACACAAGGCTAGAGGTTCTGGGGTAATGCTGAGCAAGACACAGAGCTGGAGGTTCTGAGGTAATGCTGAGCAAAACACGGAGCTAGAGGTTCTGAGGTAATGCTGAGTAAGACAGAGAGCTGGAGGTTCTGAGGTAATGCTGAGCAAGACACAGAGCTGGAGGTTCTGAGGTAATGCTGAGCAAAACACGGAGCTGGAGGTTCTGAGGTAATGCTGAGCAAAACACAGAGCTGGAGGTTCTGAGGTAATGATATATATGATGAGTATTGAGAACTCTACTGTCCTTATTGTCGAACTTTGATATTTCACCTTGTGTTTTAATTTTAGACCCATTTGTGAAAGTGTATTTAATGCAGAATAATAAGAAAATCAGCAAAAAGAAGACAACAGTAAAACGAGGTGAAAGAAATCCAATCTTCAATGAAGCCATGATCTTTTCAGTTCCATCTTCTGCCTTGCCTGTAAGTCTCACATTTCCCTTCAATAATAATTCTCACTGTTTTTATCTCTACGGCTGTGACAAGGATTTTGTTTTCTCATGGTTCAGACGGTGGTGGCAGCCAGTCAGAATGGAAAACATACCATCAGTCCTAAAAACTCCTGTGGGTTACAATACATGCAATCAATTTTGAAATATGTTGTTCTCAGTGTGTTTTGGTCAGTTATAAATGATGCCACTTGTCAAGCTAAAGCCACTAACTCTGTACAGGCACCAGGTGTCACTTGTGCTTAACAACGATGCATAAATGTTTGCCGTGGTGTGGCTAACCTACAAGAGACGCTTACTCCTCATGGGCACCTGGGGCAAGTTGTTCGAAACTTTAACCACGGGTTAAGCTAACCGTCGGTTAAATTTTGAAAGCCGTTTAATTCAATTTATAGGATTTCTGTACAAAAATCTAAATTACTGTACAAAGCTTGTTTCAAATGCTACAAATCAGTACACAGACTATGACTTAAAGTCTTACCGTTTCAAATATATAGTTAGATGAAATTTAACCACTTGTTAGCTTAACCACTGGTTAAAGTTTCGAACAACTGGGCCCTGGTGTCATCTCTGACAGGACATGCTTACTCCTCCAAGGCACCTGGTGTCACCTCTAACGGGATACGCTTACTCCTCACGGGCACCTGGTGTCACATCTGACAGAAGATGTTTACTCCTCAAGAGCACCTGGTGTCACCTCTTGTTTCCAGTAGTAATTGTTTGCTGTGGTACATTGTGGTGTAGTGGATAAGGTGTTCAGGTCGTGACCGAGAGGCCCCAGGTTCGACTCACACTATGTGTACAGCTGTGTCCTATCTTTCGGGTGAGACAGTAAAAACCGAGGTCGTGTGTCATGGAATGCGGGGTGTCATGGAATGCGGGGTATGTAAAAGATGCCTCACTACTTAGAGTGATCCGTTGTGAAGGTATAAATGTCGATGCACTGCATCAGCAGTTGGCGTCACCATTTACATGAAATAATCGTTCAGTGATCACAGGTGCTCGTTTTCATATAAACAACGGCTCCGCCCCTGTACACCCCTGTACGTCTCCGTTTCGTACTATAAAATAATCAGTACGAGACGGAGACGTACATGTTCAGGGGCGGAGTCGTTGTTTATATGAAAACGAGCACCTGTGACAGTGATATAAAACAATAATAAATCAGTCAGTTAACTGATGATAGTTTATCTGTCACTGAAAAAAAAATTATCTTTGTATTGTACTTTGCTATACATAAATATGCAATTGGAAAAACGAATTTGAAATGTATGACTACTTTTAATTTCAGACTGTTCAACTTCGTATCACTGTAGCTGAATATCTACCTGACAATCGAACACCATCACTCGGTCACGTGATTGTCGGTGCTAATACCTCGGGAACAGAGTTGTCTCATTGGAACCAGATGATGACCTCATTGAGAAAACCAATTGCTATGTGGCATTACCTCAGAAAATGATATCAGAAAATGATATCAGAGAAATTGATACGGTAGAACCTTTAAGTGCAGATTTGAAAAAAAGAATGTTTCCTTGATACAGGAGTGTGCGTTAGTTTGGGATAGACCAGCTTGGCTACGGAAATCAAGTGTATGACTACAGTCTGCAAATAAATAAACTCTGAATGTAACCCGCGAAGTCATAAATATGTCTTGCCCGTACGAGTCATTCCCCTTATTTTATTCCTAAAACACATTATAGGTGTTAGTGTTGTTTAGCAAATTATCATTCAAATTTTAAAAATTGTTCAAACTTAAATTAAATATTAGTTTAATACATTAGTCTTCGAGCTGCTTTGTCTATTGTGCTGTCTGGAAACCTCAAAGCGAAGTTTTTTTCGGGTTGATTTCTGGCCATGGGCATTAGAGACCTGAATGTAGCGAGGCTTACTATCGGTCATGTTTGTACCCGAAAACATGTTAAGCTGGGCACAAGATGATTTGATGTTCTAGTTTACGTTATATTATGTTCTTCATATATAATTATGTGCATATCAATAAATAAAATATATATTCAAACACGGCAAACATCTTCATTCGACCAACTACTGCATCAGTAGTTTGTGTATATCTTGATTGATTTTAAGTTTTGCCGAAAGCACGACTAAACCCGATAGAAAGCCAGGTAGCCTGATCCATCACCACATAAGCCGACGCCAAACAACTACAGAATGACCTTGACCACCTCCTGGACTGGGAGTCTGATTGGCTCATGCATTTCAGCCCTGACAAATGTAAAGTGATCCGTATAACAACCAAACGAAAGCAGCTCGAAACCCCATACTATATACATGGGAAGATATTAACCAGTGCCAACAGAGCCAAATACCTTGGGGTCAACTTTACCAACAACTTGTCATGGAACCACCACATCGACACCATATGTAAGAAGGCAAACAAAACCACAGCATTTTTAAGAAGGAACCTGTCTTCATGTCCAATAACCATCAAGGATAGATGCTACAAAACCTTCATTAGACCATAGGTAGAATATGCATCTACAGTTTGGGACCATCATACAAAGAAGAACATCGACAAGATTGAAGTAGTGCAACGAAGAGCAGGAAGATTCACCACCAACAACTACAATCCCACCAGTAGTGTCACATCCATGATGGACCGGCTTAAATGGGAAAGTCTGCGACAACGAAGAATTAGAGCCAACGCCACTTTGATGTACGGCATTGTCCACAGCTTAGTTGTCATCCCAATTCCTCCTCAATTCACCAAGATAGGAGCAGCCACAGGATTCAATTATTCACAGTGCCACATGACCTACAGCACATATTTTAGCAGCTTTTAAAATTGTAAATACTGACGTAGACCCCCTCTCTTCACGCACACGTTTTAATCATAGTGAGATGATGCCGCATATGTGGTCCTTCACTTTAATGGAAGAAGACTAATAATAATACTGCACGACCTAACCAGATACAAACCCAGATCGATTGTACTTAAATACAGCATGACCTAACCAGATACAAACCCAGATCGCATGTACCTAGATACAGCACGACCTAACCAGATACAAACCCAGATCGCAAGTACCTAAATACTGCACTACCTGACCTAACTAGATACAAACCCAGATCGCCTATACCAAAATACAGCACGACCTAACCGGATACAAACCCAGATTGCATGTACTTAAATACTGCACGACCTAACCAGATACAAACCTAAATCATTTGTACCTATATACAGCACGACCTAACCAGATACAAACCGAGATCACCTGTACCTAAAAACTGCATGACCTAAAAGGATACAAATCCAGATCGCTTGTACCTAAAAACAGCACAACCAAATCAGACACAAGCTCAGATAGTCTGTACCTAAATACTGCACGACCAAATCAGATACAAGCCAAGATCGCTTGTACCTAAATACAGCACGACCAAACCAGATACAAACCCAGTTCGCATGCACCTCCAGGGCAATATCAACAGACTCGTTGCACTCAGGCTCAGATAGGATACACAAAATTCCGCCTGTACATCAAGCCATCTGACTCTGGAACAATATCAACAGACTTGCAGCACAGAAGCTCATACAAGGCACTGCAAATCTCGTCTGTACCTAGAGCCATCTGACCCTAGAGCACTATCTAAAGACTCACTGCACAGAAGTTTATATAAGGTACACCAAAACTCGTCTAAGTGAAATAGATTCTTTCTGTATCATAAACTGGTATGTGTTTCGTATTCCAACGGCTATACAGTAATCAATAACAGAAGTCAGTCATCCAGCTACGACAGTTAATACTATTTTATAATATAGGGTATAGATCATGTATTCAAATCCGATGAGTCAGATTCCAACCCAAGTATCGAGGTCAATGGAAATGCACATTTAATATATCGAAATCTTTATCTCTGGCCAATCTGGAGGTTGTCGTTGATTGATTACAGTTTTACGTCATTCCAGTATTGTTTCACGTACATGGTGACGGCATCTTGAAAGTATAAAGACGATTTCATTTGACAAAGGCACAAATCAGTAGACTCGCTTTTAACAATTCTTCAGTTATATTGCAGTTTTGAAACATGATGTTATAATTATTATAAACCCATTCAGCAATGGCATGATTTGGGAATCGAACCGGGATTGGCTGCACCACTAAAACACTCAAACCAAGAATGTTTAAATTCCTTAGGCAAACTTACAAATACACACCATATATATTCAAGTGTATATATATTCATACAGTATGTATTCAAATTTTGTGTATTCACGATTTTGTTGCGATATAGATTAATTCGAACAAACGTTGTTCACGTGGGTTTCCGAATTACAATTTTGTGTGGATGTGCAACTATAAGCTTTACTTAATCCCTTTGCATGGACATAAATTTCAACTGGAACATTATCTATATACTCTGGATATATTTTAAATATAGAGTGGTGCTCCGAGGAATTCGTGTTTCTACAAAGAAAATCAAAATACAGGTGTAACAGACGAGCAGACGACGGCCACCATGTTCCCCGAACGTCGATATGCTCTGACAAAAATGAAGAATAAACACAGAATATAGATTTAAACCAATGTATTAAGTAGTCTCACAGCTGATCCTAAACAATGATTCAGGGTTCAATACATAATGATTACACTGTAATTATTATAGCCCTTAGTTCACAACATGCAACAAAAAATGTGTAACAACACTAGCAAAGTCCGACAACTCTTACGGTGACACACATCACGAGAGATATGACTCGGTAAAAGAACTCTTATTGTCAAACTTCATAAAAAATTATACAGAATATGGCGTATCCATGGTAACCAAACTAATAATATTTCACCTAGAACTGAGCATTATTTGGAGATCTAGCTAGATCAATAAATATATATGTACAGCTATTCTACTTTTTCTGACTACTGAAAGACGACCACTCTCATTGTACAGTACATAGGACAAATACTTCATAACCGCAATATTCAAAGAAATTTTCTTCTACTTTTTAAAATTCTCTTTGATTGTTTGTTCATCCAGGAATTACAAATCTTAAACTTAAAATAAATTATTTTTTCTAAACTCAATAGTCCCCAAGTGTTTAGATGCTATTTAAAATTGACATGCAGACCTCTAGATAAAACACATTTAACAGAAAATCAGAAGGCAAGGCTGACTAGGTCTCACTTATGTAAAGAAAATCAGGTAACGTCAATTACCAATCAAGCGTGACATCAGTGATCAATCAAGCGTGACTGGAATGTTAGCAGGGGGGACTGACAATGCATACAAGCTTGACTAGTAATCTCTTTTGATATAAATACAGTCTAATCCGCGCTGTCGTTAATACAAAATGCTTTGGTATTACAAATTCAGACATCTGCCCAATGAGCATTCATATTTCGTTGTTTTTAAACAACAAAATATCTTTCAGTCTAATCCGCGCTGTCCTTAAAACAAAATGCTTTGGTATTACAAATTCAGACATCTGCCCAATGAGCATTCATATTTCGTTGTTTTTAAACAACAAAATATCTATCAAAATTTTTATCAATAAAATTCAATAATAGATATATAAAACCTCCTTCTTATAACAAAAATCTTCAATATTATCAGACTTGTATCAGACTTGTATAAGACTTGTATCAGACTTGTATCAGACTTGTATCAGATTTGTATCAGACTTGTATAAGCCTCTCAAACTCTATGTCAGGTTGTTCTGTCTCTCGGGAAAACGCACTCAATACGAGTTCCTGGATTCACGCCTGATAAATTCACTGTTTCAGTCTACAAAGATTTCTGAATTATGTCTCGTAAATAAATTCATTTGTAATCGTTAATGCTGAAAGATGACAATGTTAAGATTATCGCTGACTAGAATGTACACTTTGTATCAAGATCATATCACTAGGCCGTCTGATACTGCAAAAGTCACGGTAGACCATCCCCTTTGTGAACTGATATATAATTACTGTAGGATATTCATTATTCCAAAATATGTACATTTTATTGATAAAAGCTTGAAAATGCGATCTTAGTCAAATGCTAAAAGGAACAACCAAAGAATATGACAGCTAGTATCCTGTGACTACAGTATGTCAATGTACAAGTTAATATTACATAAGGAGATTGTCTACCGTCATCTTGTATGTCTGTAAAATTATAATCTAAGGAGATCCAGATGCTGCAAACTCCACTTCCAACATGTCAAGTGGGGATGTCATACCGTAATCTTCAAAGTCACACGAGTCAAACACGTCGATTCCGGGGACCCCAGTAAAAAGACGAAATTGGCTGAAGTAAGTTTGAAAATAACAGGGACAAATGATGCAAAATCTGGAAAAAATAGTTCAATTTCTTTTGAAGCACATACCAATTTGAGTAGAAAGCTAGGAAGTGCAATCCTGAAAACTATATATATATTTTTAATTTTGAATTATTCAAAAGAAACGTAAAACTATGATAGTAGTTTTAAGCCATAGTCAGTGCCCATTATACCCAACAGAATCAGAGATGTACTAAATTTGACCAAATATTTTACAGGCCTTGATCGTGATACTAAGCCGAGTCGTACATGGCTGAAACGTACACCTTTCATTGTAAAGCCATGCTGTTCTGAAGGCATCAGTACAATTTCCAGTACTGAAATTTTCAGCTCTCACGTGTCAATCAAAGCCATGCACGACCAGAAATGTTGTGCATTCTCGACTCCCTGGCAGTTGCATGTCAACAACAGAAGGAGGGAATGGACACATTTTTAAAAAGCAGAGATATTTACAGGGGAGTAAAATCTATCTGCTTCATTTCGAAACTCCTCCCTGTTCTTGCAAACTAAGATTGTTAATATGAATTACAATAGTTCTTCTTTCATACTGGCCGTAACAGTTTTAGTTTGCACAAGGGGAAGATATATGGGGAATCAGCAATGTATACACATCACAGTGTTTGTAATGAATATACATTCACTTCCCCTTTTTATCGAAAGATAAATCAACTAAGCTGATCAGATATTGAAATCAAAGGTTTGAATTTGGTTGTAGCAGCAAATTTGTACAAAACTGAGGTATGATTGACTATAAACTTACAAATATATTCATCCTCAGACGTAAAACTCAATAAAAAAACCCCTCATATTAAACAAAAAACGTTCACTTCTAAAGGAGTAAATTGCTTATAAAATGTACTTGCTTTCACTATGAAAATTATTTCTGTAAAGATAAGAATGTTTCAAGACTCCCCCATCCCGTTACTAAAAATATTCACAGATCTCTACTTTTATCCCCTATAATGCCTTGATGTCATTGATGCCTTACCTTTAGTTACTATCTATACCAAGTGATATTACACTGCTGTCATCTCATCTCTCCCTCAATTCTTTGATCAGCTTAGAAGCCAACAACAATATCACCTGCATCAGCACGTGGGAATCTTGAATCCTGACAGTGCACCAAGAAAACCCACTGCATCATGCAATGATATCCAGATGTTATACATCCATGCTTTAACAATATTTTGATACACAATGGTAGAAAAAAAAATATTACAGAAGTGGAGAAGTCAATGATGGAACTAGGTCAACAAATGCAAACTTCTTCATTTACACATTGTACTAATATTTGGCATCCAAAGTTTGAAATTGTTTTAAAACTTTTCAGTCCCGCTCACTGGCAGCCACATACAAAGCATGTTCAGATATATGCAAGTCTTATGTCCAGCATGTCACATAAGCAGTCAAAGGGCAAAGTTCAAAAGGTGAAAGGTAACTCTCTATTGAGAAAGTTAGCTAACCCCTTGACAACTGTCACCTTTCACAACAATTGCACACATATAAAAGCAGCTTTGAAAATGGGAAAATGGATAATGTTGCCCTACAGAATGTCTTATGTCACTGAATAAAAGATCTTAATCTTTTTGCAAATATAAAATCCAACATGTCATTTTATACCAACTCAATTCCAAGGTCACTCTGATTCAAGAAGGTCACGACTTTCATGACCTTTTTGACTATTGACAATGGAAGAAGTTATGATGCAAAAAAAGTGATCACTAATCTCCAGCAATGGCATAAGACAAAACGAAGTCCAACATTTTGGGGTTGGAATTGAACGATATTGATGGCAAGATGTTTTCTGGCAAGGTAGAGCTAATAGTAAACTTTTCGAACAAAGCTGAATTTGAATAGCAGTTGGTGTAGGGAGTGTAAAAAGGTAAAAAGGTCAATATATAATATCTGCAAAAATAAAAGAAACTCAATACATATGAACAATAATATCTTTGAGATCAACAACAGCTGAATTTTGCAAAATGCAATGATGGGTTTCACGACACATGATAAAACAAGACTCCCAATGACTGAGATGACACATATATACAAATGTATATACATGTATAGCTATATACAGAAAGTCAATAACAGGTCAACAAATAACAGTGTAAAACTGTACACTATATACACTCACTTCTACAAAGCATTATAATCTCAAATGCTGGCAAATTACTTTCTTAAAATATCATAACAATAATTAGACCTCTTCAAAATAAGCACTTCAAACACTCCTTTCTTGTAAACGCACTCAGTTTTTTTGTACAGCTGGTTTTTGGTAAGATCACAAATTAGAATGCAACAAAATTGTAAAAATGGTTACCATGAATACACCTTTAGCACCATTTCTCTACATTATAGTTTTCATGTAATTTTGCAGGAGAAACACCACTCAATGACCACATGATGTGTATCACCAGAAGAAAATTGCTGACATAATTCAGATGCTAGTGCACACAGCAGACATACAAAAGCTCATCTAGGTTTCAGTAGTTCCTATCAAAAATCTAAACCTTGCATACAAAGAAGGTATATAATTATCGTACATGGAAAGGTCTATATGGGGAGAGTGTTACATACATATATGGGATCTATATAGGATTAATAAGCTGTAGAGTTCGGAACATGTCTAAGTCGTCCAAGCCGGACCAAGCACGAGTCTCGTCTCATCCTGATAAACCTTAAGGATTTTACTCTAGTGGGTCAAACATTCATTTTTCTGTCATAATAAATATAGCACTGCCAGGTATATTGAGTAAATAAATAATTATACAAATAAATTCTCCTCTTTTTACATCTGTTTCTTCACACAGTTTAACTGACTTGTGAATAGTGAGGAAAAAGTAGACTACACTGCTTGATCTATATTTGGAAATTACATACTTATCTGTGAAAAAGAAAGAATTGTAAAACTTCACATACAATACAAAGAATGAGAGTTAAGGGTACTGTCAATTTTTCAGTAATAAAGGCAGGATAGAACTATTTTTAACAACACGCTCAGAAACACACTTTCTAAATACTCTCTAAAATCATTGTCGGACAATACTCTTACATTGGAAGAAACGGAGTAATGCATAGAACAAAGATAACAATCGAAAAACTTGCGAAATATTAGCTTAACCATTTGCTTAGATCTTGTCATTTCAATGAATGAAAATCATCGAACTCTTGACACCTTATCTTGCTAAGAGACACACAAATAATATATACAAACCGCATGTGTCCATGATTGAGACTTACTCTTTGCAAGCAATGCTGATGACAATCCATGTTTAGGCCAGTTAAATATTGTAAGTGACCAAGAAACTGATTTAACATGCAACAATACGACATACTAGAAGCTATCATTTCAAGATGACGAGACATGTACGTTACAATATGCTGTCGCTTAAATTTACAGAGAATCCAGGTATCAAATATGGCAGTATCAATTTGAAGCCTTCCTTGAATTACAGTGTCTACCAGATAGCAAATTATTGCTGCAAAATATGGATTCCATTTATACTTGATTTCTGCGGAAATAGAGAAAAATGGTCCATTTACTATTGTGTAATGGAGCTTCATCTATTTCCTCCATAGAGCTTGAACCCAGAAGATATCCATACACTGGCAAATAAATATATATACTTATCACAGTTGAGAAATACTAAACTCTGCACTTTCTCTCTTCAAATACTAGAATTACAGCTATTATGTGTAAAACTGATAAACAAAACTGAATTCACACTCTCTAATTATCTGCAGTATTTACAGCTGCATACATTGAAAAATAAACCTTTTCTCTTCTTAAAAATGAAAAAAGAAAAAAAAAATAAATAAAGAAGAAAAAAGACTCATAGTAGATGAGAAGACCAAATTAACACAATCATTATTGAGTTGATAATCAAGCTGCTGCGACAGTGGCCACTGATACGACACAGAGAGGCACTTGAAGCCTCGCTGTTTTGGTATGTAGTAATAAAACCTAAATATTGCGGTCCTGAGTCCAGGGAGTGTCCATTGCACCTGACCATTCTAGCACTTTTCCTCCTATAAGCTAGCACTGGAAAGATGGTAAATAAAATGGCTGCTCCTATTTGGAGAGTTTACTAATCACTCTAATTAAGGCACCATTTTCATCTTTCAATTTCTTGTTTTCTTCTTTGAGTGAATCTAATTTCTGTAATAAGAGTTAAAACAAAATGTGATTTTTAACTAAGATTTTGTATTATACATTTGTTTACAAATTTATTTTCCCTAATTAAAATAAGTGTTTTATCTCAGAATTAAATACTTTGTTGCATACTCTGTGTTTAAGAGTTATCTCCCTTATAACATTTTTCTTTTGTTTGTTCAATATGACATTGGAAAATGACATTCTTACCTTGGTTTCAGATTACTATAACATAGGTCAAAAAACACTCATTTATCACACTATAATATTGCAAAACTAAAACATAATGATCTCTCTATGAAGAAATAATGATGCAAGTCCTATTTCACTCTACATTATGTCTTGTAATATGAAAACAAACGATATCTGTACTGATTCTTTATTACAGTAACCAAAATATGTTAAATAAACACTTTTCTACTTTTTTAATTTTTCATGCAGATATTGTTGTCCAATTCCGTATAAAGGAACGAATAAAACCATTGTCATAATTCAAGCGGTATAGAGAAATAAACATGGCATAAGCTTGTTAAATGATAAACCAGTAAAAAGATAAAATTATATAACAAAGAATAAAGCCGACCGTCAACATGTAAAGCGTGAAACAACTGAAAGTCAGTTTTATCAGGCTAACGAAAATATTTCAAAGAAAGCATTCTGCTTAAAAATAACATATAAAAAACAAAAGATGCGGAGAATATTCAACGTGATCATATAAAGAAAATAAAATACCCAAAATACAATATTCATTAAAATCGGTGCCCACAAACAAAAATATTGACTCAAATCCAATACGAGATTCAGGATAGCTCATTCCTCTATTCTCTATGAAAGATCAGAATCAAAGAAACGAGGATTTCTGTCAAAAATTAATTACAACATAAGTGTTTTAAACTCATGCAGATATGCAAAATAGAGGAAAATTTGTGTAATTCATGCTTAGAAAGTTGAATCAAGGACACCAGTATTTATGTTACTCTACGATTAATGGTAGACCTCTATGATATGAATATTCCTTATAAATATTAACTAAGCTAAGATTATCTTTAGGACATTCTTCTGAGTATCTGGTGTCCTTGGATGCCCTTCATATCCCTATAGCAACACCAAATAGGAAAACTTCCCGATGTCAGCCTTATGAACCTTAATCAACTATATAGCATTTTTGTAAAAGTTCACTTTTTTTTCAGAGTTAGGGTTCGGTACATGTTTGATGATAATACCAAATCTGAAAAATGGGGTTCACCTGCAATGCACACCCGGTTCAAGTTTTACATAATATCCCATCTTTTAATGAGAAGAGATCTAAATCATTCTGAATGTATTATTGGGTATAAGTCTGGTTTTACTGCACGGGATAATGCAAATTTTCAGTCATATATTACTTATATCATTGTAAATATATGATTTTCAGCATTTGAATTCCCTGGGAGAAGCCACTTAAATAAAAATTTCTTTTATTATATCACTTTAGGCAATAATCATTGAAAAAAACAAAAGACAGAAAAATCTGATTTCACTTAGAAACTGAGGATAAATGCCAAAGGTTATACTCCATGCAAAGTCATTTGTCTGGATCATCTCAGCATTTGAGAATGAACCCCATTGTAAACATTCCTGTATTTGTAAGAAAGAGTATGTCCTAATCAAAAATGAAACAAATAAATAAACAGACAATAATCTACATTTTAAGAAGTTTCTCCTATAAGGTGTTATCTACCAAAATCTTGGAAGAAAACCTTGGACATATCCAACAGAAATATTTCAGTTAATTATTTCTCAGGTGTGTACATTCTAAGTTAGTGTCAGGTTTTTACCTATTTTGAAAGTTTGGATATGACCCTTGTTAGGGCCCTATTTTCCTCCTTAAGTTTGGAGTTTTCTGCTTTTATTTTCTCGAAATGCTGTAATTAAACATTGTGTATATATATGTCTACTTGATCATTAGCGATAGAGAAAGCTGAAGCATTTCAAAGGGAGGTAACTCTATAACTAGCACAGAGAAGCAAATCTTCAAAGTATGATGTAATTTTATCAACATCTACCAATATTCAGTACATTGTGTTGGAATCTAAATCGTTATTTGATCGCAATGTAAAATCATGGTCTAATAACCAACTCAATTTGCACACTAGCAAATAATATTTACTTCAGGAAAAGTGACATTTTTTTCAGTTTTTGAATTCTGAAGCAGAGCAAGGCTACTAATTTAGTAGTGGGAAGACATGTTAATATTGCAGGTAGAAAATGTGTATGTCATGTATCTTGTACAATAATTTAATGACAAGATCTAAGCAAATGGTTAAGCTAATATTTCGCAAGTTTTTCGATTGTTATCTTTGTTCTAGAAAATGTGTATGTCATGTATCTTGTACAATAATTTAAGAGACTGCTCATTATGTTACACCTAGTACTACTCTAATGTGAACCATCACCAATCAGTTATTCACAGAAAAATTTCTCCATAATGAGACAAAATTCCTGTAAAATCTATAAATTACAATTTTTTTTTATGTGTCTATGGAATGCAAAATTTGTTTAAATGAACTTTTTTGTATGTATCAGTGTAAATTTAAACAAGAGCACTGTCATTTTCAAATACAAATTTACAGAAGGAAACATTAGAGTTCTGAAATGTATAAACACAGCAGAGAGAATGTTTAATTCTCCTTTATATTAATTTTGTTTTTCAAATATTCGATTTACTGTTCCTTATGTAATAGATCAAGTCAGAAAATATTCTTATTTTCTTATTGTTACTAGACGTTATTAAAATGTTGATATATAAATAATAGCAATAATTCTACTGTTGAAATATTTCAGCCTATTTGTAGAGTAAGCAACAAGCTATCTACAGTTAACAAAGAACTAGTACAGAGACACATGATGTTACCTTAAGTTCTTCTTCATATTCTGACAACTTTCTTTCTAGTGCTCGCTTCTCCTGTAACCACATACAGGTCCATATTAACTACAGGAATCAGTAATATTAAGAGACAATCTTAAATATTTTGAGGACAAGTGTTTTTATCTAACTTATGGTAAATATTACCATTCTTATGGTAAATATTACCATTTGATTTTTAAAAATTGTTAAAATGTAAGCCAATGATGTTTTCTAAAGTTAAAAACATATACTTTCCTTATGTACATTGTCTGAAATCTACACCAGTGTACAAATCGATCATGTCTATCAAGTGCATGCACTCCTGAGGTACAGTCATAAATACATTGACAGAAATTCTTCTCTTAATCTGCATCAAATAATTTATGATACTGGACTTCATAACTCTTTCAAAAGCACAATATATATAGTACAAATTCTTAAGGTTCAAATTCACATTACTTTGCACTATTTGACAAATACATCCAAGTAAAGTTAACTGGTGTCTCATATTAAACGACCTTGTTGATACCAACCTTTGACCTTGAGTGATTTTCATACTTCTAAACTGAATTCGAAGTCATTTAAATCAGTGTTCTCCCCTGGCATATTATAGATATCGCTTGTGACATGCCCTCTTTAGAAAAAGTGACATTGCATCATTTCTTAAAATCTGCAACATCACTTTGTTGTTAGAGCAACATGCCTTTGGTTTTACATCTGCTCTTTACATTCGAGTGAGGCAAGCAGTCGTAACTACGCTATTTTGTTATCATCTCAATGTACATGATGTCATAGTAGCCACATGCCTTAGAATTTTCCTGGGGAGAACAACGAATATACTAACCCTTTTTTCGTTAGTGTCTGAAACCCGTGTTGCCTCATTGCGTCGTAACAAGCGATCTAATTCTGATTTTGCTTCGATTAATTCTTTTTTGGTATGTTCTAATTCCCGCTTTAACCTTTCATTATTTGACTTCTCATCTTCATATAGCTGTAAGAAGGAAGTAAATTTTTGAAATGTAACAATATATTTAATTGTATGTTATTTCATATCACACCAAAATTTTCCTGCTTCTGTAGCGAGAGCACCTGCCTGATGCCTTGCCTGATTTATACCTATGTATTAAATCCACCTGAGACAGTGAGGAATCTTTATCATTCAAACATGTACTTTGAAACAAGACCTTGGTCTATGCTGTATAATCTGGAAGACAGGAAACATACAAATCACTAGCGGTATTTCCAACCCATGACCTCTCTGTCTTGAGGTTTCCTACCCATGACCTCTCAATCCTGAGCTTTCCAACCCATAACCTCTCAGTCCTGAGCTTTCCAACCCATGACGTTTCTGTCCATTTCATTTATAACAGAATGAAAACTAAAGAGGGATATCGACTATGAAGTAAAAAAAATATCTTTCCATACCTGATAACACAAATACTTTATCATATGTATAAGGTGTTTTGCTCCAATAATTCTCAAACTTTTTATTTTAAAGTGACCATGTCTTACATCTTTACCATATATATAACCAATACTTGACATATACACTACCTTGATTCAAAGTAAATTATGGGTAATATTTCTTTTAGATTTAAAGCAGCCTTATCATTTAGACCTTTACCTATGCTTTTCCCTGCACTGAAAGAAATATTTCACCTTTGAGAAGTAAAACCTGATAGTGAGTTAGTTATACATGTCACTTCTAAAATTTATTGCTAACAATGATCCAAGTCATGCAATATTTGACCTTGAGATGAGCTTTGTGTTATGTATTGTCTAGCAATCCAAGCAATACAGATCCTTCACCCCTCAGTTAGTGTAAACTCAAGTTATTTCATTTGGACCTTAAGATTAACATTAACCTGGCAATCCAATACATTTTATGTCTCTTTCACCTATAGTAATACAGGATTGTGATATATATTTCCATGGAAACAAAAACATTTTATACACAGACATTTGAATATTCACTTACCTTTTTGTAGTCTAGAGACTCGAGTGATGAAGTTGACCTGGATTGTTCTATATAGGAGCTGGGTCTATTGCTTCTGCTGGATGGGACGTCTGATGTGGAACCAAACCGAGAACTGCCATACCGTGAACCAATGCTCTGTAAGGAAAAGACATGTATAAAGTACAATGTGTAATGAAAGCTACTCCTCTGTGATTGTGAACAGTACCGAGAACTGCCATACCGTGAACCAATGCTCTGTAAGGAAAAGACATGTATAAAGTACAATGTGTAGTGATAGCTACTCCTCTGTGACTGTGAACAGTACCGAGAACTGCCATACCGTGAACCAATGCTCTGTAAGGAAAAGACATGTATAAAGTACAATGTGTAGTGATAGCTACTCCTCTGTGACTGTGAACAGTACCGAGAACTGCCATACCGTGAACCAATGCTCTGTAAGGAAAAGACTTATATAAAGTACAATGTGTAGTGAAAGCTACTCCTCTGTGACTGTGAACCAATAGTATGTTATATACAGAAACAAACAAGAACTGTTGTGAAAGCTGTCATGCTGCAAACCAATACTCTTATCTTACAGTTTGACAGAAATTACATGACCATGAAAACTGCTGTACAGAATTGTGACTCTACACAAAGCTCTTAAAGCAGTACTTTTAGCTAAGAAATATTTATCTATGATCCAATGTTCCTTCCCTCCCACCCAAAACCTTTTTCACTTTACAGTAGTAAAATCCTTAATAAGTGAGGAACTTGAATTGAAGCATACTGTAAATACTGTAGAGACACAAGTTCAACAGTCCTAATATGGGGGGGGGGACCCTTTCCTATCTCCCACACACCAGCAAAAGAATTTCGTTCTTGCTTTAGAATCAAGGTCACAATACACTCTTGTATAAAGGATAATTGTGTGAAGCAAAAAGATTTATGTTTCTGCTTGCTGAGGCTTAGTGAAGTGGACACCAATTTTGGTCAAAGCATCACAGTGACCTTGACATTATAAGCATGTTCTGTTGTCGTTCATACCACATCCTGCATTGAGGATATCAAATTTGTGAAGTCTGTATCAGATCCATTTTAAAACCATGACTTTTTAGCAAAAGCACTAAATACATGTATAGTCGTGGGGTCAATGTGATCTTGATCTTAGGTCTTTGGGTCACTTATCTTGACCTTTGGGTTAAGAACTGTTGACGAAAACTTTGGTCATGACAGATGAACGGACATACCACCGATGATCAACACAATGCTCCTTAAGCTAGGCTTTTTATAGACAGAGTGAAATAAATGGGTTTTTATTTCTAATGTATTCAAATAAAAATGATCAATTTGTACAATTATTCTCGGGAGACAAAACTTAAATAAACACCAGCTCATATAGGGTGAACAAAACAGTTTATATACTGTATGAGATCATGTTGATGACCTTTCTTAATCACAATAAATCCAGCTAATGAAGAATCAGTGGCACCCAATTATTATACTTTCCTGTTCCATTCACTATGCCCAACTTATGACGCACAACAGGACAAAATGACTTATTCTTTTTGTAAGTAGACCATATTGTACGTAATTCTCTTTATAAATGATTGGCGATGTAAACACAGTATCACCGACAAGTGGTGAATTCACATCAAATCCTGTACCGGGAATATCCGTGCTCCTCACCGCCCTTATCCCGGATCCCTCAGACTAACAGACTTTGTAAATATTAATATATTCCACGTTCAACGTCTTTGCTCTACCGTCGTTAAAACAGACCAGCCGTCCCAGCCGTCGGGCTACCATGGTGTGATGTCGTTTTAACAACACTTATCACAAAGCAACAACGGTAACCCACTCAATGACCGTAGCGGTTCACTGTCCTCGCGCAGTAACTAGTGTCTGTAGCTGATGTCGCAGCTATATCGGCCCTCAACTGTCTACAGACCGGCTATCATGATGTCACTGTCAGTGTATCGTCTACTAACCGGCGTCTTTCGTCCACTACCCGGCTATGTATCATTGTATGTCAGGTTCATTAAAAACACTGCTTCAGCAGTCGTCGAGGTGGACGGTGGCGAGATAAAAATCATCGAAACTAAGGGAACTAAGATTAGGAGAAAAAAAATATCACAGAATAATGCAACTATAGACCTGATAGAACATTTTATCACCAGGAACTGAAATACGAACACACCCAACATATCAAGATTCACAGACAATCTAGACAGCTTACGATCTGTACAAAGGGAAACCTCCAATACATTCTGCACCACCACTATACCTACCTCTGCATCGGGGAAAATATCAGGAAAAACGAAAACTTCCATCTAGATATCACCCATTAACACCATGCAAGTATAACCCAGACAACCTGAAGAGTGATATAATTATCATGCACATGTCAATGCCTTATAAGGAAGTTGACAGTATTCTACAACTCCGCTCAGCTGGTGTCCTCTTGTTGTACCATTAGGAGCCATGAACAATACACAAAAGATCGTAAGTAGGTAGACCGTGTTAATCAATGCTAAATGTCTACACTCTCTTTCAATGTTTTGTTCATATTGACCGGGTTAGGATAAAACACAAAAGAGGATTTCAACAGTTTGTTGAAGGAAAATATGATGAGTTGGATTAGACATGCTTTAGCAATTTTATGAGATACAACGTCACAGCTCCCATTATTTGGCAGAAGAAAGATAACTCGAACCTCGAGACCACAACATTTCCAGCCTTGACTTATATTATTTAAACTTTGTTGAAAGACATTCCTCAAGTTCATTATGAAAATCAACCGCTATAATTCGTGTCTACTAACATTTCACACGCAGATAAAAAAATATGTAATAATAAAATCATTCATAGAGAAACCATACGATATATATGCGATTCTTTGCCGATGTGATTCCAAAACACAATCGATGTTCATCCCTAAACGTGTCGTGGCCTCAAAATTAAAATAGTTGTTTTGCTTGCTTTCTGAACATCATGAGTGACGTCACTGTTGTGAGTGGCCCACGTGACTGTGGTAGTCGTGTGGTGGTTGTATGAGATACTAGCGACTCATCCTCCAGGAATGTCAGAGAGTAAATATAGCACCTGGCAGATCTATTCTTAGTAACACTCATAAACTCTAAAACCCAACGTCAAGTAGCTCGTGTACGTAGTATAACGCTTAACCTGCATGACTCCACAGAGGTGGTGTATGGCAAGATAATAATTAACTCTCCGCATGTCTATTTCGTGCATTTCGTACTGAATGAAAAAAAAAGAAAAACAAAATTACACATGAGAGGAAATATCTATTTATACATAGAATGAATTCTGAATCATTGTTTACGCTGCAATTGTTTTCTTCCAAATGATTGATCACACAGAGAGGCGATAAACACGACGACTGGTAGAAAGAAAGGCTTGAATTCTATGAGAAGGGTTTACATTTTGTGAGATGGATTCAGATTCTGAGATGAGTTCCGATTTGGTTTTGTTAGACTGGTTTAGTTTAAAGATATATTTAAGTTTGTGATACGGAGTTTGTCATGTGAGAAGAGTTAAACTTCATGAGGTGTTTACTTTATAACAAATGTATTTTGCTTTGTGATATAAATTCATGTTTATTATCGTGGGATGGGTATGGCTTTATTCTAAAATGCTCATGAATTTAATTACACATAAAATTAATAATTTCTTTTGAAAGTTTGATACTTAATCAAAATCTCTCGGCCCTAGAAAAACACTTAATGTTACGCTGACTACAGGAAATATTACTCCGCATAAAGTAACAAAGAGGAACGAGATATCACTAGAGATTTCCGAGGGTTGTATATACAACATGTTGATACTCAGACCTCAGATTACACCAGTCAGAGGGGTATAAAAGTGAACTCATCTGTAAAGCAAGAGGAAGAATATTATAATGGTCCGATAGTTTGCATGTCAGATCGGGGAGGGGAACATGAATGTCACGACACGATGTCTAATAATCATCATCTAATGAACATTTCACGTCTTATGAACCGTATGTGAACACAGTTTGAGATCTTTAACCCCTAGAAGACATGCTGATGCTGTAAGTATTTATCTCACGCCAGACAACGCATTCCATGAATCACAAAAACCATGGCAACCCCACCCTGTACATGCTAAAAGAATACGGATATTACGTTGTGTGTTGATGCGTAAACTTATAACTGTGGCGTCAAGTTCAAGCAGACTTGTTTTCCATTGTACTAAAGGCGTGTCAAAGATCGTATGTGAAACATACTACCTTCTTATTGAGAATTCGTTGCCTGACCTGATAGCTTCACTTTCACTGCTAGATCTGACCTGATAGCAAAACTCACACTGCTAGACCTGACCTGATAACTATACTCACACTGCTAAACCTGACCTGATAGCTACACTCACTGCTAGACGTAATAGTTACACTCACACTGCTTGACCTGACCTGATAGCTACACTCACACTGCTAGACTTGACCTGATAGCTACACTCACACTGCCAGACCTGGCCTGATAGCTACACTCACACTGCTAGACCTGACCTGATAACTACACTCACACTGCTAAACCTGACCTGATAGCTACACTCACTGCTAGACGTAATAGCTACACTCAAACTGCTAGACCTGACTTGATAGCTACACTCACACTGCTAGACCTGACATGTTAGCTAAACTCACACTGCTAGACCTGATAGCTACACTCACACTGCTAGACCTCACCGTAACGTCATCTTCCACCTGATAGAAGTATATTTTCCCTTTACGACTGTTAAATTACCATCCCTTAGAAACCAACTTTCAGAACTTTCATCATGAGCGTAATGAACCAATACGAGAAGCCCTGAACCAAATACAAACTAGTGTTGATCATAAAGAATCCATTGGCAACTGATATTTAAAATGCTCATACAGACATTTTTTTTTTAATTTCAACACACCCACTGATTTTACAAGCAGGACAAAAATAATCCTTCCTTGATACATTCATTCCAACATACCCCATAAATATGTTCCCTGTTTGATAAAGGGACGGAGGACAAGGACCACGGCCCTCTTTCAAAGTACGTGGGGTATACATGAATTTGTAACACCCTCTCCTGTTTCTCTGAATAATTATACAAAAGTCTATTCTTTAAACATGAAAGCCTAAGGGAATGGCCTAAAAAACCCAAACGAAAATAAAAATAAAATAAAATAAAATGAAATAATAAATAAATAAAAAAGAAATAAAGGTTTGGTATTTCTTATCTCCTCATTTTTAAGTTGATAAATACTAAGTTGCAAATAATAAGTTGCAGGTTTTGTATGCCCCCTCCTTCTTCTTTCGGACTCGACTACACCACTGCTGGATACGTCCATAATGCGACCACGAAACCCATTTCGTCCAACTAATTTTTCTGTCTACAGAACATTCTCCAAAAACTACGAAACCCATTTCATCAATCGTCCCCCGATCCCAAACCTGTTTCCTTAACTCTGGAAACGCCCTTTACAAGTAAACCACCTCTAACTTGCTAGAGTTTCAATTGTCATACCACACTTCGGGGTCAAAATGACTTCTTAAAGCGATTACGAGGACACTGCAATGCTATTCATGATCTCAACAATAACATTTCTGGCAACCATAGCTGCAAATCCAGCAGCATCGAGTACGCAATAAACGTGCAGACTTAAGTATAGAAGGCATACCACGTAATGACCGGTTAAAGTAATAAAACCCATCTCAAGACTGTGGGTAAAGAATACAAAGTTATTAGAATGGTTGATAAAAGTCTTTAAGAAATTGTATAACATTGTATGACTGAGCTTCTTAAATCTTTAACCTAAAATGCTAACGATTTCCGATTTTTTTACCTTCCTACGATTAAGGTCCTAAAACGTGTATATGCATACCAACTAAACAAATGTGGTACAAGTACTGACTTATGTGATGCGGCTGATTACCATGATTAGACTGTGACCGCTAATGCAGACGGTCAGGAAGGGATGTCGACTCGCTAGAAGTCGCACAAAGCCCATAAATCTGTGATTAAGTGGCATAAAACTTCGCCTTACTTTTAATGGGTAATAAACTTTTACTCATTATCTAGAGAATAAAGATGTGTCTCCTAGTTTTTACTCTAGCTTCATTCGTTTTTAACTGTTACAATGATCGGGGCAACACCGCTATATGTACCAAAATTATACAAATCATGCAATCTCCCCCTTCAAATGGTCATTTATTAAAATCTATGTTGCTTTAAGAAAAAAGAAGAGGGTGGATCATTGAAGTTCTACAAAAGATTCGCCGATGAAAACGGATTCGATTTACATCGATATGTCGTCATGCCAGGTCAAGTTGTGTTAAGTATATGTTACCCAAAATCAAGAAGTACATGCTGCCTTACCTGTACAAGCCGGTATTTTCTCAGGTGTGTTTAATGTAATACTTACCGTTATAAAGATCCTATTTGACCACCTAATCTTATTTCTTCAATAAACTTCAAACAAACACTATGTTTTGATAAAGATAAATAATTGACACTATTTTTACTGCTTGACCTAAAGTCCATTTACACTAAGTAAGTATGCCGAAACATAAAACCTAGGAAAGTGTCTCCCCTCCCCGTGTTTTCGTGATATACAACCATCAGCATCAAGTCTTGCTCATTTCACTTTCCCTTTAAAGCATCTTTCCCTTCTTTCCATTTTCCCGATATCAATTGCATAGCACACAGATTCCAACAAGGCAGAATATACGATGTTTTTTTTATTTTACGTTATACAAATATAGTACCTGAAGCATTGCACAGAAATTTAGACCAATGTGAATGACCAATCCGAAACTGAGGAATCTTTTACGTGCTGTGTAACACTAGCCCTCCTAAGGTCTTACGGTCTCACAAAAAAGTAAGGACAGAGAAAAGCTGCTGAGGGACTTGAACTCAGTTTGAATAAACGATCCACAAATCAAACAAACGGAACGGTACAATGTATAACAATATTTCAAATACTGCTTGATAATAAGGATTTTCCTGAACAAGACTCGGTTTAGTTCTATCAAATGCAAGTTCTAAGATATTTCATGCATCTCACAAAGACGGCACAGCGAGTAAAGCAAAGTCCAATGAGCCATCAGATTTCCCAAGTCTATGAATATGACGTATACTTAAAAAAAGAAGAATGGATGCTGCAGGCCCATTGATCCACTCGAACTTCCATTCCCTCTTCTCGTTGATCTTCAAAGGAGCGTAACCCACCTCGTTCCCTTACTTTCACGTGATGTTAACAGGACTAAATTATATATATATATATATATATATATATATATATATATATATATATATATATATATATATATGAGAATGCGGTGCGTCCCATAATATCAAGTACCCCTCCTGCTATCTCAACATGATGTTTACCTTGTCCTTTATATAAAAGATTAAATTTGAACAACCTATCCCCTCCCCCTTTTTTCATCGACATGACATTAACCTTCAGGCAAACGAATGAATAGCTTTATTTTCCTCAGTATTTAGAATTCAGTTTAGAGCGTTTTTGGTATGTTCTTTTCTTCCATGACCAGTAATGTTGGGCAGTGCCGGGCTGTATACCTGTAACACGTGGGCAGTACATTATACTGAAATTGAACACCCGTCTTATTTGAGTGGCATATTAGTACATGCAAGTCCTTATCTATAATTTAGAATCTAATGAAAGTAATCCTGAATAAAGTAGACGCCTTTGTTTTTAACCGTTCGACACAGGACCGAATACAGCGTAGTTTAGTATGAATGAGAGAAGTTAAGAGTTAACGCACCCTGTACGAGCTGAGAGCCGGCGAGTACGAGCTGCCTATACTGGAAATACTGCTAGTGGACCCTGACCTGGAACTATACCCTGACCCAATCCCTGAGCTGAACGGACTGCTGTGTGAACTGCCATAGGAGTTACCATAGAGACCGGTGGTGTAGGAACCACTGCTGTAATTACCACCTAGACTGCTTCCGGGATAGCTTCCCAAGCTGTAGCGGTTATACGGGTTGTATGACATGGTGACCATCAATTGGAACTAATGATCCACAAAAATAGATAAGAATGTCTGGATAATAAACTTCCGTACTGTACCGAACTATGCTGTACTTTTCCAACAATTATTCCAACAAAATATTTCACAGAATACCAATACAAATGTTATAATTTCTTCTTTCGTTTCACCACAGAAAATAAATATATGGCGAAATCAAGCAACGAGCGATTTAAATGGTACGTATTCCAAAGAACAGTGTTTTTTTCAGTGCAATCCAATTTCAGTGCCGATATAACATGATCCTCGCGTACGAATTAAAAACATTTCACGAAAATTAATATTTCCGGAAGTAAAATGTACAGTGTATTACTTTCCCTTTATTCAGCTGATATCATACTAAAACAGACAAGGTGACTGAACGAAGCACATTCTTCCACACTCAAACAAACACAAGACTCTGGAAGTAAAGCTCTGTCTAATCTCTTCATTAGACAGGAAAAATAAGCGGCATCTTAATCAGTAAATTCACTTTATCTCCTCTTTTTAGACAAACCGAACAATTAATTCCATGTGCTAGTCATAGCGTAATCAACATCACACAAAAGCTTGACGAACAAAGCAACGCATTCCGGAATAGATTATGTTGTATGGCGTAGTCAAATTTTCATATTTCCAGGTTGAACTTCACGAAAGTCGAAATATAAAGAAAACGTACATGTGACTTTCTTTCCGAGCCCGGTACAAGGTGCACTAGTTTCAGTTTGAGAGGAGCGACTTATTTCGCTGTGTGGGGAAGGCAGGAAGGCTTTGGCAAGGATCCCTCACTCGTAGCATTATATGTAGAAGTGTTTAGATAAGGGTTATGGTACCTAAGGGCTCAATGGATATGCTATTGACCCAAGTAATATAAGATAAATATGTAAAACACAGCATGGCGATATATCTATATCTTATTACACTTAACTCCTCATCTCTACGGCACAGGGAGACGGGGACTGATAACTGACCAGGCTGGACACCGAGTCATTATTACCTCGTGGAGCAAAAACATTTGAGAGTCGAGCCCTACCGCATATAGTGACGAATTAATAACTCATTTAATAACCGAATAACATGTTATGTTACCGTAGGAAATAGTGCCGTGTTATTGAGATAGCGGAGCTGCCAAAGTAAACCTGACTGTGTGAATGTTTGTAAAGCCTAAAGGGGAAAAGACCTGCTTTCTGTTAGCCAAACTCATTTACCATTATAAGACATAAGGTTAGCTTAGGAATATAAAAATTCAAATGAAATATGGGCGAAAATTGATCAATGATTTTCTTTAATTTCAACATACTCGTCGAAGCTGTCTAGAAATGGGAACGAATTATTAGATGACGCATCTTCCACTCCATAATGCAAATTACTAACAGACATCATCTATTTATAAAACTGATCGTTTACTTTTGATTAATACAGTCTGAACTCATATGAATGTATAAATGTGTCCTTAACTAACATATGCAAACTAATACAGAGTCTAAATTTAAATCACAGTTACACAATTGTGCCAAGATGTACAGATATTGGGATTCTAAATTTAAATCATAATTGCATAATTGTTCCGTGATCCTGCAGATAACCAGATTTCAAGTCTACGGCATAATTGCGTGGCTGTATGTCGATTATACAGTGTAGTGCAGTAACATGACGGAGCACAGGGGTTTGCCATCTCCAGGCAACTTATCTCGCTCGCGATACAGTAAGTGTATTGTTATGTTACGTCACATATTCGTGAATACCTCCATACCTACGTCACCACAGCACGTTACTGTCACTATCCGGTTGGAGAGAGATGAGTGATAAGTCATGGCAGCCCTACTGCCGATGATGGTAAGTGGTAAGGGCAGTGATTACCTGGATTTCACGGGCAGAGTGTGTGATGTATGACTGCACTTCTACACAGTCGGACATCGGTTCTTGTCGAGATTCAGTGTCAGTAACCATCATTCATGCCAGTAACGGACAGTATCAGCACGTACGGGATATACTAACAATTGGTTGAGGTGTATGTACGAGAAAAATAAGAAAAATCAAAATAAACAGAAAAATTGTCTTATATTATTCCAGTCTTTAGACTTCTTGTCTATGATTTATGCTTGATCTATACATATACGCTTATATAAATGTTTCTATTCTTCTCATGAACTCGTTAAAGCAGCTTCGGTCCCACCTTCAAACAAGATACATATAGGCTAGAACAGGGTAGGTTGTCCAAAACTCCCGACCATCGTCAGGAAGCAAAGATAGATTGTACTTCACCTATCCAGTTACCCACACCCATGTCTTTCTAATCATGTTTCAAGACTATATTATACATGTAGAATCTGAATGGTATACCAGTGGAATATAATGGTAGAAATGGGAAGTAAAAAGAAATAAAATTATCTGTCAATATCGACGTGATGTGAGGGAACACACCCACTTAGAGAAGGCCAGATGCAGATATATGTAACATATTAAGCATTAATTTTCTACCTTAAAGCACAATCCGAGACGAGTTACTCAGCAAGACTAGATTGCATATACGGGAATGGGGTAGGTAAGTTGATGTTCAATATTGAAATACAAATGTATAGTCAAATGTCAAAGACGATGCAAGATGTAGAAGTATAGGATGCCTCTCTCTCTCTCTCTCTCTCTCTCTCTCTATATATATATATATATATATATATATACATACATACATACATAAAATTCACCATATTTACTTCCTTCAAGAAGTGTTCAAACACAATCATAACCTTCATAATTCAGGGATGTAATTCTTCACTAGACAAACTACCCACACAAATCAAAGAAGTAGAACAATAGTCGTGTATCTTAACAAGTAAACCAGTCAAAATATACACCACCTCTCTATGCAGTAAAGTACCTGTACACTGCGTGAGAACAATCTGATTGATTATCCCCCTTATAAGTGTTGCAGATTAAGATTAATGCCCTCCCTGAATAGCCTACCCAATTTAAAAGTCAATATCATGAAGTACAGAGTCAACAAACTACATAACACTCTGAAGGTGTCAACAACAAAGTCAACACTACATTCAAGCAATCTCAACGATCTGAAGTTATCAATCATTAGGGAGGCCTGGACCTCCATAACGAGGCACCCTGTAAGGAACAGAGGCATACATAAAGTTGTTCTCTCACAAGTTGTTCAAAATGAGAACCAAGCTCTGGCTCACTGAATGTGGATGCTAGAAAGCTGAGTGAATCCAACCAATGCCCCAAAAAGGTCTTGACACATAGATACTTTTGTCCAATCAGAAATCAGTTAAAAAATCCTTAAACAATATTATTTAAATTACACAATAATGACACTGTAACTGACAATCATCTGTGATGTAACCAAACCCTAGCATATAATACTTTACTAATTTGATAATTCAAGTTTAAGTTATGGCACACAATTCAGACTTCTAAAACATCATTCTCAAATCCAAAGTCTGAGAGCATCAAATGACCTTTCAAAGACAAAAATCTGAACATTTCTAATGTCTAACAGAAATCTATGGACATTTTTCCTGTATTATGACTTTTGAAAACTATATGAAATTCTTCTTCTTCTTCCCTTGAAGTACAATCCACCATCTGGTGTATCATCGTACTCTTTCATAACAAATTATTCAACATTTAACAAAGTAACTGGCATTCTAACAAATCAATAAATTGAATGAGCATCATAGATGACCGAGAATACTCTGCCTTCTTATCCTCAAAATAGGTTGCATGGCCATTAGTCAAGGTCATGAAGTTTAGTCAAGTGAATGACTTATAGACCAGACAAAAATTAAACAATGTCTCTACATTTGACCTTGTTATAATCACCTTTGGTCAAGGTTATGATACAGCTAAGAGTTCTGGGAAATATTTGTGTGAAATTTGGTCAAGATCTGTCACAGAGTAACTGACTTATATCCCAGATAATGATTTAAGCAATGTCTCTGCAGTACCTATGCATTTAAATCAAGATAATGACATACTTTTAGGTTCTGAAAAATATTTGTGTGAAATGTGGACAAGATCTATCACAATGTGACTGACTTACAGCACAGACAAAATCTTGGAAGGGGGGGAGGTGACAAATGAACAGATATACACTTAGCATAGATAAAACAAATCCTGTATACTCTTGTCTTTAGAATGGCAGAAGTATAATAATTCAATTATTTACTAGTAATAGTAATACTGATAATTTATTCACAAAGCAAGTCCCTACCTTATCTTCACTATCTTTCCTTTGTTGATCTTCATTTTCCTTTTGTTCCTTAGGTTCTTCTTCTTTCCCATCTTCTTCCTGGAGACAAATATACTTATTAGAATACTGAATGTTTCTCACTATTTCTACATAGTCATAAATGACTTCTTTGATCTAGGTTTGACAAAGAGTTTAGAGTTTTTTATTGATCAGTTACAATTCAAGGCAAGACATTTTATAAAAGAAATTTCATGGTAAAGAAATTTTTTTCAACTCACTCTCGGCAAGTGCGACTTCATGCAACCAGGATAGATAATTCAAGTTACCAAGCTGTACATGAAGACTTCAAAGCACTTGAATCTGAACTTTAGAAATAAATTTGACTCCCCCAAGAGTTTGTATTATTGGAAATGAGAATCAAGAGTACTACCTTAAGGAATCAATACTACATTGATAAACAGATTATCAACTTTTAACTCTTGATAAAGGCAGATTTTTTTCATTAATATACAGCTATTTCTCATTTACTCGTACTTCCCACATTAGGGCGAACTAGCTTATGCAGGTCCCATTTAAGTACATGTATACTAAGATTTCATTCAACGATTAAGTCCAACTCTTTGCCTTTCTGAAAGCTATCTTTCATACACATCATCATCTTTTATTTCAAATGTGATAATGCAGTTATCAAAATACCTGTATGTACAGAAGATGTTTGGTTTTTTTTAAATTTCTTTTGTACATTTATCAGTACTATTCTAGCTATATGGTGGCAGCCAGTGTTAAGTGGTAGACAATAGCACTACAGGAAGATTAATCCGCCTTATATATGGCGATAACCAGTATTTAGTGGTAGAGGATAACATCACAGGAGGATTATTCCGCCTTATATATGATGATAACCACTATTAAGTGATAGAGGATAACACCACAGGAGGATTATTCTGCCTTTTATATGATGATAACCACTATTAAGTGATAGAGGATAACACCACAGGAGGATTATTCTGCCTTTTATATTGTGGTAACCAGTATTAAGTGGTAGAGGATAACACCACAGAAGGATTATTCCACCTTATATATGGTTGTAACCAGTATTAAGTGGTAGAGGATAACATCACAGGAGGATTATTCCGCCTTATATATGGTGGTAACCAGTATTAAGTGGTAGAGGATAACATCACAGGAGGATTATTCCACTTATATATGGTGGTAACCAGTATTAAGTGGTAGAGGATAACACCACAGGAGGATTATTCTGCCTTATATATGGTGGTAACCAGTATTAAGTGGTAGAGGATAACATCACAGGAGGATTATTCCACTTATATATGGTGGTAACCAGTATTTAGTGGTAGAGGATAACACCACAGAAGTATTATTCCACCTTATATATGGTTGTAACCAGTATTAAGTGGTAGAGGATAACATCACAGGAGGATTATTCCACCTTATATATGGTGATAACCAGTATTAAGTGGTAGAGGATAACACCACAGAAGTATTATTCCACCTTATATATGGTTGTAACCAGTATTAAGTGGTAGACGATAACATCACAGGAGGATTATTCCACCTTATATATGGTGGTAACCAGTATTAAGTGGTAGAGGATAACACCACAGGAGGATTATTCTGCCTTATATATGGTGGTAACCAGTATTAAGTGGTAGAGGATAACACCACAGGAGGATTATTCTGCCTTATTTATGGTGGTAACCAGTATTAAGTGGTAGAGGATAACATCACAGGAGGATTATTCCACCTTATATATGGTGGTAACCAGTATTAAGTGGTAGAGGATAACACCACAGAAGGATTATTCCACCTTATATATGGTTGTAACCAGTATTAAGTGGTAGAGGATAACATCACAGGAGGATTATTCCACCTTATATATGGTGGTAACCAGTATTAAGTGGTAGAGGATAACACCACAGGAGGATTATTCTGCCTTATATATGGTGGTAACCAGTATTAAGTGGTAGAGGATAACACCACAGGAGGATTATTCTGCCTTATATATGGTGGTAACCAGTATTAAGTGGTAGAGGATAACATCACAGGAGGATTATTCCACCTTATACATGGTGGTAACCAGTATTAAGTGGTAGAGGATAACACCACAGAAGTTTTATTCCACCTTATATATGGTTGTAACCTGTATTAAGTGGTAGAGGATAACATCACAGGAGGATTATTCCACCTAATATATGGTGGTAACCAGTATTAAGTGGTAGAGGATAACATCACAGGAGGATTATTCCACTTATATATGGTGGTAACCAGTATTAAGTGGTAGAGGATAACACCACAGGAGGATTATTCTGCCTTATATATGGTGGTAACCAGTATTAAGTGGTAGAGGATAACATCACAGGAGGATTATTCCGCCTTATATATGGAGGTAACCAGTATTAAGTGGTAGAGGATAACACCACAGGAGGATAATTCCACCTTATATATGGTGGTAACCAGTATTAAGTGGTGAGGATAACATCACAGGAGGATTATTCCGCCTTATATATGGTGGTAACCAGTATTAAGTGGTAGAGGATAACATCACAGGAGGATTATTCCACCTTATATATGGTGGTAACCAGTATTAAGTGGTAGAGGATAACACCACAGGAAGATTATGCTGCCTTATATATGGTGGTAACCAGTATTAGGTGGTAGAGGATAACATCACAGGAGGAAGACCTATTAGTACCAAAATCAAATTAGAGCAGATGTATGGCTAAATGAGGCTACAGATGACTTTCTGTGATGAATTCTTCCTTAAGAGTAATCACAAACTTCTGAATATGATCACAGAACTGTATGAGCTGGATCACTTCAGAAGTGCGTAACAAGTTTAAAGAGTCAAGATATGTATTCAAGAAACGTGATAAATATACTTACATTATTGGCATCATATGATATAATTCCAGTGGATCTCCTTTCTTGCCGTAGCCTTCGCCTACGATTCGCAGATTCACGACGACTGTCATATCTCTCATCTGTATCTTTAGCTGCAACACGAAAGGTTTAGAAATGTGTTTATTGAATATTTTCATCTATAAGCCAATAAAAAACAAGTTACAGTGACTACTGTGATTTGATAATTTTGACGTCAATGTACAACAACAGGCCATTTCAATACAATGATTTGTCTTCCCTTGATAACAACATCTCTCACTATGGTCGATTGACTATTCAGATGAGATAAGTAAATTGAATTAAAAGTCACTGCACAAATTTTATATCAATACTTCTCCACTTCTGCTGACTGATTTACTATACAAGGGCAGGTAACTCACCTTACAGGGGCAGATAACTCATCATATGAAAATGGCCTCTACCTTTACCTGACCCCTTGTGTCTTTTATCCTATCAATACATGAATATAATTTCTTTCATCCACACTTACACAGCGAATGCTGAAGCTAGACTGTTCTGCAAAACACCTCATTTTACATGACCTTTTCTCTCTTTTTCAATTATACTTAATGCTACCATCTTTGTCTCTACTTCTCCCCAATATTACCTAATTTCCTGTTTATCGTTCCCCTCTTTTCTTTTCCAGAAAGAACTGTATCTGTGCATGTTATACAAGTACTTTCTTAGTCTTTAATTTTCATGGATTATTACGCTTATATTGTTATCAATTTTCATTTTCTTCCTTAGGAGTAGGTATCTTGTCCTCATCTCGTTAATTTTTGTACCATCATTCTCATAGTTCATCCTGTTTAACTTTTTCTCCCCTAGAACTAATCATACTATCAGTCTTTTTGTCACTGCTTTCTTCCTTCTCTTCCCTGAATTACTTACTCCATCTCTTCCCTAGAATTACTTACTCCATCTTTGTCTTAATAATTCTGTTAGCTTTTTCTCTTCCCTTTCTTAGAACTAGTCAAATTACTTTTACATCTTAAATTATTTTTGTTTTTTTTTCTTATCTAGAACAATTAACTTATCTTTGCTTCTAACTGGATTACCTTTTTCTTTCTCTTCACCCTTAGAACTATATGATTATCTTTTCACAATTGGGTTACCTTTTTCTCTCTTTTCTTCCCTAGAACTAGTTAAACTATCTTTGTCTCGTCTATCCTCTCTTGACGTAGCACTATCTAATATACTATCCGTATCTTCTTTGCGTAATCGGCTACGTAACGACTGGGAACGGGTCACACTGGCTACGCTTTCATGCACTGTAGATAATCATATAGTGTCAGACGCATGCACATACAAATGTTAGTCCGAAAGTAATCTATATACGAACAAGGTACTAGTGTCTAGAAGGATGAGAAAGGCAAACAAGAAGAAAACAGATGGGTAGGTGACCAAGACAGGACAAGAAAAAGGAATTATGAGCATTTAAAACTCTGGGATCAAGGCGAGAGAAAACGCTATCATCAAGGGTTGCAGATAACTTGTATTATGTATGATGCAGGTATATATAAGGTCATGCTACAAACTTTTTTAACGTACACTACATGTGTATACCCCTAAACATAAATGATGCAATGCAAGATTCCTACTTTCCAGATACATGTAATAACATTTGTTTGAATCTCTGATGCTTTCAATAATTTCTCACTTTATTTATAGACTAAGGTCCAGTATCTACATCCATTTGAAATATTGGAGGAATCATTTATGTTTAAAGTAAGGACTTGCTATCAACCTTTAATTTAATGCTTTATTTAATACATACGGTGACCAAAGATGGCAAAGATGGTGTAAATGGCAGCATTTGACTTTCCATTGCAGGAAATAAAATATTACTTTGAAAATGTAGTAAAATAAATAGTTCAAATTCACTTTTGTTAAAAGGATGCCTAAATACCATAGGACACAGACAGATTTGTGCATTACTGACCTTAACAAAACTCTTAACAAAGTACATTGTAAATCAAGCAAAAGAGGAGGTCAGATGCAACATCTGATGTATGGGTTCTCCTCAGTGTCCTCTTAACAAAGTAAATCAAGCAAAAGAGGAGGTCAGATGCAGCATCTGATGCATGGGTTTACCTCAGTGTCCTCTTAACAAAGTAAATCAAGCAAAAGAGGAGGTCAGATGCAGCATCTGATGCATGGGTTTACCTCAGTGTCCTCTTAACAAAGTAAATCAAGCAAAAGAGGATGTCAGATGTAGCATCTGATGCATGGGTCCACCTCAGTGTCCTCTTAACAAAGTAAATCAAAAGCGGAGGTCAGATGCAGCATCTGATGTATGGGTTCACCTCAGTGTCCTCTTAACAAAGTAAATCAAGCAAAAGAGGAGGTCAGATGTAGCATCTGATGCATGGGTTCACCTCAGTGTAGCTGCAAGTAGCGGCCCTATATGAATGATAGGTCATTCATATAGGGCCACAACTTGCGGCTACCTCAGTGTCCTCTTAAAAAAGTAAATCAAGCGAAAGAGGAAGTCAGATGTAGCATCTGATGCATGGGTCCACCTCAGTGTCCTTTAAAACCTGACCTTACAGAAACTTCTGAATCTGGTCAGTCAAGCAGAAAATGTATGTCTGTAACTTCTGAATCTGGTCAGTCAAGCAGAAAATGTATGTCTGTTGCAGCAAACAATGCATGGTATCATCTTGAAATGCCAAGATGAACATGTACTGTTATACCAACTTTCATCAATGTAGGACTTATAATTCTCGCAAACCTGATCTTACCCACCTTCTTTATGCCAATCCCCAGGATATAGCATAAGTTCCCCATCTCCTTTGCTGAGGTGAGCTAATTACAGGGCATTGTGGCCATGGAGATAAAAATCAAGGTTATAAAGTCCCAAGATGTAGAAAATGTTAATAAGTGAAGAGAGGAAGTTTCTTATATATCTAGCAGTAGTTCAATAAATGTTATCCAAATTATCTATGTGGATCAAAGGTCACCAATTCTAAAAGAAAGAAAGTATTCTATAAAAATGACTAGTGCACTTTCTAGGTATTCTTCTATGGGCAACATGCAAAATAACTGTAGTGACAATAAAACTTCAAAAAAACACATGATGAATTGTTACGGTCAAAATTGACCTGAAGATTCCTCTAAAGGACTACAAAATTTTAGAAGTATTTAACAAATAATTGCAGTGAAGCAACAAATTTTCTTAAAGAGAGTACATCATATCCTGCACATGATTCTGTTTACTACAAAAGAGCAATATCCACGGTGCACACATTGCATGCAGCATTAAAACAATTTTAATTATCTGAATTGCTGAGTTTGTCATACCTCTGTCTTTAATGTCTTCAGGGCTCTCTGGTACTCGTGAATCTTCTTCACTCGTCTTGAGTCGGTTTCGAAGAGATTGTGATCGAGTTAGGCCAGTGTTTGCACTGAGACTAGAAGAGTTCTCTGAAGATGAGGATATTGGTTTTCTTTCTCTACGAGGTATGTATCCTGTGAAAACAGAATTTTAATATGAATGGAATTTTTCCACTATATGCAACTTTTATTTCTTCACAGCTTTTTTAAAATGCCTGTATCATCATATCATAAAGAGAATACAGCATAAAAAATTAAATATTTCTTACAAGAAAAAAATGTACAACTTATTTCAATATATTCCATCCTAACAACGAACAACCTTTCATAAATTAAAAATCTAACTTGTGTTTCGTAGACGATAACATGAATGGATTGTTTTATATACATCTATGAAGCAGGTATAACTTAAGAATCCCAACATGGCATCCCATCCGTTGTTCCTTGTTGCACTGCTATGTTTTTCAGCATTAAACATAACTGACTTGGCAGATGGAATGGAACATGTTATAATTTGACTCGGTCTGACATTGTTTGTGGTATATGATCTTAACTATACCATATATATGATTTGTAGAATGTGATGTATCATGTAAAACAAATCACATTAAACTTGGACAGGTAACAATTTCAGCACCATAAAATTCATTTTTGTTGTTGTTGTATTACACCATATTTTCTATGTGTTTGCTGCATTACACCACATTTTCTATGTGTTTGCTGTATAACACCACATTTTCTATGAGTCTGCTGTATTACACCACATTTTCTATGTGTTTGCTGAATTACTTCACAAAAAAGATGCATTTGTGAAAAACAAATGGGAACACCCCATGGAAATAAGCATGTTAAATATGAAATCTGGGGGCAACAAAAATCAAAACCTATATACATGTATTATGGTAGCACTACCTATACATGGGTTAGATTATGGCAGCTATTATAAACACTGTTAGGTCTATCCTTGTAATGGATAGTAGATATACAACATACAAACAAAACCAAGTGTCTGGTTCAAACGCAGCCCTGTAGTGGATAGTAGTCATATGACATACAACCAACAAAAGATTGGCCGATTGACCGACTGATTACTGTTTTACGTCACTCCACGATTATTTCACATACAAGGCGACGGCATCTCCCTGATGCTTGCATAGAAATTTATACCTCTGCAATGGACCAGCCCTTAGCAGTGAGGGATCTTTTACATGCCACGCCTACCATGACACAGGACCTTGGTTTTTACTGTCTCATCCAAAAGACAGAACACCAGTGTGCCTACAACAGAAGTAGAACCCGCGACCGCTCTATCACAAGCTCAGTACCTCATCCACTGGACCATACTGACTTCCAAGTGTCTTGTTCAAACCTAGCCATATAGTGGACTCTAGCCATATGACATACAACCAATAAAACAAAATGTCTGGCTACTATCTATTGATTACAAGTCCCTTACCTTCTGTCTATGATATATAACGAGAGTGACATACCTGATGTGGAGTCTGTATAATGTCTGGTTACTATGTATTGATTACAAGTCACTAACCACCTGTCTCTATGATATATAACGAGAGTGATATACCTGATGTGGAGTCATGTAATGTCTGGTTACTATGTATTGATTACAAGTCACTAACCACCTGTCTATGATATATAACGAGAGTGACAGACCTAATGTGGAGTCATGTAATGTCTGGTTACTATGTATTGATTACAAGTCACTAACCACCTGTCTCTACGATATATAACGAGAGTGACATACCTGATGTGGAGTCATGTAATGTCTGGTTACTATGTATTGATTACAAGTCACTAACCACCTGTCTATGATATATAACGAGAGTGACATACCTGATGTGGAGTCATGTAATGTCTGGTTACTATGTATTGATTACAAGTCACTAACCACCTGTCTATGATATATAACGAGAGTGACATACCTGATGTGGAGTCATGTAATGTCTGGTTACTATGTATTGATTACAAGTCACTAACCACCTGTCTATGATATATAACGAGAGTGACATACCTGATGTGGAGTCATGTAATGTCTGGTTACTATGTATTGATTACAAGTCACTAACCACCTGTCTATGATATATAACGAGAGTGACATACCTAATGTGGAGTCATGTAATGTCTGGTTACTATGTATTGATTACAAGTCACTAACCACCTGTCTATGATATATAACGAGAGTGACATACCTGATGTGGAGTCTGTGTAATCTTTGGCATCTCTAGACCGTCGATTACTTAATCGAATATCATCCTGTACAAATGCAATGGTGAAATACATTTAATTTGCATTTATGTCATATTTTGCTTCCTATGAATATGTAAAAACTTGTAAAAATTTTAAAAAAACATATGTACAGAAAATTAAACTTTTAAGGAATTCTACCATTCAGAATTTTGGAGTGTCAGCAAAGAAAGATAACTCTACAGTCTACACATACTGAGAGATATTTATTACAGGTATACTATAAACAGTGAAATTCAGGAAAGCAGATATGACCAAAAAATGGAATGATTTAATAATCTTATTTTTCTGATAATATCATATATGAAATGAAACCAAGTTCACTAAATACTAACATTTTGTTATCTAAAAACATCTGAGAGCACTATGCACCAGTTTACTTGAATTCACTTTTTTCATTTCTTCTAATTAGCTATTTTCTCTTTTGGTGATACAGAGCAGCTCTAAAATGGATCTCTAAAAGCATACTTGGTACACCATATAGCTATCATACTAGGTACACCACATAGCTATCACGCTAGGTACACTATATACTGGTAGCTATCACACTAGGTACACCACATAGCTATCACACTAGGTACACCACATAGCTATCACACTAGGTACACCATATAGCTATCACACTAGGTACACCACATGGCTATCACGCTAGGTACATCATATAGCTATCACACTAGGTACACCATATAGGTACACAACATAGCTATCACACTAGGTACACCACACAGCTATCACACTAGGTACACCACATAGCTATCACACTAGGGAAGCCGGCGTGGCCTAGTGGTATCGTGTCGCACTCCTGATCGGGAGGCCGGGGTTCGAGTCCCGCTCTGGTCATGCCGGTGTCGTCTTTTGGATGAGACAGTAAAAACCGAGGCCACCGTGTCATGGTATGCATGGCACGTTAAAGATGCCTCACTACTTCAGTTGGGTCCATTGCAAAGGTCAAAATTTGAATGCCCGCATCAGAGAGATGCTGTCACCATATATGTGAAATATTCGTGGTGTGACGTAAAACAAAAACAGTCAGTCAGTATCACACTAGGTACACCATATAGCTATCACACTAGGTACACCATATAGCTATCACACTAGGTACACGATACAGCTATCACAGTAGGTACACCATATAGCTATCATGCTAGGTACACCATATAGCTATCATGCTAGGTACACCATATAGCTATCATACTAGGTACACCATATAGCTATCACACTAGGTACACCACATAGCTATCACACTAGGTACACCATATAGCTATCACACTAGGTACACCACATAGCTATCACACTAGGTACACCACATAGCTATCACACTAGGTACACCATATAGCTATCACACTAGGTACACCATATAGCTATCACACTAGGTACACCACATAGCTATCACACTAGGTACACCACATAGCTATCACACTAGGTACACCGTATAGGTACACCATATAGCTATCACACTAGGTACAACACATAGCTATCATACTCATGGATGAGATTGCAATTTCCTTATTGTTGACTATTGTGTTTTTTTTTTTAAAGTGAATCTTCTTTACTTTTATGAGGGTAGGGTAGTCAGTGTCCTATCTTTAACAACAAAATTACAGATATAAGTTAAGTCAATAATCCTACAGTACCTATACCACCTCTGACCTGTAACAGGAACCAGGTGAAGTTACATGAATCACACAGCTGCCATTACCCATTATGGATTGCTACTAACCTCTTTTCTTTCTGAATCATAGTCCCGAGGTCTCCGTGAAGATATATAATCGTCGGTACTGTCCCGTTTAGCACTATCACTAGAATATGAAGTCCTACTATATACACTTGTCGTGTTACTATCCTTATTAAGCACAGAGGAACTAATGTCTCTTAATCTATCACTAGCACTAGCTGTTACGTCACTTTTTTCACTAGCACTTGCCGCTGACGTTGCTACTGATGCAGCAGTTGCTGCTGCCGACGCTTCTTTTCTTTCGGCGTCTGTTTTGGCTGAACTTAACACTTCTTCAGCTTTCTGAATATCTTCAAGTGTAACACCCTACAACAGTTCATATGTCTAATTAATTGCATATGTATGTAAATTCAAAATAAACAATTAATAGATGTACACTGTAAATCAAAAGAAAGAAATTATATGGAAAATGATCCCCAAATTACTTGATGTTACCTTAAACTTTATATAAGATTGGTTTTACCTGTGTTGAACGACGAGTTTCTCTTGCTCGTTTAGCTCGAGCCTTTCTCTGAGTTTCAGCTTCTTCATCTCGTTTTGGAAGTTCGTAAGGTCTGTTATAAAATCAAAAAACACAGTGTCAATGCACAAACTGTTACACACAATTTAAAACTTCAAATTCACTATAAGAAACAAAAAGATTAGCATAAAGAAAATGATCTCAACTCAAATTTTTAAAATCAGAAAATTCACAATTTCATGCAAAAGAAATGGCACAAGAACACTTCAAATATGCTTTATATTTCCAAATAAGCAATTTTTTAAAAATCAGGATAATTCTTTTAAACACTGATGTAAAACAACTGCCAAAGAATTTAAAACTTCTAATTCATACCCCTTCAAATTTCTAGTATGCTAAAGTCATAAAATGGAACACTGACAGGGAGAAATATTGAATTTGTTTTCTAATACGAAATGTGAAATTTTATTCCATAATAGCTACATTCTGAAATATTTGTATACATAATCAAACACAAATCAGTGTTCCAACTATAAATAACTGATAGAAAAGAATAATGGACCTTCTAAATTGGTAATTTGAGTATGAACTAATGGTTGATGTTGGTGATACAGAGGACAAAGACGATGTTGTTGTGGTGTTGGCAGAGGTTGATGCTGACGAGATGGTTGAACTGGGTATCAGCGACGAGGCGGCAGTAGTGGACGGCAATGTAGACCTTGTAGATCTATACAACTCCTCCCTCTCTCGCTGCTCCTCCTGTCGGCGTTCCTCTTGCCTGCGGTAGTAGGGTATGTAGGATGACTGGTAACCGCTTGTGGGCTTATTATTGCGGTATGACGAGTAGGTACTGCGACTGTTGAAGGTGGAAGAGGAGGGGATAGTGGAGGAAGTGACGGCAGAGGATCTAGAAACCAAACAAAGCCAACGTCATGCACGGTAAAACACTTCAAATCGCAACATTCCTGCCATGCTGATGATCACATTAAGTTACTGATTTATGACAAATGGTAAAATGGTCAAGTTATTTTAAAAATAAACGATATACTTGGTAGTAAAATTTAGTGGCAAATCAATGATTGCAATCATAATATACACAGCAAAAGAATAAATTAAGAATGGTATTAATTAAAGAGATATATATATATATAAATAAAATACATGGATATGGTATACTTCTTAATGTATACCTTTTTCTTTATAAAAGAGCAGAGACTTAGGCAATTTAAATATGTGTCCTAGAAGGATGATCAATATTCAAAGCAGTTTCATTTGGACTATCAAAAGCTTGAAGATTGGAAGTGCACAACCTATTTGATGAAAGCACAAAGATAATGATGATTTTATTAATTGCTATATACAACCAGACATATACTTGACCATAAATAAGCTGAACTTAGTTCTGAATAAAAAAAGCCTTTAAAAAGAAAATATATTGTGTATCACTGATATATGAAAAAGACAATGATAAAATAGGTAAAACCAGAATGATAGAGCAATACATAGAACAATGCCATAACTTATTAAAGAATATTGCCTGAAACAAAATAGGATATATTGAGTAAATGTCTGGTCCACATGTCAAATTAAATAAATCATTATTCTAGGCATATTGATATCATTAATGAATGACTGGAAAATTCCATCTTTGTATTCTGTGCTTTGAAAAAATAAATCATAAATTCTACACCCCTGTCCTACTTTTTTGGTGCTAGGAGAAAGAAAATCTAAATATTAGTTTTCTATGGCCTGAAAATGTAGCATTCTTTTCTGATGCCAAATGAAACTGTGAACTGGACAACAACAAAACAATAATCACAATTAATAACTTAACTTTACAATAAAATAAAATAAAAAATAGAAAATTCGAACAGAAACTTCACATATATTGAACATAAGCTGAATATGAGTGCAATGATATCCATCAAAATTTACATTCAAAAGTTGTTGACAAAATGTCCTGAATAATAAAAATTTATAATTCACTTTCAATCTTGTTCTTTATCACTGAATTTATGATGAAAAATTGCCAGTATTGAATATGTAATTTTCGTTAGATTTCATACTTATCCTAGGTGTGTATCACAGGTATTCAATAGACCATATTCCGGTTTTGATAAATGACGACTTTTTGTCCGAGCTAATACCTTTTGGCGTTGTTTTCATAGTGACGTTATAATGAATCTATGTCATGCGTTATGACGTCACTATGAAAAACGACGCCAAAATGTATTAGCTCACACAAAAAAAAAGCAAGTATCAAAACAGGAATATGGTCTATTGTACATGTACTTTTTCTCTGCGCTTTCAGGCAGTATATAAAACTACTGAGGATTATACGTACCTGTCAGGGACTTTAGTATCTTGGCTTTCTACATTGGATGAGGTGCTGAGGAATGGTTTACGATGGCTTGGCTTGTCCTGTACAAATAAAACGGAAGACAACAGAATCAAAGTTTGCTATATGATTTATGATCACATACAATAACAGAAACAACTCAATGACTTTTGGGTGAATTCAGGGGTATGACATTCCAAATTCTACATGTACCCAGTACATATCTACTAGTAGGTACCTTTACATGTACTAGAACACACCTACTTCCAGACACCTCTTAGCATACATGTACCCTGTACATGCCTACTACCAAGTACTGATATAATTACATGTTGGCTGCCAACACACATACTGCTCTCATTACAAGCCCAGGAGATTCGAACCAAAAACTTCTCAGTCACCAGTCTCACTGGCTAGTTTAACCATTCAGTTACAGTCTACTTCAGTTTATACATTAGATATGAAATGAATGAATGAATTTCAGTGCAATATTTCACATAAAATACCAAGTCAAGAACATATCTATTCTACTGATATTTCAGCCAATTAGTTGTAGAGATATATTCTCTAATGAGCAAATGGACACAACAAACTTTTAATTGAGTAAATTCTTTGGCACATTATGTTCTCTTTATATATACCATGTAATAATTCATGATGACTAATACTTGAAATGTTCAACCATTAACACACAGTTGAATTCTTCACTGATTTCTTTCCTCAATAAGGAAAACTCTTATAGATTAGGCATAAATATTAATTTAGGAAATCCAGAGCACACAAAAAAATTCACTGGCAGAGGCACATACCATGCAGGAAGTGAACAGTCATGAAGTATAAGTCAAACATCAAACATTAAATGAAAGTTAATCTTAAAAACTTGTAGCTTCGTAGTTTATAATGGGAAGAAGAAGAACATAAACAGATTTAAAGACTATTAACAGTTCTAAACAATATCAAAAACTTGAAAATACAAACAACAGAAAGGAAATTCAGATTATTATAAAGGAAAAAGATTTTAAAAAATATATACAAGTGAGAAAATTCTGTGCATAAAATTTTGCATAATATAGTAAAATGTATTTATGTAAAATAAAACAAGCATTTCCCTTCACCCTGATAAAATAAAAACCATAAATAAATATGTGGTTACACATAAAATACTGCCACCATTTTAAAAACTGCTTAAAACCATTATTAGGTACTGAGTCATATCCTAGAAATTTCAAATTCAAGACTTATGTTCTGATGTATGAATATTGTCTACCCAGGGTCATATACCTATCATCTGTAAAAAGTATTCAATTTGTAAATAAATTTTTCAATCATATTTTCCAGGGAAGATTTTATCTATGCAGGAATATTGTTGTTGTGTAAGTTCTTCATTGTAATGAATCTGGGCACTCACATTATCACCAGAAGTGCTATCCGCTAACCAAGGACTAGACGCAGACCGAGGGAGATTTTTAGTGTCCACTTCGTTGATGGTGTCAATGACCATACTGGAACTGCCTGCTTTGCGTAGTCCCGCCCTCCAGGAGGGAGTGTCCCGCTTTGTGACCTCCTCTTGTGGTTTTTGAAGTGAAATAATTGGCACCTGTAGTCAACATGCATGGGATGTATTGATATGATATGACATGAAATGAAGGGGAATAACTCTGAAAATCCTAGCCTCAAAACCCTGAAAAAGTTTGCTGTAGACAACTATGAAAATTCTACCACTTCATGAGTCCTTAACTTTATGTACACATTTACCCTATAAGGCCCTAAAATCATACCTCTGTTTAAATCTACTGGGAAATAGACTGAAAGTAGAAAATTCAGAAGTTCTCTGATCTCCCTTCCACACTTACTTTATTGGTCTATAATTCTTTACACTTTAAAATTTCTTTAATTTCCTTTAAAGTCCACTACAGGTCCATACATCTTCTTGTGCAATGATTGAAATGATAATGTATTTAAAAGCCCTAAGAGATGTAAAAACTATGAGGGAATCACTTTCACAACAATAACCTATTCATGACTATGATCCTACATCAATTATGTCATCAAAATCAACAAGGCAAATTTGGTTTACTTTAAAATCAAAACCAAAATTTCTAGACCGTTTACTTTTGAAAGTTTTGCATCATCAACAGCCCACTGGAAGTAACACCTCTACATTATCCACCAAGAATACAGATAACACACATAATCATGATCAAATGAAATGAAAATGTATTTCCAGATTCTAACCTTGCTGCTCTATATGGAAAGTCATGATTTCTGAACAGACATTTCTGTTAGTGAAGAAACTTTTGCTTTTACACAGTTTAGACGATCTTCAACTTGTTCAAACAGGGTTAAATACAGCAACTTTTGTAATTTATGCAGACAAACATGCTGGTCATGGATGCACATTAATTTTGTGTCAGATTGCATCAAAATGTGCAAATGTCATAAACTACAGCACAACACTGTCACATTCAAAGAATTTACATGGACCAGGGGAAAACAAGGGAAAGGAAAAGAACAAGAACAAAGAATCTCTGTGCATAAGTAATGATTTATATCATTTCATTTTGATGGTTAGTTTTAAAAGTTTTCAGAGAAGGAAATAAGTACTTGTATTAAATGACATACAAAATGACTCTTTACATTATTAGTATCAGTTTTTGAGGAATAATCTGTTTACAAGAGAAGGAAACAAAGTTTAACATAGTTTAGTATTTTGCTAACAATATTCTGGTCCAAAATATTTTGTTCTAAATTATTCTGATCTTCAAATAATAATTTTAGTACAGAGTTAAGAAAAGACTCTAATTAATGATGTGTTAAATACTGTAAAATCAAAAAGAAAAGTATCTCGGGAAAAGGCTTTACAGAATTTCTGAATCCACTTCAGAGGGATTATTTCCACGTATCATTTAGTGACCAGTGTAGAGTATATGGATATTAGTGAACGTGGATTGCTGATTAGTGCATATAACATTATACAACAGTGTAGTCATATTATCACAACAGTGAAAGTATATATCTGCCAATAGCCCTGGTTATAGTAACAAGAGTTAGCTGCCCTTGTTTACCTGAGAGTCAGAAGGAGATTTTGCAGGGGCACTTAGAGATCGACTAAGTAATCCCCGAGGGACTTTCTCTATGCCCTCATTTTCCCCATTCTCATCGCCTTGAGGTTTTTCTGGTTCTTTCTCAGATATCTCTTCTTCCTTGTTTTGATTTTCTTTCTCCTTTTAAATGTGTCATGGTTTTCATTAAGTTTTTTTTTTAAAGTATTAATATGTGAATGTCAATCTGCTTGTTTAATTTTACCATGTGACATAGTTGTGCAGCACAAAACGCATCTCAAGTAAGGAAGACAAAGGTGCAAACATCAATATGACAGAAAACTAAAACCATCAAAATTCTCTAATAAAGAATATTACATAGATTACAGCATATATTATTTAGATATGTTAAAGTATTCCAAACAACTATAAAAGCTTCATTTTCAAAAGATAATTTTTAATTGATTTAAAGCAAACATCTTAAATAATTTTGATTAAAAGAGTACAACTTTTATATAATGCACCTTTATCAATTTGTCTTAGAATCTTTTTTTTTTTCTTCAAAAAAATATATTTCACTGATGAGGCAAATTTCAACTATATAGTAAAAGTGTTTATAACAAAATCATTAAAACCATATTTTTTGCAGAATAAATTTGGCAAAATAGAATTATATCAGTGTTAATACATACACTGATTCTATCTAGAGAGTCTCCAATCTTCTCTATTTTTGGCACTTCATCCATCCCATTCTCTTTATGGTCCATTTCATTTTCCTGGACCTTTTTGCTAATATTGACATTTTCACCTTTTTCGTCTATTGCAAGTTTTTCTGGTTTTTGTTGTATTTCAACTGTAGTAATAGGTGGTTTGTCCCTTTCTTTTGACTGGAAAACAAGACATAAAATGTAATCACAGACATGATACTGACACAATCCCAGCACTGCTATAGTAAGTATTCCTTTGAATGATCTTGACTTTTGACAATGTAACTTTAAAATTGATAGGGTTCTTTGTCACTTCATAACAAATAGGAACACCTCTGTTACCAAATATGTCATTTAAAGCGTACACATGTTAAGTATGACAAAAGGTAAAATGATGCACTTGATTGTGTTACCTTATTCCCAAGGCAACAAGGTATTCCGCGGGATAATGGAAAACAATCAGCTTCAGGACCATAAGTTAAACATCACTCATGAATCAGAGATGTGTTTCCAGTCTCTCTTGAATACTTAGTTTAGGTAATGACTAAATGTGATTAAATGAACACTCATAACATTCTTATGAAAAGCAAGATATGATAATTATCTATTTTATCTAACTGAATTGTAGAAAATGCCCCCTCCCCTCCTCCTTCCCCTTCCTTACTTTATTACAGAGAAATTTGAAAGAAAAACAAGGTTTGCGAAACACTATGCCCCTGGTGGCAACAAAATTCAAATGTGAAGGTCAAGGTCACAGGGGCATAAATTATGGTTTTAATGAGTAAGTCTCACCACTACTAAGCACTAGTATGTAAAATATGAAATCTGAATCTCCTACAATACAAAAGTGAAGGCCACTGTTAATGTTTTTCATGTAGGTCAAATGTGAGTCAGAATCATTAATAAATTAATTTAAATTATAGTATTAATAAAAAAAACCTGCCACAAGGAATGGTGTGGGTGACGTCAAATATGTTCCATCAGAAGGAGGGGTACCGGTAAGGAAAATAAAACTTTGTTGATTTGTCTTCGTAAAATAGCATATATATATATTATAGTAGTAACAAAATAATGTACAACTATAGGTCTTATACATATTTCTAATTTATTATAACCTACCAAATCCCTTAAGTTGTTTGCATCAATTTTGTGTCAAAATAAGAGGGCAGTGTTCATTTATTCTGCTTATTTTTATACTTACCATGATTATTTAAAATATGAATGTTCAAAGAGACATCTGATATTGTAGAAAGAGCGAAATGAACCACACAAATAACTCATCTTTATAAGAGTTACCATCTTATTGTTTTTACAACGATTTGGGGACAAAATAGGGGGTAGGGTAATAAAATCTTACTTTGCATGAAATCTAACCTGGATACATACATATTTCTTTTGTTTATTAGTATATATAGTATTGAAGAATGAAAATATATCAAGAAAATGAGATTTGCACAAGTTTTTACATTATCAGAATGAAAAAGAATCAAGAAAATGAGATTTGCACATATTTTTACATTATCAGCACTCTAAATATCACATTTTGATGCATTTGTATGGGGATAATTTTAGCAACCAGTGATGCAAGACAGCCTTTTCTCTCATAACATATATAAAGGATTCTAAAATTGATACTGAACCATGAAGGAAAGATATTATACTACAAATAATATGTGTTTATAATCTGCTGATTCACATAAAATTGTCCATGGAATGCAATCTGTTTGACTCAGAAATTACCAAAACATGAATTAAGAATGTCAAGACTTCATAATTTTGATTTCTTGCTCAAATGAAAACAAATATTGGTAGGTAATGTTTTAACACCACCAATTTATTTGTGTCTTATATGTTCCTAAAATATAAAAAGAATTTTGAAAAAGCACATATTTTTCACTAGAATTTTGTTAAGGATGGATAAGCCTTAACATTTACCTTATAATTTTAGTACACATCAAGAACCCCTCCTCTGAGGTCTTAGCCTAGTACACATCAAGAACCCCTCCTCTAAGGTCTTAGCCTAGTACACATCAAGAACCTCTCCTCTGAGGTCTTAGCCTAGTACACATCAAGAACCCCTCCTCTGAGGTCTTAGCCTAGTACACATCAAGAACCCCTCCTCTGAGGTCTTAGCCTAGTACACATCAAGAACCCCTCCTCTGAGGTCTTAGCCTAGTACACATCAAGAACCCCTCCTCTGAGGTCTTAGCCTAGTACACATCAAGAACCCCTCCTCTGAGGTCTTAGCCTAGTACACATCAAGAACCCCTCCTCTGAGGTCTTAGCCTAGTACACATCAAGAACCCCTCCTCTGAGGTCTTAGCCTAGTACACATCAAGAACCCCTCCTCTGAGGTCTTAGCCTAGTACACATCAAGAACCCCTCCTCTGAGGTCTTAGCCTAGTACACATCAAGAACACCTCCTCTGAGGTCTTAGCCTATCATAATATTGTTTTCAGTATTAATCAGTGTCAGACTACCAAATCAAATAAAAAGTACAGAGGAAAATAGAATATTATTATAAGATCATATTTATGTTTACGGACAGACAGACAAATACATTCAAGTACAGCCCTTTAATTTTTGTCTAAGAAGAGTATGAAAAGTAAGTCCATGCAATCTTTTACATATGAACAGAAATGGAAAGAATTTTACTTCACTTACTTGCTGATTTGATGTATTTTTGTTGATTTCATTCTGTTTTTCTGTGGAAGAAAAAAGACAATCTATGCAAAAAAAACTATTAAAATGCACCTGCAATATCTTGAAGTACATCAAATGCATGAACATGTGTCATAACTTTCAAAACTAGTGATTAATTCGAGATAAAAAGACTCAAAAATTCTACAAAGAAAATACCCAGTACACAACAGGATAAATCCATTTAGATTCAGCACTTAAAGCACACACAATGCAGAATCAAAATTTATTTTTATACTTATCAATGCAAGTGTAAAATAAAGAAAGTGTATCAACAAATAAGCTGTATTTTATAGCCATAGTCAGACCACCTGCTGTGTGTACATGCAGTAAGCAGATTCTAATGTTACCAGTTTGTGACATAACTTTCAAAAGCCCATTTCAACTTCTGACCCCTCAGGTGCAGCGGTGATCAACATGACCCGTTTTCTGAGACACGCGAGCTGTTGGACATCACCCATTACAAAAAGCTCTGACAGGAGACATGCTTTCATTTAAGACATTTTCTTTATATACGTAAGTTAACACTGGAACATTTGCACTTGGACCTAGTGCACTGGCATTTCACAATCCGTATAAAACATGCAATGTGTGCTATTAATATGTAAAAAGTCTCCTACAGAAATATCTTTATGGGATTTTTTAAAGAAAACCTCTTTAACACACTTAAACACTTAACAAATTTACCAGCATTACAGCCTATAGATAAATTATCAAAATTATAGCCTATAAATAAATTACCAAGCTTTATAGCCTATAGATAAATTACAAGTACAGTCAAACCTCGTTATCTCAAAGTCTGAGGGACCGTGGAAAATACTTCAAGATATCTGTAGTTCGAGATATCCAAATTTCGAGTTTAGGATCACAAATCTTGCAGTTGTTAATGTACGCCGATTCCTTTGACAATTGTGATTATTATAGTAGATGTATGAGATATACATGTATTTATCAATAAATACGCATGAAGATGTGCATATTGTATTGTTCCTAAATAATTAATCTAAATCTCATCATACCTTTTATATTTTATGAATATATAGAGAATATACTCCAAAACTGAAAACGTCATCTTTCCTTTTCAGTAACATCATAATTTAAATCCAATACTGGATATAACTGTCTTATATTATACCTAAAACTGAGGATGGGCTAACACGTAAGACAAGATAAAGACACACATCATAATTTGATTTAATTACTATTACTTTGCATAAAAATACGTAGACATACACACGGATTGCAAATAGTAATAATTAACGAACAGTGTAAAGAAATTTCTTTAAACGCAGGTATGAAAAAGCACTAATTACCCAGTACAGTTAATGTTAATTATCTAATTTTTTGTCGAGTTTAATAAGCTATCATTATTTATTACTATTTATTATATAAATAACAGGGTATGCACGGAAGCGATCGATTATGTAATTACTGCGGCTTTGTACACCGACACGGTCAATTGATCACACCACGCAAGCAACCTGTCATTTAGGGTAAACGCCGCGGGAATATTGTCAATAAGAAGCCAACTTTGAGATAAACCAGGTAAATAAGAACTTTGGGACTTGAAAATGTATTCGAGATAAGCATGGTATTCGACATATCGGTGTTCGACACATCCGGGGTGAATTTAATCATAATAGGAAGGATTTTTTCGGGACTGACGTTCGACTTCAGGATATCCCGGGTATTCGAGATATCGGTGTTCGAGATATCGAAGTTTGACTGTATAACAGCCTACAGGTAAACTTAACAGTATTATGACCTAAGATAAATTTACCAGCATTATAGCCCATAGATAAAGTCCCAAGAAAAGAGAGGGGATAAAATGCTTGGTTTGAAATGAAGCAAGACATAGAATATGCAGATTTTTTAATTCAAATTTATTACTAAGGTCCCTGTTCCTTATAACTTTAAGAAAGTATTGAATTTATTGATAAACAATCCTCATCCAATTCACATGAACACATGCTCACCATTCAAGATAACAAAGGTTACATGCATGTCCATACATTATCTAATATTGTTATTGGGCAGTTGGTCTTACCTCTGTTTTTTACAGGCCTTACCAAATATCCATCATGATTTTTGAGTATGCTTAACTCATATAATATTAGTTATTTTTCTATTTTCACTAAGGATTTTTTGTCTTTTTCGTTTCTTACAAATTAATAAATTTTCCCTGAATGAATTACCTGTTTCATCTTCCTGTCCATTTTCCTCTTCTTCCTCCTCACTAGTGGAACTGGAGCTACTCTTAGCCGTTTTCTCCTCCTCTTCAGAAGGATGGTTGTGAAGGGCGGCCTCTAACGTGATCCGCTCTTGCTCTACTGTCTTCGAGATGACATTCTGTTTCTGGTCACCACTCATGCGTGTCACCGAACTCCTAAGAAATATGTTGAACATGTATTACTGAGAGTCCTTCATACACAGAGTGAAATGTTCAAATTAATGGCTTAGAAGAGGCCAACAACATCTAGAAAATCTACTCTAGGTGACTTTATCAACTGCACTTGATAACTAGGTCATGAAATCACAAATTGCCAAATGTGAAAAAGCTATAGCACTGTTTGTATCAAAATATTTACAATTTTATGTAAGGACTAAAGGTAAACGTTGAATGAAACTACAAAGTGAAATCTAACCTATAAGATCAAAGTTTGAACTGAACTGCACTTAAATAAACAATTGGCTCTTGATGTGTGCCTTTATTCCTTGTTATAACATGAAATGGCTTACTGATAGAAAGATACACATCTGAGAGGTCAGCTGAGCCAGAAATTTAAGATGAAATAGACTATTAGCTTGTGACGTTATGAATCACTGTAAGGTAGGGTGTACCTGTACGCAAAGTGGATACAGGTATTGCAATGGTAAATATAGCAGAAAAAAAGTGGTTACATCAGGTACAAAAGAAAATAAATGAAATTCAATATTCAAGAGTACAGATGTGCATTTCTCAGAATAAATTAAATGCACTTGAAGATCTCTACCTTTTGGGAAATCAACAGCTCCTGGGACATTTATATAAAGAAACAGTTATGGGGGAAATGGATCAAAGAAGTATTATGGTGCTTGATATCAATTTGAACACTTGTTATCCAATTTCAGAAATGGCTCTGCAAACTTGACATTTTCAATTAATTTAGAATTTTCAATCAATTTTCAGTTAATTTCATTTCTATAACTGGTATTGCATTTTTATAACTGCAAGATTCTGAAATTGGATTGTAAAATAATTAAAGATCAGGGAGAAGAGAAACAGAACTGTGGGCTGCATTCACTTTTCTCTACCTCTCTTGCTCTGGAGATGAATTGATGGAATTTTTCCAGCTAACCCTGATCAGAATTAGAAAACAAGCACAATGAGCTGTCAGTGTTGATATAGGTTTAATTCACTTCCTTTATACTTTTTCTCTCTGGAGGCTGAAGAAATATCTTTTTCTTAAAATTACAAGACAAAGGTCACAGTCTATCAAGACTTCTCATTATAGACTGACTAAGAATCGAGTATACATCGCATACTGTGATCTCATAGGTATCAATATTCCTCATTCCATCTCTAACTTTGAGACTTACCCCATGAATGTGTATTATTCCATTTTACCTCTATCCTTTTCTCAAACTCTTAACAGAAGTCCAAAACTTCTATAAAACCTTCTTCCATATTTGACATTCAAAGCCTCTCTTTGAACCCCTATCACTATCTCTGCAACCTTCAAAATCCTTTTTGATACACAATATTGACCTTTTGACCTAGAAACTTTTGGTTTTGCTTAACAGGTGTTGCAAATAATTACTTTAAAAAGAAAGAAAACTAAACATATTAATTGCTAAACCCATCCTCATATCAAATAAATATTCAAAAGGTAACTGTAAAGAATGTGTCATCCTCTGTTCAGAACTGGGACCAGAAATCTCGGACTCCAAAAGACGTATAATATATACCGAATACTCTAATGTTTATTTAAAGAAAATCAAATACAAGTCCTGCACATTTTGTTGACGCCCGTCCTTTCCGCTATCATCTTAAAATATATACTTTATTTATCAAATAAACTATTCAAGACTTTAACTGCTATGAGAATATACAAATACCCATTTAAAATAAACTTCAAAAGAGCCGACAAAGTGCACGAGAAAAATCCCCGTCAAATATGTCGTAACACGATCTTATTCATTGCTCAAATAAAGTAAAAAGTGAATGAATCACTTAACTTAGTTTAGTTGCAACGGCGAAGTGACTCACAAAAGCATATACTTTCCCTGAGTAAACCGTATCTAGACTATTGTGGTATTCAAATACACCGAGAGATTGAAAATCCTTTCCTACCTTGCGCAACCCATGGTGTCTCAAAGTCCCAAACAAACCGCTAGACTATCTCTCTCTCCTATCGGTAATACAGGAGCAGCTCCGACCAACTCCACTACAAAAATACGTTGACGGAAGGCCCCGATGTTCTCATTCATAAAAAGATATCATTAGCTATTTAACCCGTGTGGTTCAACTCTGAGCGCTGCTGGAGCCGAAGGGTTGCTGATCACTGACGTCTAGGGGGGTACCGAAAAGGGACAAAGCCGAAACCAAACAATTCTCACGACGAATTCATGGACAATGAATAAACTCGTGACTTCAAGTCAACACATAAACCCTAAGTGAAGCAGTGACCAGTCTATGGCTATCTTTCCTATTACGTCGTACACGGGCTCTTGGTTAATATCTTGAAAATAGTATCTTATAAAGCTACGACAGATATGGGACCCATGCGGTATGTCAACTTCTAAATCCTCCATAAATATATTGTATACATACATTTTATCAAACAGAAAACGATCCGGTATGAATTATGAATCCGCCTCTAAACTGAACAATTTACACGCTAATTTATAGGGCTTGGGAAATTCACTTTGTACCTGATGATAAATTAAGGTAGTTATCCCGCGGGTTAATTTTTGAGTCTTTGCAGTCACCCTTTATCAAGATAGCATCACACTTGGCCAAGTTAACTGCAGATATACTTACTATACCTAAAATGGATCAATTATAATTTATGTCAGAGGAAACTGGAACAAGGATGTAATGTATATTTCACCTGAAGCCATCAAAACAGCGAACCTATATACAATGCTGCATTATTCAAAATTCTATTAATTCAGACCCGAGAATAATATAGCATATTATTCATTGTTTAAAAATGTCGATTTTAAACACCTCAAATGTTTTCGTTCGTGGGAGTCATACATTTCTAAAGTCTAGTATTACTTTTAATGCTTAGATTTCAACAGTTACGCAATTTTGTACTATTTATGTCAATATGTCTTTTGTTTTGTCACTGACTGCAATGTTCAAAGGATGTTACTAAAAATTAAAGAGTCAAAGACAAATGTGATTCTCAGTGGATATAATGCATATATTTCGAAATCCATCATGAATCTTGGACGGGGATTTTTCTGTGGTTATTATAATCATTATTATTATTATTATTATCATCATTATCATTACTACTACCATTTCTACTACTTAAACTGATCACTGTTTAAAGTATGATGTAAATATTTTACGTATTGACATATGTAGTCGTTCTAAGCAAACCCCATCTAACAGAATAATCTAAAATACGTGTGCGTACGTTATCAAATATTCAAGGCTCTTAAGAAATACCTATGGAATAACGCTCTGTATTCCGGAAAGTAGATGTGTTGAAAGTGGGATCAGTTTCCTTTATTTCTATCATACGTTATTCTTACTTATTTAGGCAAGACCAAGCGAACAAGAGGAGTTAAAATCGGAGTGTATGTTCGACGTCTTCATTAATTTTACCTGTTCATTACACCTGGTGTAAGAAAGAATGACGTCATTGTATGTCAGAGATTGTGACCGCTGTACACTAATCTAACAGCGATACATACCAAACACCTCTCAGATTGTTAAAGAGACACCCTAACCCCGATTTATTAAAAAGACACACACACCCACCCATCCCCTTCCCCCAATCTACACGTTTACCTTCTTGGTATGTATCATAAGGCTAGGGAATCGTGAAAAATATGAAGTTGAAAACTAAAACAACGTCCACTATACTGATTTTGTAAGCCTGTGTGGCTTAGTGAATAAGATGCTCGGCTCCTGATCGAGAGGTCCAGGGTTCGATTCCGCCCTGGGCGTACTGGTGTTCTGTCTTTCGGATGAGACAGTAAAAACCGAGGTCCCATGTCACGGTAGGCGTGGCAAGTAAATTGATTGATTTTTGTTTTACGTCACACCACGAATATTTCACGTATATGGTGACGGCATCTGCCTAATGCGGGGCATACAAATTTAGACCTTTGCAACGGACCCAACAGAAGCAGTGAGGGATCTTTAACATGCCATGCATACCACGACACGGGACCTCGGTTTTTACTGTCTCATCCGAAAGACATGACACCGGCATGACCAGAGCGGGACTGGAACCCCGGCCTCCCGATCAGGAGTCCGACGCGATACCACTAGGCCACGCCGGCTTGCGTGGCACGTAAAAGATCCCTCACTGCTTCGGGTGGGTCCGTTGAAAAGGTCTAAATTTGTATGCAATGTATCAGACAGATGCCGTCACCATATACGTGAAATAATCGTGGAGTGAGTAAAACAATATTCAATCAATCAATTACTGATTTTGTAAAACATTTATTTAAAGCACACTCAGAGGTACAGTGTGAATATCATACAACACATATAATCTTTACAAAACGCAAAATACTCTGTTAATTCTTTTAATGTTGTACTTTTAATGGATACTTTAACTTATTTACGTGTATACTTGCTTTACTAAACTATGTTTAGTTTTCCGGCTTGAAAGTCGCTTTCCTTAATTTATTTTTCTATTATATAAGCAACACTGAATGAACGGGTTACCGAACAATCGAACACACTGCCACAACCCATAGATCGAACCTGAATCACTTGAGAAACAAACTAAGGGTTAAACGAATTATACAAAACTCTGTGACGGAATCATTTTCACAGAAATCGCATTCTATTCCAAAGAAAGGAGCAAGATACAAAATTACCACATAATTCAAAACTGAATAATTTCCTGCATGTTTCATTCCCTTCACATGGTCCCGTCTATATTTTACAGTCATATTTCACGTGGATTTTACTACGTCCCGGGAGATTACATAAGATGTGCCTATACCTTGGTATTATGCTGGCACAATACATTTCGTGGTTACTGCACACTGCATTCATCTTATACAATAAAGCCTCATATCTGTCATATATCAAAAAGTTGGAAGACCTGAATTACGTGTAACGCTAGACAAATGGCAAGGATTTGTGAAATAACCTTTTGTAAAGAGAGAAAATTCCGATTTTGCAGATAAAAAGACATTACCTTAGCCATTTGATAAGAAAGACAACTCGAGCACATACACGTTTTGAAGACTGACTTTGATGTACGATAGAACCATAATAAAGCAAATTAAAGAAAATCTAAAATCCGAGGTACATATATAATGTCAAGTGATTACAATAATAATAATTTTCAATATTCACATGTAAATAACAATGACAAGGAACACCAAGAGAAACAGCTAAAATGGCACACAAAAGAAATGGCAAACAAAATGTGGCAGGCAAGATTTAAAGCAAAACTAATACTGTTATACTGATTAATTCCAAATTCATTAAAAATAAAATTCAACTTGTCATTTTTCTGCTATAGGATACACTCTGATAACAAGATCTTACAACATCTTGAAAGAGTTCATGTCATTATGCCCTTACCATTGACCAATCAGAATGTGACGAATTGCCTAAATAGGATAATGGAAGTAAAGGCCTAAACCTTAATGCCTTAGACATTTATACATTTATACTACATTGTAGTATATCTCCTAGTAAATATGAAGTCACCTATAAGCTGTCCTGACATGTTAGATTTTGTTGTTGGAGCGTAGGGTACAGAAGCAAAATTACAAGTCGAATTTTAAATACAATGGTACTGTCCATGCTGAAAGCCACACAAGCTATTCTGCAAATTAGTTCTATATATCACTCAGATTCTAGGTATGAACTCAAGACTGCAATGAGCATGATCAGATATATACATATATTTCTAAAACTCGCTATATATTCTGTAAGGTTGATGTCAGGGTGCAAAGTTAATAACACATTTCAAACACTCTGGTGATTTTCATTACCGCAAACATAGCAAATCCAGAAAACAACAACCGACTATAAAGTTGTAAATATCAACTTCTTCAATCTCTTATCCAATTACATTATTTCAGTTTTGAATACTTTAAGTAATTCTACCTTTCTTTTCCTCTTTGTATAGACAGATTTTTGGATTTGCTGATGTCTTGCATTATTCTATTAATACATGTTGTCTAGATTACAAGGTTCTGATCAATTTTATCTACCTATACTTCTTTGTTATACAAAAATGATTGGTATGAATTTATCACTCTAGTCTACATTAACTTGGGTTAAACTGAAATAGATTTCAACTTATACTTGACACAATTCAGATCTACAAAGTCGGTAAGTATTATGACATATAACTTTGAACTTCTTATATTCTATAGGGTTTGTTAATATTTCTGATATCTTTATCTCTCTCTACAATGTTACACCACAAGATATTCCCTTTTTCCAGTTATCTGACCATTTCTGTGTTTGAATTAATGTGCAATTTACTCTACTACATGTGCACCACTACACATCGATTAGCAAATATAGGCATTAAGAAAACAAAAAGGCACCTTGTCGAATCACTCCGGCTGAAATCAAAACAAAGGCATACAGAAATCAGGAATGTCTAATAAGCTTTAGTACAAGGACTCCTAGTATTCCAAGGAAGATAACTCTGTTCAACAGTTGTTCATTTGGTATATTATCAAAATTACTTCATCTTATTGTAATGAAACAAGAGAAATGCCTATGTAACATTTACTGACGAGCTACCACACTTGTAAAATTGTGACAACAGTGACAAAAGTTTAACCTCATTTCTTAGACACTATAGTACCTAGTATGGCAGAAAAAATTCCTAGATACTGATTTTTATTAATGGATAATAACTTTTGTAATACAGTTAAAGGAAAAAAAAAAGAGGTCAAACTTCATAAGAAGGATATCTTTCAACAAGTTTCACTTGAATATTTCTAAGCGTTGGCTGAAAACTTTATAGAAAACTAATTTTCATCACAGGGCAATGACTCTTGTACAATAACAATAAGGTCAATGGCAAAACAACAAATCCAGGAAATATGATGGATGCTTCTGCATCAAACCAAGAATGACTCTATCTGATAGGAAACCCTTTATGCTTGGAAATTTATCAGGAAGCATAAAAATTTTGGGCTGCATGCATATATAATAAGAAGTATGACCATAACCTGGTAAACATTTGCCAATATATAAAACCTTTTTTTCTGTATTTTAAGTACAAGAAGCTGAGTGACCTTAACATTTCATGAATGACACAGCTGACTTTTGTCTGAAAACCCATATCCAGAGTGACTATTAACATTTGTATGAAATATGACCATTGCATATATAAAATTCACTAAAATTTAAAAATATAAATATAAAAATTAAGCTTTTTAAAAGTTCTTTTTCTGTAAATGACTTAACCTTTACTTAAGTGACCTTTGACAGAAAGCCAATTAACAATTGTATGAAATATAAACAAATCCTGAAGAACAGTTAGGGTTAGAGAGATACGAGTTTGGCCAAACAGACAGATAGATAGATAAATCTATGTTACCCCGAAACTTTTAAATATGTAGGCCCTCTAACTCAACATGCATATCTAATTTTACTTTTAAATCTCTTAGCACAAGTGAAAACTGATTTTCATAAAAGGGCAATATGTTCAGTATAGTGGGGTCAATTGCAAAATAAAGTAAAACTTTTTCACATCAATTTCTCAAAGCATAACCTAAACATTTCTTGAATTCTGATTATAATCATTAGACAATAATTCTTTTTATATGGGGAAAATTTGAAAAATGTCCAACCTTATATACACAAAACCTCATACACGTACTTAGAATACACACAAAGGCTTTACTTCAACATCTCAAAACACAACCAAAAACTAAGGAAGGGCACATACAAATTCTATAACTCTGAAGGGCACATACAAATTCTATATCTCTATAAAATTTTCTATTTTTCTGGGATCTAGATAGGGCTTCTTTTTGCATTTGTAAACATCATAGATATTAAATTTCTAATGCATCAAATGATTTGTAGTATTTATATAGATTCATGTAGCATCAAATAATATGTAATATTGCCAAAAACACTGATGAACAAAGTTTCTTAAGTAATAACAAACTAAATATCCATTGTTAAAGACAACTTGACAACACTTAAGAAAGAGCATGCAAGAAATTCAATCTATTTTAGTAGACATTGAATTCTTTTAAAGACGGAACTAAAAAGTATTCTCGTTTTTCTTTTAACCTCAATAATCAAATACTTTGAACTGACATTTAAATTCAACCTCTTTTCTGTACTAAAATCTACTTACATGATGAATAACAATTCATAAATGATAAATTTGGCAATGAAAGAGTTCCTGATAAGCAATATTTAGACATGCTTCATATCATCTGTTAATTAATGGTAACTAGCTACTATTCACTTAATAAATAAGTTACACAAAGACAAAACTAAATCATCAGTTTAATTTATAATTTTCTCTGATTAAATATTATTGCTGATTTTTTCCACATATGAATTGACACTTTACAAAAATTTAAAGTAATAGATACTCGACATGCATTACTACATGAAGTGAATTTCCTAATAAATTTCAATCCCTCCCTCTACCATCCACTTTTCCTCTAAAATATCTTTCTTCAATATTTTAAGACTACATGACTTTAGTTCAAAACATGTAGGGTATTTCATACCAAATCAAAAGGAAAAAATCTGTCAAAAAACTAAAATTTTTTTCTACTGTATCAAGCATGTCATTTATGCATAGAGATGCAGATCTTGAAGAGACCTTAAGTAAATCTATGATGTAAAATCTGACATACCTTCTTTTTGCATGCTGGCCTTTTAATGATATGATTTCATTCTGTGAATCCATCCTGTCTTTTTGCTGAAAGTGGAAGGAAATGAAAATAAAAAAGGGTATATTATACATTTATTAATACTTATGGTAAGTAAACCCATGTAACACTATCATTCAATAAAAGGACATGTCATGTTTAACAGAAATTAAACAAACAGAAAAACAATGACAACTTTTATAATCATTCTTAGAGTTTCATTATTTCATTATTATGACTAGCACAACAGACTTTTGCAAGTAAATTCAAGTTCAGAGTGAATGAGTAAGGGTAAATTAGGTGCACTGCATCGACTTACTGAAGCTTGTTTCTTTTTTAATTCATCTAGAAGTTTAATTATATCTGTATCAGCCACATCAAATGCAGTCTGTCCCTGAAAGTTAGGCAATAATAATTATATATCTATGGCATTTATCAAGAGTTATCTACTCTTGGAAATTCATTTTCATTTTATGAGAGTTATCTTTCTTCCACTGAACTGATTCCCGGTATATTGAATACAAGATGAAGTTGATACTAGGCATCTAATCAGCTGCATTGATTGAGATATATTTAAAGCATTCATAGTTACTACTAATTAGTAAAATGAAACGCAAACATAGTACTACAATCTTACAAAAGTATGCAAACAATGCCTAACATTTAAGGAATAAATCAGTGACAGATGAAAAATTTATCAATCATCATTATCATGATTATAAATGACAATATCCTGAATAAATATCATCATTATCATGATTATAAATGAAAATATCCTGAATAAATATCCTGAATATTTTTTTTCTTTAATTCTCCATGAATCACTCAGAAACTCTGGGACAATTCATAATCACTACCTCTTACATCATTAATAATATAATGCTGAAACAAAACTAAAATCTTACTACCATTGAAATTAACTGAAAGTATTATATCAGTTATAAATGTTTAATAAAATAATGGAACATCAAAAATACTGTTAGTAAAATAATACATTCTCCATTCCCCATGTGCCCTTCCCAAAATAATCACCAATAAATCAGAGGCTCCTGTAGCCGATCTGTAAGGCAGTTATTTTATCTTCTTGCTATATGATCTAATCTATTATTATGTATACATACTCCATTATTCTTTATGTCCATGTCACACATCGCTTCGACAAGTACTTTACAAGCCTCTTCTTGGCCCCAGTGGGCTGCAGCATGTAACGGGGTCCAGCCATCATAGTCGATAGCGTTAACGTCTGCTCCCGCTGAAAGCAAGACACTGGAAGAAAAAAAAAGTGATAAAGCATTAATATCTGCTCCCACTGAGAGCAGGACACTGGAAGAAAAAAAAGTAATAATTGCAAACAGATAGAAAGGTAAAAATGTAATTATACCTTTTTATGAGACCTAGGATGCAATTCCCAAAGAAGATGTGTCACATTCATTTTAAGTAACACTGAGATCCAATGTCATGGTATATGAAGGCATTTTAAGTAACACTGAGATCCAATGTCATGGTATATGAAGGCATTTTAAGTAACACCGAGATCCAATGTCATGGTATATGAAGGCATTTTAAGTAACACTGAGATCCGATGTCATGGTATATGAAGGCATATAAAATACTAAGGGTTAGTCATTATTTAGGGTCTAAATTATCTATAAAGCAATGTACCAGGTGGGTGGCACCACCATATATAAGAAAAATTCTAACTCTGTCTCAAAAAGATTATCCATGGGAAAAATCAAATGTACACCATAGTGATTTTAACTATTCCTCCTCACCTCACTTTAAGTTAACATTGCATCTTTTTCAAATTCAAAATGAAAAAGTTTCTAAAGGGAGTGCTTCTACATCTTCTCACAGTACATGTTTTACTCTTGGACAAGAAAGAAACCAATGTTCAGTGAAAGTCTGAACTCTGATTAGTCAAATTTAATTCAATTCAATTTAATCAATGCTACATACATCATTACAGAGAGTTACACAGTGGCAAATCAGGCGAGGAGAGGATGAAAGAATTAAAGTGCTTCAATTAAATTACAAAAATATAATGATTAGTTCTCGAAGGACGACGACCACTCCAAGACTGTAACAACAATATACACACGACACCAATCCCACTAGACATTGCAGACACGAGATGAAGGAAATTCGGGATCAACATGGTAAAACATCTTGGCTTTGAAGCCGGAGACACGCGTAGCCTTAACAGAAATATTTATGAAGAAATCACAACATTACAAGAACCCAATACAACCTCGCTGGTCTGCAGCATGGCGACCTACATTCACTGGGGTATAAGTTTCAAGAAATATATACACAGCACAAACATGCCATTCAAATTTACATAAATAATGCTTGTATTTTTGCTCAATTTCCACAATGTCACATTGTGTATCGTATGAAAGCCGAGCCGTACACCAAAATGGCGTAGTACAACAGTGTACTCGAGCCTGACGATTCTCTTTAAATGAATGGACTCGAGTCAACAACGAGAGGGAAGAAAACTTAAAAGTTACAGCACGTGTCTCCTTCAAACCTTTAAAATACAATTTGACTTGGTGAAATATACATTGCGTTAAAAAAAATTCTAACAGTACGTGTATGTTTGACTTATTTCATTCCGTACCTGGTTTACACAGATATTTTACAAGGGAATTTAGTTTAAAATACCCACTAATCGGGCAGGTGGAAAAAAGAACTGGAATCCCAGTATACCTTTAATGTTTTGGATTTATCTTTATCGTCAATGCCCTAAGTCACAAAAATATTCAGCATGGAATCAAGGAAATCAAAACATCGTCTTCCGTAATTTGATAGAAGAGAGGACCTACCGCCTTTCTGGAGAAGACTTCAAACACTGTTAATGATCTAATACATTAATAATTACCCTCAATTACCGAACTAACAGAGAGAGATACGAACATACACGCCAATCTCCTTTATTTCAATCAGAGGTATCAGTGTTCGAGTGTGATACAACACTGCTCCTTAACTGGCTGTATCTCATCACCTGAGCCGAGTCAGGGGTTAATCCCCTGTTACAAAAAGTCTACAAGTTTTGCCAGTATACATGTCGAAATCTAAAGGTCTGCAAGTGTACCTATCGAAGTCTAAAAGTTTGCAAGTGAACATGTCGAAATCTTAAGATCTACAAATGTACTTGGCGAAAGCTGGAATTCTGTACTTGTACCTGCCGAAGTCCTAAGGTCTGCCAAGGTACAAACTGAAGTCTTAAAATACGCCAGTGTGGATCCGAAGACCTAATAGTCTACAAATGTACCTGTCAAAGTCTAAAAGACTGCAAATGTACCTGCCGACGTCTAAAAGTCTGAAAGTGAACATGCCGATATCTTGAGGTCTGCTGAATTACATACTGAAGTTTAAATCTTTGCCTGTGTACCTGCCGAAGTTTTAAGGTCTGCACGCGTACCTACCGAAATCTAAATGTCTGACAGTGTAGCTGACGAAATCTAAAAGTGTGCAAGAGTACCTACCGAAGTCTTTAGGCATGTCAGTGTACCTGTCGAAATCTGAAGGAGTGAAAGTGCATCTACCAAAGTCTTAAGACGTGTTAACGTACCTGTCAAAGTCTAAAGGTCTGCCAGTGTACCGCCGAAATTTAAACGTCCGTCAGTGTTGCATGCCTAAGTCTTTAGGCCTGTCAGTGTACCTCCTAAAGATGGATGGTTTATCGGAGTACTCACTCCACACTGGCCGCCAACATAATGGCGAACGAACTGAAACAATTACCCAGGTTCTAAATAAATCTAGTTTAATTCCTAATTTAGTTGTGATTTATGTCCGTGAATGTCCACTGTGGTACATTGTTGTTAGTGCCATAATCATGTGATACCATTTACTTTCGTATGGAGATTTTCAATCCGTTTCTTCTTGTATTGGTCATTTTGACATCTCGACCAATAATGACAATTTCTCGACGAACCTCATAGCTGGTCAAAAGATCTGAACCGATAGTCTCTGCGATCAATACATATCCCATACTGTATTTTATCGCATGTCCTCTTTCATAATAACCTCGTTTTGTCTTTATGTATACATTGTACAAAGTACTGATTATATGATTCGTAATATCTCTTCCCATACTTCCAGCCATATATATTCTCGTCCACAAAATTCCTGGATCCTTGAAACTACATTCGCATGCCTAATGATCCCGAATTCTAGGTGCAAACGGTATCGCCGCCAAAATAAAAATTGTGTATCTGATGAATTGCTTTGTTATCTTTGGAGAAAAGACTGCAAATTAACAAACCGTATTACAAATTTAGATTTCATTTCAACAAGTTTTGCGAATAATGATTCAAACTTTCAAAGTGCCAGTAAAATCACGACCGATTTTAGTGCACATTTCTCTTAATCGTTCGCCTTATCACAAAGAACGGCACAATACAGCGACATGAAATTCAAACATATTCATACAACCAGCAAAACAGCTACATTAACATTTAAGGTGTTATAATATTTCTAATATGATAAGGAGAATATTTATCAAATTCGCACTCAAACCTCGCCATTTTCGATCATTAACAGACAAAAGAATTGATGTGTTTGCATACACGAGTTATGCAAAGACGCGCCACTATAGTCAGGCCGAAACTCTCCAAGGTGACTTCTCTAGAATATTAATAGTTATTTCTGTGAGTGAATGGTATCGTATTTAACACAATATCAATTCCAAACTATGGTCTTAATATATTCAGAATAAGGCAAATAAAAATATAATAGATTTTATTTATGACGGTACACTGTGACATTGGAAATAAGCATGGATTCGTTTTTCGGCGTTTGAAAATGTCACATGATATGTACAAGTAACAAGGAGATTTATCTGACGACTTCAATGAAATTCCAGACAAAAAGAAAGAAAGCATTGTTATCTTCAGTGCCACATTGAGATAAATCAGAAAACAGTGATGGATTTTTGCCGTGCTATTGACACTAACTATGATAAAAAAGGCTATCATAAGCATACAGATCGTTTGTTTTGTGTAAAGACCAAAGAAAATCATTACAGTTACTGGTTGAGAATGCTTTATTTTCATATAAGAAATTTCACAAATACAAAACTTGAGGAAAAGATAATCTCATTTTTTATTATCTAGTATCACTTTATTTTTTTTAAGTCATACTTATCATATTTCCCTCTGTGAACTGTTTTGAACGTTAAAATATCAATATATTATATGACCTTCAAAACCCTCACCTTATAACCTTCATGTACCCCTTTGCGCATGCCACATGGAGGGCAGTGGCCCCCGTCTTGTGGTGGCGTTTTTCTTTCACAGATTTATTAGCCAGCCATTTGTTGGCGTCCGCAAGCATCTGGTTTTCTTCTTCAGCGCGTGCTGCGTCTGCGTCAATCTCTGAAAAAGAGTGAAAGAGCGTTTGTTATCGAGTAACGACAGTATTTCATAAATGGCTTGCATACTGAATTATAAGGTGAAATGTCCATATTCTAGTTCATAAACACAACATGCTATATGTCGGGACGTGTGGGATATGCCAAAAATCACTGAAGGCATTTGAAAGTAAAATGCCTCAAGCAATTTTCCAAATAGGTCGGGCGTCACAAGCAGGAAAGAGATGCTTCTGATTTATCTGCAGAAAATTGTTACTGAAATTCAAAATGCTTTGTAACGATGAAATTAAATTATTTCGATTTTTTTCTAATTTTAGAAGAAGTGGAAACCTTAGTAGGTGGAACACAACCTATGATCTCAGTGTATGATAATGAACCTCGCGGTTTTGGCACAATCATTTCAACTAAAAGGATTTCCTACAGATCGTACATTGGCTTTGTTTAGACTTTACGTAGCTTTTACAACATACTGCGACATGGACTGCAACAGATTATTAACCTATACACACAGAGGCATAGTCGGAGATCGAATCCTGTTCCCTTGCTTTTGAACATGGTAGCGCTAGTAGGGAATCAAACCGGCGACCACAGGTTCCATGTCTCCTTTGAGTGCAAGTGCCAAGTATAGACGGAAGCTCTAATTCTAGAAACTGAGTTAAAACTCTACAACCTGAACGGGTCTGAAATCCATGTGGGATTTACGGTTTTACGCATGACCTTGTTCCTCTTTTTTCATGATTAAAGCTATTTAAGCTGATGTGACCTAATCATGCGCATCCGCGATCCACGTGATGGGTGACGTATCGTTAACATCAATTAACCTACATGTTCAGCAATAAATAAAATCTAAAACTGTAGAAATTTTTAAAATGTTATAGAAAAGGACGATGTACTCTAACGCACTACTGGCTCTGGTTTAGTGGTTAGTGCCTCTAGTTTCTTCGATCGAATGCGTAAAAAAATCAATAATTCATATATATTAAACAATACAATAAACATGTTACAAAACTAATATACGACCCATTATCATATATACATCGGTACGATTTGAAATCACATTATTTTCGCATTTCGTATTGTGTCAGGGGCAGGCTTGGTGTAGTGGTTAAGCGCTTGGCTTGCGGCGCCGACGATCCGAGTTCCATTCCCGGGTTGCGCCACTATGTTTAAGAGGTTGGTTACCTCCTGCTTCCATGTCGCGATATAACTGAAATATTGTTGAAAGCGACTTAAAACACCAATCAACCAATCGTATTGTGTCAACGAACACAACGAACCTTTTTTTCAATATCCATCTCGTTTTGAGAAAGAAAGAAAGGAAACGGGGTGTTCCAGAGCTTCACGACACCCATCTCAATTAACTCTTAATCCCCAGTAGACACTTTAATTTCCACTGGAACCTACTATCTTGAATGAGTAACCCTATCTCCAAACACAGAGACAAAATTCTTCGATCAACAATGCAGATAAGACCCGTAGCTACTTATTCGTCATTCGGAAACCCTCAGTATTTCATTCATACTGTATTTAATACCTGCCCTTGTTTGGCCTTGAGGTTAAGCCGCACTTGCATTACTTGTCTGCGAGTCATTGCTAAAAGACAAAACGTCAACATTTCTTTACTTTATGGAGATTTATAGTATGTGTGTATTTAAGGGTTTTATTTCTACTGTACTGGTTCATTGATCGAAAGTCTGATTTATTGGCAACCTTCAAAGTAGCGCCTTTATGCTAAAATCGCAAAAGCTGCATAAAATTTACGACGTCCAATCAAAACGCGCATACGTTACTCGTTAGTCGAGTAATACAAGGGAACTCTCTACTTGGGAGTTCATACATAAATCGCAATTATTATCAACACTAGACAGAGATACTCAAACAAAATACTTATTTAATATTTGAAGAAATACAGTTTAAAGCATACAGCTACAGAATGATTAATATCTTTTTCCTCAGTTGAGATTCCTAGAAATACAGAAGAGCCTGACGCATCGAAGTTCTTGCTCGCTCCTGTTTCACAATCCTTGTTTTAAAATGAATGACGTGCCTCCTATTTCTTCTCGAAGTATAATCGGTACACTTGTACCTCTATGAATACTTTACTTATAGTATGCCATAATGAAATGCAAAACTCGGATTTTAAACTAGAAAGTGCTAAGTGTCAACCCTAAATTAATTATACCATTGCGCTTATCTTTTTTTTCAATTGCAATAAATTTTCCTTTCTAAAGCCAGTAACAATCTTGTAAATGGGGGGTTGGTTTACTAGGTTTCTACACATCTTCATCAATATGCGAGTTGAATCTCGACAATGAAGTTACCGACGACTCCAACTGGCTTACTGGCAACCGAGAAGAACTACCGACAAAACTAACAATCTGACTGAGAAGAGTTACCGACAAAACAAACAATTTGACTAAGAAGGGTTACCGATAACGAAAAGATATCGGTCTTATCTACAAGACAAGAAGGCAGGATCTGGGATTCAAAGCTTTCGATCTCGAAGCTAGTATTTTAACCAATGAGATGGCTCCTAAAACCTGGGACAAACAGGAATCGAACCCGAATCACTGATACCGAAATATGTCCCTTCACCCATGAATAAACTGGTCCACACGCTGTTCATTATAGTAGGGTACATGAATTAAGTTATTTCTGACATCGCAGCTATAGTGGGAAAACGACAAATTCTGTACCTGTACCATCATAGAAGGTTTTAAGGATGACATACCAGCAATTACGAGGACAACTACACATTTCGTACCTGCCTGTAGAGGGGAATCGGACAGCCAAAGATTCTGTACCTATCTGTAGGACATCGGACAACCACACAATCTGTCCCTGTTTGCAGTGGGCAATATGAGAGTGTAAGGATAGCATACCACTAAGACCGACTACCTACAGAATTCCGGTATACATTGTACTAGCAAATCTTCGGGCCATTTTCCGAATACATCTCTCCTATCTGGGGATCGGCATTGTGTTTACTGTGAGTACGTGTACTTATCTCTGATCCACTCTAGATACAAATACCTACTTAGATATATCGACTAATTATAGTACTTGTATAAAGCTCATTAAACGTCCACCTTGCTAGTCTTTACAATACTGATGCACTCTTTAAGTCCCCTTATTCTTGTTATCTTGACCCTCACATTAAAATACCTCTATGCTGCACTTTATTAGGTATATCTTGGATCTGTTCTGTAAATTACAAGATCGGTTGATGTCGTAAGCGCATGTACTGTCTGCGGTCCTACGAGATCACTCTGTGGTTTTTTAGCAGTTGAGACATGCGCTCGGAATCGGGTGCGATTCCTAATGGGAGTTTGCGTGTTGGGTGGTGTCTCTCCTCCCAGTTCTGAACGATCTTCACTTGTTGATGATTAATGTTACACTAAAGTTCAAAACATTTATTATGCTTAAACTTCATTATGACAATCTGACTGTTGTAATAAAGTTTAAGCATATTGTTTTAAACTTTAGTGTAACACTAAGCTTTTTAGCAGCAAAGTCTTGCAACTGCTTAAACTTGATGTTATGTCGGGTGAAATTCTTTATAAAGTAAAAATAAGGACACACTTGGTGTACCGGTTCAGCGCTTGGCTTGCAGCACAGACGGGTTCGATTCCAGGAATGTGCCACTATATTCAAAAGGTTGGTTACCTCCTGCTTCCACACCACGATACAATTGCAGCTGTGACCAAAATATAAACAAAGTCCCTATTAACAGCTGAAATACACTATTTTGATGATTAGGATGCATTGATGTATTGTGAGGGGCGGGGGAGGGGGTATTGTTAATAGTATTAGTATTTACTTCAAATTTTTTGATGTTGCTAACAGAAGCTATAACGTAATATTTCACATGATCCAAAAATGGAAAGTAATGAACGGAATTTGTTGATAATTCAATTTCTGTCGCGGTGTATTTGGACAGAGATAATGGGGGTTGATACAGTGGGATAATCATCTTATTGTACATGTTTTCATGAGTATGTATATGTCCAGGATAATAATTAGGAAATGACGGGACTAATTTCACTTGATGATCCGATCATCGCACTGAAACCCCGCCGTCATATCCCGCCAATGATCATCGCACTAAAACCCCGCCGTCATATCCCGTCACAGATCATCGTACTGAAACCCCGCCATCGTACTGAAACCCCGCCGTCATATCCCGCCACAGATCATCGTACTGAAACCCCGCCGTCATATCCCGTCACAGATCATCGTACTGAAACCCCGTTGTCATATCCCGTCACAGATCATCGTACTGAAAATCCGCTGTCATATCCCGACACAGATCATCGTACTGAAAACCCGCCGTCATATCTCGTTACAGAGCATCGCACTGAAAACCCGCCGTCATATCCCGTCACAGATCATCGCACTGACAACCCGCCGTCATATCCCGTCACAGATCATCGTACTGAAAACCCGCTGTCATATCCCGCCAATGATCATCGCACTGAAAACCCGCCGTCATATCCCGCCACAGATCATCGTACTGAAACCCCGCCCATATCCAGTCCAGATCTTCGCACTGAAATCGCGCCGTCATGTCCTGTCACAGATCATCCTCGGTTCCCCATGGTATTTGCGCTACCGCTGAATAGCGCAAATACCATGGGGAACCGAGGATGGTCACAGATCTTCGCACTGAAAACCCGCCGTCAAATCCCGCCACATATCATCGCATTGAAAAACCGCCGTCATATCCCGCCACAGATCATCGTACTGAAACCCCGCCGTCATATCCCGTCACAGATCATCGTACTGAAAACCTGCCGTCATATCTCGTCACAGATCAACGTACTGAAAACCCGCCGTCATATCCCGTCACAGATCATAGCACTGAAAACCTGCCGTCATATACCGTCCCAGATCATCGCACTGAAAAAACGACGTCATATCCCGTCACAGATCACTGTACTGAAGCCCGCCGTTATTTCCCGTCACAGATCATCGAAAACCCGCCGCCATATCCCGTCACAGATCATCGTACTGAAACCCCTCCGTCATATCCCGTCACATATTGCACTGAAAACCCGCCAACATATCTCGCCACAGATCATCGTACTGAAAACCCGCCGTCATATCCCGTCACAGATCATCGCACTGAAAACCCGCCGTCATATCCCGTCACAGATCATCGTACTGGAAATCTGCCGTCATAAACTGCCACATATCATCGTAGTGAAAACCCGCCGTCTTATCCCGTAACAGATCATTGTCTTGATAACCCGCCGTCATATCCCGTCACTTATCATCGCACCGAAAACCCACCGTCATATCCCGTCAAAGATCATCGCACTGAAAACCCACTGTCATATCCCGTCATAGATCCTTGCACTGAAACCTGCCGTCATATCCCGTCACAAATCATCGCACTGAAAACCCGCCGTCATATCCCGTCACAGATCATAACACTGAAAACCCGCCGTCATATCCCATCCAGATCATCGCACTGAAAACCCGCCGCCATATCCCGTCACAGATCATACGTTAGTGAAATCTATAATCTCTCGTCATTTACATTTTCTTCGTATGAAGAAAGGTCTATTTACATAACATCGAGTAAAACATGTTTCATGTCAAACTTTGATATTGTCGTAAATTAGCTCTGTATGACAAGCTGGAGAGGAAAACGTATCAATGTGGCACCGCATAAAAGTACAAAAACATACGGATCACACATAAGGATGTACAGAGTCACAAGTAGGAGAAGTCAATGTGACATAGATGACATAGGTGTATATCAAAGTAGCCCAAAATAGTTTTCATATCTGAAAAGGTCTCTTTCACATAATATTATGTAACATGCTCATTGTATCAAAAGCTTACTTCAATCCATAGTTTTTCATAGTTAATACTTGTAACGTTACTGCGAGTAATTACAAGACATTGCGCTTTCATGAATATACATTGAGTGACAATGAAAACTTTTAATAGGCTGGCGCGGATCCAGAAAATTTGCTGAGGGGATGCCCTCGTTGAGTTTACTTATTTTACAGCAAAGAACACCTATGAAGGTCATTTTATCGAATCTCAGAGTGAGTCCTGATCCAAAGTCCCCAACTCTGGATGCGCTCTTGTTAACAAGAAAGATACAAAATCCCCAACCCTGAATGCGCTCTTGTTAACTTAACAAGAAGAAAGAAATAAAAGTATTAAAGTTTAAATGATTTATTCGTGGATTTGCTTAAAAATAGACGTCAGTGTTTAAAAGATCAGAAAAACATACTTTCATCCACTGGTTGCTTACAATATTATGGAAAAGGCCTTGACCTATTCTTTTATAAATACTCCCAACAAAACAAATGCATAAAGCATATGTTCAAATATATACCTTGAACAAAGCGGTTTGCCACTGTTACAATACAATCGCTGAGGGCAAAATATACCAATTGTACTCCTTTAAATTTCTAAATCAATTTAAAGAGGTCAGTATAAATGACCTTGAGGAAGTAATATCATAAGGTCGAGGGCTCAGACCGTCTGGTTGTCTTACCTTGTTTGTCCATCTCTTCCTGTAGTACTTTTTCCATCTCATCGTCTTCACAGATGTCGAAAGGAAGGTCACCATCATTATTGACGGCTGCCACACTGCCCCCTTGATCCATAAGGTACCTATAAAATACCAAGGTCAATAAGGTCAATATCAAAATCAAAATGGGTATCCACATCCTCGTTACTCTTGTGTCTTGTGCAGGCTCAACATGAGAAATGCTGTGAAGTACAAACAGTAACTACATCTTCCTCATTTACAACTTGACTTCTCTTGACATTTTGAAAATTTTCTCTGACTACATAGTACGTCTGTGTCTAAGTCGCCGAATACATATGAGCGCCTGCGTATTTCAGTGCTTGTCTCGTAACCAAGAGATCCCGTGTTCAAGTCTCGCCTACGGCTGATCGGTGTTTTTCGCACGAGGCAGTAAAACCCGAGGTCCCGTGTCATGATAGGCATGGCATGTAAAAGATCCCACACTGCTTCAGGTTTGACTGTTGCCTACGTCGTGACAAATAAATTTCTATGCAATGCATTACATGCGTGATGTTAATGAATAAAACAAATGAATACACAAGAATCTAAAATATTAAAAATTTCAACAATAATTATATAGCATGTGATCAAGGAATTCACAAAGAATAAATATATCATTGTAAATATATATACATTATCAACATACTAGTATGCAGTCGCTCAAAACTAACCGTCACAAGGCTGGGTTGGTAACGGTTTAACGAAAATTTTAAGTCAAACTGCGGCATCGAATGACACTACCGTAAATTGAATATATCTCGCAAGGTTCAGTGCAATAAAACCTAACGTACAAAGTAGTAATAGACGGCAAACTGTATTACATCTCAGCACCAAGAAAGTCTGAAAGGATTTTCGGACTTCACCTTCATCCGACATTTATACCAGACCTTCCGTTTTCAATGTGTGAATTACGAAGTACCTACTGTTGGTCTGGAAGTTTACAGTTTAATTAGGGAATACCTGCAAATCTAAAATTATCTTAAATAAACCGCACTGAACTCCATACTTAGTTCGGTGTACAATGATGTCAGCAAAATTAAGGTATTCAAAATTGTGGGCATCAGTAGTTAAGCTCAACAATTTAAATCATCTTGTCTTTCTTCACAAAATTCTGCTCATGAACAATGAATATTTTAAAGTTGTTTAAGGATGAAATTTCATTTAAATGGTTATATTCAAGACAAATAAAAATGACAATAAATGTAAATGAATCATTCGTAATGGCTTTGATTTTTGACATCACCCTTTATTAAAGATAATCGGACCACAAACATGAAACACTAGACTGAGTAATTTCTGAGACATAAAAAGTAAAACCGCACACCCTGTCCAAGGAACTCGATGCTCATTTTAACAATGATTTCCTAACTAAATTCAAAGAAGAAATTCTATGCACAGTACTGTGACGTGTGTTTTGTTATTGTTTTACGACTCTCCAAGATCAATGCAAGAATATGAAGACGACACCAGTCTGGCGCATTGTTTGAAGATTTTGTCCTATACCACGGACCAACCTAATGCGACGAGGGGTCGTCTATAGCCAACATTTTATTTTAACAAGCACCTGTATCAAAATTGTAATAAAAACCTGGTTTAGACAAGCGCCTGTATCAAAGTTGTAACAAAATCTTATATGGACAAGCGCCTGTGTCATAGCGGTGACGAAAGCGCTAGAAGTCCGAGCTTGATCCACGTCCAGCATTAAGTGGATTGTTGTTGCCCTACATCATGTCAAACTTCAATCATGTGGACGGCATCTGTCTGATGCATTGTCTTTACAGACCTACCATTCAAGCCGTGGCAGATCTTTAAAATTTCCAACGTGTACTAATAACGACATACTGCGGCCTGAAGTCAACGGTTTACGACCTAATCCAATGAAAAGAGCTGGAAACTTAAGGGCCACGGCTGGGACTCGTACCCATGCCCCCTATCAGCAAAAAGTTTAATCACGCAACATCCGCATGGCAATGTGCTAGGAAAGACCGTAATCATTTCATTTTCATGTCTCGTTTAGTTTTAAAAAGTTAACAGCAGAATTTTATTGGTAAACTGATTTCGTCCTTATAACGAGTATGTACAATGAAATTTCGAAGGTTAAGAAGTGCACAAGTAATTCTGTCCCACACAGGTATACGCTGAAGTACAATTGACAGTTGGGAGGACAAGTGGTCAACAATAAATTATCCAATGTCCGAGCCAGGTAAGAAATTAGATCCGATACACTATGTGGAGTTACCCTTGATTACCCTGTGTTTAAAGTAAGACCTCTACGTCAAACATCGCGCCCTCTGGCTACTCAAGTCATAAACCTGGCTCTGTGAAGTCTGTGTGCAAAGCTGTTTAAATGTATTGAACTTTCACTTACTAGCGTGGTCAGACTGACCCCAAGAACAAGAGGAGTTTATCAATGGTCCGGAATTAAATGATACAGAGTCAACACGAAATGACACCCCTGTGGCTATGTTCTTCCTACACCTTTTTGTAACAAGTCTTGAGAATATGGCTAAATGTAAAGAAATCATCTGGTCGTATTCGGTTATCCTGTTACTGCATTATCATACAACCCAGCATATGAAATACATACTGTATCAAATACAGAGAGAACATGAAATGTTAGTTTGTTTGCTATGTGTAAATGTGTATAACAATGTCTGTTTTACTGAGAAATGGACGGAGGCCGTTTATGACCAGTGAATCAAAAGAGCACACTACAGAAATCAAAACCAAGTCACCTGTGTTTATTTCTTGCTAAAACTAACTATCGCTATAATCAGGGTTTACCGGTTAATTCAAACTATATTTATTCAGCTTTTGAAACAATTCATCTCGATTTGTAAAATTCTTTGTGGGTAGTGACTTTAAAAAACGACTCATTACGTATGATTTGTACTGGAGAACACGAAAAAGGGGTTCTATACAAATGTTCGACATTATATTAGCTCTGAACAGATCAGTGGTATCGAACCGAGTTTCTAATCTGACGAGCTATACTCGACCTGATAGGATCGTTCTAATCTGACGAACTATATTCGACCTGATAAGATCGGTCTAATTTGACGAGCTATACCCGACTTGATAAGATCGGTCTAATCTGACGAGCTATACTCGACCTGATAGGATCGGTTTAATCTGACGAGCTATACTCGACCTGATAGGATCGTTCTAATCTGACGAGCTATACTCGACCTGATAGGATCGTTCTAATCTGACGAACTATATTCACCTGATAGGATCGGTCTTATCTGACGAGCTATACTCGACCTGATAAGATCGGTCTAATCTGACGAGCTATACTCGACCTGAGGCTGGTAGGATCGGACTAATCTGATCAGCTATACTCGACCTGATAGGATCGGTCTAATCTGACGAGCTATACTCGACCTGATAGGATCGTTCTAATCTGACGAGCTATATTCACCTGATAGGATCGTTCTAATCTGACGAGCTATATTCACCTGATAAGATCGGTCCAATTTGACGAGCTATACCCAACTTGATAAGATCGGTCTAATCTGACGAGCTATACTCGACCTGATAGGATCGGTCTAATCTGACGAGCTATACTCGACCTGATAAGATCGTTCTAATCTGACGAGCTATACTCGACCTGATAGGATCGTTCTAGTCTGATCTTTCCTCTCAAGCCTACCTATCGTTCCTTCGGAAAAGAACGTAAACAGTTATTTCATAATCATTTGGGGAACAGTCAAACTATTGTCCAGAGGTAGAGGAGAACACTCGAGAAACTGTTGCACTAGACCGAAGCTCACTATCGAGGGAAAATAGTTCGTGTCCAAAGTAACCGTGAAAATAAAAAAAAAACTGTTTTATTACCTAATTGTTGGTGTAATTAACACTATGTCTAACGACATCTTCAATGCTGTGTCTCTTTCAATTTGCACCGGTCAAGCAGCAATTATATGAAATAAGTATTTTCTCGACATCGCTTGAGCGCTATTACAAAAACGCATTCGGTGGAACAATTCCTTAAGAGATTAAAAAAAACCACAGTTTAACTATTGCATCCTTGCAAAGCCTCATAGTAATTTAAAAATAAGATAATAAACCGAGGTCCCGTGTCAAAGTATACTGTGGCAAGTAGAAGATCTCTCTCTCTCTGTTCCACATGTCAACATTTGTCAATTATGGTACAAGAAAATGCCGCCACCATATATCCCAGTCAAAACTTCTGTCTTAACGATAATTCCTTAAGTAAGCGATTTCTTTATCGGGTAAATGTTATATTTTAAATATAAATGGGGTCAATGCTTAATGCATACCATCAGCATGATCGAATGACTAGGACAAAATCTTGGCATTCTTTAAGAACATGCTTGAGTAAATAGCACTGTATGCATTCTAGTTCTGGGTAACCACCGACTTGCCGAGGTAACTCATTCATGATTCATTCCCGGGCTAATTCCATCCCGATGCTGTATACAAACGCTCACGCTACCTACACCATCACTGTTTATACTCTTCACACGTGATGAAACAAGAAAGTGGTTGCTTAATTTGCTTTTACGTATGTATCAGCTTTTTTGACGTATGCATTTTTCTGTTAACGTATAAAATCTCCCTCAGATGTCTGGTATCGTCAGGAAAATGGGACCAGATGCCCTCAATGTAGTTTTCCTAAAACCTGAAGGACGTCATTAAAAACTTTGAATATCTACTTCATAAATATTCTACATACGAGTATCTACTACACCTATTTGAATATTCTGACTTCTAAGGAACACGAAATAATAATAACAAATCTCTGTTTCGTTCAATTCCTGGTCCCAAAAGTGTTTCTCTTATAAAAACTTTCATACTTGGTTTGATCTGCTACAGCAAACGGTAACACTGGCCGCAAATTTTGAATTATTAAGACACGAAAACAGGACTGGTTTCAATATGCTTTTATATTAACATTTTCGAAAACGTCGCATTTTTCATGTAAGCCATACCGTGACAATGAGAGAGGGCAACAATTTTTTTTAAAAGAGACATAATTCGGGGATCGAACCAGGGTCCCCTTTTTAATGTACTGCATGAACCGTATTCTGCAAGCCAATCAGAATACTAATCTATTACAGTATGACAATCATATGTTCGGCAACATAATATGATTGTGACAATAAACACTGTATCTCTCGGTCTTGTAAAGCAGTAATTTCTCAGCAGCATAATACTTTTCGTATACAAGTCCGAGTTCAGAAATCCAGACCTTCAGATGTTTGCCAAAAAAAGTAACGAGTACTGATTTTTTATACTCAAATTTTTATTCATCAAGAGCAAGGGAAAGATGTGACAATTATTTATTAAGGTGACAATCAACAACCCGACTTCAAGTTTCTAAACAAATACTAGTAATAAAATATAGAAATGAATACTTGATTTCTTATAAGACAGGATGTTTAACGCAGGCATTCCAAAGAATATAAAGAAGGAGACGTGGACGACCTATGTCTTCTCACACAGTTAAATATCCGACTTGAAATCATACAAATCAGCAGGATATGAAATTGAATAATCCATTGAACTCTCAAATGATAAGCATAGCATGCTTATACTGTACATAACGAAGTATTCACACAAAACTTTACTACCACCTTAAACCTAATCAGGTCAAGTGATTTCAATACACCTCCAACAGGTGAAAATAATGCGCTTCTGGTTTTATCGTCGCTTCTGAGATACGACTCCGAGGAGAAGTTGAGGTACATTGATTGACACAGGGACCTGTCAATCTTCAGACATTCAGGCATTTACCTTCTAGTTTAAAAATAATGGTTCAATTGAGACGGAATGCTCGGTGAGCACGGCAATCTGATGCAAAGTTTCAAAAGAAATTACTTATGCCTTTGTGATTAATGATTTTTAAACATGTATGGAACAAGACTACGTCATTTTTCTGATTTTCTTGAGACTTTTGTGGTCGTCTATTTTGAATACAAGTATGTTAATAATAGAACTATTTAACACTAGAATGATTAAATCTTTGCAGCCTGTTTTTATCACTACATTATCTTGTTACCTTTTCTGTATTAAATTTGGTCTTTTCTCTCTCTCTCTCTCTCTCTCTCTCTCTCTCTCTCAGCGTAATACCGATTTCACGCCACATTTGCATTTATCACTTACATAACAATAACCTGTGATTGGTGGAAATGAAAGAGAAAGAAAGAGAAGCGCAAACTTTCCACAAATACCGCCACAGACTTTCACTTGAGCCGGTCCTTATTCGCAAGAGATGAGGGATTACAACGAGTTCCGGTTCGAACACTCTCTTAAAAGTGTGGAGTTCATCACCATAACCAACTGAACACACACTTAGCGTTCGGATACATCTGCCACATCCCTGATTGGGCTAATTTAGTACTTTATGTGAATGTCAATCACATCATAAATATACTAACAAGTTAATAGAACACAAATGCCCAGTCATAGACTACTACTAATAGCATGTTTAACAGCAAAGTCATAAAAATACCAAGGTCAATGTTGTCAAATTTATATTTCGGGTGTTTTGAATATCAAAACTTTTAATAATGTATACTACAAATAAAAATAAACTTTGTAACTTTATAAACATAAGAATAAGGTTTTTGATTTTTTTTTTTGTATCGATTTAAACACACATTAATATGACTTCTTTGTCTATGCAAAATTTCATAAAAGTGTCTGTAACACATGTAATTTCCTTACATGAAAAATGAAGAGTTAAAGATCAACATAAAATAGAATAGTGACGTCATAAAATCTGCACAAAAATGAAATCTTTTGCCAAGACGTTTGTGTAACAATGTTCGTAAAGACATCAAAAGGCACTATAAGAGAGCTCTGGGAGGTCAATGTAAAAGAGGTTAGAATGTCACCTCATTTTGGCTTTATTGAACAGATCTTCGAAAGTTCTTAAGGACTCGGTAAACAATAAAATGAGAAAATGTGATATCAAGGTTAAAGCAAATCCAAATATAGTTGGACTGAGCATAAGCCATAATTGGGGGTAATCTTACTGAATTGTATCTTTATATGAAATATGAAGGAATTAATACATGTACCTGGTAGCTAACTATACATAGAACGATGGCAATCCAGTAAGGTACGTGACATTGCAGGGCACGTAATTATTAAATGAGAGATAGTGGTTCTGATGGCATCGATAGTTTCCAAAAGGCATGATAGGTTACGAAGTACAAGCATTACATTGCAATATTTTGAGTTAGTGCATACGGGACATGGTACGCATTTACAGTATTAAACTCCATAAAAGATTGTATCCAATACAATCTTTTAAGTCTCGTCGAAGTTTCAAAGCTTCTCTAAAACTTGACATGATTTCTGTTCACCGTGTTACTATATACTCACCTAGCAATATCTGTGAAGCCGCATGAGGCCGTGGCATGGAGGGGGGTCCAGCCTTCATTATCACACACGTCCACGTGTGCCCCATTCTCCACCAAAAACTCCACCATCTCCAAATTGTCGTCGATACATGCCTTCAATGCAAAAATCAACGTATAAATTCAGGTACATAAAGATGGTCTGAATTCGAATTATATGGTGGATTCTCTTTGTTTAAGTGTGACAGAAAGTTGTATTATATCTCTTTAGTCTATTACATCTGTAGGGCAGTGGCTAGAATCCTGCAACTAGGGAAGTTTCACAAGTATACCTACAATACGTCAGTATATTTAATCTGCAGGTACTCCATCTTAACAACCACCCTCTGGTAACTAACCACCCTCTGGTAACAATCCAACCTCTGGTGGCCACAATATTGGTGGCATGATCACGGTGTGGTGTAAATTATCTGTTCCATGCATTGCGCTTACATAACGAAGAAATGATTACAATACATTTTTACAGATTTACACAAAAAAATATGGACTATCTCAAAATTTCAATAAATATCAGGACAAACACTGATCTAATGATTCAGAAAACTTTTTCTTAACTTAAATTCAATCATATCGTGTGTTCGTTTGTTTTGTTTCATGAGCTACATTCTACAAGTTTACATTTTTAACACATATCATCGACCCAAATGCAATGCATTGGTCTCACGAAGTGTCGAGCGCCCTCTTTTCCATCAAATATTATTCTTCTTAATCTATCGGTAACAGTAACACGGGCATTAGTTTTACTTTCCAGCTGTCGGATGTACACTACATGACTCAGCGGCTTTCGAACCCGCGATTTCCCTGTAACTTCCCGATTCATTAATTCAATCATTTCAGAATTTCCATTTACAAAAAGCGAACTTAGTTATAACATTTAGCAAATTGACTAATTTGACATGCTTATCATGCCTTTGATTTAAATTTCAATTTATTCCACTTGAATGTAACTTGATCGATGGTCTACAAATAAATCATCAATGAACCTTTATGAATGTTTAAAAACGTTCACATGATTTAAAAGAGCCTTGACGACTCTGGCACCCGTTTAGATTTCATGCGCAATGTAACAATTCATGAATGAACCAAACTTTCTCTACATCTATAAATAGTGAATACACAGTCATCGATCACATCAAGATTCACTCGAACTTCTGACAAAGGTGACACAGGTAAATTTGGTTCAGTGATGTCTATTACATTTGTAAACTCCGAGAATATCATAACAGCTTTATTAAGGTCATATTACAGAAACTTTAAATGAATTATGATTTCCTGTGACTGTGTTTTGACTGTAATCAGTGCATACAAAGTCACAGAAGCACCACTTCTTGATCTTTAATATAGGCACCAATGTAGAAAGTGATATACATGTACCAGAGTATCACTAAAGTGATGAATTATATAGGTACAATACAAATTTCGCTACGACAATTTGAGACACAAAATTCTGGGTCAGTTTCAGACGATATCAACTTTTATCATTTATGAGCAAATTAAACGAAATCTACATTTAAAAAATCGCACGCCAATTATGAATTTGATATGGCATAAATTACGAGGTCATAAAATGGATAATATTACCAGAGATGCATTCAGTTCTAGCTTTTTGTTTGGGAAAGGACAACGACATTATACACCGTACACATGTCTGCCTATTAACTCGTATGTTCTTATTTATATTCCGTTCCATTGTTTTCAGAGATAAAATGCATTTTTGTATATAAACAAATCTGGTGTCGACAGGGCCTACATCAGAAATCTCTCTCTTCACTTTAATGACAGATGAAATTCCCTCCTCCTTTCAAGAAATACCCTGGCCCTATACATGAACCGTAACTCGATACCCCGGCCTATAGATCCAGCAGTAAGATGTACGGAGTATTCTATCATCTGCCTGACGGTATACCGTACTTATATTGTTTTATGTGGTCCTTTAACCTGACCGTAAAAGGAGACTTTTAGATATACTAGATTACGGTAAACATACCCGCTTACCACTTGAAAATATATACCAACAACGTCCACAAAGCATAAGGATACAAAGCAAAGAGACAGTTAAGAAATCCGAGCTTATTTTAGAGGAAGATATTGCATAAATTGGAAGTTACTCGAGACAGAGTCGCATGATGGTCCGGGTTTGGTTTTGGTTTGGGGGTGTTCCTTTTTCTGCCCCCCCCCTTTTTTTTTCTTATGTGGAATATCTGTACACAAAGTATTTCCTAAATGAATGTACCATAGCATGTCAAAACATTTAAATGTTGTACTCGGCAAACGCACAGAGAAGGAAAAACAGGCAATGAATGAGTGTTCTATGTTTGATGGACAATAAGTCAAATTTGTAAAGTTACTGTCTCAGTATTTGAATTAATTTACATATGCTACAAATCAGTATAAACTATACAGAACGTATCTACCGTAACTTCATTTTCATAAGATAGCATATTGAAGTTTAGTCTCTGGTGAGTATGACCACTGGTTAAAAGTTTTCAACAACTGGTTCCTGGTTAAATAATGCAGTGTGTTATGGTCTTCTACCGTCCGTCTATCTGTCCTCTAACACAACAAAATAACCAAGCAGTACGCACATTTAGTACATATGTTTCTCTTTCGGGATAATGGCAGGGGACACCAAGATTGTTAATATTTTAATGTTACACAACACAATGGGGTTCTGTCGTCTATGTGGTGACACAAACCGGAGAAAGCCTTCGACCTTCCCGCATGTCCTGACTAGGAAACCGATGGCGAAGGGTACATATAGGAACCAACAGCTGAATCTGGTACCGAGGGCAAAGGTCTGAGAAGTGAGTATGAGAATGGTGAATAGAGGAAGTCTCGCGCGTCATGACAAAATAAGTGGCGGCATACTTGTACGGAACAAGCTAGCATACAGTATTACTTTGCAAGAATTCCCTACAATGCATCATTCCTCTCAGGTGACAGATCAAGCCTCAAAATTACATTTAACGACTAAAACGGCTTCCAAAGCCACCTATATCTATTTGCCTCTAAAGAAGGTACAATAACAACATGACCTTCCTTCCCAGCTTCCCGTGATCGACATGACCTCAGTGATGTAACCTTCCCTCCCAGCATCATAGCAATCTCCTTCGTTATTATTACACACATATTCCTTATAACAATATATAAACACACAATTGCTATTATCTTCGCATTGTTTATCTAAGATGTGTAAAACTCATCTCGGCTCATTCACCACAGGAGCATCACATATCATATAACCCCACCTTGCTGTAAGGCCGTATACCTAAGACTGACTCTCTTCAGACAGGCTATACATGACCAGGGATCATAGCACTGTAGCTAGCAAAACATTTGCTGGTTACATCTGGTATTATCTTTTGTATGGGGATTAAAAGATCGGTCATTCACCTTCGGAATACCTTAGACCACAACTTCAGAGATGAAAACAAAACCAGTTATGCTACAGTAATCTGAATATGACGGCGGGTAATAAAGGTCACAGACCTCTGTTAATGTTTCTGGACGTGCGTATTGCTGTATCATCATGGATAGCGAGAGGAAATGGGCGGAGACGGAAGAGAACGTGTAAAAATATCGAAAGAATGTCCTCAAAAAACGGATGTTCTAATCAAATGATAGCAATATCATGCTATTATATCACGGAGATATCGAAGAGTTTTTTCAGTCTTCAGCATGAATCGAACGTTACACATCAACGAGATCAATCTTATTTTTTTTTAATGAATATGACTAAAGATTGAATAACTGTGGGTTTGATTTAAGGTGTAATAACCTACAATTGGTTTGTTCCGGTAAACCTTAACCCTATGCCGGTTTCAACAATACTGCAAAAAAGAAGCAAGAAGTAACAAACGCATGTCGCAGAAGTAAAGTATATATTTGAAATGACAAATTCAGAGGTTCGAACCCCAATTTCCTGCAACAAAGACCATCGCTCAAAAATGGAGTCACTACACCAAATTTATTTCCCCAAACTAATGGTATCTAAATGTTTTGTTCAAATATACAGTAAATAATCTACCCGACGAAGTACATGGCATCAATATGCAATGTCCAAAGTTAATATACAGCAACGAATCTTCCCCACTAAATCCATGACGTTAAAATGCACTGTCCAATGTAAAGTAACAAATCTACCCCACTAAACCCCTGACATCAAAATTTCCATACATGTCTAAATATACAGTGACAAATCATATGGCATCAAAATGCCACGTCTAAATATACGATGACAAATCTAACCCCACTAAGTCCATGACAATAACATACTATGTTGAATTTGCAGCAACATCACATCTACACCTGATAAAATTGCAAATTCGACAGTGCGACCTTTTCAAATACCATGTTTCAGTAGATCAATATAACGTGTACTTTGAAATGATTATGCAATACATTGTATACATTGTTTCAGTCCAACAGTACATTGTACATACTACACGTGTACAAACGATCTCCGTTGCCCCTACAGGAAGGAAGTAATATGATTGTCGACTGGTGATAAACTTTAACATTTTCCTCGTCCAGTGATATAGACATAGTAGAGGTATCACGTACACATCACATACAACACCCTATCATCATATACCGATTACAGAAAAATCACCAGTACCAAGTCAATATTTTAAACTGAAATTTTCTGATTCATTGAAATTTTGTTATATGGTGCCGATATCTGTCTGACGCATTGTTTAGAAATTCTGTTTATGATTTATCAATTACATTATATGACCTATTGAGTATGATCATGTGAAGTCACTGTTCATTTGTAGTTTTTACATTTCGTCTTATTACATTATTTTCTATGCCTCGTCAATGCTATTTTGTTATATCATGGTGGCACCTGTCTGACGCATCGCTAAAAGAATTCAGGCCATAACCTATCAGAGAATGAAAATCACTCATTTGACAACCATGGCGTCGATACCCTGAGATGTTTCAATGACAGATCACTAGAGCCAGGTTAATATTGAAAGGTTGACCCATACTTACGATCTTGAAGTTCTCAATCGAAGTTCAAACACAATAGGGATTAACGACCTTCCTGTGACCTGTGACTGAGAAATATATTTCTCAATATTACCATGAAGGTTAATAATGAAAAAAAGTGTTTGATCATACATGTACATGTATAAGGTCTTCAATGAATGTGTTGTAGTCAGGTCTGTTAGTTTGTTTCAAGTTCTAATGTTCTATGCCAAAACACAATTTCAAACACAAAAGAAAATTCGCAGTCAAAGATCCGGAGAACACTATACATAGATGGGTAAACCATATTTTTAGCATATAGTCGTCAGCTGAGAAAACGGAGTTCCATACGTAATCTCTCTGCCATAAGAATTGCTCCCATAGTGTCCTTAGTCTCGCTGCCATCAGAATTGCTCCCATAGTGTCCGATATTTCTTTACGAAAATGACCAATGGATCCTGACATATATTTGAGATAGCAGAAAGGCTTTCTACAATGATTACACGTAAAGTCAGTCCGATAACTATCTAAAATAGTATTTACAGATACTTCGAAATAGAATTTGTATTGAGGACCCGCCCGAGGAAGTCACTATTCGGAACTCGTGAAGTTTCTGTCAATTGAACTTTGGACAGAGCCTACAATGTCAATCTCTCCGTCGAAAGAAAATATGTATAAAATATGATAACTTCGACAGACATCGTAAATGACAGAAAAAGTCAGAAAGATTATGAAACATAGACATATACAGTGACGTCCATGTATGTATGTAGAGTATCGTAACACTGCACTCAGTGTCAGGTAAACACGCCATACGCGTGTAACATGTTGCAAATATCTCAAATTCCAATACACAGGTGCACTGCACCAAGCTGGATACAGAGCGACTGAGTAACGAGATAGAGCACGGTAGTTGAGACGATCTTATAGGGGGTGCGCAACCGAGGCCCAAGGTGAAATAGGTCTCATAAGCTGTGATTTACGCCGATTCAGCACAAAGCGCCAAGTGAATACATAGCGATAACCACATATAGCATTCAAAATCAGACAGTACAGGGAAGTGACCACTTTATCACATGTCTATTTACATGGTGCATTAGTAATAAGTAAGCTAAATGAATAAGGTAAGAAAAACCACTACATAACCAAGGTAACGGACATGCTTTAAAGCATTCCAATAGTCACAAACTTAACATTACATATATCTATTGAATACGAAACAAGATACGGAAGACAGTTACAAACTACTGACCAAGATTATAAAATACTGACCAAGGTTACAAAATACTGAACAAGATTACAAACTATTTTCAAGATATTTTTGGTAAAGATCTGATATTCAAATCACAAACAATGGCATGCCAACCATCACTTGTTAAGTCCATAAAAATAAGACACACTTGTATTAGAGAAAATACACGCACTCTGTGTTATAATATGAATCCCTTTCTAAATTCTGTATATTTTGTATCAATCATTTCTTGGGTTACCATTATACATGTACATGATATATGGTCAATTTCAAACTTAAAATTCAAGTCACAACCAATTAGTCTGATGTCAAATGAAAAATCTTCAGAGTTCTTTCACAGAGATCTTTTAAGGTTTTCTAGAGTATCAAAAACATTTTATAACTCTAGCAATCTAATTTTGAACACTGACATTTTTCTTGTTTTCAAAGGTCTGAATGAATTTCAGCTACCGGGTACATGTATACAATCCCACTCGTGTTTCAGTTTCTCCTCTTTCAAAATATAGAAATGGGAATAGGTTTGTGTCCCCAACATGTGTCCCTTATACAACCCTCCCCCTACACTTGTCCCACAGTTCAGACTATTAATACAATGAAATAATTCCAATGAAATATCACAGCACTAGTATAAATCATTGAATATCAAACTTTAAAACTGATATAAAATGTTATGTATTAAAGAAAAAGCCTTAATTTAAAATAAATACATGTAGATTACACTGCAGTAAATCAAGTGTCTATAATACTTATGACAATTACATCTAGGGAATTTTCAGAAATTGCTATTACTGGAACAAGTACTTTAGAACTAAATGGTACAATACTGCTTAATGTAACAGTGCGCCTATTAGCTTTATATGATACTATATAATACATGATGACGAATCACTTCTATATATAGTATTTTCAGAGAGAAGACCTATGTTAAAAGTTTATTCTTGGGCCATCAGGGGCCTATTCTTGTGAAAACTTGTCTTGGAGTTTCTTTGAAATTTGCGTCTTGGAGTTAAAACAAATTTTAGTGCCATTAAAAAAAGCAAATACTGAAAATATGATACTGTATACTACATATACTTCATACTCTCATTGAATTGAAACCAGAGTGGCTCAATGGATGAGGCCCTCAGCTTGTGACTGACGAGTACTGGGTTCCACTCTCACCTTGAATACACTGGTGTCTTGTCTTTCAGTTAAAACAGAGAAAACTGAGGTTCCCCTGTGTCACAGTAGACATGATACATAAAACATCCCTTACTACTTCCGGTGGGTCCGTTGCAAAGGTACAAAATTCACTGTTTGCATTGTTTTGCACAAAACCCGAACGTGTCATTTCTAAAACTTCTGGAACATGCATTGTCTTTTAAGGATATAGTCACGTGAGCTTTTTGAATACCACAACCAAAAGTAGTATCAATTTATATCTGTTTGTCCATAATTCATACACATTCTGATTAAAACTCCATTACTGCACAGTCCACTTGGACTGTACTTTACTAACACACAAAACTTCACCACACTAAAATTCTGATTAATGTTCAATGAAATATGCTCGATTACATGCCTTTTCCAATATTCTAAGGATATCTTTTGAATGACCTTGAACTTGCAGAAATGTTCTTGAGTAATCTTTGTCCAAAAGTCCTTGTCCCAAAAAATATTTGCATGTATGTGAAAAAGTGCAATGTTCAAGACTTGACAGAATCACTTTAAACATCCTCCTACATGGTCAATCTTGAAAATAACTGCACAACAATCAAAAACAAAAGTGTGAAATTCATGCAATAATGACCGATTCAAATGTTCTTTCATTGGCCTACATATGAACACAAAAAGTATCTGCACAGTAAGCAATATTTGGCAGGTTAAAATTTCAATCTAAACATTCCCATTTCACTCTGCTTATTGTGATTATGTGTAGTTTTATGTACAATATCCCTTAAAATCTGCAACACTGCTTTGTTGTTGATGTGATGCCTTTGGTTTTACCTTTATTCTTTTTATATTTGATTGTGGCAAACTCTACCCTACATGTATCACATGATAATCACAGCTGTCCCATCTGGTAAATATCAGTGATCACCCATAAACCCGTGTCTTTTGTATAAATTTGGGATTTTAATCAACAGCACTACTATTGATGTCAGGCAGCAGGGTGTAAAAAGTAAAAGGTAGCAATAATCCATTTGCTAAAATAAGGGATAGGTTCAAAGCTGAAAAGCATCGCTTTACTTTTGATTCTACAAGAATTGAAGCATTCTGATTAGGATACAACTACTTCTACAGTTTCTCTCAATTTCATTCACTTCTATATAATTTATCATTATGTTTATCTCAATTATTGAAGTTTGATTTTACATGCTTTTTTTTCAGGTTCTAACAATGCCAATATACATGTATTGGAACACCGTCTAGTAACTAACGGTAGAAAAGATTTATATTACGGTAAACAAAGAAATGTCAGATCAGGATGTCATTTTCCCTAAAATATATGTATATCTTTTTTCTTTAAAGATCAGTATTTGGTGTTCTTTCGGTTGTGGAGTGGGGGTAAGGGGGAGCAATGGAAATAATAAGCTTGTTAAACAGTTAGCTGTACACTGAAATGATGTATTAGAAGCAGCATGCCTTAAAATAGTTCAGTTGATAAAAGCAGGATGTTATTGATGAAAGGGAGTATACATACATACTGAAGGTCTCTGGTAGAGGTCCTGCCGTACATGATACATCAGCACACATAATTGTAACATATCCATACACTTTTAAAAGCTGCTCTTTTCACAAGGAAGAATATTGGGTAACATGTTCAAAAATGATCATTTACACTAATGATAAGAAACTCTCACGTTACTGCTTACATAAATCTTAAAACAAACCTGAAGATCCTGGCTAAGACTTTAGGACTTGGGGTTCTTATTAACATCTGTCACATTTTGTGATCTATTTGTTCTAAAATGCCACAGAATTTTTCAAAATATGACGCCCAACCTGATTAAAACCATATCTTTATTCCGCTTCTCTATTTGTCCCTATGCAAATAAATATCTGGCGAAACCCAGTAAGGGGACATGTTTAGGTGAATTCTGATTTTCAACCAATCAGTGGATCGGCAACAAATTCCTTAGAATGAAATTAACATCCCCAGCGTGCATGACCTAAAAGGTAGTTTTTGAACAGTGTTTGTTACATATTGCATCGCTTGCACGTGCCTCGCCGAGTCATTGATTGGCTATGGAAATAACAGTTTCGGTGACTGAAACATCATCAGAGTTCATCAGAACATGACCTCTTGCAAGATTTCGCCAGATCGTTATCCACAATGGGACAAATAGAGAAGCGAAATAAAGATTTGGTTTTAATCAGATTGTATGACAACCTATCATACACCAATTTTCGAAAGTGGTACCTCTGTTTTAATTCTTTACACTGAAACCATGAACCAGGAACTGTTTTGGGTAAATCTCAACCTTTATCTTTAGCCACAAATGGCACAATATTCATGTAACTCTGAACAACAATTTTAGAAAACCTTCAGCCAACAACATTCAGCAGGAAACATACAATTAATGTATCTAAAATTTTACTTGTTTCAATGACAGATTATAACTCAGTCTTCATATAAACATTTTTCAATACAAGCCCAAAGGGCAAGTAACAGAAAAAATTAAGAAGCCCGATTAGATTTTCACAAGCCCTAAATTTTTGGATAAATGTTAATTGTCCAAAACGAAACTGCACAATTATCATAACAATTCAAGTTCTCTTTGGATTTCTCTCTTATTCATCTCCACTTGCAATACATTTTCCACAAAACAGAATCTATCACTGTACAAATGTCGTTGAATTTTTTTCGGTCATGTTACTTCAGAACTTTTTTTTACCCCTTCTTTTCCTCAATTGATGTTGTTGTTTTTTCAATCGATTTTTGACTAGGATTAGCCCTCTGTTTATGTTTCAATAAAAAGAATAATAAGTATTTCCAGATAATGAGGAAAGGTTTACACGCCCTAAGGGCATACAATCTCAATTTTTTCACATGTCCGATCCCAATTTTACAGGTTTGGACATCTGGCTTGTGGTTTATTTTGAAGACTGATAACTCTACATCAGTACTATGAATATTCTGACAGCCTTCAACATCCTAAATGTTAATCTGATGTTTAACCAAAATTTTCAACATTGTTCCCAATGAAAGAACCTGCGTGTTAGATTTCAAGACTTAATATCACTATTAAATATGCATGTGTTATTACATGTACATGTACTTATACTGTTCTTGAAGTCAGTGATCAGGGTATATAATAATGAGCATTCGCATCATGTAGACTCAAGCATTAGGTTTTATTGTCGAGTACAATACAAATTCCTGAAACAATTTTGGTATAAAGGAATAAATTCAAATATTTTGTCATTCAAACAAATAAAATCTGAATAATACTTTAGTCTTTACACATTTTTGATATTATTTTATGAGCAAAACTGTTTGGAAATTCAAGCACGGAAAAGCTTAAAAAATTACATTGTCTCTTACAATAGACCTACAGTTCTACCATATACAATTGTCAATCCTATACACACCCTCCCATCTCAGCCCTTCAACTATAAACCTTAACACACATACTGCATGATACCCCATCCCCACCACCTCCATTAAACTGCAACACTATATGTATATCCTCATCTTAAAATCTCCCTCTCCCCTTTTTTCACTCACCACTTAACAGGGAATAAACTTAACGCTCGCCCACTTGCCCAAGACGAGTAAAATTTGTTGTGGACGACCAAGAAACACTTGCTACTCGCCCACGTGGCGAACGAAAAAAATCTGCAAGACGAATCGGCCGTTTCCTTGTTGAATTCTAATCTGAATCATCTAGACACTTAATTCCGTCACTGAGTAAGCGTCTAGATGTTTCAAATCCGGACATGTTCTTTTTATTTGTTAGTTAGCAGTAGCTGGTTTCAGTGGCGTAGCTACCATTACGCCAAATACGCACGTGTGTACACATCATTTTGTCAAAAATATAGTATTTCATGAGAGAGAGAGGTGGTTGTTTTCCTTTCCCCCAAACCCCTGCCTTTCTTGTACGTACACATGATTTGCGCACTGGCTGCGCCCTTGGGTTTCACGTTTGTTTACATAGGTCAAAGCTTAGTAATTCCATTTCCCATAAGGTCTCATGTTAAATTAACAAATTTCCAGCAAGATTTACACAACATCCTGCATTTTAGCTATATACAATCGGTCGGCTCATACCTTCACCGTTTCAATAGAATCTCTATCAGAATTTTTAGTTTACCATAGGTTATCCACCTTAATTTTGAGAAAATCATGTTTGAAGGGTGTCACCCCCCACAAAAAAATTCAAACGTAAACAACCTACCTATCTATCTATCTCTATATACTGTAACCACCCCTTTTTAGGTTATAAAATTTCTACATTAGCGAAATGAGATAAAAATTCATGATTTTACAGCAGAATCAATCTTTACATATAGATAGATTAAATAATTTCATCCAATCACAGCTCCTGATACATTGAAATAGTAGTTCCTCTCTCCCTACACCACATCAGCCAATCACGACTCTCGTTAATTACTGTTCTTTGACCTTTAAATTATGGCTCGACAAGCCCACTTAGGAAGTTTTTTTTTTTCGCCGTTCCCATGAAACGAAATGTATCGCCGACAAAAACGGGACGATTACTTCAAGGAGTAAAATTGGAGAGAAATTGTTGTGTAATGTAATAAAATTCAGAAAAAAAATTGATTAGTTTTTCTTGCAATTTTTGAATGGTTTTAGTGTGGACTCATACAGATTGGTGTGGGCCCGTAGATTCTGAGTCTTACGAGCCCACGTGGCTCGTAAAAATTTCTGTTAAGTTTATTCCCTGCCACTATCTCTCTACAACCATAAATGATTTAAATTTATCTTACACTGTCGGCTTTTCAAAACTGAAGGTCACAGACTGTCCAAGAGATGGCTTAACATACCTCGTTCAAAATCTTGTTGGTAGCTTACTAATTGTTGATATGATAAATATGTAAATGCATTCAATAAATAAAGTTTCAACCAGCAATCCCCACAATACTCCTATGTTGTCTATATAGAGCAACACAGGTAGTGACATTATGTCAACTTCAAAATACATGTAGCCTATCACTATCAGTAATTCAGTATTATACTAAAAACTTATAGTAAAGGATTAGGAACTTGACTTCCTCAGAAATGTTTACATTCTAATCTGCAAAAATATTCAACCAATGTTTTCAATACATCACACACTCTCTTCAAAATCAATGCCATATTAATCCTTAAAAGCACTGCAACATAAAATACTCTCAAAATACAGATTTATGAAATGAGAATACCAAAACAAGTAAATAATGGTATGAAAAAGGGAGGTAACTTGAGGTCAGTTCAAAATATGCATACACCCTGTCTGATGCGAGACATACCACAAAAGTGAGACGCATGTATGTCTACATGGATGAAATATGATGATATGTACCTGATGAAGGGCAGTAAGTCCATCAACATTCGCTGTGTTGATATCGGCCCCTCTTTTCAGCAGTCTCAAAACTTCATCTCGATCCCCACTTGAACATGCTGCTAAAAATACACATCCATCTTGAAATTTAACTTTTCTAGGTTTTTCTAAAATTTCACCCGGAGCCTTATTTGTTTCCGAATCTTTCCAACGTTTTATTTGTTCGTGCCTCCTTATCAAGGCACTGGCTTGCTCCGCCATGACAGCTGGATCACCCATATCCACTCAAATATGCTAATCTCGAAAACTCACGTGAATTCTCGTGAACCAAAACACAGCTAAGATGTCGATGAGACTCACGTTTAGCCAGCAAAGTTTCCTAATTCGACAACAAAATGAACTTCATATATTAATAAAAAGAAAACTGCATTCTATAAAGAATGCATTAAATATCATGACGGATCCAGACCCTTATGAAGTAGTATATGATAAGGGTAATTTATTTTAATCAGAGGAAATTCTGTCTATACGGTATTAAAACTGTGTTTTAAGGGATGACACTGCATATGAGCTCTAAATTCAGAGTGAATGTCAAATTTCATGTTAATACTAGGAGAACATCAGTTGTACGAATGATATTTGACAATTACACAGTTATATAAATAATTTTGAAAATAGCAAAGGGAAAATCTCTCTTAATTGGGTTTCAACATTATTCATGAATAATAGCAAACTAGATGATTGCACATGGCAGTATATGGCATATAAACATATCAGATAGATATGCCAATAATGGTTATATGGTTTCGCCATTGCTGTTTTACGGTGACTGCTGCATTGCTTGATTTTGGACATGGAGATGGAGATGGCATAGACACTGGGTCTAAGCCAATTTTAAGTGGCGTAGACCTGACTGAATTGACAAAGACCATCCTGTTTCTGACAAAAACTTTCTATTCTTGATCTTGATCATTGGAATGTTTATTTAAAGATTTAACATGAATTTTGTAAACATGATAAATAAAAGTGGTGGATTTTGTGTAATGTGTTGGTGTAACAGTTGGTGTTCTTATGTCACAGTGAGTTAAATATAAAAAAAATGCATAGACCATGTCTCATTCTCCCATTGAAAGTTGGTATAGACCAAGAGAATTTTGTGTAGATTTTGTCTACTGGTCAACTGTTAAATGCAAACACTGCCATTGTCCGTAAAATCCACAAGATCTAGTACAGTACTAGATTTTGGGGGCAGCTTATATTTGAGTAATTCTTGTATCAAACATTTCAATGTAACCATTTTTTAATGGTGTAATATTGACATTTAGCTTTTTCAATATTTGGTGATATTGCTGCCTTTTGGAATAATTATTCTAGTAACTGATATCCGTTCTCCTAGTGTTATGGCCCATAGAGAAGAAATTTATACATTATATACTTAGAGGTTCTTGAAAATTTTGTTTTTTTGGAGTTTATTTGATACACTGCTGTAAAATATATATGTACTAATCCTATTCCAGCACATGGGATTTAAACAGACTTTTTTCATGGAGATGATTTACAAATCTGATGTAGCTGTGAAAGTTATATTGCAGGCTTTCTTCATGTAGTACATAGTTTGTATATTCAAACAATATCACTATTTTGTCAATGGTAAGGTTTAAATTTCTTGGTACCATTTGAGAACATGTATTTTTCAGCAATATTATCAGAATACTTTTATTTCAGATGGATTTCGAGAATATGACTTGTTTCAGAAGTCATGGAGATTACGCAGATACAAATATGCTCTGAAAAAACAGTCTTTCAAAAAAGTAAGTCTAGATTACCCAGAGTTGTTCCTCCCCTCCATTATACATATATATATATGTTCATTATGCAGGGTTCTCAATACAATAGTAGGGGGCAGGCTTGGTGTAGTGTTTAAGAGCTTTGCTTTCGGTGCCGACAATCCGGGTCCGATTCCCAGGTTGCGCCACTATGTTTAAGAGGTTGGTTACTTCCTGCTTCCATGTCACGACATAACTGAAAAATTGTTGAAAGTGAAGTAAAACACCAATCAACCATCCATTCTATACAATAGTATATGAAGCTCAATTTTGAAAAAAAATTTGAAGAAATCTTAGACTATGTAAAATTAATTCTATGTTTTTCTGATAATTGGGTCTCAAAAAAGTGGCATGGTAGGTAGGGTATTTTTTTTGTGTATTTTTTCCCAAAACAGTAGATCTGTTATTTAAAGCGTTTCCTCGGGATTGGAGTGTGGTTGAATTTTCTGATCTTTGCTTGACAACACATCCTTTATTAGTTGGGCAATTGATGTATCTTTTACAAATGGAAGACTCATCCAGTGCATGACTAATCCTTCCTTATAGTTAACTTTAATGCTTTGAAGAAAGTTATCTTTCTCCCCCCTGTCCGTCATTTGCATGTAAGGTCGTAAAGACGTTTTTTGATAAAAGCAACTGAGAAACATAGAATTAATTTCACATGGTCTTAATTTAACCTTGTGACCTAAGTTTAATTGAAATATTTCATAAGCAGATTTTTATATTAAAATATTTTTTAACAAGTGACCTTTATTTCTGATTTTTTCAAAGTTATTCTGGATACTGATATGGCCTAGATGCATCAGTTAGTCACAGTAGAATTATCTCACTGTATCGTTTATGGTGACCTCATTTGCCTGATGCATCGTACAGAAATTTAGAACCTCGTAACAGATCCCCCCTAAGCATGAAGGGATCTTTAACATGATATATCTACCTTTATGTGGGACTTTGGATTTTACTGTCTCTTCTGAAAACACAAGACACCAGCCAGTTAGACTCCAACTTGTGACCTTTTAGTCATAAGCCAAACACTTTACTTATTGAGCTGCCACAGTTCCTTCAATATCTAAACAATATCCTTTTATACACAGTTAAAGGACACTGTCTCAGAATATGGGTCATGTTCTCTGACATCTGTTTGTTTACCTGTCCATCTGTTTACGCCTCTGTCTATCACAACATTCACATTTGCTGTAATTTTGGAAATATAAGTGACTGAAAAATTTTATATTTAGTGTGCATGGACTTTAAGTAAGTCCTTTAGTTCAAGATCATTAATAATGACCTTAAGACCATCACATAAATAAAGAAAAAACTTGCTAACTAGGTATGTTTTTTTTTACACACATAAATCACATATTTTATTTTTGATTTACAGTGTAATGTAGGAGCCCTATGAGAATAACATCCGTCTGTCTGTCCAATGTTCAACATTTAAGTTTTGTGATAACTCAAAAACATATAAGTTCCAAATTTCACATAGTATGCAAATGATTTATAAATTTCAAAGTCAGAGGTCAAGGTTACACAGTGGGGCTCTTCATAGATTTGTTGGTTTTCTACCTTTTTTTTTCATGCCTTCACTTCAAATAATTTGATAGTTTTTAAAGCTTCCATTCCAAAGACGTGTGCCAGAATACTTTGGTTTTGACCTCGGACAGGAGGAGGCTTAACTCTGTCAGTTTTGGGCATGGCTTTGAGTGCAGAGGTCAGAGATTTGAGCCCAAATGGCACCTCATCTGTGAGGTTTTTCAGACAAAATAATGAAAATCAAAGAAGATGTTAGTGAGTAAAAGATCCCTCACTGCTTTGGTTGGGTCCAGTGTATAGTTACAACATTTTGTGTAACACATCAGGAAGATGCCATCACTATAATACAATTGAAATAAATTTGACCAAACATGAAACAACAACCAAACAAGGTATACTGAAACAAAAGAAATGTTCTTATATCATTATCATTTTAACTGTGAAAATGTTTTGCAATCATAACTTTAGATTTCAGACACTTCTGTTCAGGATTCAAGGTATTATGCCTAAAATACAAGATCTACATGAATAAGTACTCTATCTTTTGATAAATTTATCTATTTATTTACCTGTTTTTAAATTTAACAATTTCCATTTCATATCATGAATATTATATGAGTTCCATCTTATTTTTAATTTGTATTAAATAGGAAGAAAAAGTTTTCCATCCTCGTTACAAAACAATGTCAATAGATCAAGATTGGACAAATGTTTGGCCTACAGCAAAGACTTTTAATTGGTCTATTGTTCCATTTGAAGTGCGGCAAGGTTATTTAGGGGTAAGTAGGTATTTATACCTGTAGGTTGAGGTCTTCATTTATGGGAGGTATTGAAAAAGGTAAAATCTGGAATTATTGTAAGTGCTAATGGCTACGCCTCTGATAAACTGCTGCACACCCATTATCAAATCAACTTTAACTGTTCATAGTGCACATGTTTGGTTTACTAGAAGAAAATTTCTGTCTGAATACCATATCCTCAGTATTTCCACAGTCCCTGCATTCTTTCTTGAGAAATTGTATTTAGGAGTTACGTCAAAGTAGAAACAACGATACATATTATCATCCCCCTCCTCCAAAAGTAGATATGATGATATATGTTAACATCCCCCTTCTCCAAAAGTAGATATGATGATATATGTTAACATCCCCCTCCTCCAAAAGTAGATATGATGATATATATGTTAACATCCCCCTCCTCCAAAAGTAGATATGATGATATATGTTAACATCCCCCTCCTCCAAAAGTAGATATGATGATATATATGTTAACATCCCCCTCCTCCAAAAGTAGATATGATGATATATGTTTAACATCCCCCTCTTCCAAAAGTAGATATGATGATATATGTTAACATCCCCCTCCTCCAAAAGTAGATATGATGATATATGTTAACATCCCCCTCCTCCAAAAGTAGATATGATGATATATATGTTAACATCCCCCTCCTCCAAAAGTAGATATGATGATATATGTTAACATCCCCCTCTTCCAAAAGTAGATATGATGATATATGTTAACATCCCCCTCCTCCAAAAGTAGATATGATGATATATGTTTTAAACATCCCCCTCCTCCAAAAGTAGATATGATGATATATGTTAACATCCTGCTAACCCCAAAGTATCAATTTGTTGAGTTATTAAGTAAATTTTTTGATGGAATGGCCATCATCTGACTGAGGATAAAGCTTACCCGGGTATCACAATAATCACTGTGATTCTTGAAAGTATAGTGCTGATGAAAAATGAGAGTAAACAATTCATTGTCCTTTTAAAGACAATACTGGGGATAACTGTATACTGGTAATTACAAAATGTATGTGTCATATTATACAATTTTATGTATTGACTCAGTGTGAGGTAGATATGCAGTTATATCCACCACTGACCTCAGTGAATATCACAGACATGGTGTGGGTATAATCAGGTAACTTTTACATACCTACTCATATTAATCCTCTCTTTATAATTGTGGACATTTTGAAAATATTAAAAGCAACTAAATTTAGTAAATGTTTTGTATGCTTTTAATATTTTCAAAATGTCCACAATTATAAAGAGAGGATTAATATGTGTAGGTATGTAAAAGTTATGACTGACTCTATGCAGTCAGTGTTACTTGTGTACCATCTTCAAAACATCTGGATGCACACATGATATGGCTGCATAATTCGCAAAATCTGTTGAACAGAAATTGTCCAAATACAGGGCTGATTTTATTTCCCAACTCTGAATATTTTTTTTATCTGCAGTGGGGTAAATACTTGGGACTTTTATGTGTCCTATTCGGTCTTTTCTTTTCACAGAGGCACTTCCCACTTGTGACGGTATCTGACGTAAAACAATTATGACATCATCATATTCTATGGAAACCGATCTAAAACTCAGGGAAATGATCGTCCACAAATGATGTTTTATAGGAAATTGTTTTACGTCAGATACCGTCACAAATGGGAAATAACTCTGTTTAACATAAAGACTCAATATTTGCTGGTAAATGTCAATATAAGATTTTAGTAAATTGTTGATGTTGGCCAATCAGATACCACTTAAAACCCTAACCTTGATCAAGGCAATATTTATTTAAATTTGGTACGTCTTTAAAACATATTTTGACACAATAAGTCACATATGAATGCAGTCTTTGTAGTATTATCGTTTTTCTTACAGGGTAAAAAAACAGCTGTACCTCCTAAAAAATCTAATGTAGAACTTCTGAAAATCCCTAACTTTCTTCACCTGACCCCTCCTCACATTAAGAAACATTGTGCTGCGTTAAAACGTAAGTAGACAATTTATAGGACACTTCATCAACTACACCGGGCAAAGAAGCATAGATTTAAGAAATTTTTGTTGTGTCCCACATTTTGACAATACAGTTAAAGTGTCAATATTCAAATCCTCATGGTTAACACCTAGCTCAACAGTCTTTCTGAAAACTAGCCCGACTCACTTGCCTGATGCATGAGGCTACCAAAAATTAACAAAGGATATTAAAATTTTACTGGCTAGCAAAATTATCGATGTCTTAGTAAAAAGCAAATTGTCATGATCAAAAAGTGCAGAAATGTCTTAGTCAACAAAGTGCTTTTAAATATAAAAAATTTAATTCCATGATAAGTGTTAAAATGATTATGACTTTGTGTACAACAGTGTCAGCATGAATGCTTGAGTGCCTGTCAGAATAAATAAAATTATGGAAAAACAAAGGATACTTCTGGTAATTGTGTCTTTGTAAACATATGAGGAGGAGTAGGAAGATTCTGAGAATGAACAGTTTATTTCTGACAACTGCCACGATTAGAGATATGACAATGAAATGAATGACCAGTTTGAAACAGAATTTAATAAAAATTAAAGACTTTGAATGGGCTATTAGAATTTTAGTAAAGGTATGGACTGGACTAGCCCTACTTACTACTGTTGTAAGAAAGTTTTAGATAAGACTGGCTCAATGATCCACACTTAGAATAGAAAAGTTGTGTTTGTTGTGGTGCTTGTTTTGGTTTAGACCTACAACAGACAGTGATGACCAACAAGTCTGATACTTCTCATCACAATTAGCATTAGCACCTTAAGAATCTTTGATTGATGGGTCAACAGCACGTTAAATATTTATTCATGGTATAGACAGCTGCACTTGAGAAGCTGATGAATTATTTTTATGCCTTTATACTTAACAAAAGAGATAGTAGTACAAAGAAATAAGTATTCTCATATAAAGTGAAGTCAAAGAAAAGTATTATCTATAGATTGCTTAATATTCATATAAAAGTAGAGTCAAATTTTGATAAACTTAAAACAATTTAGATATGAGAACTTCCCTGATTTCAGATCTCGATTGTGATGCAAATCTGTCCATTCTGTTCAATAACTTAATGTTTTATCTTTCATTGTATCTTTCATAGCATCATAGTCCTAACAAGGGAATGTACTTCATGTAATATAGAACCTTTATCAAGAATTCAATAAGTCAGTAATTGAAGTTTGAGGAAACTAAAATGAAATGATATTAAATGTTTACTTTGCATCAATTTCAGAACACTTGAGTGAATGGCCAAAAGAATTGAAAACAGATGAAGATTGTAAGAAATATTTTCCATTGGAGGTCACAACACATGATTATGTCTTCTCAGGACTTTCTATAAGAGATCCCAGGGCTAGAATATGCAGCATGAAGGTAATACAGGATAGTCACATACAGAATGATGCACTTATATTTCTCTCTATGACGGGAGATGACATCACTAGAAAATAATACTTTCGTATAGCAGTGGAAAATATGTTTTGTGTATTCTCTTCAGTGGTTTGTTCAGGTGCTTGGCTCGTGACCAGGAGGTCCTGGCTTCAAGTCCAGCTGGTGGCTCATCAATGTTAAGTCTTTCGGATAAATCGGTAAAACCTGCAGGCCAGTGTCGTGTTGTTTCAGTCTGTTCTGATGTTTAATACACAATCTGATGTATCCTTTCTATGACATTGAATTATACATTTGATGTATTAATATCTCTAAGTTTTCCTATGGTCCTGTGCTTTGTGTAATTTATTATGGGATAGCATGACAAGTCTTTATGATGTATTTATGCAAACTGATGTCCTTAACCACATAAGAACACTTACTCAGTCGACTTTGCACAAGAGATAAAAGTTTATGCATTATGCAGGTGTGCTCTTCATAACACTACAATAAATTAACTACTGGCAACATAAAAGAACCAATTGTAAAGACTAAATTTAGAATAATTTTTATGCTAATTTGAAGTTTTATGGGTTAGCAGATAAAAGAAAATGCAATAGAAGTAGTAATTAAAACATCAGTTATTACTTTTAGTTTGACTTGGATACATTGGAACTAGATGAACACGCCAGAGATAAATTCTTACGGCTTGTTGGTGACCGCTACAACTCCAAAACCAATGAAGTAACCATTGTTACAGATAGGTAAGTTCATAACATAAACCAATGAAGTAACCATTGTTACGGATAGGTAAGTTCATAACATAAACCATTGAAGTAACCATTGTTACAGATATGTAAGTCCATAACATAAACAAATGAAGTAACCATTGTTACCGATAGATAAGTTCATAACATAACCAGTAAAGTAACCATTGTTACAGATAGGTAAGTCCTTAACATAAACCAATGAAGTAACCATTTATACCGATAGATAAGTTCATAACATAACCAGTAAAGTAACCATTGTTACAGATAGGTAAGTTCATAACATAAACCAAGGAAGTAACCATTATTACAGACAGGTAAGTTCATAACATAGTAATTAAAATCTTCCTCATCTATGTATAAAACTGTTATGACTTTTTCATACTCCCTATCAGAATAATCTTAGAGCAGATAGTCCATCTGTCTGTCCTGCTTTCAGGGTAATTTGGGAGATGTGTTTACTGTAGTACCCAGAGAAATGTACTTATCCTCAGCAAGTCCCATTTGCTTATACCAAAAATCTAATTAAGACTTGTTAGAGTGTGGGGCTACTATTAGTACATGTATTGAGTGAAAAAGTATCAGCACTTCAACCCACTCAGCAAGCCGGTGTGGCCTAGTGGATGAGGTGCTGGGCTTGTGACCTAGAGGTCCCAGGTTCAATTTCCGCCCCCGGCACACCAGTGTTTTTTCCTTCAGATGAGACAGTAAAAACCAAGGACATGTATCACTGTAGGCATGGCGCGTAAAAGATCCCTCACTGCTTCAGGTAGAAATTTGTATGCAATGCATCAGACAGATGACGTCACCATATACATGAAATAACCGTGGAGTGACGCAAAGCAATAATCAATCAATCAATCAACCCACTCAGCAAATAAGACCCCTCTACTGTTGTAGAATTAGAACTTGATTGCGAGAATTACCATACAAGTACCTAATACTGTTCAGCAGTATTTGTCTACCATTTCATTTTGCCTTTTAACTTTTTTTTTCATAAGCTAAAGTAAACATTTGTATGGTTAATCTTAAATAAATGTAACATTATTTAAACCGTACAGGATTTATAACTACTCCTAATGGACCCTTTAGTGAAATATTAAGTGAAATGCAAAATTTTATCATTATCCATTGATTTTGCAAGAAGCTACAAGTTCTCATTGATGTTTTAAGTGATAATATCTGTGTGATACTGATATGAATTATGCTCTGGAGTGACCATGACCCCAAAGTTTGGATCATATTCTACTATTTGTGTGAAGTACATTCAGTATCATGTAATTATTTAAAAAATATAAACTTGAACCTTGAAGTATAATGCTCAACTTTTGAGTACACTTCATAATGGAAAAAGAAGAAGAAAATTTGCATGAACAGTCAGTTTAACATATACAGAAAGTTGTGGAAAAAATGTGTATAGAGTATTTGGGTGAGCATCAAAATGAACAAGAGAAGAAGTATAGATATAGCTGTAGCTTTAAGTTTGAAAACAGGTTGTACAGAGGTTAAATCTAATCATCAAGTAGCATGAAAAGGAAGAATGACATACCATGTTCATCACATTGTATTTGTCTTTCTCTTCAGTTGTCCACTGAAACAGCAGAATTATGACTATGGCCTCTATTTACTAACAGCTACCTATTTTGAATCATGGGTAAGTAGGTCATTATGTTGTTTTGAATCATGGATAAGTAGGTCATTATGATATTTGTAATAAGGCTAAGTATATCCAATCATACAGATTTCAAATGCATGAAATTTAATAGGAGTTGCACCCCTTTTCTGCCATATTGGTGCATAAATCAACCAAATTGTGTAAGGAATTTCCCCAAACTGAGGGTGCTTCTTGAATTTTTGCAATTGTCATGCAATAATAAATCTGTTGAACAGTGTTAAAATATTTTCAAAGGAGTGAAAAAATAAACAACTTTCTCACAGTAATTCAATGTAATTGGCATGAATATGAAGCAAGAGCTCCAGTTTCACCTCCAAAATAAGGGAAATACATACATATATATATATATATATATATATATATATATATATATATATATATATATATATATATATATATATAAAGAACTACATGAATCTGAAAAAAAGTTTGTAAATAATTTTAAAACTATGGTGTATCTTTCTCATATATAGCTCTGTCCTTAGATAAGTTCTTTGGCTCTTTTAGGTCAGTTTAGTAAATTGAAAGTAAAAATATTTGAAATGCAATCTCATGCATTTCAAATATTTTGCTTTCAATTTCCACAGTTTGGGCATTGGGTATCACTGAATAGACATAAATTGTCGAAATGCGCATATAGCGCATCAAAATGAATACAGATATATATGTTATGATATTTATTCAGTACTTACCTTTATATTTCTGTTCATGGTGAAGTTAAACTAGATCCAGTTTAAGGTAGAGTTTTGTGTTTCTGTATTCTTGGAGTTTAATGATAGAAATAACATGTGAATAAATGTTCGTTACATAAAAAGTTCAGAACAATAGAGATTCTTTAGTATGTATGTCCTTACAGACATTCGAGGAATGGGAAAATGAGAAAGAGCAATTGGACTGGGAAAAGTATTTATGGGATTTATCTCCATCCCGAAAGTCTGCTGTGCAACTAGTCAAAAGAATAGAACAAAATAAACAGGTGTGTCTTGAACTTCTCCTGTGTAAGCTGTTATAAATGTATATAATCTGTGATTTTTCTGTTTGTTTGATGCCTTTTGGATTTTTAGATGCATATGTATAGATGATCATGTCTTAGGTGGAATATTTTGCTTAAGCTTTTATGGATCATGTGTTTTACATTATTTAGCTGGTGGGGACAAATGTCCATAGAGCTATTGTCATACCCCCAGCGTCATTATTGTTGTTGTCGTTTTCATTGTCAACACCCATAGACAAAAACTTTAATCCAGATCATAACTTTAGAACCAATAGAGACAGGGTTTTAATATTTCATATATATATTCTTTTTCTCAAGACCTTTCATTGAGTACCAAAATTTTTAAGCTTCTGATCTTGACCTTGAAGTTTGACCTACTTTTAAAAAACTTTAACCTTGGTCACAACTTATGAACCGTAAGAGATAGGACATAAATTTTTCATGTGTGTATTCCTTGCGATGGGAGCTTTCATAATGTGTTAAAAAAATTTTATATTTGACTTTGACCTTGAAGATTGACCTACTTACCAAAAAAAGTTTGGTTGGTTTTATAGTCTTCTGAAAACTCTTGTTATGATATATATAATTTCTTTTGTACAACAAGGCAGGTTACATAAAAAATATTATTTGTAAAGACACAAAAACAAATCTATTTTAAAAATATACAAACAGAGGATAGCTTTTCATTTACCCTTTCTGTCACTTTCATATTATAAGCATGCTAAAGATCCGCCTCAGATTTGAATCAGGATTCTAAATATTGGGTATTAATTATCATAGAGTTTATACTTGGGAACCAATACTGCATGTGTATTTATTTTAATACAACCAAGTTTTCACATAAAGTGTTGAAAGTATATATTTGTGATACATAAATGAAGTCATAAATTAGCCTGATGTATGACTGGTCTAGTATGTATCTTTGAGTGTATTAGTATGTATCTTTGAGTGTATTAGTATGTATCTTTGAGTGCACTGGTTTAAGTGCAGTGATATATTAGCCTGACATATGACCTACCTAGTTTGTATCTTTGAGTGTATTTAGTATGTATCTTTGAGTGCACTGGTTTAAGTGCAGTGATGTATTAGCCTGACGTATGACCGACTTAGTTTGTATCTTTGAGTGTATTTGTATGTATCTTTGAGTGCACTGGTTTAAGTGCAGTGATGTATTAGCCTGACGTATGACCGACTTAGTTTGTATCTTTGAGTGTATTTGTATGTATCTTTGAGTGCACTGGTTTAAGTGCAGTGATATATTAGCCTGACGTATGACTTACCTAGTTTGTATCTTTGAGTGTATTAGTATGTATCTTTGAGTGCACTGGTTGAAGTGCAGTGATATATTAGCCTGACGTATGACTTACCTAGTTTGTATCTTTGAGTGTATTAGTATGTATCTTTGAGTGCACTGGTTTAAGTGCAGTGATATATTAGCCTGATGTATGACCTACCTAGTTTGTATCTTTGAGTGTATTAGTATGTATCTTTGAGTGCACTGGTTTAAGTGTAGTGATATATTAGTCTCACGTATGACCTACCTAGTTTGTATCTTTGAGTGTATTAGTATGTATCTTTGAGTGCACTGGTTTAAGTGCAGTGATATATTAGCCTGACGTATGACTTACCTAGTTTGTATCTTTGAGTGTATTTGTATGTATCTTTGAGTGCACTGGTTTAAGTGCAGTGATATATTAGCCTGACGTATGACTTACCTAGTATGTATCTTTGAGTGTATTTGTATGTATCTTTGAGTGCACTGGTTTAAGTGCAGTGATATATTAGCCTGACATATGACTTACCTAGTTTGTATCTTTGAGTGTATTTGTATGTATCTTTGAGTGCACTGGTTTAAGTGCAGTGATATATTAGCCTGAGGTATGACTTACCTAGTTTGTATCTTTTAGTGTATTAGTATGTATCTTTGAGTGCACTGGTTTAAGTGCAGTGATATATTAGCCTGACGTATGACCTACCTAGTTTGTATCTTTGAGTGTATTAGTATGTATCTTTGAGTGCACTGGTTGAAGTGTAGTGATATATTAGCCTGACGTATGACCGACCTAGTTTGTATCTTTGAGTGTATTAGTATATATCTTTGAGTGCACTGAGCCTGACGTATGACCTACCTAGTTTGTATCTTTGAGTGTATTTGTATGTATCTTTGAGTGCACTGGTATAAGTGCAGTGATATATTAGCCTGACGTATGACCGACCTAGTTTGTATCTTTGAGTGTATTAGTATGTATCTTTGAGTGCACTGGTTTAAGTGTAGTGATATATTAGCCTGACGTATGACCAACCTAGTTTGTATCTTTGAGTGTATTAGTATATATCTTTGAGTGCACTGAGCCTGACGTTTGACCTACCTAGTTTGTATCTTTGAGTGTATTTGTATGTATCTTTGAGTGCACTGGTATAAGTGCAGTGATATATTAGCCTGACGTATGACCGACCTAGTTTGTATCTCTGAGTGTATTAGTATGTATCTTTGAGTGCACTGGTTGAAGTGCAGTGATATATTAGCCTGACGTATGACTTACCTAGTTTGTATCTTTGAGTGTATTTGTTTGTATCTTTGAGTGCACTGGTTTAAGTGCAGTGATATATTAGCCTGACGTATGACCTACCTAGTTTGTATCTTTGAGTGTATTTGTATGTATCTTTGAGTGCACTGGTTGAAGTGCAGTGATATATTAGCCTGACGTATGACCTACCTAGTTTGTAACTTTGAGTGTATTTGTATGTATCTTTGAGTGCGCTAGTTTAAGTGTAGTGATATATAAGCCTGACATATGACTTACCTAGTTTGTATCTTTGAGTGTATTTGTATGTATCTTTGAGTGCACTGGTTTAAGTGCAGTGATATATTAGCCTGACGTATGACTTACCTAGTTTGTATCTTTGAGTGTATTAGTATGTATCTTTGAGTGCACTAGTTTAAGTGTAGTGATATATAAGCCTGAAGTATGACCTACCTAGTTTGTATCTTTGAGTGTATTAGTATGTATCTTTGAGTGCACTAGTTTAAGTGTAGTGATATATAAGCCTGAAGTATGACCTACCTAGTTTGTATCTTTGAGTGTATTAGTATGTATCTTTGAGTGCACTGGTTTAAGTGCAGTGATATATTAGCCTGACGTATGACCTACCTAGTTTGTATCTTTGAGTGTATTTGTATGTATCTTTGAGTGCACTGGTTGAAGTGCAGTGATATATTAGCCTGACGTATGACCTACCTAGTTTGTAACTTTGAGTGTATTTGTATGTATCTTTGAGTGCACTAGTTTAAGTGTAGTGATATATAAGCCTGACATTTGACTTACCTAGTTTGTATCTTTGAGTGTATTTGTATGTATCTTTGAGTGCACTGGTTTAAGTGCAGTGATATATTAGCCTGACGTATGACTTACCTAGTTTGTATCTTTGAGTGTATTAGTATGTATCTTTGAGTGCACTGGTTTAAGTGTAGTGATATATAAGCCTGAAGTATGACCTACCTAGTTTGTATCTTTGAGTGTATTAGTATGTATCTTTGAGTGCACTGGTTGAAGTGCCGTGATATATTAGCCTTACGTATGACTTACCTAGTCTGTATTTTTGAGTGTATTAGTATGTATCTTTGAGTGCACTGGTTTAAGTGTAGTGATATATAAGCCTGAAGTATGACCTACCTAGTTTGTATCTTTGAGTGTATTAGTATGTATCTTTGAGTGCACTGGTTGAAGTGCCGTGATATATTAGCCTTACGTATGACTTACCTAGTCTGTATTTTTGAGTGAATTAGTATGTATCTTTGAGTGCACTGGTTTAAGTGCAGTGATATATTAGCCAGACATATGACTTACTTAGTTTGTATCTTTGAGTGTATTAGTGTTAGTGTAGTCATAAATAACCCTAACATATGAATTACCTAGTTTGTGCCTTTGTTTGCCGTATCATGAATTAACTTGACATTTGATTGATTTATTTTGTATTTTTGAGTGCATTAGTCAAAGTGTAGTCCAGAATTGGCATGACATATCACCAATCTAGTTTGTATCTTTGAGTGAATTTGTTTAAGTGCAGTCCTGAATTAGCATGACATATGATTGATATAGTTCGTATCTTTGAGTGCATTAGTGTTAATATAGTCATGAATTAGCTTGACATATGACTGATCTAGAATGTATTTTTCAGGCTATTAGTTCCAGTGTAGTTAGGAATTAGTGCACAAAGGACACCATTTTCTCCCCCAAAATTTTAATCCTTCTACTATATTAATTACACATGCAGCAACTAAACTATAGGTAAGGGTTAGTAATTGAATACTCTGTTCCAATTATATTATTTATTCGTTATATTCATTTTTTGTTAGGCATCCAGTACCATGACTACAAAAGATGACGCTGCAGTAGAGCCTGTGAAAGAAATCTCAGAAGAAGAAGTCATTCAGAAGCCCGAAATCCAGCTGTACAAGCAGTCAGTGACAGAACTGCACGATCACGGAGAAAATCTACAGACTCTTGATAACTATAAAAATGCAGTGCTAGGCTTACTGAATGTGACTCCGCCAAGTAAAATGAAATCAGTGCATCCTGCTTCCTGAGACAATTGGTCCCAATGTTATTTATAATGAAAAGAGACAAAGAGTTGAAGAAATTACAGAGTTTACAGTGTGGCAGTTAGGACATGAAGTCTACAGGTGTTTTATTGGTACTCTTAACCCATGAAAGGAAAAACCTACTGGAATAGACAATACAAAGAGCATGCTAAGGCACGACAATAAAAATATGTGTTTGGTGTCCTGATCCACATATTTTAAAATTGGGAGAAGTGGTTATAGGTTTAAGGTGGTGTTTCTCGCCTGTAGACTTAATGATATAGCACAGAATGAAACAGGAGATTGGAGTGACATCATTACTGGCAATTCAAGTCAGGGCAGTAAATGAAAAATAAATAAATAACCTTCCTTCAAAAATTATGACATGGATAAAAAAAAATTCATCTATGCACATTTATCAATTCAGGAAATATTGTGAGACCAGACAAGAATTGAAAAAAGTTTGTAAAATACTGTTGCATTGACCAAATCTCTGAATGATATTATTTGAAAATATGTTATACAGCATTTATTGACCACAGCCAAAGGGAATTGGTTTCTTTTTGCAAATAATACCTGATTTATATATTAATGATCATAGGGAATTTGATCAATTTCTATTTTAGAGTGTTCTATCAGTTTTGTTGACTTTGTTAGGAAGAATAATGAATTAAAATTTAAAGAAAAATTATTCTTGATAACCCAGAAGTAAGAAGATACATGTGTATACAAATTTTTGAATTTAAATTTCTATGCCCCTGGGTCGATAGTTCAGGGCATATTGTTTTTGTCCTCTCTGTTTGTTTGTTTCTCTGTCTGTTGTCATCTTGAACCTTGGCTATAACTTTTGAACCATGAAGGATAGAGTCTTCATATTAGACATTCATAGTCAAATAATGAAGCCCATTCAAAGGACACCAAGGTCGATGACCTTCTGAACTTGACAGTGACCTTCAGGCTAAAAATAACTTTTTGGCCTTTGGTGCCATCGGGGGCATTAGTGTTTCTTAATCTGTTTCTTTATCCGATTTCTTACCATGGTACAACAAAGTACAGCCATTCAAACTCTTTCTTCATGGTTATGTATTCCCTTTTCATTTTGATGTTTGCACATGCCTAGATTGTGCAATACAGACACAAAGCATGTATATGGTTATTTATAATGTTGTTTCAGTGATTAGTTCTTATGTTGTTCTGTGATCAAGAAATTTCACTTGTACCATGGCAGTACTACCAGGTTAAGAACAGTAAAGTAGCCAGTCAGTAGCATGCTTGGATTGAGATGGAGAGATCCTTTGTTCGTGTCGTACAGGCAGCTTGTCAATGTCCCATCTTAAGGTTAATTGTGAAGAATTAATTTGTGCTGCGAGATTTGTTTCCTAGTTTAATTCAAAAATCCTTCAAGGTCCAAATGGAGTTCAAAGTTTAAAGATATCTTAAGCTTCACCAGATTTATAGTTCTGATACTCTGGTCGAAGAGAACAACTTTTCTGCGGCGAGTTGACCGGAATGGACAACGTTAACTTGAAGTCCTTTCATAATGATTCACAAAGTTCCTTGGAGGACAAAACTCCAGATACTCCAGAAAATTGATTGATTATTGTTTTACGTCACTCCACGATTATTTCACGTATATGGTGACGGCATCTGCCTGATGCATTGCATACAAATTTAGACCTTTGCAACGGACCCACCCGAAGCAGTGAGGGATATTTTACGTGCTATGCCTACCATGACACGGGACCTTGGTTTTACTGTCTCATCCGAAAGACGGAACACCGGTGCGCCCAGGGCGGAAGTCGAACCGCTCGATCACGAGCCGAGCACCTTATCCACTAGGCCACACCGGCTTTACTCATGAAGAAAAATATCATTTGTGGTCGAAAAGATTTTAAGATTCATATTGATTCTTACACTTGTGTTTGATTCGTTTAAAATGTAAAGCAGTTCGTGAAATTTTTTCAGTTGTTGAGTAATATTAAAAAACCGGAAGTGGATACAGGCAGGTCTTCTGCTGCAAAGGGTAGTACTGTCCTATGAAAGAAATTTTCATAATGACTACATAGTTATTATGGATATTTCATTTCATTAAATGCAATGTTATAAAGGACAGTTCATTCTTTGCTTTCGAAAGGAAAAAACAATTGGCTCTTGGCTTCAGTTTTCCTTACATATATATAGATGACTTGCTTTCAATTAATAATCCTTCATTCGGGGATTACTTTAGCATCATCTATCCAAGTGAACTGGAGGTCAGGGAAACCACAGGAAGTAGTAATTCAACTTCGTATTTGGATCTTATGTTGTCTTTCGACATTAATGGTCAATTGAACACCTCACTCTATGACAAACGTGATGATTTCAATTTCGCTATCACAAACTTTCCTTTCATAAGTAGCAACATTCCATCATCGCCCGCATACAGCTTATTCATATCTCAGTTAATACGTTACTCCAGAGCATGTTCAAATTACAATGACTTTGTTCTGAGGGCTAGGCGACTTTCATTTAAACTGCTCAACCAGGGTTATATATGTGCTAGACTAGCAACGTCACTAAGGAAGTTCTACGTTCTAAGTTTAAATGATATTCTGGACTGAGACCGATTCCGATCATTTTACACAGATTTGACACCTTCTATGCTAGAAGGTTACCTACTTTGACTTCTCCATATATAAATACATATGCAATTTACACGATTTGACTCTTTCTACTTGGTATATGTGACGGATGTTGCTACCAAGCAGGAGATGCTCACTCTCACCGGGCACCTGATCTCGCTCCATCACAGGGGTTCACATATGCTCCTTAAGTAGACATATTTTGTTATTTTTCACTTGTTTTTCATTTTCAATGATTTTGTATGTCCTCTGGTTTCATGATTTTTAGACTTATGGTTTGGATTTATCCATCATCTTTACATCTCTCCCGCCTGACCGTCACTTCCTCATATACTAGGAACTCTGTTCTGTGAAATTTCATTCTCTAAGACCAAGAAACCATAAACACGTACATTGCTTGAAAGTTTTATTAATAAACCTTTTAAACATGAATGAAACTAAATATTCATTCACCATCTATAACATTTATAAATTCACATATACTTTCTGGTAACTTTCTCTTATGTACATCAGTATCACATGACCTAGATGGCATGATAACTTGACACTATTTCATTGTCAAGGTTTGGTTGCTATTAGGAAAAATTGATCTTTATATTAATATAATTTCTGAATACAAATTCACATATTGACGAGACATGGGGAAAATGAAAAAGGAAAAATTGAAACTAACAATTAATAATTTGCAATTACATATAGACAGTTTTATAAATAACTAATTTGTTGCAATATATAAGAAAATGCTTAAATGATGCTTCGATATCACATAACCACTGAAATATCTATTCGAAAAACGAACAGTGCTCAACTCTCTCTCTCTCTCTCTCTCTCTCTCTCTCTCTCGTTAAAGCAGATACAAATGAATGCTGCATTCACGCTTTGCTCAGTTAATCAATCTCTACAAAGTACGCTGTCTCAATTACAAATGATAATTATGTGTTAAACCCTGTGTAGATCGCTGAAGATACAAAGTTATTTAATAATGGGTACAGTATGGTACGGTAAAACCTTGACTATTAGCTACTGTGAAAAAAAAACTCATTTACATTTTGGCGTCAGAATGTAAATTTATAAGCGATGCCTAGATGAAAATTACAATAAGAATTTTTTTCATATGTTTCGTAGAACAGCATATGATCTACTGTAAATTCGAGCTGTGTTTATCTTAATTTACATTATGTATTGATTATACTATGCTTGGTGTGTCACATGACACAAGGGGAACAACAAACTAGAATAGCTGTCGCTTCCCGATTATAATTTATAGAAAGTACATGGACATTGCAGGGAAAACATTCCAAATAAATTGTCACATAGTATCACGAGTATAATGCAATAGACGAAATATAGACACAATGTAAGCAATAAATTAAACGAGTATACATAGTATGAAAATGTTCTTTTCGGAACTCCTCCAGTGCGTTCTTTGTATTAAGTTTCGCTAATGTCTCAGAAGTGGAAACCTAATATTCGGAATCACATGTATATGGTTTGTACATACTACGCAAATGATATATTGCTTGGGAAATTGAGCATCACAAATTGTTTACTTTACACATTGTAGCACATATATATACTATACAAACGCAATAACTTAAACATGTAACAAATATAACAACTTCCGTGTAATGAAGTAGAATAAGCATATACTACATATACTTTATTGTTTAATGTACAAATTCAGTAACTTAAACAAGATGATTCAACAACTACTATACATGCAGTTTTGAAAATACACACACTCGCTGTTTCCTTGATCATATCTCATATGGCAATCAACACAAGATTCCTTTTATTAAACTATTTGAGTATATGTTATCAAACCCAATACATAAAGGGTCATGCAAGGAGACAGTTTCGTTCATCATTCATTCGTTATGTTGGCTTCCAGCCATAAGATTATCACTTTATGATGTTATGTACATACACCAGATATAAAATCATATTAACTTTAATTACTCTAATATAAGTACGACTTTCGAATCCAAACCTGAATTTCCTACTTAAAAATCTAGGGTTACGTATACAAAATATTCCAGATAAAATGGAACACACTGCCACATTTTTGCAACAATCAAATCTGCTTTCGGTTCTGTAACATTTCAAGTTCCTAAGCAAGTTCCTTTTTTTCTTAACTCAATCTTAGTACCGATTGAGTTACACTGGCTCGGTATTTGTGGGAGTAATATAATTTACCTACTGAACACATGATGGTCATGTATATATTCATGAACCGCAAGCTGTTTACACGATTTAATCGGATATAAATCTATATTATGCATGTCTCGTACATTATGCTTTATTTTACCGTGTTTTGCCGTCAATTAAAATATTAATGCAACAAACCTCCACGATGATACCATACGGTACATGTAACTCAAATAAAATACCACAATGCTGAAATCGTATACCTCCAACTGATGAAAAATGTTGGTGCTTGCCGATAAATATGGCGTGTTAAATGAGTATCACAGAGATAAGAGAGTGTTCGATTGGTCATCATGATGTCATTGAGACAAATAGAGTTAATGTGAACACAAACAATCGTAGATAATTATATGTAAAGAGTTTAGATGATAATGACGATGAGGCAGAGAGTGGTGCTGATTTTGTTGTTAATGGTTCTTCAACTGAAAAAGGAAAGAGAGGATTAGACACGTAACAATGTGAATTACTTTTAATTCTATGATATAACACTAATTTGTTTCCGTTCGATTTTTTAAAATCAAATTTACTTTCGTTTTTAGAGTGTGTATATGGACGAAGTACTGGCAATGCTAGAAACATTTCCTGCCTAACATAACCGCAGAGTACTAACTTACATTTGAAAGTTATATCACTTTCAGTATGTATGTCTGCTTAAAGAGAAATGCATGAATTTTTCATCTATACTCTGGTAGCCTTACATAGGCTACGATCAGTTTCAAATAATAACTTCCTGCCAAGTACAATCACAGTTCGGATTCTTGCTTGTCCCAAGCCATCATCACAGACTAGGACTTTATACATACGAGGAATCTCCCGTCAGATCACGTGATCAAAGCTCGACAGGACTCGAACTCAGTTGTGTGACTATAAGAATGCATGGGCAAAAATGTTTACTTAGGAACCAATCTTAAAGAGGAATGCTAATACGATATTTTAGGGGTGGTCTGTTAGTAAACACATTTAGCTACAAGCATCAAGTGTGTTGTAAACATATTTATCTACATGCGACTAGCTGTGTTGTGAACATATCCCTATGCGATCACATAGCTCTGTTGTAAACATACTAATTTATGGACACTTCGTGTGTATTAACCATTACCATATACTTAGGTGCAATTATGAAGTAATATATAAATCTTCGAGTATCTGTATTGTAAACATTTTTTTCCAAACATACTTATCTTCAAACGCCAGTGTGTTAAACATAATTATCTATGAGCACCTGTGAAGTAAATATATTTTTCAAGAAGCATCAGTGTGATAAACACATTTATCTACGAACACCTGTGTGGCTAACATATTTGTCATCGAGCACCTCTGAGGAAAATATATTTATTTACCATTACCAGTGTGATATAAATATTTAAGTACGAGCACCTATGAACACCTATGAGGTTAACATTTTTGTCTATGAGTGCCTGTATGATTAACATACCTGTAAACAAGAACCCGCATTGTTAACATACTTATCTACGAACACCTGTGTGGTAAATATATTTATCTTCCAGCACCTGTGTGATTAAAAAATCTAAAGCAAATGGGGGGAAATATATTTATCTTTGAGCACCTGTGTGGTAAACTTATTTATCTACGAACACCTGTGTAGTAAATATATTTTCAAACACCTGCGTGATGAATTTATTTATCTATAAGCTCTTGTGTGGCTAATAACCTACTTGCACTCAACTTGAAGTTATTTGGTTGGAGTTTGTTGATTTAATGCCCCAGGAATCGTGGGTATAGACCATATAGATTTTGGACTGTCTGTTTGTGGAAAAATCATTTAAAATTGGTCAGTACTTATAATCAACTGGAAACAGGGCAGGGACATTTCACTTACCAATTCCTCGTGAATCCTTTTGCTGACACAATAATGTTTTGGGCTTTGTGTTCTTGACCGTGGCCTTCGTCATACTTTTCAAAAAGTTTCAACAATGGCCATAACTTGTGAACGGAAAATGATTGGACTTTTATAGTTCACACGTGTATTCCTTGTGACAATACCTCTGCTGAAACCAAACTTTTTCACCTTTGTGGTCTTGACAGTGACATTTGACCTACTTATCGAAACACTTTCTCATTGTTTGCCGTCCGAGGGATCATTGTTTCACAAGCACATCTTGTTTCTTTTGTTTTGTTTTTTTTGTTTGTTTTTTTTTTGGGGGGGTTGTTTCGTTTTTTGTTTTTTGTTTTTGTTGATTTGTTTAGTTAGTTTTTACGTGTAATTGATTTCAACATGGTATCCATTATATTCCAATATATAAGACTGCTTACCATTTATAAATTCGTAATAGCCTTTGAACCCTCTGCCTTCGAACTCGTTATTAGCGCGGAACAATATTCTGAAGTAGCCCCCGTCCGAGATGTGATTCGTCTCGGCAGGTGTTAATTCACCACATTTCTTGTTGATACCTCTATCTTCAGCCTTTCTGAAGTTGGTATACATGACGTAATCGCTTTGATCGTTTGCGTCATCTTCACAACTGAAAAGAAGTGCATCATGTTGTAAATATGGTAAAGGATTCAAATCAACGCGTAAGATTGATATAATGGCAGAGTAGGATTAACTAAACAGCGTATAACACCAATAATAACTTACAAGAAGTTATTTCAATATTCATCTATAGGAGCCCGGACAGCGGCGACAGGCTTGAGTGAGGTAGCCAATGCAGGTGTTTGGCTTACTACGCTATCCTGACCCCTGATTTGTCGGTTTTTGGACCCATAAATTAGTTCCATTATGTCAAGTACTCTGAAAACTCATACGGCTAAACACTAGGCCGTATAATGCCAGAATCATTATAACAATCAGGCACATGTATAATATGCTTAAGAGGGACAGGATGGAGGTGATGGATGACAGACTGGAAGTGGTGGCTAAACGTTTGTGGTGCGGGCGATCTGGGTTCGAAACTTAGATTGAGTTTGTATGTTGAAATAATGGGTTACCTTCTACTTCTAAGTCACTATTTTTGTGAAAAAATCGCTGAAAGCGAAGTAAAATCCAAACCGACGGTGTTTACGAGAGATAGTGGACCTTTATAATCTGTTCTCTTTTTCATGAACTACTTTTATTGTATAATATTTCACGGATGTCATAACAGTTGGCTAGAAAAACATAATATGTATGAAATACTCGTAAATACCAAGCAGAACTAAAAAAAAAAAAAAAAGAAAAAAACCAAGCAAACTAACACAAAAATATTACATGCACTACGTTACATTCAGTGTTGTTGTATTTCAAATAAACACATATTTCTCAATTCCAAAACTTGAGAAGATTGACTTCAGCTGTTATTTTGTTGCTAATTTCTATAAAACCCTGCCAGAGCAAAAAGAATATAGGAACCATTGTATCAAATTTATGAAATAGAAACTGAATTTTCCCTGCATTTAGGTAAGCTGTGTTCTAATGAAGAATAACCATCGACAGATACCTACATGCCAATGTCGTGCAAATCTTGAACAAAACAAAAACCCTAAACGAAAATCGCAGAAGCTAAAGAAATAGTTAGACTGCGTTAGTAAATTCTAGGAACATGGGTTATGTCATTGTACATCTTATGCACGTGTGAGACGGGGAACTATACCCTTTCAAGAAGAGCGAACGAACTTTGTGAGACATTGTAACGTGTATACTACTCCACCATTGTTATTATCTCGAAAATGATCTTGCGACGGACGTAGTGACTCAGTAAGTAAGGCTTACATTATCAAGGCAGGTGTTACCGGTCAGCAGGGGATGAGGATTCAATACGCGAAGTACACCTTCTTTTCTCATAAAGATTAAATCTTGCATATTTTAAACAGAAATATATACCCAGTTTGGCGAGTACTTTGATTTATTTAGTGTTTTGGTATCTGCAGGATACTGTACTTCCCAAAGATCAAGATACAGACCTCCTTTTAGACCCATAAAAACAGATAAATAACAAATCAAATGAGGGTTAAAACAAGATGAAACTGTTAATCCTAAACAAACGAAATAATCCAACCAAAGAAAATGCACACTCTAAAACGGGAAATGCAATGTACCTTGGTGGAAGGCCATTGACATCGAATGGATCAAGAGAGATTTCTACTTTCTCATTGCTTTGACCAATGAAAATATAATTGCACGTGAGGTTCTTGGGGTAACGCCAGGGATGATTAGGGGAGATAAATGTACCATTTCTGCTTTCATTACTGTAAAACTCGAAAGTGCAGACTGAAATTAAACCAAAATAAAAGTCAAACTTAAACATCAAAGAAAGTGAGATAGATACATATAAATATATATATATATATATATACTTGTTTACGTCTTGTTTTCAGTAACACAACTTGTAAAATGGGATCCAGACAGAATTCTTGTTTTGGTATTGGTAATAAAGATTGAGTTCGGTATCATATTGGATAACACTACTGGAATGGAGATACATCTACATATAATAATGTAGAGTTACAAGGACGGTGATTGTGGGTACCTCAGGGTTTAACAAAACCCACCCACTTTGATGGCAGAATTTTAATAAAGAGAAAATCATGGCCACTTTTGGGGAAGTGAAGCCCCTCTTTTCGTAACAAAATTAGACCACCAAAGGATAAGATCTCTTCATTCCCTGCTTTGGGGTTATATCTGTTTTCATAATTGAAAAAATATAAAGTCAAATTCTGTCCGGAATCACAGTTTAAGAGAGTTACTGAACCCAATATATATATATAAAGTACGTGACGATTTGAAGAAGAAGGACAGCATGTGCTCTGGAAGAAAACAGAATTAAGGCGAAAATCATGTATATATACAGCACGAAATACGACATCCACTGAGTATATGTGCAAAAAGAGAATGTGATATCTGATGAAACTAATACTATTCATACGATCGACAAAATGTGTTTAATTTTTGATGTTTTGATGAACAAACCCCTCCCAAACTCACCCCAATATTGGTCTTTATCTTTATTTTATGTCAGCGAGATCTGTAATATGATGCTATTATTTGTATTGGCTGGTTTAAAATATCATCAAATATCACCATGGAAATAAAAAAAAAAATTGTCGTGACCAATAGTAACAGCGTATGCCATATCAGGAGTCAAGGACGAGTACCTCCCCCTTCCTACGTCAAAACTATACAAGGTAAAGTTAATCTTATCGCCATCTTGTCCCTGGAATTCGTAGCTGCAGTTGGTGTTAGGGTATACTCCTGGAAAGTTGGCTGATGTAAAGTTCCCACTTCTTGCTTGTGTTGAGAAGTATTTGAAATTACACTCTGTAATAACAACGAATTGTCAATGTAAAATTATCGGAAACCTAACTTTCTCGAGAATTTGCCCATGTTTGTTGTTTACATTAAAAAACTTAAACCAGGTCAGTTGTGGTTCGAAAATTTCTTTTTCAGAATCTGATTTTCCTCAGCGACCATGAAAAATAAGTCCTTTAGTTATAATTAATTTGACAAAAAGTCAAGTCTTTAAGTTATCTTAATCTAATTTGTTGGTCATCGATCTTGATGTGACATTTTCATATATGTTTTATGCCAAACCATTATTGGCATGGTCACTAACTTGAAGCACAGCTCGAAGTACAACCTCTGCACAAAATGTAGGTGATCTTGATGCGTTAACGGGAAATAGCACCTGAGTTTTCCTGATAACGATTTCTTATGGGATATGAATGTTTTCTCTTACTCGTTGATCATACAGGCACATAAAGTTCACATACTGATATTCCAAACGATGTTTTTATTGGTACATGGATTCTGTTCAAATACATGCCTTATCTTCAAGAATGTCGAACACTCCTTTTTTCCTGACATTCTTATCAAGTAAAACATAATGTTATCCCATTTGTGGTAATGCGATCTTCACATTTCTAATTTGTGAATAGGTTTGCTTCTAACCAAATCATAATACACACTAACGTCTGTAGTCAAAGCTATAACAGCTCGTATATTTGTATTTCTGTAGACTTAGCAGTATCTGTGTGAGGATCAATTCTTACGAATAAACTATTATGTAACTATAATTCTAGTTACATTTCAGAAATTCTATTCATGTATGTATGGTATTTAATATATGTATTTAATATATGTAATAATATATATATATAATTATATACATGTGTAAAATATTGATAAACATTAAAATAATTTCAGCATTATAATGATCTTATGGTGACTTCTGTCACAGAACTGAGCCAGTAACTCCTCTTTTTTCTTTATTATCCTTTGTCCAAGGTTGATTGTCATTTTATACACAACAATGCTGAAAACTAAAACAGGAAAGTGTACATACTTTTGTACATTAGCGTAATTATTTATTTAATTAATCTCAGTTGTAAAATGTTGAAATTCTTCATTTTGATATTAATTTTTGAAACAACTGACTAATATTTGTCTTATTTCATAATACAAATTATTTATTATTATCAATCATTATAAGTTGCCGTGATTTAAGAATTAATAACTTTTCTTTTCACTAGAATTAAGTTCATAGACATGATCGTCGTCTTTGAGGAGTCCCATCTTTCTTTCTCCCGTGGGATATGTCCAACTACATGATCGCGGTCGGGTGGAAGAAGAATACGGAAAACACATGAGCTGACATATCATCTCGGCAGATCGGGCACCGAATAAAGACTTCGATGCAATATGATGGAGATCGGAAATAAATGCAATTTATTGACAACTGTTATATCTATAAATTTTTAAATGTGTGTCATTTGATTGTGCTGCTTTTGCGGTGAGTGGGAAGGTGGGCGCCCGTAAACCTGTTAACCACACCAACGGACTGACGTTTGTTACTTTAATTAACCGTCCTAAGTCGGTATCGTAACCGCAGCACAATCGAATACTTTTGTAATGTTGTTCCGTGTATATTCTACTATTATAATTTTTTGTGTGCAGGTCCTTGGTGATTTGTGTCTAACAGCTTTGTCAGATGTCTTCTGTTTTCTCTTTAACATTTACTTGAAACAGTGGCATCAAAATGAAATGGAAATTTTACTTACGTTTACCAACTTGACGTCCACTTGTTATTCCAAAATCTGAAATAAACAATTGAAGAAAAAACAATTTTCTTAAGATTTTCTAAAATGATTTATATATAACATTTCACAGATTTTCAGTACCAGGATCTTGCTTCTACGTGAAAATGAGTGGTGAGAATGATAAAATACCATACAAGGAGAGAAATAAGTTATATATGAGAGTTTTGTAACATTGTAATTAATTCTAAGCTTTAGATAGCAATAAATGTATCGGTAATGGCAATAAACTATATCGGAAATACGACTGGAATGGTTGCGAAATTACATTAGGAAGGAAAGACATATGTCCTACTTGTATGAAAAAGATCGCTATGTACATGCAAACACCCCCCCCCCCCCCCAATAAATAATAATAATCACAAAATTAATAAAAACAGACAGACGGATATATGCACAACAAATAAAAAAGCAATAGACACACAGAAAGACATCACAAAAATAATCGATTGTAATGCAGATATGGTACCGACCTACTTGATTTATGAACCCATCTTCCAACTAATCTCAAAAATTGTACAATCAAGGAACACACATTTATAAATTGATAAATAATCCTCTTAAAAAAGGACCAACAGGTCACAGGTTGAGATGTCATAAAAATATGAAAAAGAACATGAATTGTGGAATTAATATACATATTAATATTATTGAGACACATCAATAAGAACCAACTGTACTCCGCCCTTCTGAAAGTGAGCCGAGGTCTCTGATCTGTAAGATCAGACAGAGGGAAATCAGTTTGTTTTATCAGAATGAATTTTAATTCGATTGATTTGCTTGATAAAATATCGAATTTAACATTCTTAAAATTTCAATGGTACACACATGCATGTGGGTAATTGAGCAAATATGATTTCCAAAAAGAATGATTTCCTCTATCCATAATACCTCTCTAGGCGATGCTTTCTTTATGATCCACCAACAATAACTTGGTTAGTTCTTAGCAATGAAATTTGTTACGAAAATTTACAGAAATCATTGCAAATTTAATTCTCCTTTCTAATCACTAAAACAAGATTTATTTAAGTACCTTGTCTAAATGTATAATTAAAGCGAAAACCCGCAAATCCTTTGCCCTGATGTGTAGAGAATGCAGTGAACCGAACTTTCATCCATGGAGAGTCGGACATATACTGCGGTGGGAGCTTACATCCACAGAAATTCCCCTTCTCTCTGTCAGGTCTTTGTTGATCAACAAAGATCCATATTGAATCTTGCTCCGTGCAACTGAAAAATATACGGATACATTTATGTTACATATATTTGTCCTAAAAATCATATTACATACATATTTTGATTTTACACGAATGCTGTATGACTTAATGGTTATATAACTGTCAAACAATAAGTATCAGAAATTACATATTTCAGAGAAAGAAAGGAAGATATCTCGCACATTTGTATGGTTTAAAGTCGCCACAGATAATAAAAGAATAAGCAAACAAAAGGACGACACAAAATATTCGATTGCCATCAGTTTGATATCGAATTATGACGATAGATTAAAAAGATAATAGTCACTCAAGTGGTATTGTAATAATAAAGCAGTTTGACCATTATTTCAATAGATTAGTTAAGAAGTTATAGGGCACATTATATAAACTATAAGCCTCACGCGATGGGTGATACTTTTGACAATATCACAATACAGAAAAGTTCTTAAGTACAAAGGAAGAAAGAATATTTTTTGACTCAGCGGTGACACAGGTCACCACAGAAATATTCAGTATGTAAATAATGATATGAAAAACACAGGAGGACATTACAGAAATATTCGATTACAGTGCAGATACGATACCGATTCAAGTGTATAAATTTAGTGCATTACAAGGCCCAAACTGCATTAATCCAAAGTGTAAAATATTTGAAGGTGCAAACTAATAACCAACTGATAATTGGGTAAATCCAATGGAAAATACTCTGGGACATTTCTAAGCCGTTTTTTTGGTTTTGTTTTGTTTTTTGTTTTGTTTTGTTTTGTGTTTTGATAGCAACATATTATTCTATAAAATTTTTGTGTTATAAAATTTTTATGACATCTCTTCTTGAGAAACTTGTTGATACTTGTTCTCTATATGGAGGATTATTTATAATTTAAAAAAAATGCGTGTCCTTTGTGTTGATTTTGCGGTGAGTGGGAAGGTGGGCGCCCGTAATTTGGTTAACCACACCAATTGACTGACATTTGTTACTTTACTAGACCGTCCTATGTCATAACCACAGCACAATTGAAGTTTTTGTAATGTCGTTTTTTTCATGTTTATTCTACTATTATCATTTTTGTGTGCATGTCCTTGGTGATTTGTGTCATACAGCTTTGTCAGATGTCTTCTCTTTTCTCTTTTAATTCAAACACTTTCTTAGGCACTATGTCTCAATATCATTCGTTACGACAAGAGACATCATTACTTTATCTAGTACAGAGATACGAACGAAAGGGATGTATTCTCCTCTATGACACATGATCCCACTTCAGTGATTGCTACCCTTACACTTTTTGTATTGAGGTCTGTGTCTCTGTTTACTGGTTATTTCAATTGCGTGTTCTGGTCACCTCGTCTTACCTCTGGTTTTCAGGTTACCATAAATGTCCACCATTTTGATAGTGCGACAATAACAAATGACCAGTTACTTTCACATTTTATATTGAAATGTCTTGCTGATATATATTTCGGATAAAACATTAGGGAACATTTTTGCAGATAAATGTACATCTTTACAGGGACAAATATGGTGCCAAGGTATTTCATGTGTCGAATGTAAGAAAGATAATACCGAATACAAATAAATGAATATAAAACAAATTAATATATACATGAAAGATGAATTGAAAGCTGTCATATACTAAAACTGCTGACGAAATTTATACTGCTTTATTAAAACCTTCACAGGAGTTAAAACCAATTAAGAATGTTTGCGAAGTAAATACGTCTTTTTCAATTATTACATCCTCCTGGAATGAAGTCATTTAATACGAATATGAATAAATTCATATGTACCGAATTTAATATGATTTCCTAGTCAACCTGGGAGGTTCGTCTAACACTGCAAATCTAATTGCATTTCACCAGGTGCTTTTAATGACAGAAATGTTGCATAGAACTGGAGCAATATTAAGATTGCCCCAATTCAATCGATACTCTTAATTCTAAATTACGGAGGTAACTAGTACTTAGTAATTGGCATTATCAACATTTCGCCTAGCTTGGTACTCAAGGGGCCCAAGAATCAACGGCGAGACAAGATGTCGAAAGGAGTGAGCCTCTCCTTGTTAACTAGCCACAAATGTCAATGACGCCATACGAACGGCATAGATATATTTCATCAGGGTATTTAGAAGTATCAATGTAAAATACAAAAGCAACTGATGACTCGTGGCTATGGCACTGATAACAATGTACCACAGTGGACATTCACGGACCCCTAATATTCAGAGGTGAGACCAGGTGCCCGGTAGGAGTGAATATGTTTTCAGTGTTCTTAAAAATGTATACTTACTCATAAGCTTTATTACAGTCACCGCCTACATAGGTGAGGTTGAATAATTGGAACTGGATTTGTACCCTGTCATATTCTAAGCCATGAAACGTGTAAGTACATGTGGATTGTATAGGATACATCCCAGGGTATCCAGGGTTCTCTATTGTCCCGACAGATGTACTAGGGTCCTCTTCCTTATGGTAGATATCTCTGTTACAGTTAGTGACTAAAAAGAGAAATACACTCATTTCTAGAATATCATTGATTAATACCGAATGTTAATAAACAATACGATTATATTTGGTATTAAGTCACTGATACCGATGCATCACAGTGTAGCGGAAATTAATTTCTTATTTGGAATGAATAACTAGAGAAAAGGGGAAAATAACAAAATTAGCTGCATGAAAAGTCGAAGTGCAAAGAGATATCAGCATACAAGAAGATATAAAAGTATTCGATGTCGTCGTAATACCAACTTATGAGTGACAATCGTCACTCAAATGATATGGGTAAGCGCTTTAGGTGGCCCACCTTCCCAATTACAGCAAAAAGTTACACACAGCAAAAATGTATATTAATAGATAAAAAGAGCAAATATCTCGTTTGTTTCTGCAATCACACTATGGATGCTCAAATCAAGTAGGCGACACATATTTCAATGCTAAATACATGGAACGAATGTGAACTAGCATTGTATAGAAACATCAAAACAACAGAGTGGTTAGGGGTAACACTTCAGTCATCCTGTCTTCTTCCAAGAAGGAGGTCGATTGTGCAAAAAAAGTAGAAAATTCTATGAAAATTCAACTTTGTACAATAGTAATATTTGTAACACTAAACAATTTCGACCGAAAATATTGAAACAGTTTAATGTTTTCTGTCAAATTAATCATTCCGCCAGAGTATAGAAATATTTGATGATTATCTGCATTAAATATTCAAGTTCCATCAAGCAGATTGTATTCGTTCTGAATTGATACGCAAAAAGCAATGACTAAGTCAGATATAAATAAGTTACATAACACTTTCATCGTTTATTTGCGTTTCGAGTTTTGATAGGATTTATTCCAATGATAAAATAGATATCGAAAACACTATAATGACACTAAGGTATCAAAACTCTTTGCCAATATGTGATAAAATGCTTTATTTTTGGAAACAGGAGAAATCCTGTGAGATGAAAATTTATCCATCAACTGTGCACGTTATTAAATCTGTTTGGTTTTTCAGGGAATTTCATGTCGTAACATCCGCATGTTTTCCGAAGGATTGGGTATCATAAATAATGATTGCATTTGCGTAATACAACAAGGGTTTGAAGAAATCCTTTCTGATTTGGATTTGTTTATTATTCTCTTTTACTCATCATTTTGCTCCTCGACATTGTTAAAGTTATTAAAAGCCAAACAGAGAATCTGACGAATCAGACCCATAGAAGACGAAGTTTTTATCAGCTCATCTCAAAAACAAGAAACATTTTATTTAACAATAAAAAGCTAACTAATAATCCAAAGGTTTGGTTTATAGAAAACTCTTTAAATATGAATTTTTGTTCGAGATGAAGGTGACATTTATTATGCCTACAAAAATCTGATAACAGAAAATAAAATCTAAAGAGAGCAAAACAAATTCAAAACAAGTGATATAATGAAGTATATAATCTAAAACACTTTCCTTTTTTTTCTGAGAGATTTCTATTGATCAATGTATTTCTCTTCATTTTCCCTGTTACTTTTAAAGATATGTTTCATGCAACACCATGGATATAAATTGCTTTAATTTTTAGTTGTCAATTCATTTTTGCAGGCTCAGTATCTTATAGGTTACTGTACAAAAAGAGGGGAAACGTCAAATATAAAGAAGACATGATGCCTTTACCATCAGTTCGTCTTTAGAAACATATAAATATGTACTGCTATAGTTATTAGTGTCAGACATCGCTTATCATTACCCGTTTCATACGATATTGTGAAACACGACGGGGTTCCATGATAAACAAAGATCATTCAGGCATTCTTGATTCCCATCTTCGTCAAAGGGTTAACTACAAAGGCACAATCTTTTTCCAACGTTTTTATTGAAGAAGGGGAGGGGGTTGTATTTTCTCTTTTTCTTCCATTCTGGTTTTTGTTTTCTTTCTTTCTTTATTTATTTTATTTTATTTTTTAAGTTTAATTTGACTTCTATTGTCACAAAATTATCATTTTGCCGAGGCCATCGCAAATAATTAACAAATTCTCCTTTCCCACTTTTAATTATAAGGTTTACATCCTAAGCGTCTGTATTATTTTTGTTCCTTCGGACACTCACTGCAGGAGAAGTCAATATGAATTACATATTCTGCTAGTATTCCGTAATATACGACATTCCCTAACATTCCGCGAACGAAGCAATCGATATTCCCCGAAAAGGCATCGCACATGATTGCGTAATCTCTAAATTAAGATTCCTTGATATATATAATGGTAATCGATGGTTGGTTTCCTGTAAGGTACGGGGCAGCATGCGTAAAGTGGAGGACCGAGGATGTCACAACACAATGACTCATCCCTAAAGTGACAAATAAAATATTAGAATTTTATGACTGCATTTCACCGGAAATTTCCGAAACTGTATAGCCATGAATGTTATTTTGTATTTCTAATTATATACATCGTTGTTTGGGTTGTTTTTCGGTGCACCTGATAGCTAGATAACGCCGACAAATAATTCTGGAGATGTCCAAAATCGGATTTTACTGAATGAAAACATCTGCTATATCAGTGTGGGTGGTTATAATACAGCTGAGTCAGTTTTTATTTCTTGTCTTCATAGAAACAATAATTAGATGAGAAATAATGCGCATCCAATGTTCGATAACAAGATAATTAAAATGCCAAAATAAATGTAAATGGTTCATTAACATGTTACTATGAAGGCAATCGCTCCCTTGTGGTTGGGAGCGAGTTCAGAAACTTTCATTTCTAATACATATTGACACTTTTCTCCAAACTACCATCATCAGTACTTTATTCCCCATATATGTCTTTATATGATGAAATTTTAAAATGTTTTTTGTGAGTAAGGTGTTCTATATGAGCATTTGACAACTAAAATTTCTTTAGTGATGCTAATGGGCGAAACTGTAAATCGAATGTATGAATATTTGAAAAGCGGCAAACCAATTACTATCCTGGGTAGGAGCGAATGAACCAATCTAAGAATATATTTATGTATAAGGGAAACACTCCTTGATTTTAGCTTACAAACTTTTTAAAAAGAAATTTTAAAAGGTTATATTTTGGGTCAGTACAGAAACCCTGAAAAGATAAGAAGAGATAATTTCTTTTACACAAAATGGTGCTGGACAAACGAATTGAGAACTTTATGTTAAAACATATATCGGAACCATTTTTATTCGTTATTTCGGAGGTTCGTTATTCAGATGCTGTAGTCAGTCTGGTACAGTTTCCTAGACTTAATATAATGATGTAATATATTACGCCAAGTGTAATATAATGAATACATATAGATAAAACATAAAGATAGAGATGTTTTATTATATGGAAAAAGAAAACAGTATTTATTTGTTTATTTATTTACTTGACTGAAAAACCTGTTTTCCTCCTGTGGAGTATTTCTAAAAGACCAAAGACGTCTGATTAAGCTGTATGACATACCACCAAGAATTGCACATAAAACATAACTATAGCCAAATAAACACAGAAAAGAACATTACAAAACATTCGATTGTATTACAGTTACGATGCCGACTTAGGACGGTCAATTAAAGTGTTAAACGTCACTCAATTGGTATGGTTTACCGGTTTACGGGCGCTCATCTTCTCACTAACCACAAACGCAGCGAATCAAAGGACACGCATATAAGAATTAATAAATAATCATCCATGTGGAGAACAACGATAAGGTTTCTCAAGACGAGAGGTCATAAACATTTTAATACGAAATGAACCATACATTCTGTTGTATGTAGTCATCATAATGACTGCAATACATCGACCTATCATCTGTTTAGACAATCCTGCTATTACTTCTTAAACCGTATTCGCCTTCTGTTTAGATTAAAGATAATTATGTCGTATAAAAATGAAAGAGCTAAAACGCTTTTACAGCAGCTTATGATGCGTCGACCTGGCTGTTGTCTAAGCATATTGGGATTAATTCAAAGTGAATATTATTCATCGATCACTACTGGGAAATAAAGGAGGTACAATTAGTTTACAAATGGCTGGCAGAGAATGTGTCGGAAATAAGCAACTTTAAGGGATGGCAAATATAACTGTTAAAATGTAAATCATATGTTAGGTCTCTGAGGATATATGCATATATATATATATATATATACTCAGCAGCTGTCAACTGTGCTCATTGTGTATCTAATGTATACACTGTCCGTTGTCAGTTAAATGTACTCATTGTGTCAAACTATAATCAATATCAGTCCACTGTTCTCGGTGATGGTCCAGTGTACTCCGAGATAGGTTTACTGCACTAAATGTCGATCTAATGCATTCAAAGTATATATCAACTCTCCTCTACTATGAGCAACTATACTCAATGTTAGTGAATTGCTTTCAATGTCAGGCAACTGTACTAAAAGTCTAACGATTGTACTTGTATATTCTACTGTTACCATATTTGTGCATATCCTTGGTATATTGTGTCATATATCTTTTTGTCAGATGTCTTCTGTTTTTTCTTTCAAATGAAGACAAGTGATCTCAGTTCTAAATGTATGTCAACTGTACTCATTGACGGTCAACTGTACTCACTGACGAACAACTGTACTCATTGACGTTCTACTAAACGCACTGACGGTCAACCGTACTCATTGACGGTCAACTGTACTCAATGACGGTCAACCGTACTCAATGACTGTCAACTGTTCTCATTGACGGTCAACTGTACTCACTGACGGTCAACTGGACTCTTTGACGGCAAACTGGACTCATTGACGGTCAACCATACTCATTGACGGTCAACTGTACTCATTGACGGTCAACCATACTCATTGACGGTCAACTGTACTCATTGACGTTCAACTGTACTCACTGACGGTCACCTGTATTCATTGACGGTCAACTTACTCATTGACGGTCACCTGTACTCAATGACGGTAAACTGTACTCATTGACGGTCACATGTACTCATTGGCTGTCAACCGTACTCATTGACGGTCATCTGTACTCACTGACGGTCAATTGTACTAATTTACGGTCAACTGTACTGATGGCGGACAACTGTACTCATTGACGGTCAACCGTATTAATTGACGGTCAACTGTACTCATTGACGTTCAACTGTACTCACTGACGGTCAACTGTACTCACTGACGATCAACCGGACTCAATGACGGTCAACCGTACTCATTGACGGTCAACTGTACTCATTGACGATCAACTGTACTCATTGACGATCAACTTTTCTTGGTAATTGTTTCAAAATATGTAAATTAACAGAGTAAGTAATATAAAGAAATTGTTGTATTGTTTAGTCCTTCTTAATAACAAATTACCAAATATAGATTACATATTTCAATTAAATTTATGGATCTGCCTTTGTTATGTAAAGCCCAGCAATATTGAATATGTAGCGTCTGCTTTGTTCAAATTGGCTGATTGATTGTTAATTGTTTTACGTCACTCCACGATTATTTCACGTATATGGTGACAACATCTGCCCCATAGATGCATAGAAATTTCTACCTTTGCAACGGAGTCACCCGAAGCAGTGATGGATCTTTTACGTGCCACGCCTACGGTGACACGGGGCCTTGGTTTTTACTGTCTCATCCGAAAGAGAGAACACCGGTGTGCCCAGGGCAGGAATCGAACCCGGGACTTCTGGGTCACGAGCCAAGCACCTCATCCATTAGGCCACACCGGCTACTGTTCTGTTCGGCGTTACAAAAAAGGTAGTCTGTGTTGTGATATCAATGTACATTGTTAAAGTAAAATACGAAAGTAACTGGTGTCACATGACTATGGCACTAACAACAATGTACCACAGTGGACATTCACGGACCCCTGGAATTCAGGGGTGAGACCAGGTGCCCATTCGATTCAAATAACTTAAGGATATTTCGAGAAATCCGATATATATGATATGCAATTTCTGTGAAAAAGTAATTAATTACTAGTATATTTTTATAACAGCCTTAAGTATATATGTATTTTAAAATATAAATCGGTGCTGTGATAGTTGATACACATATGTCATTATGGATTTATATTTCCATTCCTTGTGTATGATGTTACTGACACTAGAAACATATGCTTATCTCTAACAGCACTCGTTTATATGTTATGTCTCTAATTCATCATTGATAAACTGTTTGCGAATATCTTCTGATAATTTTCGTTGTGTTTTTATTATCTACACAGAACTGATACTGAAGATCAGATCAACCACACGGCAAAATACACCTACGTGTACAAACGTTAAACCAAAATCTAAAGGAGGAAAGGGGGGATTAGAAATTGGTCTTACTCCGTGGTGACTTCTGTCATATGGCGGAGTCAGATGCCTTTATCTTTTCCGTACTTAGTTGTAGGACAACTTACACCGCATATATGAATAGTAAACAAGAATATATACTTTAAAAGACATAAAAAGATTTGATTGTTGTGCAGTTCCAGTATTTTAGGACGGGCAATTTGGGTTTACAATATACGGATCAAACTTTCTTATTAACCACAAAAGCAGTACAGTCGAAAGGACGGGCGTTTAAATCAATAAATCTATAGCTATCCCTCTTTTATGAGAGAAGACAGAAGACATCTGACCAAGCATTATGACACAAATAACCAAGGACAGGCACATAAAACCTGATCATAGTCAACTAAACACACAAATACAAATAAACGACATTACAGAAATATTCAAATGTACTGCAGTTATGAGACAGACTTGGGACGGTCAATTAAAGTAACAAACGTCACTCAATTGGTGCGGTTGACCGGTTTACGAGCGCCTAACAAAATTCAACCGTAAACTAAATACGAAAACATTCGATTGCAATATAGTTACAGTACCTATTTAGGGCGGACAATTCAAGTGACAATCAATACTCAGTTGGTTTGGTTAACTGGTTTATAGGTCCATCATCCTAATTACCACAGAACAGTATAGTGTAGAGAACATAAATCAACAGATTACTCAAGCTGAGAAGTAAAACATATATATTAACACGAATAGTATTACGGAACAAACTTTAAAATAAAACACATACAAGTGACATTTATATAAATTAGCCGTGCTCTGCCTGTCTGATTGTCAGCTAAGGGTCTTTATCTGTAGGAGTATTTATTAACAGTCAGAGCAGACGAGGTTCAGGAATTTATCTAGTTTTAGACAAGGCCCGTTATTCCTCAATGATACTCTATACTAACTCTATATACTAACTTCTTTTCGGAATCTTTGATAGCCAAAATTTCTATTTTTCTTGTATAATAAATGTTCCTATTTGACTAGTTCTCGATATCTTAGCATTTTACATTGTCTCCATCGCTGTGTTAATCAGAGTGTTACGCTCGAGAAAAAGTCTGTGGATGTACTAGTGCAAGGACTTTGGTATATGCAATTATCTCTTTGATAAAAAATTACTACCTACCTTTTATGATAGATTTGTCAGTTACCAATTAAAGTTAAATTCACGGAATTTATCAATTTTTTTTTTTTTTGGTATATTTACATTACTGATACTCATACTTTAAAATCGAAATGTTTGAGTAAAGTTCACATCTAAGAATGCTGTTTAAATTTCAGTTGATAAGACTGAACGGACATCAATTTTCATGAAAATACAATTATCTTTTCAAGCATCGTCGTGTGCAAAGTTTAAAGATACAGTATGGTTCTCTACAAAACAAAGGAGCTTAGCGGATCGAAACACGTAGTTCGCGAAGATGATTTTCAAGACATTTGAAAGTAAACAACGAAAAAGTACAGATGCGTTAACTATATCTCGTAATCTCATGGAATAAAGAACAATATCGTGTATAGTGTCATATTCAGACAAAGGCGAACCTCAATAAAATCGAGGTGAGACCAGGTACCTAATAGGAGTAAGGGTCCCCTGTTTGTATTTTACTTTGAAACATTTATGAATAATATGGGTGGATACATGGTGATGATGATGATGAAAATGATAATGATGATAATGATGATTTATCTATTTATTTATTTCTGATGCCATGTTATTTAATATACTTAAAAGTGAATTGTGACGATAGAAGAAATATTAAAGAGTACGATACGAAAGCAGTTGCTACTTTGGCACTAGAAACATTTATTCTTATTTTACTTATTGCCATACATGTCCCTGTCGGTTTTTGTCATACAGCATAGTCAAATATCTTGTCCTTGTACAATATAGACACGTGCTATCTTATACAAACAATTACAGAAGCCAGATGTTCAAACCCAGAGCATTTGATAAACGTAATCCTAAATATAATAATTAAGATAATTTTGCCACATGTGAAGTAACTGGCCCTTCCATATTTGCGCGAAAAACGGTTAAATCAGATGACGCCACGTTACTTTACACCTTGGTCATACATCGAAAAAAGAGGAGTTACTGGCTCAGTTATGGGGCAGAAGTCACCATGGAGCTATACAATAAATGAACTAACATTGAAAATGCATTGTGACGTCACAAAATCCAATAAATATTCTGCGAAAGCGGTGGGTCAATAAACATTTATTCGATGCCATAAGCACTAATACTGACAAAATTATAGCTTATCCAGCTAAAACTCAAGTTACAGTAGTCAAAGAGACATTTATCTAAAATAATGAATTCATAATGAGATAAAACGGCTTGGGGAATAACACTCTGTAAACATAGTTTTTAACGTAATATATACTCGTATGATTAAATAAATTGTATGGTGATATATGAGAAGTAGATCTATATTTAAAGTTTGTAATGCATATTCAGTGCTCCAGCTAAAAGGGGAAATCTGCCTTTCGTTTGTGCGTACATCCAACAGTGCATTTGCTGAATACAAGATACGTATGACGTCATAAATTTAAACGCTGATTTAACATAGCCCAAACAGGGTCCGTGTGTTAAACATTTCATAGGCATTAAATATATCTAATACCAAAAACGTTTTTGCTATATTCAGAAACTTAACCAAAATTTTAAAGGACAGACCGCACGATTCTATATACTAGAATTGCTTTGCAATCCTGCCAGTGAGTTTTTGTTCAATAATAAACATAAAGTAAATGATATAAACATTTACTTTATTTTCGAACAACGAAACTCTGTAGTATTATACACAGTTTCATAAAAATCTGAACAGTTTTGAACAGGCGGAAGTTCCTTTATAGTGACATATTCCTCGATATTTAATATCCGTACTACTAACGTTTGCGTGCATTTAAGGTATTAACTCTGTAAGAACATTCACAGTGGGATATATTTGTGCTTTGCTTTTCGGGGGTCGACCTTAATTGTCTTCTAATTTATTGCAATGAGGAGCAATTATCTATGTTTATCGGTGATCTGAATACCAAGTCTTGGACTGAACATAAATCGCCCAGGAGTCAGCACAATCTGATATACCCCTACACCAATTTTGTCTGCGGGATTTATTCCATTTGCAGATTGAATCTCGTAAAAAAAATTCCCCGCGGAGGGTTTCACTTATGTGTTATTATACCTTTTTTCCTGATGTTTTTTGATGCTTTTTTCCTGATGTGGCGGTGGTATTTTCTACACAGTGTTTGTTCATATTCAGGTATATATACAGTGCCTAATTATATTTGTTTTGTCTGTATGTATGGATATTCACGGGAATATGGCCAACCAACATGAGACGTTCACTCCCCCAGGCACCTGGTCCGTGGCCATAAACTTAAAAAATACTCAAGTCATAATTTCAAATTCCTCTACGTAAGGCCACACCAAATTGATAATTAGTTCTTCAGACATATTTGATAATTTTAAGGGGCGAGCGGGCGCAAAAATACATGAAATTTATTTTCAAAATAAAATTGAAATTACAAAAGTTTAACAAAATAAGGACTTATAGAGTTACGGAAGTTATGAAATATTTTTAAGATCTGCCTCATGTTGAGAATATCGATGTCTTAAGGAATAAAAATGACTCCATTTGAAGCCTTTAAACGCAAATCCTCATAAATTTGGTGTACAATTCTGACTGGGGAATCTATCAGGTCGTTTATGAAGACCAGTAACATCTTTTTAAAGCATATTCAGGAAGCATAGTGTCAAATCTAGAAGGAAAAATAGCTCTTGGCGTTCGATTGGAAAATCCGTGCGGGATTATTTTTTTAATACACATGTATTAAAATTTGAAATTGGCAATTTTAGGTGCGGTCGCTCTTGAAGAACTAATAATAAATTTGATGTGGCCTAAAATGAATTTATAACTGGGATTTGGATTTTCTTCAGTTTTATTCTATCCATAAATAGAATTAAACAATTATGAATGACAATTTATTTGAACGTTTGATAATAAAATAAATTAAAATGAAATAATTGACTTTAGTATTTTCTCAGTTTATGGTCCTGGACCCTGGTCTTACCTCTAAATTGCAGGGATCCCTGAATGTCCACTGCGGTACATTGTTGTTAGTATTGTTGTATATTAGGTATATAGTCACGGTAACAATGGGACATGTTTTTAAACAAATGGAGAAAATCAGAATCATAAAATACGGTTAAGCTCTTTGATTAAACAATAATTATTAATCAATAATTATTAATTTCATTTGCATTCTAATTGTCTTGCACATACGTATCGTAAGATGAAGATCGATTTAACAGAGTTATCTGGAAGGTTATATAACAGATAACACATTGTAGTGTATCTGGTGACATGTCATTTCCTTTTTGAATAAAGCACCGGAAACGAACTATTAGACATGACGTCGCGTCACACTCGTTGTTGTCTAATCCTGACCACAGACAGCGACATCTATTGTAACACATATACAAATCCCACAGCAGACAAAGTTGTCCATCCTACTGATCGAAATCAGGTTACGGGGTCCATAGAGAGTCTTATATAGGAAATATTTAATCGCAGAATGATTGAATATGCTATACACCAAAACAAGGTGGCAGATATTGTATTTAGGAATATCATAGGATAAAAGCCCCGAAGTGAAATACTGCAGAGCAACGCATTTCTTCATAAAGATAGGATTAATAACTAGTTCTCTCTACGTCAAAGCTCCATTAAACGGACTATACTTTCTATATTGGGTAAAACTAGTGCAAAAAAATAAATCAAGTCGAGGTCATATCAGATCAACATTTAAAGGCATACATGTCTGTAATGCCATAAAATAAGTGGACTTTCACTTTGTAATTAGCTCTGGACTTTAACTTTGTAATTAGCTAATCTGATTAAGGTAGGATGGCGCAGAAATAGAATTTTCAAACTAAACTGTATATTATGTTAAATCATTGTCATAATGTCTCTGTCTATTTACTGATATTATTGTATTTTGAAATACACTTATATTCATGTATATTGAATTTAGTCAATTTACTCGGTTTTTAATTATTCATATTGATCTATTGAACTAAATAAAATGGAATACCAAAAATCCCAAATATCATAAATTACAAATTGCGTATACATAAATGCAATTTTTTATATAAGAATACAAAATGAAAACTATTAAAAGTCATTTAAAGGAGAGAGACGGGATATAATTGATGATTAACACTTTTTAAACTGAAAGTTATCCAAGTATGACTTCCAGTGGCAAGACTTTAAATCTTATATGCAAATTTTCTTTTACTTGATATACCATGTAAGAAACATATTCAGAGCGAATTTCCGCATATTTCATCACTCAAAGGAACTTAATGCCAGAAACAATTTATACTGGACAGTGTCGTATTTTAGAAGTACAGGATAATGTTGAATTATATTGGTACAGGGCAACATCGTATTCCATTGCAAGAGTCTACAGAGAGCAAAGACAGTAAAATACATTCATCTCAATGTTCGCCATTTTTCGGCATAAATGAAGTTAGAGCAGAAGATGTTTACAATCCCCGGCCTCTAAACTCAATCCCTTTTAGGAGTTCACACAATTTCATAACTAGCGGCATTTCTGAAATATATCTCAAAATTTTCAATCATTAGTTCACATCTCAATGACAAATTTACTCAATTCAAGACAATTCTGAATTGAGTAGATCCCCTTTGTTTCCATTTTTCTGTTTGATTTATCCGTTAGCTTATTTTGTATGTTATTTGGTTTCCTGAGTCTTGGACTACTGAGTTGGTTTTATCTTTTTGCTGATTTTATATGTTATTTGGTTTCCTGAGTCTTGGACTACTGAGCTGGTTTTTATCGTTTTGCTGATTTTGCATGTTATTTCGTTTCCTGTGATTTAGACTACTGAGTTGGTTATATCCAGCATATTATCACTATGAACTACCCATCAAAATTATGTTTAAAGCACACTTTCCCAGCACATGGGTACTCCACGAGTAACACGAGGATATTATCCAAAAGATGTGCAAGTATACTGCTATATATTGAATATATGTTTAATACATTCTGAACCCCGGAATGTTGTATTTTCTGGAGTTCGCAACGGTTTGTATGGGGTAGTTCCATAATTTAGCCTCCCCTTTTTAGATTTCGACACTGGATAACTGATCGGTATTTCTTCGCTGTTTTTTTCACACATTATACTGATTATAGAGAAAAGCAACACGTTTGTTGAAATAATAATATTTTTAATACAAGCATATTAGCATAATTTCAAAACTAATTAGTTATACGATTATTTACTCAGATAAATGACCGATGTGTTTTTGTGATTATGATTATTGTGATTATGTGCGATTAAAAAAATTCAGAACATTGTTCAAGTTATATTTTATTTTATATGGTACCTACAAAGCAAAATATGCTGAACAAGATTAAATATTTTTACACACAAATTAGTCTATTCTGATATTAAAAGACAAAATATATACCACAGCCAAGATTTAACACACGAGAACGGATAACTACACTGCAATACCGAATAAACGTCAGAGAGCAAAATAAACAAGATCAAAGGATGCATCAAATAGCAAGCACCCCCTGTTGATTGGTTGCTCCCGCCGTACATATGTAATAAAATCATTAACATTAAACATTGTATTATCAATTATTTCACAAAATTTTATTTGAAAAATATAAAGATACCTTCTGTCGTTGTGTATCCATTCCATTCGTTGGCATTCATGTGGTAATATCCAATATAACTTAATATTAGGCTCAGTGACAACAGGTTCCAATGTTTCGCCATTATAAAGCTCTCAAACATCACTGATCAGTGCGTGGTCTTCGGAAGCACTTACAGTGAAGTGAAAGATTACATAGGATAATCCCACCTTTAGCCCACTCTTAATGTGCAATTACCGAGCAATCGGTTCAGAAAACACTCCCACTTACATGTACTATTTACAAAACGGTAGGTTGCGTCTATAACCAAATCATCGGCTGAATAGCATACACTTTCCGTTATCTTCACTCTTAAAGCTTCTCGTGCAACATGCAGTTTTATACTCTCTTTCGATAAACTCTGTAATTTGATTTCACTCCAGTATAAAGCTGCCATACCAGGCTGGCTCATCAACGAGGATAATCACTTTTCGCGGAGTTTAATTATAAAAATGAAATTGGTAACTATATCATAAGCATTGATTTTCGGTGCATATCTACACACTTATGTGGTCTTTTAAGCAATATTTGATCACGAACATATCAAACTTGAAACGTTGCTTGTATACTCTGCTATTATCTATTATTGTTTTGTGTACATGTCCTTGGCGATTTTTGTCATACAGCTTTGTCAGATATCTTCAGTTTTTTCTTTAGCAATATTTTCACTCATGTTTCCCCAGAAACCAAAAACAAAAACAGATAACATACAATTACATATCTTACACAGCAACAAATCCTGTTTTATAGGGGAAAATATTGATAATTCATTTATTTGAAAGGCAGATTAATATATCTGAGGTTACAGAGATGTGATATTGATATTACTCAAAAGTTAAAAGGAGCATTTGTTTGGTCACGCAATTTTCCTGCCAATATTGACCGAAGCGTGTAACATGAAATCCGATGGTTAATGTTTAACACAAACATTGGATATCATCTCTGGAAGTGACTCATATGGGACTTAAAAGAGGAATTAGAGATCAGACATACAGAATTTTCAAGACGCTGTAGAAACAAAAATAAAACAAAAACAAAACAACGTGAAACGTGAGTTACTCGGAATCAACGTGTCGGTCATTGAAATAAATGAGAGAAAATCGAAACAAAGCATACGTCATTACGTGCCTTTTGTGTTGTTTTAATCATTAAAATGTTTTGAACTGTTTCCTTTCAAATTCAAATGCATAACAAGGAAAAGGGGGAGATATCTGTCTTAACTGTAGGGCAAAATGCACCAGGGAGACGTACAACAAAATTTGTGGCAAGTAATGCAATGACATTACAAAAATGTTGATTGTACAACAGATGCGATACCGACTTAGGACGGTCAATTGAGTAACAAACGTTACTTAACTAGTGTGGTTAACTGGTTTACGGCCAAAAATTTCATAATGAGGCATTCTTATATATACTTTTTTCTTTTTTTAAAACCTATATCTATACTGTACATCATTCTTAAATCAAAATTGTTTCAATGCTTAGCCATTTAGATTTTGATATTTTTTAAATGTGTATTCATCTAAAATCCCCCAATATTTTGAGAATTTAGAACCTCCACTTATTTGTTACCAGTACAAAAAGCCTATAAGAAATCTTATTCTAAATTATAATAAAGTTACATCTAACCCTGATGTTTCAGACTCTATTCCTTCGTCGTGTTCTTGTGAAAATGTAAAGATGATGGATAAATCCAAACCACAAGTCCAAAAATCATGAAACCATAGGACATACAAAATCAGTGAAAATGAAAAACAAATGGAAAATAACAAAATATGTCTACTTGAAAAGCATATGTGAACCCCTGTGATGGAGTGAGATCAGGTGCCCGGGGAGAGTGAGCATCTCCTGCTTGCTAGCAACACCCGTCACATATACCCCGTCGAAAGAGTCAAATCGTGTGTATTCCATATGTATCTATATATGGAGAAGTCGAAGTAGGTAACCTTCTAGTATAGAAGGTGTCAAATCTGTGTAAAGTGATCGGAATCGGTCTCAGTCCAGAATATCATTTAAAAGTCTGGATAACGAGATATCATATGGAGTAATAAGTCTCGTAACGACCGTAGAACTTCCTCAGTGACGATGCTAGTCTAGCACATATATAACCCTGGTTGAGCAGCTTAACTGAAAGTCGCCTAGCCCTCAGAACAAAGTCATTGTAATTTGAACATGCTCTGGAATAACGTATTAACTGAGATATGAATACGCCGTATGCGGGCGATGATGGAATGTTGCTACTTATGAAAGGAAAGTTTGTGATAGCGAATTTGAAATCGTCACGTTTGTCATAGAGTGAGGTGTTCAATTGACCATTAATGTCGAAAGACAACATAATATCTAAATACGAAGTAGAATTACTAGTTTCTGTGGTTTCTTTGACCTCCAGTTCACTTGGATAGATGATGCTAAGGTAATCCGCGAATGAAGGATTATTAATTGAAAGCAAGTCATCTATATATCTGTAAGTAAAATTGAAGCCAAGAGCCAATTGTTTTTTTCCTTGCGAAAGCAAAGACTGAATGAACTCAGCTTCGTATGAATAAAGGAATATGTCAGCCAGAAGCGGAGCACAGTTAGTGCCCATTGGAATGCCGACAATTTGTTGAAAAACCTTACCTCCAAACACCACAAAAATGTTATCGATAAGAAAGTTCAACATCTGAATGACAGCTGTTTCAGTGTATTTATTTTTGGAATCAGAATTTTCCCTAACAAAGTAAGTTTTATCGTGGCATATTACTATATATTTGAATTTGCGGCTTCCGTTTTTACTAGTAAATGCATTTTGAATAATTTCCGCTAATCTGTCTTTTAATTTCTGATGAGGGATCGTTGTGTACAGAGTCGAAAAGTCAAAAGACTTGATGGAGTGAATTTTAGTAAAACTTTTTGATTTTAGATGTTCTAACAACTCTTTTGAATTTTTAAGGATCCACATTTGATTAATTCCACTTCTGGAATATACTGTTTCGCAATATCTATGAAGGCCAGATTTAATTTCTGATAATATTTTTGTGAGTAGCATCGATACAGATTTTGTGGAACACTTCGAGGAACCAGCGATAAAGCGTTGTTTGTACGGAGTTTTGTGCATTTTTGGAATACAGTACAAATATGGAAGTTCTAAATTCAATTTATTTGAGTCAATACCAAACGTATTGAGGACAGATTTATGATTCTCGAGTACTTCCGAAACCGAAAAGTTCGTGAGAGTATAAGTAGGATTTCCTGGAGCTGAATTTAATCCTAATTCTTTCACTAGGCTGTCAAAGTAATATTTTAAATATGTTTATAAACCGGCAGGTCATGTTATTACTGGTGACCTAAACTGTATTTCGGACAAGAAATTGCGCACCCTTTTTGGAAAAGGACCTAAATATAGGTTACCGTCCAGGATAGATTTCAATAAATGCCGTGACGTTATAGAAGATGCTTTAACTACATATTGTAAACGTTGGTGTAAAAAAGAACAGGTAAAGCTTCATGCTCTTAATGATTGGAAATACGAGATTTTAAGAATTGTCGATATCCGTATTAAGAACTTTACGGAAAATCCGCATTTATTTCAACAGCCTAATACATTGACGGCAAATTCTATTAAAAAGAAGATAGCTAACTTACATGCTAAATATGCCTTTGTTCCTGCTGATAAAGCAGGTAATAACATAATAGTTGTTTGAAATGTAAAGATGATGGATAAATAACTATATTATATTGAAGTACTTAAAAACGAATTAAACTCCACTCATACATATGTGGAAAGCCCTACCTCAAAAGACAGCACCTTGCACGATCACCTCATGACCATGTCCGACTTCAAAATTAAAACTGATAAATCTGATCTACCAACCATATATTGGCTCCCAAAACTACATAAAAGTCCATATAAATCACGTTTCATATCTAATTCTAGCCACTGCTCTACTACGGTACTATCGAAGCATATTACGTCTGCTCTAACTACTGTAAAAGATCATATTATCAAATATTGTGATGTCGCATTTCATAATAGTAATATCAATTACTTTTGGTCGATTAAAAATTCTCATGAAGTTATAGACAAACTTCTTTCACTAAATTTCAAAGCGACTCAAATTTCTACATTTGATTTTTCTACACTTTATACATCTCTGCCTCATGATTTGATTAAAAGCAAGTTGCTGTCTCTTATACAATGGTGTTTTCACAGAGAATCTAAAACTTACATATGTACTTCCAATAACTCCGGATTCTTTTCCAACAAACAGTATACTTCATATAAATACTGGACTTGCAAGGAATTATGTAAAGCACTGGATTTTCTCATGAATAATATTTTTGTGCAATTTAATGGCAAGATATATCAACAAATAGTGGGGATTCCTATGGGTACTAATTGCGCGCCTCTGATAGCAGATTTATTTCTTTATTGTTATGAGAGGGATTTTATGGTTTCTCTTCAAAAATCAAAAAGTTTTGACCTCATTGACAAATTCAATAATACTTGCAGATATCTGGATGACATTTTGGTTATCGACAACCCTGAATTCGAACAATTTATATCAAAAATTTATCCACCATAGCTCACATTGAATAAAGCTAATACTTGAGATAAATCTACACCTTTCTTAGATTTAAACATCAAAATTATCAACCACCTAATATATACTAATATTTATGATAAACGTGAGGATTTTGGATTTCCTATTGTAAATTTCCCTTGCTTGGATGGCGATGTCCCTCGACTCCCATCATATGGTATCTATATATCTCAATTAGTTCGATTTGTCAGAGGCTGCACCGATGTTTTGGACTTTCATAAACGAAATTTACAAATTACTACTAAACTTTTAACTCAGGGTTACAGATATCACAAGCTAAGAAAAACATTCGGCAAATGCTTCAGATCTTATTCAGAACTTCTATCTAAATTTGGAAATATTTCTTTTCAGCAGTATGTATCCAATGGAATTTCCCATCCTTATTTTTACGGTGATCTCGTATATAAACTAAGGAAAGTAAAAGGCTCCGATAACGTTATTTTATCATGTAATAAAATAATCAAACGTCTTATAAATAGACAATATGATATTGAGATCATCAAAAAGACTATAGGTCTTGTATTTGGCCCCTCTACAGCCTTATGCAGCCTTTTACTTGAACGTTGCACGCTGACTAACAGGGCGGTGGGGACTATATGACGGGCCTTGCCCAAACCTCTTTCAGAGGAGACATGGTCCTGAGCCTCGTCCCCTACAACTGTTAGTCGGGACTCCTACACATCTAGGGTCTTAGCTCGCTTTCAGACTGGCAGAGCACGGTTTATCATGTTGATGTCGCATATATTTTTATACCATTATGTATTTTACAATACCTTACGTGTTTATATTTTTATGACCTCTCAATATGCGATACCTGTTGACCCTTGTTCTTTACATGGAGGATTATTTATAAATTTTTAAATGTACGTCATTTGATTGTTCTGCTGTTACGGTGAGTGGGAAGGTGGGCCCGTAAACCGGTTAACCACACCATTTGTTTGGCTTTTGTCAAATTAAATGACCGTCCTAAGTCGGTATCGTAATTGCACTACAATCAAATATTTTTGTAATGTGATATATGTTCTAGTATATTATTTATATTCATTTATTGTATAGCTCTATGGTGACTTCAGCCACATAACTGAGCCAGTAACTCCTCTTTTTTCTTTCGTAAGTAGCGTTGCTAATGAGACTTTAAAAGAAAGATGACACCGACAGGAAAAGAACGTTGAAATTCGAAAGACTACAACTCCACACTCGGTATTCAAAGTCCAGTTGAAAAACTGCAAATTCGGTGGTTATGGTTTGTTTCAGCAAGAGCAAGTGCAAATTTAATATCGGATCAGACCAGGTGAGCTTCTCTAGCTAGCAAACTATACCCGCCATATGTTCCATAGAATCCTCTTGTGTTCGGAAGTAGTCATATAACAATCGTGGATCGGCATTATGCGCATAAGAGAATTCTAAGGGAGTGAGACCAGGGAGAATACGCATCTACAGCTTGCCTGAAATAACCACTACTTACGTCCAGAATATATGTACAATGCAAACTATGAAATTTAATTTGTTTTCATATTATACAACATTGATAAATATTTGAATCTGATTGTTTCTTTGTATTCAAAGTTAGTACTGACCTTGAAATATTTAATGCATACCTGTAATTTATGTGATGTTAAATATTTGTTAATTTTACTTATAAGGTAAGCAAGAGCCTGTTCTCTATACGACGGTTTTATATCAAGGGCCAAACGACTGGCCACTAAGTTGCTCATGCAGGGATATGTTAAAGAACGTCTGAAATCATCACTGAGGAAGTTCTACGGTCGCTATGGGGATCTTGTACGAAAATATGATGTGCCTCTTTCTGGAATGATTGATAATATTCTGGAATGCTACTAAATGACCCGTTCAGTCGGTGAACACCAAATATGACTTTGTATACCAGTTTTGTACTTTCGTATGTACAATTAGGAAACCAAAACTCTTGATTTTGACATGTTTCTTGAGAAATGCTGTGACGGGCGATGCATGCAGACAGGAGACGCCTACTCTCCCCGGGCACCTGGTCTCACCTCGGAATTTTTCAGTACTTCGGGGTTCACAACAGTTCCTTTTTGAAACTTACATGATTGTGTATCTGTCCTTGGATTTTGAGAATGATTTACGGTTTGGTACTTCTTCGATATTGATTAATTATGGTAAAGTTCGTAAAGTACCTGCTTTAAATTTAGAGTAAAATATGTATTTTTCTACAGTGAAATGTAATTGATAATTACTAAAGTTACGTAAACGTGAAAAACTCGCATATTACCGGTGAGCGCTAATTAGCCAGCCTATTTCGAGACCATTCATAGTGGCTTATCAAACATATGTGTATGTGAATAAAACACATACATGTATTTATTTCAACATCATGCTTAAAAATATTTCTGCTTAAACATACTGACTGATTAAAGGGTGAGGCTTTACTCAAGATATTACTGCACGTGTCCTTACGGAAAAGTGTTTTACAATGGTGTTTTCACAGAGAATTTAAAACGTACATATGTACTTCCAATAACTCTGGATTCTTTTCCAACAAACAATATACTTCATATAAATACTGGACTTGCAAGGAATTATGTAAAGCACTACATTTTCTCATGAATAATATTTTTGTGCAATTTGATGGCAAGATATATCAACAAATAGTTGAGATTCCTATGGGTACTAACTGCGCGCCTCTGATAGCAGATTTATTTCTTTATTGTTATGAGAGGGATTTTATGGTTTCTATTCAAAAATCAAAACGTTTTGACCTCATTGACAAATTCAATAATACTTGCAGATATCTGGATGACATTTTGGTTATCGACAACAATTTATATCAGAATTATATCCACCAGAGCTCACATTGAATAAAGCTAATACTTGAGATAAATCTACACCTTTCTTAGATTTAAACATCAAAATTATCAACCACCTAATATATACTAATATTTATGATAAACGTGAGGATTTTGGATTTCCTATTGTAAATTTCCCTTACTTGGATGGCGATGTCCCTCGACTCCCATCATATGGTATCTATATATCTCAATTAGTTCGATTTGTCAGAGGCTGCACCGATATTGTGGACTTTCATAAACGAAATTTACAAATTACTACTAAACTTTTAACTCAGGGTTACAGATATCACAAGCTAAGAAAAACATTCGGCAAATTCTTCAGATCTTATTCAGAACTTCTATCTAAATTTGGAAATATTTCTTTTCAACAGTATGTATCCAATGGAATTTCCCATCCTAATTTTTACGGTGATCTCGTATATAAACTAAGGAAAGTAAAAGGCTCCGATAACGTTATTTTATCTTGTAATAAAATAGTCAAACGTCTCCTAAATAGACAATATTATATTGAGATCATCAAAAAGACTATAGGTCTTGTATTTGGCCCCTCTACAGCCTTATGCAGACTTTTACTTGAACGTTGCACGCTGACTAACAGGGCGGTGGGGACTATATGACGGGCCTTGTCCAAACCTCTTTCAGAGGAGACATGGTCCTGAACCTTGCCCCCTCTGACTGTTAGTCGGGACTCCTACAGATCTAGGGTCTTAGCTCGCTTTCAGACTGGCAGAGTACGGTTTATCATGTTGATGTCGCATATATTTTTATACCATTATGCGTTTTATAATACCTTACGTGTTTATATTTTTATGACTCCTCTTATTTCTTACTACATACGTTAAGATTCGTTAACGTTTGAAAGTTACACATCCATAAGAAGCAGCAAGGCAGTTTTAATTATCTACACTAAGATCAATTAATATCCGTTACCCTAAAGCTATGGGAGTACTTAATTGTAATCATTGACATAAGCGAAAAAGGTGAAAATATTCGGAAACTATAAAAGACAACGTGATTATATTTCAAACTAAAAATAAAAGATTTTACTCTGAAAAATTGTTTATGTGTTGATTATAGCAGTACGCTAGGGGTGATTATATTCAAATTTCGGATGCTCCACTATGGTGAGAGAGGGACCCAGAGTGAAGGATCTTTGTCAACGATTTACCTTGACCAGACTGGAAAGCTAAACAATATCTGAAAAAAGTGAGAATTTTCCATACCTGCATGATAGTTGGTAGAAGGTATTTAGCGTAATACATCATATGGAGCCTTATATTCTTCTGATTTTACTAAAGTCAAACAAGTTAACATGAAGTTATCGAGAGGAAATACTACATAATTGTCACCCTTTTATTAATGAGAAAACGGTCAATCAAATCATATAGTCCACGACACATGTATGTACATTCATTGATTTAATTCTCGTCCAAAGCATTTCTCCAGTTTGTTTCTACACCAGAACTTTCCCCACCAGTTCAATTAGCTAAATAGTGCAAGTCATCCGTCATGTGTCAAGAGGATGTAATTCGTGTCGTCCGACTCCTGAATAAGTAAAGACCCGTATTAAAACTACTTGATGGATTGACCAATAAGCTACGACGGTGTATTTGAAGTAAATAAAATAAATGAAAGTGGTGAGACCACCTACTCCAGAGCATTGATAATTGGCGTTGTACAAAACGATACAGTGTTCTTTTGATGAAAATGAGTTTGTTTAATAAAGAGAAAATGGGAAAAAGAAGGGCATTGTTTTACTTTCTTTATTAATTTAGACTTGAAAAGTATGACTTTTGTAAAAGTTGTTTGGATAACATAGGGTTAATTTTGTTAATATTGTTTTTGTCCGTTAGTTCATCATTAACATTAACACTGTCTGTAACTTTTGAATCATGAAGGGAAAAGACTGTATTTGTGGTATTTGTACTTCACACTTATGACGTCCTTCATAATGACACCAAGATCAGTGACCTTCTGACAGTCACTGGAACCTTTATGCAAAAAAGCTAGATTTTGTCAGCTCTTTCTATGTTTTGCTGTAACTCAAGTTTCCGTGAGTGATTTAATGATTTAATCGATACTATAACATATCCAGTTTAGGACAAAAAAGACACTTTCTTATGAAAGCCCTCTTCATTGTACCTCTTTGTATGCTTAAAATGCATACAGGCATATATTGCTAATGTCTTACAATTACTCATACCATGGGAGATTAAATGATATTATACCACATTCAGGAAGACCTTTTCGAAATTACTGAAATTCCATTGTGGCGTAAATCACATTTGGGCTGTGATTGCTTGATACACACACACACACACACACACACACACACACACACACACACACACACACTATATATATATATATATATATATATATATATATATATATATATATATATATATATATATATATATATATATATATATATATATATATATATATATATATGTATGTATGTATGTATGTATGTGTGTGTGTGTGTGTGTGTGTGTGTGTGTGTGTGTGTGTGTGTGTGTGTGTGTGTGTGTGTGTGTGTTTGTGTGTGTCCCGCTCTTTGGATTTTGGGTTGCGGAAAATGCATCCGTATCTCAGAATTTTACTCTTGAAATATAAATACTAAGATATATGTTTAAGTATGAAAATGCTCCAAAGCAAAAATAAGAATATTAAACACAAACTATGAAAAATCGTGAAAAATAAATCTAAAATATCCACTTCATATCCACAACAATACTATTGAATGCATATCAGCCTATGGTATGACCTTTAAAGAAAAGAAGCTAGTGATCCATGAAATTAAAATAACATCGAAAGCATGGATGAAATCTATCGTTTGTGTCACGGTATTAATACTGGCTCTAACTATTCCATTCTAGATTTAGGAAATAACTACATATTTCGAAATTCATGTGAATTCTACATTTAGTAATAAGCCATGCGGTGGGTAAAAAATTTGAGGCTTTTGGTTGCATAAATGATTTAATATATTAATTATCAATATATCAAATAAAGTAATGATTTTCTAAAACTCTGAAATGAATTAACATGTATCAGTTTTGCACAAGAAAAATGGCATCATCAATCCAGTAAAATATTATTTTTCATTTAATCATAGTGCGCTTGATATGTATTTCATGAAAGATATACATTTTAACTACTTTGCACTTTGTACCTCCTATATTGTTTTTAATCTTTTAGGTTTATCGAGACCTGTCTAATTGTGTGTAAGAGTTAAGTATATTGTTTCTTATACCATAGATGGAAGTGTGAAACCATAGAACAGAGTCAACAAGGCAACATTGAAACAATAATTGTCTTTTTACAATGTCCTCGGTATTAACCTCTGTTCTATGCATTGCAAAAGTCAATGGTGCTTAGGGAAAATTGGTGTTCGTTTTGCAGAGCGTTTAATCAATATTTAACAGTAAAACAAATGTGGTGGAAACCGACGACAGAAAAAGGTAAAATATTTGCTGCTAAGAAAGACAACTCTTAAACTCATAAATTGCTCTTCAGAAATCTTTGATTTAGATTTTACTTTGCCGATCCCAGACGACTCTAATGCGAGAATGAGACAAAACTAAATACATTAAACTACTGAACACTGATTGAATTACGACTGTTTTCCTGCTATTTTTATAATTATTTAGTATTATGTACATAAATGTTCTAAGGAAATTTATCTATGTGATACAAGTATATGCATATTGTATAGTTTTTAAATGCACTGCATTGAGTAGTCGAAGTAAAATGAACCATACCAGTTTCATTTCATAAATAGTTAAACACGACTTTTAGATAAATATGTTAGGAGATAAACGTACCACCAACTTTTCCATCGGTATAACCATAGCACACCTGTCGGAAACAATCGAATAAAGTACGTTTATTCCTATTCTAATTCACTTTTACACAAACACCTTTCTTCTCTTTGAAACAGATCTAAAGACAAAGACAGAATAATCGAGAACGAATTGATATTTATTATATTCAAGTCATTGTTATATTCTAAAAATATTCTGATTAGATTATTAGTCGCATATTATCTCACACATTAATGAAATGACATCGAGTCGTGAAAGCTAAACAAACAGTTTTGCCACGGAGAGTATAAACAACATAATAGAAAGTATGGTCACGATGGCGCATGGTGGTACGTTGCCAGTTTTGTTGGCCGTAATAATTGTCCACGTGAATGGTAGAATTAGAGTCTGCAGATTGTCCTTGTTACGAAACATAAACAGATTAGATCACAATCATCGATGGACCCGACATGTAACGTTGGTGTTGCTGATAAACGATGTCCAAAGTCGCCATTCTTTATGAGTGTGTAGTAATACATAAAATGCTCTTGCAGATTAAGTACGGTATAACGTGGTTATACGTGACCGTCTCGGTCAATGAAATTTGACGAAATCAGCTGAGTGAACTAGAATAGTTGTTTTACGTTACACCAAGATTATTGTACTGATATGGTGACGGCACCCACCAGCAGCAAATCATAGACAATAAAACCTATGGAATGGACCTACCTGAAGCAGCGAGAGATCATTTAAGTGCCACATTGGTCTCATTCAAAAGACAGGACAACGATCAGCCCATGCCTGGGCTCGAACCTTTGACCTCTCGATCCTGATCTTAACACCTAACCGATTGTGCATATATATAGTGATTGACTAACAAGTCACTAAGGAAGTTCTAGGGTCAATTCGAGGCTCGTATCATAAAATGTTATCCCTCGTTGTCCAGAATACTGAATGATGTTCTTTAATTGATGATCAACTGATTCCATCACTCTACTGTACGGTAGTGTCCGGTGTTTTTAGGAAGCAGGAGTTAGTTACTGTACCCGGTTATCTTATCTAACTCCTTTTAGGGTGGGGCCGGTGTGTTCACGTAAGCTCCTCAGTAGATGATCTTTCGTTTTCTATTTGTTTCTCCTTTTGTTGATTTTGTATGTCATTCGACGTTATGATTTTCTGACCACTGCATTGGTTTATTCAACGTCTTAACATAGAAATGACTGAGTATAAATGGTATATTGTGGACAAAACAAAGAATGTAAGTCGTAGACAAGGTCAAAAACATAAGCCTTTTTCCAATGGTAGATTAACTTCAAAGTTGATGTAACTTTGCCTTCACTTCGATCTTGTATATATCTAATTGTGCTAAGCTTCCCGATTCAGCTCAAACACTCCGTCGGAAAATATAAAATTGTAATGATATGCCTTATATGTCAGATTCCATAGATTTGGGCCATCATCTTGGGGATTCTATCCTCAACTAATAACTTATTTGTCACAAGTTGTGCTTAATATCACACAAAATCAATAAAGTAATTGCTGTTTTCGCTCCATTCATGAATCTTACACTATGGCTGATCAAGCGCTTTTATTCAGCTTCAGTCTTCAGTATGTAGAAGTGCCAGAAATGACATATACATGGTGCTCGAACCTTGTCCATTGATTAGATTATCATAAAGCTAGCAAAGGGTTCTGATGCAGGATTGATTCAAATCATCGACATTGCTGGACGTATGTTCAATAGCCTTTTAAGTGTTCTTGGCTCTTCGCTACTTTCTATTCAGTACAAAGATAGACATATCCGCGCAATAAAGCGTTAGTGTAAATATTTGACTCACAGAAAATACATAATTAATTTTGAGGTTTTTTTTAGATAATATTACTTTATAGTTTCTCACAGCCGAAAAAGGGAAACTGAATGTAAAAAAACGAAGAAGTACCGCAGAGTAAACAATATGTCATAGTCCATGGAATAAGAGGACAATATCGTGAATACTGTCATATTCAGACAAATGCGAACCCAAATAAAATCGAGGTGAGACCAGGTGCCCAGGAGGAGTAAGCGTCCCCTGGTTGCATGAAACACCCGTCGCAAAAGGAGGCAAACACACAAATACATATGCACGAACACACGAAGGAGACCATAACACGAAGTCAAATTTTCCATTCAAGGCAAGAAAAGCTGCCAAACTGATATTCAATTTCAAACGTTACCCAATATATCTTTGTGAGAGTAGATTCATGACAAAAAGCTTCGCTCTTAGGACGAATTTTTCGTATAAGTTGTGAAATGCAGACGCCATTTAACGGAGAGGAAGGTATGTTGCTACTCAGAAAAGGGAAGTTGGTAATAATGAAATTGAAATCGTCACGTTTGTCATAGAGAGAGGTTACTAATGAACTATCGTCACTAATTGATAGGAATATATCGAGGTATGAAGCAGAAAATGTGCTCTCTGTTGTATCTTTTATCTCGAGTTCCTTTGGATATATGATGTTGAGGTGATCCTTAAATACAGGGTTGTTAATCGGCAAAACGTCATCGATGTATCTGTATCTAAAGTTAAGACGCTAATTGTTTATTGCCTTTAGAGAGCAGAGACTGAATGAATTCTGCTTCGTAAGAGTACAAAAATATGTCAGCCAGAAGAGGCGCGCAATTTGAACCTATAGGAATGCCAACAATCTGTTGTAACTCTTTCCCATCAAATATCACAAAAATATTATCTATAAGAAATTCTAACATTTGGATGATCTCTTTTTCTGTATACTAGCTGCTGGAATCAAAGTGTCCCTTTAGAAAAAATGTGTCGATGTGGCCTAAAACGAGATACTTACACCTTTTTGGTTTTAGCTTTTTGTTATTTTGTTCTTCAGTTCTTGATGAGGAATGGTTGTATGAAGATTCGAAAAGTAAAAAGATTTTATGCTAGTGACATTATTGAAAATAAGAGATTTTAAGTGTTCTAAAAGTTCCTTGGAATTTTTTAAGATCCAGATCTGAATGATTCCACTTCTCGAGTAAGCAGTAGAGCAGTATGTCTGAAGACCATGTTTGATTTCAGTTAGAATTCTGGTGAGTAACATGGAAAGAGGCTTGGTGGAACACTTGGAAAATCCAGCTATGAATCGATGCTTATATGGAGTTTTATGCACCTTTGGAATCCAAAAAAGGTATGGTAGCTCGAGATCAGATTCATTGGTAGTAATACCGAATGAACTAAGAAATGACTTGTGATTATCCAATACCTCTGAAGGAGACAGATTTGTAACTGTGTAAGTTGGATTACCAGGCGTTGAATGAAGACCAAGCTCTTCTATAAGACATTTAATATAATATGCCTCACATACGAATGTGTAAATGTTAGCTGCCTCGTCAGTCAAGTTCGTGAAGTAGGAAAGTTCTCTAAGGATACTGGAGTCACGAAATATAGAACGGTTAACGGTAAAAAAATACTTCTCTAGAAAAAACTTCCAACCAGTTGTTCAATCATATCTCTACACTTATCTTTACTCTATCTTATTCACAACTATTTTAAATACAAATGAAAAAGAAAGTATATAATAAGTAAATAAATATTACAACATGAATTGATCAAGGCAAACCGCACACTAGGCGTCGCCCTATTCCCTTATGACCACGATATCGGATAAAAATTTTACATTTAAAGTACAAACAAGCAAAATGTAGCTGACGCCCGATATCACTGCATAATTAGACTAGTGCTTTGTATATAGCTTTCTTTTTTCATATTTTTATTCATGTAGTTTTTGATATTGCTTTGTCCTGAGAAAGGGGTAGATCGCCTCCAAAATTTGACCATAATTTTTTTTATTTTAGTGTCGTTTGTCGCTTTCTTGTGCTTTTATATTTGACCTCTTTTATTCTTTAGCGACTTGCATTGACCCACGGTTGATCCGACATTTTTGAATAGTGAACGTTGTTGATCAACCGTGGGTCAATGCAAGTCGCTAAAGAATATAAGAGGTCAAATATGAAAGCACAAGAAAACGACAAACGACACTAAAATAAAAAAAAAAAGCAATCACGAATCTGTATTAAAACAGAGTTGGGATCAGGTGCCAAGGAGCTGCCCAAGGATGAGTAAGCATCCCCTGCCAAGTCACAGACGTAGTCACAAATGGTATATGTAATGATCAATGCATGTAATCCAGCATTGGTAATGCAGACTGTTTAACTACTATGGAAAAAGGAAGTCAACATGTCAGACAACGATCTATCGTATGAGTAAATAAGGTGTTTATAACAACCGTAAATTTGCGGAATGTTGACTTAAGGCATGATATCTCATATCCGTGTGATAGTAACTGTTCTCTCAAAAGCTTCGATGAATAAAAGACCGATACTCAGAAGCAAACCTTTTCATACAGAACAGATATATTTAAGTCAGGGATCATACAGACTAGGAGTTTTAGTTCTCATTTCCAAAAGGCAGAGCACGTTTAATCCTTGTTGATATCACATGTAGTTATATCAACAAACGGAATTATATATTTGACTTTGTAGCAAAGCAAACGCCATATTTTCATCTCTTTTCAATTTAGTTCTGTGCAAACAGTTGAAAAGTTACACTTTGTTCTACTCATAAGATTCATTTATACCATATGCTCACTCTTTTGCAACATGTTTTCTGCTATGAATAACGAGGCTTTTAAATTATGTAAGATTTACATAATAAATTGTGTACGAAAGATCAAGATTTCTTATTATTAATGATATCATGCACAATAAGAAAATCGGTTCTAAGTGCTTGTGCACCCATTCATTTATTTGTTTAGTTTACAATTAATTTATACTTAACAATTGAATTTCCTCTGATAAATTCTGAGTAAAGGTTTGAGATATGAAGTGGGTGAATAATATGTATATATGTTATTATTTAATGTTATATGATTATAATTATAGCATTTTGTTTTTAAAAAGATGGTTAGCTTTTTAATAATTACTGTATCATACATGCACCGCAACTAGCGTAGGTGTTAATACAACATTAAAACATGGTTAAGATTTCACTAAATGCCATTCAGATAATAGTTTTCATAAAGGAAAGCAATAAAGTTAGCACTGTTCATCGGTAAATCAGAGCTGGTCCAATTCTCTCTGCATCCATTACAATCCTACCTCGCGGGGATCTCTGTGTCGATAATTCGTAGAGCATAGATCACAGCTAGATAAACCATAATTCTAAATTAACAATACTAGTCTAAGAGAGATAGACATATACATCCCAACCCTAGTCAGTCTACGTATCAAACGATATATACGGCGAACCTGCAATGTGTTTTGTCTCCAATTATTCAAAGAATCGATATAAAATCAACAAAAAGTAAATATCTTTCCCGGATAATACGACATAATTGGGCACCATGTAATGTAATTAACCAACCCTCTGGTCAGGTTCGCCCTCTCAATATGAGAAATTTCCGAATATTTTACTGTACAGGAATTAAATCATTCGGAATAATTGTCGGGACTTGTGTATTTGATACATCTTTCGGTTGACTACTGGTCGAAGCACTTAATTGACCTCATTTACAGCTGTATATCGAAAGAAGAATTTTTTTAAAGACTGAGGAAGTAAACTTACCGTCTTTGTAAAATGAATTTTTGCTTTAGTAAGCTTGAATAGCAAACTGAATGTTGTAAAACAAATGAGATAAAGAATGAAAGTGTCATGCATAAAAGGACTGCAGTGTACAATGTGCTATTTAAACTCCAGATAGAAATTTAAATTCGAAAAAGTACAACTGGATGTCCGATATTCTAAATCCACATAAAACACTACAAATTCTGTAATGCTGGTTTTAGCAAAACAATTCACCGATCCATTTAGTTTAATTGTCCTGATGTCATTTTCGATCGGACAAACTTGATATTTAATTATGACGTTACAAGCATAACAATCCGTAGCTTCAATATTTCGCCACACCAAACGTTATTTATTATCGGCTATTTATTTTGTTTGGTGGGGCTTTAATGCTGTGACTATGCTGGCTTCGGCGCAGGGCCGATTGTGATTCACAATCGGCATTTTTTGCACAATTGCAGGAAATAAGGTCACAGGTAAGTAGTACATACCTTATATTAATTTAAAATTGCAAGCTCTCTTGTAAAGCATCCATTTAACATACATTATTTCACGTGTAAACTTTCGTAGCGATTTGAAATTTTACCAGTCGGCCATTTGCAATGACGTCGTGGGGATAAATGAGTCGCAATGTCACTAATTTCCTTATTTGGGATCAATTTCCTATTATGGAAAATCGTAGTTGCAAATGGCTGACTGGTAAAGTTTTCATTGAAGCCCCACCAAACAAAATAAATAGCCGATAATAAATAACGTTTGGTGTGGCGAAATATTGAAGCTAAACAATCCGCTGAACGTCCCTGATGTTTAAAATGAATCAGTGTACGGATTATCCGAAACAGAATGAGACCATGTGTTCTGAAGGAGTGAGCGTCTCTTGCTAGAATGCTACACTTAAAACGTATATTACGGTTTCTACAACAAAGTATCAACAAAACAGTTAGACACCAGTAGTCAATAAAATAACTGCCCACAATTGAGAACTTTCAGCAAACTTAGATACCTGAAAATTCATAATGTTCTTAAACAGATGGTGGATGTCTCTGGTCCGACCAGTATCGAAAGTAACCAATGGAAAGAGCAATAACAAGATTTACGATGCTTATAATTCGCCATTAAAATCGAGATACAATGCTTTGCATTGCCGTTATCTTTCAGAAAAGACAGGGATTGCAGACTTGTTATCTTTCTGTGCATTTCAGCCATCACTTTATAAGAAGGGACGGCAAGTTATTACTTCCCGAGAGATGCTATTCATTTACATATCTTTGAATCATTTTCATATATCTATTCAGGGTGATTTTTTCGTGCGGTCTGGTGTGGATGTCTGTTACCAGAAATTTAGGTGTGTTTATGATCATTCTTACATCTTCTAATTCTGACTTTAAAATCAATAGGGAAGTAAAACCCGTTAAATCATACCAAAACTAAATTGGGTCAAATCAGAAACATCTCCTTCATCTTGGGTTGGAGTAACTCAACCGGTAAAATTTTTGTTTCGTGGATTCTAAACTAGAGTTCCACTAGTTGGCTCCAGACTGAAGTAACACGGTTTTCATTGTGATTGAGAGGTTCCAGACTGGGTCCCACTGTTTGGATTATGAATGGTTCCAGGATGGAATCTTACTGTTTGTCTCGTGACTGAGGGTTTCCGGACTGAAGTTCCACTGTTTGGATTACGAATGGTACCAGGATGCAATCTTACTGTTTGCCTCGTGACTATTAAGTTCCAGACTGGGGTCTCACTGTTTGGCGCGTGACAGATAGGTTCCAGACAGGAGTCCCAGCGTTTTGCTCCAGACTGAGAGGTTCCAGACAGGATTCTTACTGTTTGGCTCCCGATTGAGAGGCTCCAGACAGGAGTCCCACTGTTTGGCTCCTAATTAAGAGGTTCCAGACAGGATTATAACTGTTTGGCTCCCGATTGAGATACTCCAGACAGAAGTCCCAGTGTTTGGCTCACGACTGGGAGTTCCAGACAGGATTATAACTGTTTGGATCGTGACTGAGAAGTTCCAGACTGGAGTTCCATTGATGACTCGTTATTGTTTTATTTGATACACTAAAAAGTGAATTTCCGAAATAATTTTAAACCGTATGACTAGAATTACAAAATCTCTTGCATCTTCCTTTACCTTCGACATCCAGTGTCTTCAAAAAGTGTACAACTGAGTCAGATGTGTCCTTTTTTTCTACTCTTGTTAAAAAGACAACAGAAGACGTCTGACAAATCTGTATGACTCAAATAACCAAGGACATGCACACAGAATATGATAATTGTAAAATATACACGGAAAAACGACACTACAAAAATATTTATAGAATATTATGTTAAACACAATCTGTGAAAATATTATGAAGTGGTAAAATTCAAGTCTAAAACATCTAACTTTCATTCCTGATGTGATTTTCAATATCACCTCTCAATATGCAATACCTGTTGACCCTTGTTCTTTACATGAAGGATTATTTATAAATTTTTAAATGTACGTCCTTTGATTGTTCTGCTGTTACGGTGAATGGGAAGGTGGGCCCGTAAACCGGTTAACCACACCATTTGTTTGGCTTTTGTCAAATTAAATGACCATCCTAAGTCGGTATCGTAATTGCACTACAATCAAATACTTTTGTAATGTGTTATATGTTCTAGTATATTATTTATATTCATGTATTGTATAGCTCCATGGTGACCTCTGCCACATAACTGAGCCAGTAACTCCTCTTTTTTCTTTCAATGTAAAAAATTTGACATATGATAAAGTTATTTTATTACCATAAAGAGAATGGTATGCCCATTTAACCAAAACCTCGTGTTTCCGTGTTTCAAGTGAGCATGTTTTGATGTAATTATGTATTCTACTCAACAACTTAACTTCCGTCACGAGATATCGCATCTGTTTACACTGTCATGAACCTGTTAATGTAATTTGTTCGAATAATAGGCCTGGCCTCTTTTCAGATTACATAAATTGCCAATAATTCGCAAGTGCTTTAACAAGTCGCCAGATTAGCAACCAAGCATACTAGTCCATATTGATTCAATTTGTCCCTAATGGCGTGCAGAAAATCCTACGCTTTTTAAGACAGAAAAAAATACAAATTGTCAAACTTGTTAAACTAGAATCTTTTAATCCCCTGATTACCATACATCGCATGCATTAAAGGAACATGTCTTTAAACAATTCCCCAATGGTCGGATATAGAAATGATTTGATCCCAGATATGTAGATTTTCATGTTGGAGTAGATTTCATTTCAGAATCACTTAGATAGAATCTGATATAAGGAATGCATATTTTTCAGTGGCTAATTATTTCAGATTCTTGAGGTTTTTAGTATTTATGATATGATATCAATGGTCAGTGTTTTATTTAGAGATGTAAGAGTCCTATGTCATTTCAACAGAAGTAAACATGAAGAAGTACCTTGGGGTTAATCCTATTCCAAAGATCTAAATGTCATGTATGGTTGGACATCAAGATGAATGCAAGCTCAATTTTAAAACTGAGATGAGACCAGATATCGAGGAGGAGTAAGCATCTACTGCTTGCATAAAACGCCAGTTACAAAGAGTCATGTACAAATCCGTTAGATCCGGTAAAATATATTATCGAATCTGGAACTAATTAAAGATCAAGACGGTCAAAAAGTAGAGGTAAATGTTTGATGTTCACAGCAGAAATAAAATCAAGTACATATAAACCACAAATTGATATAGTGGTATGTACTGCCATATTTCTTGATATTTATAGCCAAGGAAGAAAATCTAAACATTATTGGAATCTAAATGTGTTAAAAGTTCCAAATTTATGACCATCTATGCACCACATCGCTAACCTCCTCTAATATTTATAAACGTTAAACAATCTTAAGATTTAGGCTCACTAATACCAATTTGGTATAAAAAACGCGGTATCTTTAATCTTACTCTTCGTAAGTAACAACGAAAAATTGTAAAAGGATTAAAAACATCTCGAAATCCATGGAGTAAAATGACCCCACTAAGATTGAAGTGAGACCACGTGCCCAGAAGTAAGCTTCCCTGCTTGCATACAACGCCCAAGAAGAGATTTACTTATATTAAATTATTGCACAGTGTGCACACTTCGACATCTTATGTGTATTCAGTGATACTCAAGGGTACATGGAATTTCAAATTATTTCATGTAGATATATTGCATCGAATGAAATGACACTTACTATATAAATAAACAACGAAAACATAAACGATGATCAAGATACCAAGGATTTGATCAATTCTCTCTGGTGCATATCACAATTTACGTATGCAGAATATACATTCAAAATGTAAATGAAATGAAGCATAGAAATCATCTACAATTATTTCTCGATAAAATTATGATGATTGGCCACTCACAACGAGATAGATAAAGATAAATTACTCTAGGGATTTCGGACGAATCGCTGCAAATTGAAAGGACTTCTATTACATGTGATGTATCAAAGTCCTATTCTATTCCACGATAAATCTCTCCCCCCGGATTACGTCCAGGGGAAATAAATTGTCCGCTGGGAACGGAGATAAGGAGAAATATCTATAGCTCTACTGATCAATTCAGGAACGTTCTATGACACGTATGGAGTTGTAAGGGGTCGAAGTTGACCAATTGATTTCTCGTCATACCGGCACAAAATATCTTTCCTCGATTACGTTAATTTGGAACAGTCGAATGGAATACAATTTATTTCTTAATAATCGCTAAATAAAATGATAATGACATATTTATACTTTAAAAACAATTTTAGCTTTGATGGAAATTGCTTTCATGTAGTACATTATAACGCTGAAGGAATAAAATTTGATTTCCGTTTGAAGTCTTTATTCGCAAAAACTTGAAACCATGTTGAAAAACTACGTTTGAAGTGTACATTCCGCAATTTTCTCAGTCACTATAAGAAGGTATCGTCTGACATGTTGACCCCTTATTTGTAGCTCTTGCTTAACACGCTTTTTCTTAGCACGACCTTCTACCGACGGTGACTACAACAATACCGTTATCATTTCATATGACTACAAGTTATACCACCTAATACAATCTTATGGCATCATGGTGGATAAAACCACTTAGCATGAGATGCCAACTCCTCCATGGCATTTGATCCAAACTCTATTTCCAGGGGTCTGTGTTAGCGCATATTTCTAATTTCACAGATATTTGTTCACCTACGTTTCCGACACCGGAATTTCAGGCAGACAGCATTTCTTACCTTGAATGGAAAATTTGACTTCGTGTTCCTGTCGTATGTACATGCGTGTATATTCATGTATTTACCTCCTCGATTTGAAAGGTTTTTGCATTACTTTTGCGACAGGTGTTGCATGCAACCAGGGTACGCTTACTCCTCTCGGGCACCTGGTCTCACCTCGATTTTATTGGGGTTCTTTGTCTGAACATGACACTAAACACGATATTGTCCCCTTTATTCCATGGACTATGAGATATGGTCTACCCTTCGGTACTTCTTCGTTTTTCATTTGTCTAATATAATATTTTCTTATTGACTTCTCCTCAGTACCTTAGCACTTTACTCAACGTCTAGGATTTGGGAACAAAGAAGCGGGAATATCTGACTCGGTAGTATGACAATACTCGTCGCCAACATGCACAGCATAGAGGAATAAACGCATGACCTGACCAGTTTACGGGTACATTAAAATTAAAACACATATTTAACACTAGAATAAACGCTACAAATATATAATAATTGTTAGGTCTACTCATAGCATGCTCCTTTTATCAGTGTTATATTCTGAGATACAGAAGACTAACAAAAATAAAATGAAAAACCGAACAAACAAACAAACAAAAACAAATGCAGGACCACGACATCGAACGAATGCAATCGTCACTGAGGAATTTATATGGTTGATACAAAGACGCTGTTAAACTGTATGAGGTTCCCATTTCCAAAATGCTATATGATATTCAAGAACACCATTGTAACGTGCTTTTATCGATCCGACAAATTACCTATATGACTTTAACACAAAACCCGAGGGGTTTTGTGTGTAATACCTGCAGTAGATACTCACTCCTTCCTGGTTTAATCCCATTTGGGATTCGCGCTCTTTTTCAGCATAGTTTTTGAGATTTATTTCAAAACTTTATTCGTTGCATTATACATATTGTCATTTTCACTTCGAAAATTACGGTGAGGAAACTTAATTATTCTAAAACTTAAGAGTACTTCCCTCGATGTAGGGATCTTGTACAATTTCAGATTCTTCTTTCAAGAATGTTCACCGATATTTTGGGACCTGTCCATACAAACTAATCATCCTAACGTTTTGACTATACTTGACTTGACATAATACGTATATAGGCATTTGTTCACGTGCAATGCCGATGCCGGAATATCAGTTAAACAATATTTCATGCCTTAAATAGGAAGATTTGACTTCGTGTTCTTGTCTCCTCCATGTGTTCATACGTGTATATTTATTTATGTATTTACTTCTTGGACTTGAAAAGTTGTTGTAGGACCTTTGCGAAGGGTGTTGCATGCAACCAGGGGACGTTTACTTCTCCCGGTCCCCTGGACTTACCTCGATTTTATTGGAGTTCGCATTTGTCTCAATATTACACTATACACGATATTGTCCTTTTATTCCATGGTAAAATCCGGACTTAAATGAGGCGTCGTCAAATTTAATTTCTGCGTCGGTGAATATTCAGCGATCATAAAAAGTAATGACTTGGTCATAATATGATTTTCGGTCAATACATATCATATTATATATTTTTGATTCATATATTTTGCACCACATACAATGGACGAACAATTGGTATAATACTGGTGTTGTAAGGTGATTTACATGTCTTATTTATTTATCACTAGTTTATTTCTGCATTCCTGAAGGCATTATCTTCATTTCTCTCGATTATTATATAGCACAGCACTAAACTTTTATGAATTTAAGATCAACATTCAGCCTCCACATTTATGTACAAACAAACAATACCCATAATTTGAATTCTTTTTTCCTATGGGAGCGTGTGAAAAATTTTATGAATTGGTATGTTATATCGAAACTGTAAAGAGCAAAATATCAAAACATCTATATATGTATATTCTACGATAGATTCCTGTTTTGTATCCTAAGTCGGTATCGGAACTGCACTTTAATCGAAAGTTCTAGTGATGTTCTTATATGTTATTAACCTCCTTAAGAGGAGACATGGTTCTGAACCTCGCCCATTATGACGGTCATTCGGGTTCTTCTACAGATCAAGGGTCTGAGGTCGCTTTCAGATCGGTATGGCATTGTTTCCTGATTTCGATATCGCCGTATATATTTTTGATACCATGATGTTCTTCTGCATTACCATACATGTTTTTATTTTTATGACTTCTAAACTTGAGACTTGATCGTCCTACGTCGGTATCATAATTGCACTATAATCGAATATTTTTGTGTTCATATCATTACACTATATATTGTATACTTCCGTGGTGACTTCTGCCATGCGGCTGAGTCAGTAGCTTTTCTGTCTCCTTAATTATTACATTGTTCACATTGCATTTCCGTGGTGACTTCTGTCATACGGATGAGTCAGATGGTTTTATCTTTTCCTCTCTTTAAAGAATATCCATATAAAATATAAAATCATACGGATATGTTTAATATTTTACAATCATAATATACATGTTCCATGATACTTAACGCGAGTTTCATTAATTTTTCTTTTTTCCCTCTACAAATACTTCAATATTTAAGAATAAACTTTGCAAGTGAATAACACTTATTCAGCTGAATACACTTAAGTTTTGTGAGTACATTTAAGACAAACGGCTTAAAAAAACCCCAAAACTCAATTCACAGTAATCTGTCTATCAGACTATGGCTGACGTAAAACAATGCTATATCTTAAAATGGATAAATACACAGGTTCATAAATCAGTCGTTTACAGTGTGTCTAGGTCAATACCTATTCATGAAGCGATAAGATATCGAAATGCTGGGAGAACTTCCTTCATATTTAAAGTCTGTGGTATACTTAACATGTTAAGAGAAAACAAGTGATTAAAGTTTATCGTTAAAAATAAATATAGAACATATATACCTTTTAATTAAAATCATTTATTCAATTTTTTCTCCAAACGCATTTAATAACATCGTGTTTATTTGACTTTTCATTGTCTGCATTCTTCTATTTCGTCATATTATCCAGATATAAAATGAAAGTTCAATATTTCAATCATGTAACTCTTTACTTTTATTTTTCTGCGAATTGTTTTGCTAATTTTATGGCATTTGGAAAATACAATTTCAATAACCACACGCAGTGCATCTAATGAGCAGTTTTATATTTTGTTGAAAACTGGTGGTCTAAGTAGTTTCAACTGAACATCACAAAGTAAAATTCGTAACAAAACTCACATATGAAATGTATATAACATGTGCTCCGGAGCTGATAAGGAGAAGTGAGTCGATCTTCACTTTCATACATCAATCAAAAACTGCAATCTTAAATCGAATCTTAGAAGAATTTCCTTTGGTTGTAATTACTCTTCAAAGCTTTCTTTTCTCTCTCAACAATTTGCTCAGTTAGATTGGCAACTCGTGTTACATAATAGAAACATTATATCAGGCAATTCATCCTACGAATCTTAAGTGTCTGTATGATTAACCAGGGGATAATGAGACTTATTCCGAGTGTAAAAGCGCTACTTATAAAAGCTTGAGAAACTTTCTGAAATAAAGATAAAGAGGAAATGTTTTATACTCACTTTGATTGGTTGGCCTGTATTTACTGATCGAATCAACACAACCGTACAAGCTAAACCATACAAAAACTAGAACAGTTATTCTCTTCATGTTTCCTAGTTTTGATATCACTTTAATCTCGATGTCTTTGTACACATACAAAGATGGATCTTGTACATTTAAAGTCTCAAGGTAGAATTCAATTCCTATAAAAAATTGGTTCACAGCAATAACTTTCTTTTCTTCGCCGTAATTTCCCACTTGCACGTGCTCCTAAGCGCGATTTGTAAGTTACAGTAAATAAGTACGTCCCTCTGCTGCAGTTCAAATTAAGACAACCTTGTTATAAAGAGAGTGATCGTTATTGATCAGATACAGGGAAACGTGAACGGCTACAATTCATCACCTTCTCCCATGCTTTGATATTACACACATATATTCATTAACCAATGAATGGTCAGTGCTTAGACGCCATCTGGATTGGATTCACCAATCAAATGGATCTATAGGGATTTTTAAATTTCAAACAAATGATAGAATGATTGGAACTGTATATAATTAATGTTAGTTTTCTTGTCCTTGAGGATACATTCTCTTACACAATTATCCCTTTCATATAATATTTAAAGATAGAATCAATGATTTTGAATGATTATATGTTACATGTCATCAGCGGAACTGTTAATAAATCATTCAGCAAATGTTTTAGGGCTTTGTGTTTGTGAACCATAATAGCGTTATATCTTTCCTAAATTAAACATTCCTTATGTAAAGCAATTTTGACGATCACCTCAAGATAGATTCCACAAATAGATTGGAAAAAAAAACCTATTTTCTATTTATTCTAGGTGTCAGTCTGGGACTGAATATTTTTCTGTATATAAATATAACATTAATATAGGTAAAATCAAAACTCAAGAACAAAAGAAAATAAAACATCCTTTTTTCATATTTATATATATTGCGACGTGGTATATGTGGCTTTAATTGTTTCGCATTTGATTCAATCTATTTATTCTCCTACTGACTTTTAAATTTCTTATTTTCATTCCATCACCTATTTATATTTTTGTTATCCTAAAACAATACAAGAAACCTTTTTTTGATGATTCTGACAATGTACACAGCACTGAAAGACTTAAAGTTAAATGAAAATTTTATGATTACAATACATTTACCTTTAATAAAAATCTAAAGGTAAATGTATTGTAATCATAAAATTTTCATTTAACTTTAAGGCTTTCAGTGCTGTGTACATTGTCAGAATCATCAAAAAGGAGGTTTCTTGTATCGCGACGATAACGTATGGCAATTTGCTCTCACTGTAAGAAATTATGATCAAGAAGCGTCAGTTTTCTGTGTCAAAATGAATGCACGAAATGAGAAAACAACTTGAATGTATGGTAAAGAAATTCATAGATTTTCCATCACAAATCAAGTTACATTTCTGGCTTGTCAATATTTTGTTTTTGAAGACGGTAAAATGATTATAATCATTATAAGATAGATCACCATCTGTTCTTGCAGCTCAGGCAGGAAAGAGTTTTTACCTCTTAGATAATATACTTTGTTTTTAAGAAATGATTTTGGAATACACAGATATGAATTGATTTTTTCAGAGGCGGATTCCTGGTATAAAATGAAGGAACTAAAATAAGTTGAGTAATCGATGTCAACACAAAACGGAAAATACTGCAATTTTCATTTATTCTGGAATCCCATCAAAAACCATCCTTTATAGAGACTACACGATGCACCTGCATTCTATCAATAGCCAACATTTATAGAGAACAAACTACACGACACACATGCATTCTATCAATAGCCAACATCTATAAAGAACAAACTATACAATGCAACTGTAAAATTCTATCACTAGCCAACCTTTATATAGAAGAAATTACACGATACACATGTAATTTATCAAAAGCAAACTCCCACAGGTAACAAACGATACAATACACCTTCTATCAATAACCAACATTTATAAAAAAAAGATATATATATCCTTCGATTTCATAGGATACAAGTACACAATGTCGCCAATAAAAAATGAAATTACATTTTGGTACATTTATTGACACATAATCTGCATTTGTTGAAATGAAGGTATTGTACGAATTGTTACAAATTATTTTAATTTCATGCATCAGGAATCATATGGTTTTTCATAATTTACGTGTACTTTATAACAATATATATGACGTTATACATATGAAGTTCAATGAACTTATATAATATGAAACATAAAACAAAACTTATTATGATAAATAAATACATACATAAATAAATTACAGGACAATCAGTGTACTACTTAGTTAATGCTGCAACGCAACAAAAACTTTAAAACAGTGGTTGAAAGAAAAAAGAGGAGTTACTGGCTCACTTATGTGGCAGAAGTCACAATAGAGCTATACAATACATGAATATAAATAATATACTAGAACATATATCACATTACAAAAATATTTGATTGTAGTGCAATTACGATACCGACTTAGGACGGTCATTTAATTTGACAAAAGCCAAACAAATGGTGTGGTTAACCGGTTTACGGGCCCACCTTCCCACTCACCATAACAGCAGAACAATCAAAAGACGTACATTTAAAAATTTATAAATAATCCTCCATGTAAAGAACAAGAACAAGAACAAGAAAACACATGATTAAATGACATTTTGCTTCAAGAAAGAATTTGATGATTTATATATATATATATATATATATATATATATATATATATATATATATATATATATATATATATATATATATATATATAAAATTCTGTAATTAATTACATGTAATCATGTAATTTCATAGAATTGATTGGTTGTCATTCATCAATATTACTTTAACCAGCGATCTTTCGATCAACAACTTTAATATTGTAATTATGCATTAGATGTTGCTTTTCTAGAGCATTATCGAACTTATATATATATATATATATATATATATATATATATATATATATATATATATATATATATATATATATATATATATATATATATACTAAATATATATAGTGCTAAGATGCGAAGGCTAGTCGCTGAGGAACATCCACATAACTATACAAACGACAGATAGAGGTTATCACAGGAGTTAGAAAAAGTCAACTGCTAAATAAGAGAATTTAATTCTAACAAAAGTAATTTGTAATGAAGAAAATATAACAGGTGAAATAATAACGACATAGTGACCAGAAATCAAAAAATGTCTGCAATTATCATTCAAGATGAAATTGCTTCCGAAAATAACCATCAATAAGAGCTTGTTATTGTAGAGTTGTCGCGTCAAGCTTAGACAGATCGACGACCATTATCGCATAAATGTGGCAAAGCGCATACACGGAAAATGGGATATGATGCATCGGATGCTATGACCTTGTCATGTTCATGGGATGACAATAAGCAAATTAGGGTGCGGGTTTATATGACATTTATGCCAAACTTACTCTGTAATACCCAACAAAGAGGTTGTAAAACACCATCCCAAATGATCTCTGTAATGACTATGATATGCAATTATTAATTTTCAGCATATGTGTCATTATTAATTTTCTTCACCAGATGCACATTTCGACATTTATACTATGTTAATAATCAGGACCAAGAACTTTCAATAAAAACATGTATATTACAAAAGAATGGTACACCACAACAAATACCTGAATGAAGGAAGAAAAAAGAGGAGTTACCGGCTCACTTATGTGGCAGAAGTCACCATGGAGCTATACAATACATGAATATAAATAATATAATAGAACATTTAACACATTACAAAAATATTTGATTGTAGTGCAATTACGATACCGACTTAGGACGGTCATTTAATTTGACAAAAGCCAAACAAATGGTGTGGTTAACCGGTTTACGGGCCCACCTTCCCACTCACCGTAACAGCAGAACAATCAAAAGACGTACATTTAAAAATTTATAAATAATCCTCCATGTAAAGAACAAGGGTCAACAGGTATCGCATATTTAGAGGTCATAAAAATATAAACACGTAAGGTATTGTAAAACACATGATGGTATAAAAATATATGCCACATCAACATGATAAACCGTGCTCTGCCAGTCTGAAAGCGAGCTCAGACCCTAGATCTGTAGGAGTCCCGACTAACAGTCAGAGGGGACGAGGTTCAGGACCATGTCTCCTCTGAAAGAGGTTTGGACAAGGCCCGTCATATAGTCCCCACCGCCCTGTTAGTCAGCGTGCAACGTTCAAGTAAAAGTCTGCATAAGGCTGTAGAGGGGCCAAATACAAGACCTATAGTCTTTTTGATGATCTCAATATCATATTGTCTATTTAGGAGACGTTTGACTATTTTATTACATGATAAGATAATGTTATCGGAGCCTTTTACTTTCCTTAGTTTTTATACGAGATCACCGTAAAAATTAGGATGGGAAATTCCATTGGATACATACTGTTGAAAAGAAATATTTCCAAATTTAGATAGAAGTTCTGAATAAGATCTGAAGAATTTGCCGAATGTTTTTCTTAGCTTGTGATATCTGTAACCCTGAGTTAAAAGTTTAGTAGTAATTTGTAAATTTCGTTTATGAAAGTCCAAAACATCGGTGCAGCCTCTGACAAATCGAACTAATTGAGATATATAGATACCATATGATGGGAGTCGAGGGACATCGCCATCCGAGTAAGGGAAATTTACAATAGGAAATCCAAAATCCTCGCGTTTATCATAAATATTAGTATATATTAGGTTGTTGATGATTTTGATGTTTAAATCTAAGAAAGGTGTAGATTTATCTCAAGTATTAGCTTTATTCAATGTGAGCTCTGGTGGATATATTTCTGATATAAATTGTTCGAATTCAGGGTTGTCGATAACCAAAATGTCATCCAGATATCTGCAAGTATTATTAAATTTGTCAATGAGGTCAAAACGTTTTGATTTTTGAATAGAAACCATAAAATCCCTCTCATAACAATAAAGAAATAAATCTGCTATCAGAGGCGCGCAGTTAGTACCCATAGGAATCCCCACTATTTGTTGATATATCTTGCCATCAAACTGCACAAAAATATTATTCATGAGAAAATCTAGTGCTTTACATAATTCTTTGCAAGTCCAGTATTTATATGAAGTATATTGTTTGTTGGAAAAGAATCCAGAGTTATTGGAAGTACATATGTACGTTTTAGATTCTCTGTGAAAACACCATTGTATAAGAGACAGCAACTTGCTTTTAATCAAATCATGAGGCAGAGATGTATAAAGTGTAGAAAAATCAAATGTAGAAATTTGAGTCGCTTTGAAATTTAGCGAAAGAAGTTTGTCTATAACTTCATGAGAATTTTTAATCGACCAAAAGTAATTGATGTTACTATTATGAAATGCGACATCACAATATTTGATAATATGATCTTTTATAGCAGTTAGAGCAGACGTAATATGTTTCGATAGTACCGTAGTAGAGCAGTGGCTAGAATTAGATATAAAACGTGATTTATGTGGACATTTATGTAGTTTTGGGAGCCAATACATGGTTGGTAGATCAGATTTATCAGTTTTAATTTTGAAGTCGGACATGGTCATGAGGTGATCGTGCAAGGTGCTGTCTTTTGAGGTAGGGCTTTCCACATATGTATGAGTGGAGTTTAATTCGTTTTTAAGTACTTCAATATAATATAGTTTTCAAACAACTATTATGTTATTACCTGCTTTATCAGCGGGAACAAAGACATATTTAGCATGTAAGTCAGCTATCTTCTTTTTAATAGAATTTGTCGTCAATGTATTAGGCTGTTGACATAAATGCGGATTTTCCGTAAAGTTCTTAATACGGATATCGACAATTCTTAAAATCTCGTATTTCCAATCGTTAAGAGCATGAACCTTTACCTGTTCTTTTTTTACACCAACGTTTACAATATGTAGTTAAAGCATCTTCTATAACGTCACGGCATTTATTGAAATCTATCCTGGACGGTAACCTATATCTAGGTCCTTTTCCAAAAAGGGTGCGCAATTTCTTGTCCGAAATACAGTTTAGGTCACCAGTAATAACATGACCTGCCGGTTTATAAATATATTTAGAATTTTCACAAGAACACGACGAAGGAATAGAGTCTGAAACATCAGGGTTAGATGTAACTTTATTATAATTTAGAATAAGATTTCTTATAGGCTTTTTGTACTGGTAACAAATAAGTGGAGGTTCTAAATTCTCAAAATATTGGGGGATTTTAGATGTGACTCTATGATCACGGAAAATATTAGAAATGTTAAGTAGATGGAAGCCTTTATTAATAAATTTAATTTTGAGAAATTGCTGCTTGGGTGGAAGAGACCGAATACGAGGAAAGAGTTTATTATATGAAAATAAAATAATCAAATTGAGTTTATATCAGTCAGAATTGCGTAAACTTCGAAGATCAGCTTCGTCCAGGATAGGTTTCAATTTATTTACCGGAATAGAGGATAGTGCATGCAAAAGTTCATGACGGCCATTATTTTTTTGCGATAAATAGAAGATCGTTTAATGACCTATTTAAACGATTACGTTTTCTGATGTTACGATTACGGCGACGACCATGTGACCTACGTTTTCTAATAGTTTTATGTCTTAATGTAAAAATATTGATCTTATTCTGACGAGAAGAAATATTACCTTGTCGATATATTTGGTCGTTGAGACCGAGAGGGTATGGGGTTTGTAGTTGTTTAATCCAGTAGAGCTCGGTTTCCAAAAGTCGTTTTTTAACATCTGATTTCGTATCACCTGGTAATTTAGAGATATTTTCTACTGGAGTTATTTTCACATTGTTAATATTATGTTGGTATTTATTAAAGTGGTTATAAAGTGGAAGAAAAAAGAGGAGTTACCGGCTCAGTTATGTGGCAGAAGTCACCATGGAACCAAAATATCTATATACTGTAAAATTGAGTAAATTCTGATTTGTCACGATGATACTAGAAAAAAATGTTCAACAATGGGAAGTCATGGAATATTGGAAATCAAGGTCTAGACAATGTAAATAGGAGACACAAAGACAGTACTACGATTAATGGATTCGTTGGTATGGTTTATCGCGACTATTCATCGCTTTCAACTTGAATTCTAATTGCATCATGAAGCAAGAGGTAATCTAGCCACACGTGGGGGGGGGGGGGGGGGGGGCTTATATGAATTCCTTACGTTGCGTACACTTGCAGTTTTGTTAAACAGAGTAGCCGGCACGATTCTATGCATTTAAGCATCAAATGAAGCAAAAAAAAAAAGAGAAAACAGAAGACATCTGTCAAAGCTGTATGACACAAAAACATTAAGAAAACAATCGGCAATATTTACTCATTCCCGATCTGTCGTCTGAAGGCTCCAAACATATTTTTCCAACATGTGTCAAATTTGCAGGTTTGTTTATATGTAGTTTCAATAATCCTTATGTTTGCGTAATGGCATCTCCGTAGCAGAATCAAACACGTGGATGATTCAGATTAATTATAAACAAACCAGCAAATTTGGCACAGGTTGGGAAAAAATGTGCGTGGAACCTTCAGACGACAGATCGGTGGTAAGTTATTATTGTCGATTGTTTGCTTAATGTTTATATACATGAGATATTTGATCCATTTTATGCCGAAATGAGTAGAATCGTGCTGGTCGTTTCTTTTATCAAAATTGCAAGCTTACGCAACGTAAGAAGTTTTGGCCCTATTATTTATGTAGGGCCACGACTCGCGTGTCTCATCCAGATAAATAAACGGATTAGGTTTGTGAAAGTATGATATCTCATATGTTTATCATTTCCATCCTAAAGAATTGCAAGGAACTTTTAGAGCACTTAAAATATCCTATTTTCATAATGTCACTTGCATTAAATATTTTGACGTTTCGACAATTTATACAACCATTCCTCATCAAAAACTGAAGAATAGAATAACATCAATTATTTAAAACGCAGGTATAAGTATCTCGTTTTAGGCAACAACGACTCAAATTTTGCAAAAGTCTGATTCCAGCAGCAAGTATACAGAAGATATCATCCAAATGTTAAATTTTTTATAGATAATATTTGTGTGATGTTTGGTGGTTCCAACAGATTGTTGGCATTCCGATGGGTACTAACTGCGCGCCCCTTCTGGTCGACATATTAATGTTCTCTTACGAAGCAGAATTTATACAGTCTCCGCTCTCCAAAGGCAATAAACATTTAGCATCACGGTTCAACTTTACATTTAGATAAATCGATGACGTTTTTTCGATTAACAACCCTGTATTTAAGGATCACCTCAACTTCATATATCCAAAGGAACTCGAGATAAACGATACAACAGAGAGCGCATCTTCTGCTTCATACCTTGATATACTCCTATCAATTAGTGACGATGGTTCATTAGTAACCTCTCTCTATGACAAATGTGACGATTTCAATTTCATTATTACCAACTTCCCTGAGTAGCAGCATACCTTCTTCTCCTGCACATGGCGTCTTCATTTCACAACTTATACGCTATGCCAGGGCATGCTCTAAATACGAAAATTTCGTCCTGAGAGCGAGTCTTCTTGCTACGAAACTACTCTTACAGGGATATATTGAGAAACGTTTGAAATTGTCACTGAGGAAATTATATGGTCGATATAGGGATCTAGTACAACTTAAGATCCTTCTTTCAAGAACGTTAACTGATATTTTGAGACTTGACCATACAAACTAACGATCTTAACGTTTTGACTATCCTTGATTTCACATAATACGTGTATATACAGACATTGTTCACGTGCATTTCCGACGCCGGAATTTAAGTAGAACAACATTTCATGTCTTGAATAGGAAAGTTTGACTTTGTATTCTTGTCTCCTTCATGGTTTCATATGTATATATTTATATATTTACTTCCTCGACTTGAAAAGTTGTTGCAAGATTTTTTGACGGGTGACGGGGCAACCAGGGGTCGCTTACTTCTTCCCAGCACCTGGTCTCACCTCCATTTTATTGGGGTTCGCATTTGTCTGAATATGACACTAAACAACATATTGTCCTTTCATTTTATGGACTATTGGATATGGTTTACTCTTCGGTACTTCTTCGGTTTTTACTTTCAACAGCAATTGTCTCATGATATATAAAACTGTCATTTTAATGATGACCAAATTAGACAATAAGTGGAACGATCTGATCTGATAACATCAAATTAGAGATTCCACGCCATAGAAAACAAAAACAGTTAAATGACTAGAAGAAATTCAAGTAGCACATCAGAAAAAATTCAAATACATAGTATGAAACAAACAGTGAGCTTGGTCTCGTTAAGGTCACAGTGTTTGCTTAGATAGATTTTTCGAAACAGAGTAAATAACATATCAGTCTTTTACCAGGCACAATTCAAGGAATATTTCAAAATGTTTAGAGAAATACTTTGGAACTCAAAAACATGAAATAAATCTTTTCTATATCATAACTCGAATTCTAAATTTTACATGAAATTTCTCAAACCAATAGACTCGACTTACAAAATAAATAAATTAAGAAACGAAAATGATGATAATAAGAAACAGAAAAAAACCCACCAAAGCAAAGGAACCATAACTCTCCCGGTTCCCCCTTTTAAGGAAAAAACCCCACTTCAATACCAAACAAGCAAAACAAAAATAAATGGACGGAACCAAAGTCTGCATATATATATATATATATATATATATATATATATATATATATATATATATATATATATATATATATATATATATATATATATATATATATATATATATAAACTTTTGTTTATTTTAAGATTTTGACCTAAAATGAAATTACTCCATAAAAAGAAAAGGCATCTGGATCATCTGTATGACAGAATTCACCAGGGAAATGCACTGTTAATAATGTAATAATTTGAAAAAAAAAAAAAAAAAACATCAAAAACACTTTCGACAAAAGTACAATTGCGATACCAAAATACATATGTGCCATGACACCTGGGTCCGACGCCATAAACTGATAGTGTCATAATTTCGTATTCTTCTGTTCATCAATGAATTAATAACTGGCATTTGGATTATATTTAGTTTTATTCTATCAATAAATAGAATCAAACCATTCTGCATTAAAATTTATTTGAACATTTGATAATGGAATAAATTAAAATGAAATATTTGACTTAAGTATATTCTCAGTTTATGACGCCTGACCCTGTTGTCTGTCAATTACTCAATAAATATCGAAGAAGTACCAAACCGTAAATCATTCTTAAAGTCCAAGGACAGATACAAAATCGTGTAAGTTTCAAAAAGGAACTGTTGTGAACCCCGATATACTAAAAAATTCCGAGATGAGACCAGGAGCCCGGGGAGAGTAAGCGTCTCCTGTTTGTATGCGTCACACGTCACAGCAATTCTTAAGAAACATGTCAAAATCAAGAGTTTAGAATTCCTAATTGTACATACGAAAGTACAAACTAGTATACAAAGTCATATTTGGTGTTCACTGAACAAGTCATTTAGTCGCATTCCAAAATATTATCATTCATTCTAGAAAGAGGCACATCATATTTTCGTACAAGATCCCCATAGCGACCGTAGAACTTCCTCAGTGACGTATTATGTATTATTTTTGCAACCAAACCGTCATAGAAATAAATTTATATGTTGTTTGCTTTAAGAAATATTTCAATAGTTTACGGCTGCATTCTATTTAACTATTCTAGTCACAAGACATAATATTTTGATGTTATTCATTAAACTGAAAACTGCTTTTCATTGAATTATTGCTGGTGTTCCTGATAGCATTTACATGAATGTAACCTATTTTTATGAGAGGAAATTTCGGACTGATACTGAAATATAAGCGTTATTTCAGCTGTATGTATTTAACATCGATTTTACGACAAATGCAAAGATATCTACTTCAAAACCGTCAAGTGTACCATACAGATTTTTCTAGTCATCCAATACAGGACTGGTATTCAGATAAACAAAATATATCAGTTATATTCTCAGTCATAAGAAGTTGTCGACAAAAAGAAAAAAAAAACCTGATATTAAAATACCTAAAGGTTACATTTTGAATCCCTAAGGATATGTATCTCCTCAATGTTACTGGATGAATCATATACTAATTATCCTAATATCATAATATTCAAGGTTTACAATATTATTTTCACATATACAAGTCTATGTGTTTTATATATAGTCTCTTTTAATAGACAAAAAAGAAGTATCGATCAGTTATCCAGTCTCGAAAGGGGGGGGGGGGGGCGCGGAATTATGACATTGTCCCATACAAACTTTTGACAACCGAAATAAACATCCCGGAGTGAGATCAGATGACCGGGGAGAGTGAGCGTCTCCTGTTTGCATAAAACACCCATCGCAACACTTATATGGAAACGTTAAATACAAGGTCAGTGTAAATTGAGTACAACATTCATAGTTAAAGTATTTACTACAAATTCTAACATATGTACAAGAAAGGACAATGGATCTGATAGCTGCATGATAAAATCTGCGTCGAACATTTGTAGGAATATGTATTATACGAGCATATCAAGGTAAGAAAATTTAACAATACTCTACGGTAGTTTACGTCGGTACTTTGAAAAAAAAATACCATTGTAAATACTAATATACCGAGCAGTTAATAAGGAATGGCCATTTTACAATACAAAATATAGAGATATTGGCTATCAAGGACCTCCAACAGAAGCAGAGGTGTAATCAGGTGTCATGCAGGATTTAGAATCCCCTGGTGACTGGTCACAACCGCCGTGATGTTATAGGATAATGCGCGCTGGTAAATATCGTTGCCATATAAAGTTATAATCGTAGTCACAATCTGGTAAATTTCATGATAAATAAATAAAATGGTATCATATTGGATTATCACACTACGAACAATTCTCCAAAACTACAATTAAATAAGAAAGTCAGTATGCTATATAATACACATTTTTCTAATTTGAATTAATATTAGGCGCCTAAAATCGGATGAATAAGTTTTTGCTAGAATTTCCATTATCCAGTTACTGTATGGAATATGACGTCACACTAATATGATCAGATCAGAACGGCAAAACTTGTCCAATATTGCTTCTGACATCACGCTCAATTGGACTAAGTTTGAGGCATACATTGCAAGTACGTTCAGTGAAAAAGAAGACACTTCTCCTTCTAGGTGTCAATACATGCCCACAGTGCCAACATCTTTTTGCAATATTAGCACATCAGTGTTTGCCACTGTTGACTCTTAATATTGATGTTACGGGTAAAAAAATGTACATTTTATGAAATTAAACCGATTTGTATTTATGTCAGATGTCTTCAGTTTTCTCTTTTATGACAATCTCATAATCTTCCGGAACTTCAGTTTCATCAAAATACAATTCTCAGAGCAAACAAACCTTGCTAGAACATTAATCTCTAATTTATCAGAGTAAATAAAGATAGGGAAAGTTTCAATTTCCTTTTGGTGAAAAATCATAAAAAATTACCACACACCATTCGTAGTCTATAATTAAAAGAGTAACTACGTATGTGGTGAACACTTCATTGCATTAAATATAATGTCAGACTCAGACAGCGATGTTTAGGCCTGTCACGAAGATTCTATGTTACTCTATCAAACTTGTTTATTTTAGCTAGAGTACAATCTATTTTAAAGAAAGCCTGTCATAGAAGTCTGGCAGATGACGGCAACGTTTCTATGTACGATATTCACAGTGCTCTACTTGAAGTCTTCTATAGTCATCTGTAGTGTGATTGAGACATAAACGGATATAGTTTGCGTTGTTTCATCCGTGTATCACATGCTTTGATTACTTTATTGCGTTATGCTTTGATAGTCCTTTTGCAGTGAAATGTCATAGAGTTGAAGCTACTCGTATAGTTGGTCTGTTTTATGTTTTCTGACCAGGGTCTGGCCCCATAATCTGATCAAAAACTTAATTCATATTTTCAAATTTTTCTATTCGTAGCGTTTTAAGTTATTTTTTACCACCATTAAATCTTTTCAGCGTGTTTAGGCAAAAAAAAAAAAACTACATGAACGCTTTGTTAATTGATTGATTAATTTATTCATTAATTCATTCATAAAAGGTATCTTATAATACTTTGTAGAGGTGCACTCGGTCCGACGTACTCGGTCAAAGATAACAATCGTCCATATAACAAGAGAAAACAGAAGACATCTGATCAAGCTGTATTACACAAATCACCAAGGATATGCACATAAACATAATAATAGTAAAAACACAGAAAACGACATAACAAAAATATTCGATTGTATTGAAATTAAAATACCGACTTATGACGGTCAATTACAGTAACAAACGTCTCTCCTTTGGTGTGGTTAACAAGTTTACTCCTCTTGGATATATGATCTCCTCTGATATTTAGGGCTCCATGAATGTCTGACTTACTACATTGATGTAAGTGCAGTGGCACCAAGCAAGGATCTTAAGTCTCGTATAAACACATCTACACGGCTGTGTAGACCAGTTCTTGAGATTTCGCTCTGACCTATATGGGTGAAGGACTCTCAGGTCAGGCCAAAATCTTTTCAGAGGAGGTAAGGCCCTGAACTTCTACTCTTCTGACTGTTAATCGAGACTCCTTCAGGTCAGGGACCTTAACTCCTTTTGAAATTTTACTCCATCACACGGCATGTATTTATAATTCCAAACCTTTTAGACATATATATCTTCAGGTATTTGTATTCTATAGACTATATGGAGGTTTATTTAAGTGATTTTAAAACTTTATAGACACTTTCGCTGTTACTACGGGACTAGCTTTTTGGTTGGCAAGTGATAACGTTTCCCATTAAAATATTGACGTCACAATAAAAAATTGATTGTTTATGACGTCATATTGCAAAAACAGATATCATTTTGCCAACCAAACTTTAAGTCCCGCGGTAACTTCGAAAGGGTCTATAGTGCATTTATGGGCAGATGGACCTTCAGTGGGGCTATCAACATCTGCAAAGTGACTATTGTTCTTTAATTTAAATCTCAATGGGTAACGCACCTAAATCTTAATCTTATAACAATAATAACAAACAGAGAACAAACCCGAAAACATTTGCTCAGGAGCATAAATAAACCCCCAAACGGGAATGAAATCAGATGCCCAGACAGAGTAAGCATCCACTGATCTAAGTAACACCAGTCACTAAAGTCCAGTAAGGAATTATCAAATCAGTATATATATTTACCATATGTAGGGGTCAAATTCGGCGCTTAAAATGGAGGAAATCTTCGCTGCTGAATATCACTCAACACTTTATAATGAGATGTCATACTCTATCAATACTAAAACATATATACGTTATAATTTTGTGCACCAGATGCGCATATGATAAAAACCCTTGTATCGATCATACACCTTGGTGACGTCGTTAATCTATCACTAACCTACCCATGGCTGAGCAGTTTATTTCAATTTGCCATCAGAACAAAGTCATTGTAATTTACACACGATCTGATGTAAAGTATCAACTGAAATATGAATATGCCACAGGCAGTCAATGACTTGATGTTGCTACTCATGAAAGAAAATTTTGATTTAGAATTTGAATTTATTAGGTTTGTCACAGAATGTGGTGTTCTGGTGACCGTTAATGTCGTAAAATAACACGATATTCAGATACAAAGTAGAAATGTTTCTCTCCCTGGTTTCTTTAACTTCCTGTTATAATGCTAAGGTAATCCCTGAACGTTGGATTGTTCATCGAAAGTAAGTGAAACGAAGGCTAATTGCTTCTTTCCCTTAGAAAGATGAATCTCGTTTACATTTCTTGCAGTTAGAACTGATCTCTTTTAACCACCGTAATATGCATGTTGTAAACTCTTTATTGCACAATAAAACTTTCTTAACGCAGTTTCTGTCAGGGTTTACTCAGTGCAGGATTCTTGAATTAAATGCAGGATATGATCATAATTTTGTTCTTAAAACTGTCTCACACTGATTGAAATCCAATTCGCATTCAACGTGTTCAATTTAAATTCACAACTTAATGATGCAATTCATTTAATTCCCAGCACTAACGCTTGGAGATGCTCCTCTGTATAGCATTACGGAAATGCAATCAAGACTTCATTATGATACACAGATTTGATGTGATATACTATATAACTTAAGGAGAAAGCACTTGAATACTGCAGTCCACTGAATATTACATCTTAGCTGTATACTATTTTTCTTTATTTCAAAAAGGCTAATATTCTAAAAAACATTAATCAAATTTTGAAATGTAGATAAAGGTTACGGTCAAGGTCACGAGGTCAATGAATATGGTGTAATTTGAAAGGGTTTTAATACTAAGTATGTATGTCAAATATGAAGTCTCTATCTCTCACGTTTCATAAGTTATGGCGAATATTAAAGTTGATAACAGACAGACAAACAAACAAACAAACAGACAGACATTTAAGAAAAAACATATCTGATACATCGCTCCGGGGCCATAAAAAGATATTCAGACATATGACAGAATCCGATCACGACAAAACAAGAAAAAAAGAGCAATATCATCAAGTATCATAAAAATACTCAAGTACACATCAAGCACTGTAGAGTGACATTCCGAGCAATTAGTGTGGGTTTATGTTCTATGGGCCCTAATATATCAGTATTCAAAGAATTCTTATCTAATGGATATAATATACAATTAAAAATTACTTAATAAAACTCATAAAACCGTATAAAATGCAAAGAAATGAATATTCTGAAATATTGGGATAGCTAACGAACTTGGTAGAAGTTGAGTTTTTAGAATGGAACAGCTGACATAATCTTATGAAAGAGAAATAAATAAATATGAATACAAAAACACCGTTTCGACGCGAACTGCTCTCTGACGTCGCAAACCCATTTCATTCTGTGATGAAAAACGACTTCCGAGTTTTATCTCTGGGGGCTGCACTGTTTGTGCATATAGATATTCAAATAAAACTGAAAATTTAAACAGATAATGTTGCATTCCAATTCTTTAAAATAAATTTTCATTCGTTTCCCTAAATTTAATGACATACAGAGAAAGTATTTCATTATAGGCAAACTGCAGAGAAAATTAAAATAGTGCAATCTGACATCTTATAGAAACACGAAAAAAAGAGAAAAAAAATCATTATGGGACGAAATCAATTGATCTGAAGGAAACCATCTAAATCACTCTGACGTACTGGGATTATTGATCAAAGCAGGCGCAGATCAAGCCGGGGGGGGGGGGGCGCACGTGCAGTGCCCGCCGAAGGGGACACCATAGTCTATTTTAGGGCCTATTTTACTGCATTTCTGTCTTAAATTTCCAAAAGTTCGCAGTTGATCTGAAGAGGTTTGTCAAATGAGATTACCCTCTAAGGTCTATCCTGAATCCGCTCTCAAGGGATCTGGACAAACTTCACGACTTGTATGGGCCCTTATTTTCAATGTTTGGAATGCGAACTAACAGACGAACGAACGGATCACTCACAGAAAACGTACACTCGTTTGACGACAACTCACACTTGCCTTCTGAGATGTTGTGAAGAGAAAATATGAAAAAGGCATTATGTGCTTTTTCGATATGCAATCGATATGCAAGCTTCCAAACTGTTAGATAGTAAAGTAGGTAGTTTACATTGACAATTCCTTATCATTATATCAACTATCCCGCATAGCAGAGCTGGGCGGATGGCAAATCCGGCTTGTAAGATAAAACAAAAATCAAATTAGAGGCATGTCCGATCGCTGGGACTAGAAGTCGGAGCTGTTGTTGGTAATAAATCTGTCATGACACTAGCAATGTCAGATTTAGCTGTTCTTAAAGAAGTCAACATTTGACGTGTATAGAAGTAATATCTACTACAATATTGAAAGCTAACATTTTTTTAAAATATACCCTATACTTTCCATAAGCAAAACAGTGAAATGCATTTTACCACTTGATACATGATCAAAATTATACCCCCCCCCCCCAAAAAAAACCCCAAAAAAACAAGCCAATAAAACAAAAAAACAAACAATCAAACAAACAAACACACACAGGGGCAGGCTTGGTGTAATAGTTAAGCGCTTGGCTTGCGGCGTCGACGATCTGGGTTCTATTCCCGAGTTGCGCCACTTTATTTAAGAGGTTGGTAACCTCCTGCTTCCATGTCGCGATATAACTGAAAAATTAATGAAAGCGACGTAAAACACCAATTAACCAACCAACCAACCAACCAACACATACATACATACATACATACATACATACATACATACATACATACATACATACATACATACATACATACATACATACATATATGTATGTATGTATGTGTGTATGAATGTGTGTGTGTGGTTGTTGGCTGGTCGACTGGTGCTTTACGTCGCTTGTAAGCGTGGATAACGTTTGGACGTACTTTGACGGACGACAAAGACTGGATCGTTATGATGACAGCAGAAGACTCTTTGCGCGACGTGTCTTAGATCAATATATATATATATATATATATATATATATATATATATATATATATATATATATATATATATATATATATATATATATATATATATTATATATATATATATATATCAATATGTCATAAAAGACTGGGAACTACTGATCAAGTTCAAGGAGTACTCGTTAACTAATATCACACGAGGACATAAATATCATTCGTAAAGAGACGTTATGTAAGAGAGAACGAGTCATCAAGTTCATTCACTGTAGATGGCAATTTAATCTAGACATGAAAAGTTACCGAAATGGATTGAATATAACGTTGTTAAGAATATCATCCAAGACAGTGTATTGTATCACGATGTAATCTATATTTCCACACACTGTAAAGGCCCTGTCACACTATAACGTATTGGACAACGCATGCCCAACGTATGAAAAATTATCCAGTACGTTGCCGTACGTTGTAAAATGAAATAAACATTCATGTTGCAACTCTTTCTCGACGTATGCGTGGCGTACTACTAACGCACTGAGCGTACGCGTAACGTATGTATGACGTATGAGTAACGTATTGATAACTAAGTCCTAACGTACACGTAACGTATACAAGCGTATGGCAACGTATACCGAGCGTACCTCTAGCGTATTGGACGCATGCGGAACGTATGGGCAGCGATAGGCTAACGTATGACAAACGCATTAGAGAGTACGTCGCCGATCACCGCTCCTCAGAAAATCTCCCGCGCTCTTGTACCATAAGTCATTATCAAAGAGAACCTCGATGAGTCAACATGCCTCCAAAAAACTCGCGCAAAATTGGAGGAAGGGGTCGGCGCAAACAACAAACTTGTACACGACCTCCCTCGTCCCCGTCATCCTCCGACCACCATTCTGACGATGACAGCCGTCGTTCTCAAGCAGAGTCTGATGCCTCCTCAATAGTATCCGTGGTGGCATCTACAACAGAAGCGTCTGTGACATCGGCCCCTTCCCAAGTTCCGATAGACAATCAGAAGGCATTGCAGAACGATAAACTGTCAAAGCGGGCTAGGAAGAAGACCCCATATTCTTTGGAGGCTGACGAGGAAAACGCCATGCTTGAATTCCTACAAGAAAACCCTATGCTCTGGGACATCAAGCTGACAGACTTCAGAATGACAGACAAGAAGTCAAAGCTGTGGGAGGACCAGGCGGCGAAAATGGGAAAGACGGCAGATTATCTAAGGGGCTGGTTTAAGTCGCTGAGAGACAACTACACCCGGCTCGACAAAAGGAAAAGCGGAGATGGGGTTCCAGACCTAACTGAAAGAGAACAGTGGTTAAAGGATAACTTTAGCTTTCTGAAGACTGCAACCAGACACCGACCTGAACCCGTGAACAGTGTAAGTAAATATATACCACAATTCAATTTCACAATAATGTGGTTTAGTTCCGATAAAAACATTCCAAGCAGGAGGCGCTTCCCGATCACCTAGTCTCACATCTGTTTTTAACCAATTGGATCCAACAATGTCCACCGTAAAAAATACGAAGGTAACTGGTGTCATATGACTGTGGACATCCACGGACCCTAGAATTTCTGAGGTGAGACCAGGTGCCCAGGAGGAGTTAGCGTCTCCAGCTTGGCTAGCCACACCCGCCGTGAATGTTCTTACACCCAGACGAAACAACAATAATTCAGCACTGTGGGTATAAAAGTATGTTGTGCATGCAGCAGTGGCAGTTAATTTAATCATTCAAGGAACAAGCGTTGTCAGCAGACAACATAAATCGTTTATACAGGTGTTTTGATAATAAAATTGCTAAAATCTCAAAGGTCAAGGTCGTTAGGTCAAAAGTCAAAATAAAGATCTTGTCGCAAGGTATTTATGCGTGAAATAGTTTAGCTCTATCTCTAATAGTTCAAAAGTTATAGCCAGCTTAAAGTTTTTGGGAGCGAGGTCAAAGTCCAAGGTCAGGGTAAAAAAAGTCATGGGCCCAAATTCAAACGAGGTACTCATGTAGTTTTTACAACATGTTGGGTTGCAACTCCATTTCTTATATTCATCTATCTACGTTTAGGTAAAGGCCATTATCGATGCTCACCCCGGAAACCTTAATGCTGCAGAGGCTGCCTGTGAGGAGTTGGTTGATACCGACGTCGACGATAGGACTTCATCTCCTTCCCTATCCATCATTTCAGTCCGCAAGAAAAAGAAGACCCAGGAGGATGACATTATCCAGTCACTACAGAAAAGTGTTAATCAATCCGGGGAGCTTTTGAAATCCCTTAGCGAGCCACAGCCTGTCAATGAGCGCGCAGCCTTTGGTAATTATGTGCGTGATAGCCTTCTGACGATGAACAAACGTAAGTTTAAGAAGGTGAGGTCCGCTATTAACAGAGTACTAACCCAGGCTATGGACGACGACAGTGAGAATGAGGACGAACAGACAACACATTCCAATGTGCGACCCAGCATGCCTCCCCCAGAGCGTCCATTCACAATGTCGACCTACCTCAGCCAAGCGCCATCTCAAATGTACCAACCGCCTCCTCACATGTGGAGACACAAACCACCACAAGCTTCAGTTTGGGCCTCTGCCACACAGGAATATGTTGATCAATATATTCAGCAGCCCCTTCAGCCTCAACAACAGGTGCCTCACCTACAACAGGAGCAAACCATAATGCCACAGGTAACAGATCTCCAGCAGGGAACACATCAGCAAAGCAGCAGTGGTTTGTCGGCAGTTCTTGTACCGACATCACAAGTCCTGAACCAAGGTCCTAACCTCTCTGAACTCTAGATTACCAGCAATTCTCTGACGCGGAAATAATCTAGAGACTGATTTATTTCGTCATTATAATACCATTTAATTGTCAGCAGTGATTAAGTTGTGATCATGACAATCTGAGGATAACATGTGACAGCTTTTATTTTTCACAGTGCACGGAGAGTGTATTAATAACAATAATAACAGCATAACTCTAATCATGTGATAATGTCATATCTTTGTATTGAACAAAGTAAAGAAAATCTCAACTTCAAGAAAAGTTACAATCAACAAACTTGATATCACAAATTTATTCTGTCCTGCCATGGAACTGACCCTGCTGAGGAATTCACCCAGTGTTTTATGAGATTCCTTTGTTTCTTACCTTCCTTTGAGGCTGTTAGAGCCCGTAACGGTTTCCGTGTCTTCCAGGTTACGACCCTCTCTCCAGGCTCCAGGAACAAAGTCGCAATTTGCATTTTCAACAGTGTCAAGCTGGTTGTTTTGTAGTCCTGGGTACCTGATCCTCATGAGATTGTGCAGAATAAGGCATGTCTTGATGATAAGTTTCACAGTGGATGGTTCATGCTGCATGGTCGTTAGCAGAACCTGGAAGCGATTGGCCAGAATGCCGAATGCATTTTCCACTACCCTCCGAGCTGTCGATAGTCTATAATTAAAAATGCGTTCTTCATTTTGCATACCTCTCTTACTGTACGGCTTCATCATGTAGGGTCGCAAGCCGAATGCATCGTCGCCTACAAAGTAGTATGGTACATCCTGTGTATCATTGGGAAGAGGTTCTGGGTCGGGTAATCCTAGGGTATTATTTTCAGCGTATTCCTTAAGCTCAAAATTGCTGTATATCTGTGCGTCCGACGCTGAACCAGCACCACCGACATCAGCCCAGATAAATCTGTAAAACGCATCTACAAGCGCCATCAGAACAATTGAGTAGAAGCCTTTGTAGTTATAATAAAGCGATCCACTATTTGGAGGACAGCGGCAGGCAACATGCTTTCCATCAAGTGCCCCACATGTATGGGGGAAGTTCCAACGTCTGTAGAATCTTTCAGCTATCGTACGCCAACTCTCAGGGGTGGTGGGACAAACGAGTACTTCGTCCGTGTACTCATCGATGATGGCGCTACATACTTCTCTCACCGCCAATGAAATAGAGTTGTGTGGAACTCTCCATCCGAACTTCATTGAGGCATACTTATTTCCAGACGCTAAATGGCGCAAAGAAAGTGCAATCTTCAAGCCAGGCTCGAGGGGTTTTCTGTAGAAGGTATGCTTTTTGCTTACTCTTGGGCCCACTCTGTGCAGCAGTTCATCAAACATGTCAGGAGGCATGCGAAGGAAGTTGGTGAATGATCAGTGTCCTCATTACGAAGTTCGAACATAAGTTGATCGTATAAACCGAAATCCCGTCGCCTCGCAATCCACGGTCTTATCCAACCTTTCCTACGCCTTCAGCGACCCCTTCTCCTCCTGGCTTGCAACTTGTGCAGCATCAAGTTCATCATATGGTTTTGATGCTGCAAAACAGCGATTTGGTATTCTCGATCCATGTTTGAATCTCTTCGTGATTTGTAGACAATAGCTATGAATGCATCATTTGTACCAAATATATTGGGTTGAACCATTCAGTTTTGACTGATACCTTGCCTGGACGTTAGAAACACGTTCAGTACGCTCTGAATACGTTATACATGTAGATACGTTGTGTGCGTTCTACATTCGTTCCGCATACGTTGAATACGTCGATATACGTTATGCATACGTCCGAGGTACGTTAGAAGGTCGTTACCAATACGTTAGACATGCGTTACGCGTATGTTGCAATGTTGCCCAACTAGGTGCCGATTATCTTTAACGTATGCAACGCACGAGTAGCGTACATGTAACGTTCGGTAACGCATGCATAACGTACCCGTAACGCATGCGGAACGTACGCCTAACGTATTAGCAATACGTCGGCATACGTTGGCGATTTTGTGCATGCACAAAATTTTGAGAAGTGCTCGACGTATGGCAACGCATTGCTACGCACGCCAGCGTACGAGTAACGTGTTTGATACGCACCCCTAACGTATTCAACGTACGCCAGCGTATTTACCAAATTTCTAATACGTCGACATACGTTGGTGTCATACGTTATAGTGTGACAGCACCTTAAGGAAAACTACGGATGTATGAAGTTATGTAATATCTCAAAATCAAAAAATGCCAGTCATAGTCGGTGATTTGTAGAGCTGAGTGAAATTCAACCAGGAAGTCTTATTTGCTCATTTTTAAACACCACACAGAATAATTTCATCTTCGTGGCGGCACAGGCTTTACAACCATCTCTCTCTCTCTCTTTCTCTCTCTCTCTCTCTTAAGTTATGGTCCATAATTCCCGTACGTGCCGTAATGCCGTCTTAATACCCCCACCCCACGTAAATTCAAAAATAAGAACATGACAAAGTGAGAATATGTAAGGTTTCGAAGATGTAATTAGCAAATGCACTACATACACGATTACTTAAAAATAATTTCTTCGTCGAACTCTTTCCTTCAAATGGCAAATCCGACTCGTCCATACGATAGATATGGCAAATTCGACTCGTCCATATTATAAATATGGCAAATTCGACTCGTCCATATTATAAATATGGCAAATTCGACTCGTCCATATTATAGATATGGCAAATCCGACTTGTCCATATGATAGTTATCAGGACATATGTAACTCTATACATTTGGTGTTTTATATACTAGTACTCATTTCGATAACTTGTATCTCTTCAGTGCTGCTCAAGGCCTAAGTTGTGGAAAGCGAAAGTAGAAATGTTTGAAAAGCAATCTCATTATCAAAGTGGCCAAAAAGAAAAAGCCAAATAACCCATCTCAGGACAGAGTTATGTATAAGTGAGACATTCCTTACTTATAATTTACATTACTTGCACAGTAAATTTGAAGTATATATTTCGGATCATTAAAGAGGTGGTAAAATTTGGGGTGACGACCGCGACCAACAATCATCCGTCGAGCTATCGAGCCAGTGATAATGATAACTACTCCAACATATATACACGTATTTATGTGGTGCCCCACATCTACACTATAATAGCAAAATATCACTCGTTTCGAATTTACGTCTGCCATTTTCCTTGACTTCGACGAGGACTCGAAACTAGTGATCTGAATGGACAATGCGATTCCGCAGTTTTGTTTTGTTGGAGTCTCTCTGTCATTATCATAAACTTTCAATGATAAATCTTAAGAAATGCAGAGAAAATAGTGGTTGATTTGAAGCGAGTGATACTTTTTGCTAATAGAGATGTATTTATGGACTTTAATTCACTACAGAACGTGTTTTTCAGTGATCGTATAAAATGCATTCCTCTGTTGCATCTTCAAAACCGACCGTATTCTCTTTCATACAGAATGCATGCTATGGGCCCAGTCTCATTTCGAATACACAGAAACTTGGTCATTTCACATTTTGAACCTACAAATCTATGGAAGTACTTGAAATTTTGGAATGAAATTTGTTGATACGTATATATGAATAAAAAAGAGAAGGGGGTGATGCACGGTTCCTTTCCTTGGTCTTGCTTCCACAAACCTCTAGACCTGTTGAGTGCGCCTACGAGATTTATGGATCTAAACCTTATGTAGAGCAGACATATCCAGGCGATCGTAAAACCTGTGTGTGGCGGTGGACCATGGTCACGGAGCAAGTAACGAATCGCTCAAACCGCTGTGTGTGGCGGTGGACCATGTCTGGCTGTAAAGGGTCACGGAGGCGGTGGACCATGTCTGACTGTAAAGGGTCACGGAGGCGGTGGACCATGTCTGACTGTAAAGGGCCACGGAGCAAGTAACGAATCGCCCAAACCCCTGTGTGTGGTGGTGGACCATGTCTGATTGTAAAGGGTCATGGAACAAGTAACGAATCGCCCAAACCGCTGTGTGTGGCGGTGGACCATGTCTGACTAAAGGGTCACGGGGCAATTAACGAATCGCCCAAACCGCTGTGTGTGGCGGTGAACCATGTCTGACTGTAAAGGGTCACGGGGCAATTAATGAATCGCCCAAACCGCTGTGTGTGGCGGTGGACCATGTCTGACCTTTTTCCTGCACTACCGTATCAAGAAATGATTCAAAACCGGTTTTAACTTCGTTGATTTCATAAATATCATTCATCTTTAAACGTTTGAAAAATATCATTATTTCATAAAATAACTCCTGTGCGCAATTTCTGTCTGAAAGTATTGTTTACCCATGAGAAATATTGACAACTATAAGATGGATATAATCACTTACTCATCCCCTTTTCCTATTTTATACTGAGCATTATGACACTGTGTCGGATCGGAATCTTCAGTCGTACAATATACCATCTGATACCTTGTATCTACGTCAAAGCTTTTAACATTTCCCAGAAAGAATTTTTATATTATTTCTTCATTTTCCAGGTCACCAAGTCATATCATAAATATACCTTTATCCACACCTTCTCTCTAACATGTAAGAATAAATGTCTTTCATTTTTAGTTAGATTCTGGTGGATTTCTAGAATTATGCTCATTTACCATCCACAGGATGCAATTATTTTACTCTGCTGCCAATGGTTAATTAACATTAGACAACTCTATTAGTTTATTTCCTACATAAAACATTCGCACCACAACAATAAATACGTCCATTACGTTTGGAGTGTTGATAATCTTTGGCAATAGTTTTACACTGAACTTATCTAGTTCTGAAATCAATAATCGATATCAGTTAGAAGTATACGACAATAGGGAAAATAATATATCTATGGCGGCATAAAATGATAGTTAGTCTGTAATTATCTATTATGATGATGATGAACGTTGCCGTTGCTTATTACACGTCCATTTTGTAAATAATTTCGTTATTCATAACTTTCAATATTTTATTGCATTGCAGAAATGGGAACACTGATGTCTCAGTTCTGTTTGTTATATAATGATCTCATCATATCAATCACTGCATTGAACCCTAATTTTATAGATAATAATCACTTTAGACTTGCACTGTTTAGTAAAACAAATGCAAAGGCATTAAGCCGAATTCAGCTCTCGATATTGAAAATGTATTGATCAAGAAGAACGTTATCAGTACCACTGCACACTCTTCTCAAAGTTAATTCGTATTTTGTGCATCAGATATACATCCGCTCTTCGTCGGAAAGTGTTTCATCTTCCGCTGTGTCACATGATGCAGTCGGCCTCCAACGTCAGATATCAAAAATTGATGTAAAGCAGTGATGTTTATGACTTCAAATTCTCATAAATGACCAGGGCATTATTTCTGAGAGACATAAAATTGATGAATCTAAATAACAAATGATATGACTGGATTAAGTTTGAGACTTTTACTGCTTTGTATAAATATAAGTTCCATAGGTTAGCGCACAATGTAATAAGCATCCCATTTACGAATTATGATTGGTTTTCTGTTCTACCACGGCATAAACTGAGTGTGATTGATTCTGTGTGATAAGGACTACATACGACTATTTGTCAGTGATATTTACATTATATAATAGTGCCATGCCACACAGTTATATCACAAACCTCCCCAATGATATCGATAATGTTTTATAAACCGTGCAATGCCATTTGATCGGTATAATATCTCACCATGATAGTTGTGCAATTTTGTGGAATACACGTAACTTAGTTGTAAATGGCGCAACGCGCAATGCGCAACGTCAAATTATCGGTTATACATCCCGACTTTGGCGGGCTGCGGATAGAGGTGATAAGGAGAGACCAAGGAGCGCATGCGCCACGGCCAAATGCAGAAGACGATGGGAATAAAGCTATATTAATACAGAGTATAGTATATATGTCCCTGAGTTGCTCTCTGTTGTATAGTTGTATCTTTACCTATTTCCTCGACCAATCACCAAAGAAAAGTATGAATATAGTGTATTGGTTTTAACACTTAGATATACATGTACTAGTCAATGAAAAAAGGAAGAGCTACATTAAATTGTATACTGGTGTATATGTGGATTATTTGATATGTAACAGGCAGGAGAAAAAGATGTGGCCGGACCCAGGAATCGAACCAAAACTTTCCGCTATGAAAGTAGACGTTCTCACTATTGAGCTATCCGGGCCGATACCCAATCGTTGCAGTTAAAATGCAAATCACATACATGTACTTGTCATTGTAACGCTTGGTATGCTTGTGTACTTCCTTGCAGCATCTGTGTAACGAGATTCAACATAAAGTATTTTTGATTTGACCAGGATGTTTGACATGTGATAATTATCATTCAAACATTTGGGTCTGCCAAGAAGAAGCTTTTTATGCAACAGTGACCAAGAACCACCATTTAAAGGATGGAATTAAGCTGAAATCTAAATAAAAGATGAATAAAAATAAAACCTTTCTTTTTCAAAGGTCTCTAAAACAACTATAAATCACAGTCAACAGAATTCAAGCCCTGGCAAATCGGCATATTGGATTACTGTGTGGAACTGACGCCTAAGTAAGCACACTCCAGATAATGTTGAGTATCAAGAATGTATAGTTGATAAATCTAATTTTGAAAAAAAAATAAATATGCACATTGTGCGTTACACCATTTACAACTAACCAATTTGTGACCTCAAGAATATGTTTCTAATTCAATCTAATCTTTTGCTTCCTATCTTTAACTTTAATAATTCTGATTAGATTCCAACAGCACCTCACCAACAATTACCACATAAACAATAACAGAGTTTCATCATCCAGAAAGGAAAACAGATCGATCTGACATAATGTCATAAAACCGTTTGACAAATGCCGCCACGGACAGGCATACCGAAAGGAAAATGGTTTTGTATGATAAAATTTGGAGCACCCTCATAGAACGGTCAGTTGTAGTGATGAGTCACTCAGTTGGTAAACTTAATCGGTGGTCTACGGGCTAACTTTCCCACTCTTCACAAAAACAACACAATCAAAGAGATAATCATTTAAAAATTTACATAAAACCTTGCTTGTGGGACACAATGACCTACATATCGCTAACACTGATTTGTCATATCAATATAAACACATATGGTTTATTATCTGTGGGACTCATGCTCAACATGAATTACTGTTTTTCGAGATTTCGTGCGAATCTCCCATACACTCTAATCATGTAATCGATGTAAATAATCTGCTCTTTACACCTCGTCACACTTATGTGCAAAATTCACACAAACAATTCCACACAACCTACATATATTTCTCAAAGTTGTTAAGATGAGCAATTACCCACTGCAGAAAATTTCATTAGCTTTACACAGACTTGTTTATGGGATTGGATTCAATTGCTTTGAGTCGTAAAAGTTCATTAAAGTTATTTCATTGGGGAGAGGTAATTCAGAATAGGTTACTATAGACAGAGCATTCTGCTTACAGAGTAACTGCATTGCACCATTCTGGAGGCTATAAAATCCTACTCTGCCGCCATTTCTATTTTTATACATGCACTCAGTTGTATTATGAAATCGACAACATTTGTTCCAGTCTATGATAGAGTTGAATCCATTGCAGTGTATATCCGTTTTCACAGAATTCATAGAATATAATTCTTTGGTCCAATTCATGTCATTATGAGGTTTTGGGAACATTAAAACTATGAATATGTGCAATATTTGAAATTTATCGGACTGTTAGAAATGAAAGAAGTATGTACAGAAGATGATAATTCTAATTTTATTTAACACTTTGTACCAATATGAAGAAAACACGAATTATCCACAAAACTTATATTGAGCGAGAGATGCCATGGAGTGAATTAATCATTTATGACATTTAATATTCATTAGGCCCTATAGTTTGGTATAGAGATTTATTACTCTCATTTTGTTGCCCAAGACTGACTCGAACGCCCAAAAAGTCTGACTCGAATAAAAAGACTGACTCGAATGCCCACCAAAACTGACTCGAACGCCCAAACAGTCTGACTCGAATGCCCACCAAGATTGATTCGAACGCATTAGAAGGTTGATTCGAACGCTCTAAAATGTTGACTCGAACGTCCACTATAATGACTCTAACGCCCTATAACACTGCTAATAGGTCGTCGAACGCCCTAAAATGTTGACTCGAACGCCCATCAAAAATGACTCAAACGTCCTCAAAGGTTGATTTGAACGCCCTAAAATACTGACTCGAACGCCCACCAAAAATGTCTCCAACGCCCAAAAAGACGGACTCGGTCACCCACCAAGACTGATTCAAACGCCAATTTAAAATTTGATACATATATTCCATTTTATTGTTATAAGACAAATTTCGTGCCAATGTGAAAGCGTATCACCCTTGTCCCACATCAATCTTATTAAAACGCGACTTGTACTCCGTTCCTCTACGATACTCTCCTTGTACACGGAGAGTATCGTAGAGGAACGGAGTACAAGTCGCGTTTTAATAAGATTGGTCTCACATGAAATAGTTCGTGTTGCTTTCTGCAATAGGGATATTTCGAGGAATTCAAACTAAAGATCCACAATAATTCATCTCAATTATAAAGCTGGAAATTCGAATTTTACACAGATGTGTTAACTCTAGTTACAGTAAATAAACCATGGCCAAGGTCAAAACTGAAATGTAACACATTACAATGAAGCTCCACAACAATCTTATTTTCTCCCAAAGGATATAACTCTAATAAAAGACAACTTTAGCCAAACTCCTACTTTAAATATAAGTAATCACTAATGGGATCTATAGGAAGTTTTGTCCTATTATTTGTAAAAGTGACAAAGAAATGTCTGCAAATCTGATTTTCAACATAGGACAGTAACGTAGAGTAGATTCACCATGATCACAGTCAAAGGTTTTTTTCTTTTTCTTTTTTAGTAGCTTACCACACTTACATTCCACAGCAAGTTGCGTATTACTATTGGTAAAGGTGACAAATATACCTGGAAAACTTCTGTGACAGACGGAAAGAGGGAAAGGAAACCTATATTTCCCTCCTCTTTTACCGACGATGATCTAAAAGCCTCTTTACAATTACTCAATTATCTAATAAACATTGCTTATGGGAAATTGACACTAAAGATCACATCTTACTCGTCAGTTATCTTATTTCGCGGATTTGGCTGGATGCGCGAAAATGATGTTCTTGCGTAAAACTTGTGTCAGCCTTTACCACTTCAAGGATATACATTTTTGTAGTGTGTGTGTGTGTGTGTGTGTGTGTGTGTGTGTGTGATGTCTGTCACATGTGATTGTCTGTCTGTCTTATCTCCGGAATAATTAAGGAGTGACATTGTCATTTAAAGTTACGAAAAATATAAATTTATTAACATTCACAACCACCGACAGCAATAAGAATATAAACAAACTGAAATTCAGAATAAATTATTTATCTATGGTATCGTGTGATGTAAGTCGTATTCTACAGATCATGTATAAATACAATAGGACGGTACTGCAATCTATAGACGGCGCGTGAAATTAGCCCAGTGCAAGTCTGAATTAGACATCCAAAGCAAATGAAAACTAACCTTATCACATCGCCTCATCATTTATTGACGATTGCTCGTCGCTTACTGTTTAAGATGGAAAGACTAAGGGTCAAATAGAGCAGACCTTCGACACAGAATAGTTTAACTATTCTTGTATCGAATGATATGATTGTCCTCTCGGAATTCAAAAATTTGACACTATGCATAGTTTTTTTACTATATGATATACTACAATAACGTTGGCAAATTACAAATATGTAAGCAAATCTTCTAGTCATTCATTATGTCGTCATATAAAAATCTTACATACAAATAGTAATAAGAGGAAATTGGCAATAAGAGGTCCTATAACAGCTCACAGACTATCATTAAGACGCTGCTGTGGGTTTAAATCATCAATGCTTAATTAGTGCAATTGTTGACAGTTAAAACAAATCTTTACGTTGCAACTTGGCTAAGTATTTGATAAATGCCACGAAGCTGGGAAAAAGAAATTTATTTTGTCTTAGCTGTACATCTATATCTTTGAATTGTACTGTTATAGCATTGTATTTAAGCCCTTTGTATGTGTAGTGCTACTGGCTGTATCTATACATGATCTATAATAATATGCTAATTTCTTATACTACTACTCACTCTGCCACTCACTCTGTATATACTTTTTAAAAGAAGAATACCACATGTCATAACTTATTTATAATACTGGGTTTGTATTTCTTTCTGTTCTGGATGGAATTTTCACTTTCGTATCTAAATAATGTGTGTCTATATATTGACGATTCAGTATCTCACTATATTCATTTGTGGCATGTAAATATACAATGAAGACTTACCTATTGTTGTTCCCTCTGAAATAAAGAAGAATACAGTCAGAAAGAGTTATCGTCTCAGAGAATAGAGTTAAATCGATAGCATTTCTCGCTGACATTTCAATTCATTCCACATCATGACAAAAGAGAAATAACTCTTATACATGTGTGACAAATGGGTGAATAAAACAATAAAATACATTTGTACATCGACTGAACGACTAATGTGAACGTCATGCAAGGATAATTTCTGGGCTGACAACACGGATTTCTGAGCCATTCTGGGCCGACAACTCGGATTTCTGAGCCATTCTGGGCTGACAAGTCCGATCCCTGTACCATTCTGGGATTTCTGGGCCGACAACACAGATTTCTGAGCCATTCAGGGTCCGGCGTCATTAATTGAGAATATACTTAAGTCAAAATTTCATATTCTTCTGTTCATCTGGGATTTGGATTTTATTTAGTTTTATACTATTTATAAATAGAATTAAATCACTCTGCATGAGAAATTATTTGAACGTTTTGACAATGGAATAAATTAAAATGAAATATTAGACTTAAGTATAATCTCAGTTTATGTGGCCGGACCCTGGGCTAACAAGTCTTATCCCTAGTCCATTTTAACTGAGACAATTTATTGGAAATAAACACGTTGGTTTGAAGCATGTTCTACAGCATAGGGCAGCATAAACTGACAATATACCCAAGTGCATTCTTTCGGTCTGAGTTGACAGATATTTCTTTCGATTACGGCATTTGATATTTCTACTGTTGTAAATTAAAAAAACCCCGAATTACCTTAAATAAAAGTAAGAAAAAAGTATTGGCAAGTGGTATTAACAACAAGGTAGCACGGTGGACCCCCAATGGACCTTTTGGACATCAGAGGTGAGACCTTGGGTTGGGAGGTTTAAGCATTTCCTGATTGGTTACCCACACCTGATGTGAATGCCCACAAAGTTCAACACTGCATATATACGAGATGAAAATACACAAACACAGCCACACAGCACAAAATGTGTATAACACTTCACTCATACCCTCAGTGGGTTACCAGATAAGGTATCTGATGTCATTCTCACCATGTTAAATTCACATTCTGATAAAATTCTTTATTCAGATACTTATTATTGTAAGGATTGTAAGTTCTTGTCAAAAACTTTTGTTCAACATTTCATGATAATTTATTTTACTTAATCACTTTGGTTACTACCTTATGTGACATTTTAATTTCTCGTCAAGAATTTCTGGCTTTACAACTTCTTTGTTAATTTACCATGAAAAGTAAGAAGTGTAAATATTTTCTTTATCTGTTTGGCTCTAACAACAAATTCGTAGAAACTGTAAAAACACTTCATCATGTTGAGCTTTTGATGTCTTATATCACAATTAGTGTTACGTAATCGGATTAAGATCTCATGGTTCGAACCCACGCCAATGCGTGTAATCTGTTTTAGGGCTCATATAGGATAAAACTATTTGTATTTCTTCGTCTACGTATATATATATTCAAATTAAAACTCTCGTATTTAGTTCGGAAGTCAGACTCGCTACTGACAACATCCGACTGGTCATCGTTTATTTAGTTCGGACGTCAGAATATCTTCAGACTTTGCCGACTGTAATATTGTTGTATTCAAATTATCTATTGTTGTTAAGAAATTAAAGTGTAAAATCGGACTTTACTCTTCACTTCTACTTCTATACCGTATATACGGGAACAACCTACGGGAATACGGCAACGTCAGCCTCACGGCATCTACGCCAACATTCCCTGTTCCTCAACGTCTAGATACGTATTAACATTATGACGAAATCTACGTCATATCACTGTGCAGTAAATCTCCCCTTCTGGCCAGCCATATCTATTAATATCAAGATTTCTAACACTGTGTAACAAATCTTACCAATAGACCTTGGAGTATTTGTCTCAGCATTCTTTGGAATGAATTCAAATTTGGCGCCAAATCCTTTACCCTGGATAGAGGCGTCGGAGTAGAACTCGATACGCAGGTTAGGACCACTGGAATATATCACCTTGTTGTTCAGTAAATGCCCACAATAGTCCGTAATTGGTGGGGCACTATTGTCTCTCCCGTCATAAATATAAATGAAGTCCTTTGCATTAGAACAATTTCTGAAGAGAAAAATAAAACAAGAAATCTTATTTCTATTTTGCAATACTAAAAAACGAATAGATAAATTGTAATGTGTTTCTGTCTCTACTTTTGTTGTTGTCGGTGTCGTCGTCGTCGTCGTCGTCGTCGTCGTCGTAGTAGTAGTAGTAGATGTTGTTGTTGTTGTTGTTGTTGTTCCGTATGTGTTTCCGTATGCACAAAACCATACTCGACAGAGACGATTTTTTTATTTCAAGGTTTAATGTGTTTAATATGGTATATTACTTATGTATTTATCTTTATACAACAAAAGTCATTAATGTTTTCAACTAGCATGGAAAACAATCTACAAAGTGAAAATTAGCAGTTCAGCATTACCCTGGATCCTTGGTATGCTGTAGTTGAATATTCATGAAGATTATTTTTACTCTTTCCTCCCTCTTGCCATGGAATGTGTAGGAGCAGGTAGCCTTGGCGGGGTAATTCTGGGGGTATAGTGGGGAATAGAAGTATCCCAAGGTCGAGTTAATCCCACTATTAAACTGGTAAGAACAAGGGTATCCATCTAGCTTGGTACCCGAAGTCCGAAATAACTCTGAAATATCACAATGTATTTGTCAATAATGGTAATTTATATTCAGGGAATGTCGGACATATCATGTCATATATTCATATCAATGCGATACAAGAAAATATATTATTACAAATCTCGCCTTCTAGTGATAATTGTATGTTCCAATTACCGGCATTCGTTGTATGTGAGTTGACCATTCAGTAGGTACATACTCAGTAAGTATATATACCCACAAACAACAATGTTATGAGTAATGAGGAGGGAAAATCTCCCACGAGACGAGCTCATGTGATTCAAATCCATTTGTGGTGTTTGTAGTGCGTTATTAGCTGTGATAAATTTCTGGTAGCAGACTGACTGTTAACGTAATTCTTTTACTTGATCTAAAGTGCTCTTTTAACGCTTTATATAAATGATTCATGATTAAGGAAGCACTGCGAATGACTACAAACCACAAACCACAAATGTACCCCATACATCTCTAGAGAGGATGGTTTGTAAACTGTATCACAGTGGACCACAAATATACCTCGTACATCTTTAGAGAAAATGGTATGTAAACAGTACCATAGTGGAACCACATATATCTCATACAGCCCTAGAGAAGATGGTATACAAACTTTACTGGAGTGGAACCACCAATATACCCCATACATCTCTAGAGAAGATGGTTTTCATAGACTTGATTCATGATACCCTTGAAATACATACATACTATAGATATCAATGATATTGTCTATATTTCTATAAGATAAATATAAAACATCTACACATATTGTAAAATAAAAGGACAAAATTGATGAGAAAAAAGAGGAAGAACAGTATGAATGAAGTATATCTAAGTTCAAAGAAAATACAAAATTAATGCTGATGAAGTCTTTTAAGATGACAATCACACAAAAGCATTACATTGAGAACAAGCGAATTAATAATATGTACAACAGATGCTGAGCCAAGCGGGATACATTCGTAAATGAGAGAGAGATAAGAGTATATATAAATATATATATATATATATATATATATATATATATATATATATATATATCAAAGTCAGAAAGTCTTTCGAAATTTCGAAATATATGATTTTCGAGATATATATATATATATTTTCGAGATATATATATATATATATATATATATATATATATATATATATATATATATATATATATATATATATATATATATATATATATATATATATAAAGCACAAAGACACTACAGTTAACAAGGCACCCTATATTTCACTTATATTCGTTCCCCGTCTGGGACTCGAACCCACGACCTATGGTACCGAATCACCTGGCTGTCATGCATCCGACCCTCTAAATGATTGAGCTACCCGAGCTCCACAAAAATGGAGCTTTCATAGCCAATATTTCGAAAAACTTTCTGACTTTGATATCTTTGATGAAGTATCACTATAGTGTATACTTTATATGATATATACCATATATAACCCGTTATATCATACATACTTTATTCCCTCAAGGCTGTACATTCATTTATTTTTCTAAATGAGTTTACGAAATCCTTGCAATATGGGACAAAACAGCGACATGTTCATAACAATACGTAAGCAGTTAGGAGAAATAATTGAAGTAAAACATGCATACATATTGGATGGAAAATCTCATTAACAAGTGTAAATATTTACATGAAATAACCAAGTGCATAGCAAAAACTGACGTGGTCTGTCTCATAAAGAATATGATTCAAAGCGAGGCTGTATTACATCTCGTCCCATGTTTTGTTCCGTCTTTTTATACTTATGTTTATTCTACATTCCCTATTTCCAGCAACTCGCCTCTCAGTTATTCTCCGGAAGTTGTCTACGTTTACAAGATCTGTTAATTAAGATCTCCCATTCGTCTTTTATTCTTTCACTTGTGTCTTTCACTATTCTCCTCCTCTTTTTCTTAACCCTTCAGTAACATAACCTATTCCCTTTTCCATCTCTCGACATATCATAACTTTTCCTGTATCTCACTCTGTCTTCACTTTTCTCGTTTCTCATTTTTATTGTTACTTTTCTCATCTTTCAATCTATCCTCCCCTTTCTCGTCTTTCAATCCGTCATCGATTTTCAACTTGTTGATCACATCATAGATATTACCCATTCCCTCTCTCACCTATCACATCCTTTCTCTCCCCTCAACCCTGTCTCACTTATCGGCCCTCTATTTCCCTGTCTCACCTATTTTACACTTTTCCCTCCTACCCTATCTCACCTATAGCCCCCTCTCCCTCCCCTGTCTCACCTACCGCCCCCTCTCTCTTCCCTCCTCCCCTGCCTCACCTACCGCCCCTCTCTCTTCCCTCCTCCCCTGTCTCACCTACCGCCCCCTCTCTCTTCCCTCCTCCCCTGTCTTCTCACTTACCGCCCCTCTCTCTTCCCTCCTCCCCTGTCTTCTCACTTACCGCCCCTCTCTCTTCCCTCCTCCCCTGTCTCACCTATCGCCCCCTCTCTCTTCCCTCCTTCCCTGTCTCACCTACCGCCCCCTCTCTCTTCCCTCCTCCCCTGTCTCACCTACCGCCCCCTCTCTCTTCCCTCCTCCCCTGTCTCACCTACCGCCCCCTCTCTCTTCCCTCTGCTCCTGTCTCACCTACCGCCCCCTCTCTCTTCCCTCTGCCCCTGTCTCACCTACCGCTCCGTCTCTCTTCCCTCCTCCCCTGTCTCACCTACCACCCCTTCTCTCTTCCCTCTGCCCCTGTCTCACCTACCGCCCCCTCTCTCTTCCCTCTGCCCCTGTCTCACCTACCGCCCCCTTTCTCTTCCCTCCTCCCCTGTCTCACCTACCGCCCCCTCTATCTTCCCTCCTCCCCTGTCTCACCTACCGCCCCCTCTCCCTTCCCTCCTCCCCTGTCTCACCTACCGCCCCTCTCTCTTCCCTCTGCTCCTGTCTCACCTACCGCCCCCTCTCTCTTCCCTCTGCCCCTGTCTCACCTACCGCCCCCTCTCTCTTCCCTCTGCCCCTGTAGCACATATCGTCTTCTTCTCTTCCTCTCTCCCAACAACCGCCCCGTTTCTGTCCTATTTTCACTATCTCCCCTCCTCCCCTATAAATATGAGGTGACAGAACAGTATAAGTTTAGAAGGAATAGAAAAGCTGAACTTATAATTTCACGAAATGTTTGAGGATAAAAATAAGAGAGCATATGTTGAATAAAGATAAAAATTTTAAAAATTACAACTGGATTAAAAAAAAATCAAACACAATCTTGCCTGATGGAAAAATGGGTAGCAACACATCGGGTACAAGTGGTGGGTCTAGCAGGGAGCAAAATCACATGTTAATGTCGTAAAACAAATGCCGTAAAATAGAAACCATCTCATGAAATAAACCACAGTGTTGAAAAATAAAACAATAATAATGAATAATGAAAATCAATGGCGTCAATTGATGTTATATATGATAATCCTCTAAATCCTATTTAGATAAACTATGATGAATGTTGATGTTAGATCTAAACATACAAATAAAATATGCTAGGTATTCAAAATATTCTATGCATCTAAGTTAACATCATATCACAATGCAAAGTTACCATAACAAACTATACTTATTTTAAAATAAATTTGCACGAATCAACTAAATTATAAATGCATTAGTCAGATAGACATACAGAACAATGGTAATTATTACTGATGGACATGGTTGATAACCATAAATAAGGGGGATTAACACAATACACATAAAAACCCTTTATGACTGTAACCATCTTAATAAACTATATCTAGTACAGCGGTCTAACTGATGTCTTCGAGAGTTCATGTTATTAATGTATTTGTCAGATAATTGATGTTACTTTTAATTCTTCGTTAGATAAGAGATGCTACTAATTTCTTCGTTATAGATCAGTGATGTTACTAATGTATTCGTCAGATCAATGATGTTACTAATGTGTTCGTCAGATCAATGATTTTACTAATGTCTTCGTCAGATCAATTATGTTACTAATGCCTTCGTCAGATCATTGATGTTACTTATGCCTTCGTCAGATCAGTGATGTTACCAATGTCTTCGTCAGATCAGTGATGTTACTAATGTCTTCGTCAGATCAATGATGTTACTAATGCCTTCGTCAGATCAGTGATGATACTAATGCCTTCGTCAGATCAGTGATGTTACCAATGTCTTCGTCAGATCAGTGATGTTACTAATGTCTTCGTCAGATCAGTGACGTTGCCAATGTCTTCGTCAGATCAATGGTGTTACTAGTGTCTTCGTCAGATCAATGGTGTTACTAGTGTCTTCGTCAGATCAATTATGTTACTAATGTCTCTGTCAGATCAATGATGTTACTAATGTCTTCGTCAGATCAATGATGTTACTAATGTCTTCGTCAAATCAACGGTGTTACAATGGTGTTAATTAATTAATACATAGTGGCATAGGAATAAATGACGTTAAAAGTTTAAAGATTTTTACATATATGCACAACCACTGTAATTGCTTGAGATAAAGCTTTCAAGACCTATGTATTTTATTTCCGTATAAAATACATTGATCGGTGACGTCATAACGCCCCATATTTGACCCACTTTTCAACACAGAAAGCGATGTTTGGCAGACTTTTGATTGTTATGCTAATGACGTCATAATGAAATGTTCGACATTTCCAACTTTGTGTGACGTCATTAAATTTTTATTTTGCGCTAAAGTGCTTGACATTCGACGAAAGCATGTCATTCTAGATAAACGTTACGTTGTCATGGGACACCGACTGTTTCTTTCAATTTATAACTTCCCTCCGGAATAATTTAATGATGCAGTTTATAAATAGGAAATGGAAGTTTCCAGTATGATACTTTGGAGTTAAAAGCGCATATATATAGAATAAGTGTCTTATTTTGTGTTTTCATGCAGGAATAAAGTACAATGTTTGTTGCATTTATGAGATATAATGCGCGTTAGCGCATTATGTCTAATAAATGCATCAGTCATTGTACTTTTGCCTGCATGAAAACACAAAATAAGAGACTTATTCTATATATATTGTCATTTTATATAATTTTTAAAAAAGAGTTTTATATGTCAATGCATATACATGTGTTCAAGGTATTTCTAAAAGTGCAAGTCGTAATAATCAGATTTTACTGTAAAGTTCAGCTAGATTTACCTTTCTTTGATTTGCCCGATAGAGACTGATCATGAGTAACGAGTGATATTGTACTTTGAGATACAAACATGAGTGTATCCCAGACTAAGGGATTCTGATAGTCAGCTAATTACACCATAAACTTTATCGTACAAATTCAATTCGCTAACTATTCGGCGATGACATGTTCTTCCTCGACTTACAAAATTCTACCGAAAATATTTTTATCATAACCCCAGCAAACACTTACTCTTATCTATGAATTTATATCTGCCTTTGAATCCAGTAAAATTTGCCATTGTTTCGTCAGAATGAAATTCCATAATTAGGGGTCGACCTTTAGAGTAAAACGTCTTCTGTGATAGGTCAGTTATATTGCCACAAAGTTCGTGATCATGTTTACTGTGCTCATTCACTTCCGGTCCATCCAGATTCAAAAAGAGGCGCAAGTAATCAGTGCATCTGAAATTTTATTAAACGTACAGACACATAAAAAATTCATTTTAAAGAGTTGAGCGTTATAATTCATATTATGGTCCATTGTTATTTTCTAAGCTTCACGCTGAAACATAATATTATAAACATTGGTGACATGTATTAGGGAAACACGTGTCCTCTCCTGTTTTATTACAATATTGTATCAAACAAGCATGAATGTATTGATAGTTGTGTACAGTGTCCCGTCAATAAGAAGGTGACTGGAGCTATGTTGTTGTGGCCATAACAACAAAGTACCACACCGAAAATTCATGACTATCTGGAAACAAAAGGTAACAGCAGGGGCTCGGAGAAGAACAGGTGCCTGGAGATGACACTTCCTGTCAGAGGTGGGACCAGGTGTCTGGAGAAGAAAGTCTTCTGTCAGAGGTGGAACCAAGTTCCCGAATAAAACTAAGTGCACGGAAAATAGAGTCTCCTGTTTAGCTAACAACAACCACTATAAATGCCAAAACATATAAAGAAATAAAAGAGAAAGAATGATAAGAATAATTTCCTTGCTACATTTTTAATTTCTTCACTCCACACCGTGACAACTTACCTGACACTCGTAATTTTAGGTTTGATAACTTACCTGACATCCATGAGACCAGGTTTTACAACTTACCTGACACCCATTATTTTAGATTTGATAACTTACCTGACATCCATGAGACCAGGTTTTACAACTTACCTGACACCCATTATTTTAGATTTGATAACTTACCTGACATCCATGAGACCAGGCTTTACAACTTACCTCACACCCATTATTTTAGATTTGATAACTTACCTGACATCCATGAGACCAGGTTTTACAACTTACCTCACACCCATTATTTTAGATTTGATAACTTACCTGACATCCATGAGACCAGGTTTTACAACTTACCTGACACCCATTATTTTAGATTTGATAACTTACCTGACATCCATGAGACCAGGTTTTACAACTTACCTGACACCCATTATTTTAGATTTGATAACTTACCTGACATCCATGAGACCAGGCTTTACAACTTACCTCACACCCATTATTTTAGATTTGATAACTTACCTGACATCCATGAGACCAGGCTTTACAACTTACCTCACACCCATTATTTTAGATTTGATAACTTACCTGACATCCATGAGACCAGGTTTTACAACTTACCTCACACCCATTATTTTAGATTTGATAACTTACCTGACATCCATGAGACCAGGTTTTACAACTTACCTGACACCCATTATTTTAGATTTGATAACTTACCTGACATCCATGAGACCAGGTTTTACAACTTACCTCACACCCATTATTTTAGATTTGATAACTTACCTGACATCCATGAGACCAGGCTTTACAACTTACCTCACACCCATTATTTTAGATTTGATAACTTACCTGACATCCATGAGACCAGGCTTTACAACTTACCTCACACCCATTATTTTAGATTTGATAACTTACCTGACATCCATGAGACCAGGTTTTACAACTAACCTCACACCCATTATTTTAGATTTGATAACTTACCTGACATCCATGAGACCAGGTTTTACAACTTACCTGACAACCATTATTTTAAGTTTGATAACTTACCTGACATCCATGAGACCAGGTTTTACAACTTACATGACATCCGTTATTTTAGGTTTGATAACTTACCTGACATCCATGAGACCAGGTTTTACAACTTACCTGACACCCATTATTTTAGGTTTGATAACTTACCTGACATCCATGAGACCAGGTTTTACAACTTACCTGACACCCATTATTTTAGGTTTGATAACTTACCTGACATCCATGAGAGTAGGTTTTACAACTTACCTGACACCCGTTATTTCAGATTTGATAACTTACCTGACATCCATGAGACCAGGTTTTACAACTTACCTGACACCCATTATTTTAGGTTTAATATCCATCTCTATGAAAGTCAGCTCCACTATCTCGTCAAAATCTCCGATGAATGTAAACAGAATACAGTCGATGCCCCGGGCATAAAAGGCCGGATAGTTAGGCGAGTAGAACGTGCCCTGGTTGAGCCCATAACTCTGATACACCACACACTGGCAGGCTGCAAAACCGACAGGAAACGATGACAATTCCAAAAATTCTTTCTATGATAATGAGTAGGAAATTGACTCCATAGAATTGTTTTTATTTTCAAAATATCATTTTATATACCATATCATCATCTACTGACGTCTTTTTTTTTCAAATATTTTTCACATTTTGTATTATCATGTTTTATTTATGGATTCCAGTATACTTTTTCATTGTTCAAATAGATTTTTATTATAAAACTACATATTTTCCACATGTAGTTTGGTTAGTTGTATTACTTTTCCTACATACATCTGTTTGCATTTTATTTGCGCATTCAGTTATAATTATGGATATAAATATATACAACACATTTTTCCAGTAAAGACAAAATCTGTCTGCATATATATTAGTGCGATAAAGTCTACCAAGTCTTGCATATTATTCATTCGTGTTGTATCTTTACTTAAAGCATTTTATTAGTATCATTAGTATTAGTATTATCAGCATTAGTATCATTGATATTAGTATCATTATAGCATTAGTTTCATTAGTATTAGTTGTGATTCTGCTAAAACAATCATACTCTCAAAGTAGTTGACCTACATTCCCTAAACCATCACATGGTTATGTTAGAGAACACACCGGTTGATTAGAATTGTATAACATATGATAATCAGCCCATGTTATGGGTATTGATATTGTACCCTCGTTACCTTTCTTCGCAAGATAATCACGGAAGTTAAAAGCAATGCAATCCTTCTCCGCTGTAAGGCAGTGTAAAAGAAATCATCATATACAGTGACTATATAATGAGCTCATATATAAAATAATGTCTTATAATGTTGCATAACATGTTAAATTTCCTATAATCAAATGTTTTTGAAATGAAAATTAACTTTCTTTGATGTCATTTGCTATCGTATATACATATATACATGTTTAATTTACTACCGAAACGTAAGCAATTGAGGAGAGAATTAAAGAAAATAGATGGTTGGTTGGTTGATTAGTGTTTTACGTCGCTTTCAGCAATATTTCAGTTATATCGCGACATGGAAGCAGGAGGTAACTTCTTAAACATAGTGGCGCAACCCGGGAATCGAACCCGGATCGTCAGCGCCGCAAGCCAAGCGCTTAACCACTACATTCATACTACACTCTTGGCATAGTACTATTCTTTCTCTTTTATCTGTCTACATTAGTATATATCTGCCTAACTGTAAGTGTATGGATTTTTTATGAATACATTGTACTTTCGCGGATGCAGAGGGATGGACTGGGGAGTCTGAACCCATCCTGAGATTCGGCGAAAATTACTCTTCTTGTTATTTTTCAATGTGATGTAAGTAATAATACACACAAAAACATAGATGGACCCCCTCTCTGAAAATTTCAGTCGGATGGACCCCTCTTGACTAAATTTCTGGATCCGCGCCTGTTGTATCCACTTTCTGACAGAATCAAAATTTAATGTGGGGACTTTGTACTGTGGGGACTTTGAGGTAGAATTACGGCATTGATAACTATGCTTTTTCATCTAACATAATGAATAATGGAGTTCACATATTGTGGTTCATCATTTAAAACACTATACAGTGAAAGATACGACGTTTTAAAATATTCCACACATGCTTGTTACTTGGTGGACTTGGTTTATATTCCACACATGCTTGTTACTTGGTGGACTTCGTTTATATTGGCCTCTGTAGAGAGTTGTGTAGGAATTGTCTGTCTTTGTATATTACGTATCGATTGATAGTGCTGCCTTACTAAATGTAGTTGATTATTCATTCATTCATTCATAAACAGACAATAAGTCAATCACTTGAATACATAATGCTACCTAACCGACTTTATATATTCTGATAATATCATCTAAATGAAGTACAAATAATATGATATAAATGTAGTACAGATAATATGATATAAATGTAGTATAGATAGTATGATATAAATGTAGTACAGATAATATGATATAAATGTAGTACAGATAATATGATATAAATGTAGTACAGTATGATATAAATGTAGTACAGATAATATGATATAAATGTGGTATGGATAATATGATATAAATATAGTACAGATAATATGATATAAATATAGTACTGATAATATGATATAAATGTAGTACAGATAGTATGATATAAATGTAGTACAGATAATATGATATACATGTAGTACAGATAGTATGATATAAATGTAGTATGGATAATATGATATAAATATAGTACAGATAATATGATATAAATATAGTATAGATAGTATGATATAAATGTAGTACAGATAATATGATATAAATGTAGTACAGATAGTATGATATAAATGTAGTACAGGTAATATGATATAGATATAGTACAGATAATATGATATAAATGTAGAACAGATAATATGATATAAATGTAGTATGGATAATATGATATAAATATAGTACAGATAATAGATATAAATATAGTACAGATAGTATGATATAAATGTAGTACAGATAATATGATATACATATAGTACAGATAATATGATACAAATGTAGTACAGATAATATGGTATTAATATAGTAATGATAATATGTTATAAATGTAGTATGGATAATATGATATGAATTTAGTACAGATAATATGATATAAATATTGTACAGATAATATGATATAAATATAGTACAGATAATATGATATAAATGTAGTACAGATAGTACAGATAATATATATAAATGTAGTACAGGTAATATGATATAGATATAGTACAAATAATATGATATAAATGTAGCATAGATAGTATGATATGAATGTAATACAGAAAATATTGTATAAATATAGTACAGATAATATGATATAAATGTAGCATAGATAGTATGATATGAATGTAATACAGAAAATATTGTATAAATATAGTACAGATAATATGATATAGATGTAGTACAGATAATATGATATAAATATAGTAATGATAGTATTATATAAATGTAGTATAGATAATATGATATGAATTAGTACAGATAATATGATATAAATATTGTACAGATATATATATAGTAATATGATATATATAAATGTACAGATAAATAGTAAATGATATGATAAAATGAATATAAATAATAATATATAAATATAATAATAATATGTAGATATAATATGATATAAATGTAATAAATGTATAATATATAAATATATAATAAATTTATGATAAATGTACATACATATATCTATGTACATGTACTTTCCGATAATATAGCAGTAAATACAAATCGAGAAGCTGATGACACTGATAAAGTCAGTAACACTCGACCCGGAGCTCTTATTTGGACTAAAATGTCAATATAAATTTATCAAATTGACAACAATTATATGAAATTATATGAAGAGCTAGGATATCGTCTACAAGCAGAATAAATTCTACACAAAATCCATGTACTCTGTATTCAGAGGGGATGCTTACAATGCGTAGAGCAGGCAACACAGCACTGCCGGTAGTAATGACGAATTGATGGCCCCAAGCGAATTACAAACTAATTACCAACCAATGATTTACAGAGTCTTTAAAGCACCTGCTTCTCCATTAATTATAAAGTTTTCCGTAATGTCGCTTTGGGATAAATTTACATGATCTCAATGTTGAAATAGCATCAAGATCTTTATACCCTGATTACCATTTTAATTTATATAAGGATTATTGTAGGTATAGATAATAAGGGAACTATTTAGGCTCATAGAATGAGGCCATACTGTAAGGAGTGGCTTAATGCTAATGTCCTATAATGGTACCGCATACAACATAGCTCTCAAACCTCTAGAGTATCAAAATTATTAATTATGTAACGATCCCGTCTTACAATTTCTGAACACGGAAGAAAAACAGTCGATGTATATCAAATTCAGACAAGTATAAATTCCGATATGGTGTCTGGAATGAACAGAATGTGATGGCAAAATATGAAGTGTGCACAAGATACAACTAAGTAAAGGACAAAAGAAAATATAGAAACATAAATCTATTTATGATATGGATATCATATCTTTACCAATATTTGTTGTATAATAGAAAAATTTCATTTGTACGACACAGCTGATAAAAGCAGGTGGTTCGAACCCCCCTTCCGCCCCGGAGGCGCATCGGTGTCCTGTCTTTCAGATGAACAACAAGTCCCGTGTCTTGGTAGTCGTGACACATAAAGGATTCCTAACTGCTTCGGGTGGGTCTGTTGCAACGGTACTAAATTTTTGTACTTCTTTGCATAAAATGGATGATGTCAACATTTCAAGTGCAATAAAACTTAATGTGACGAACAACAACAACAAAAAAATGAAATAAATAAATAACATATCTGATGATGACCAGTGTAAACCAATGTTTCTCTTCATAAACTGACCTAGTCGCTAGTCCGTCTTGGCCGCGGGAGCGAATCCCAATTCGACAGCGGTTAGATACTACAGTGAGTTTCAGTCTTCTCGACCACCGCGTCAAATAAATAAATAAACAAACAAATAAATAAATAAATTAACACATAAATGTGACGTTCTTGTCATGTTGTTGCAATAAGATATGGTATAATACTTGGGACAAAATCTTATAATTAGTTCTTTTTCCTGATCACCCGGTGATGTAATACTCCCTCTATGCTATCAGCCGTTATAGTTTAGCCTCGACAAGTGCCACCGTTTACACATGTCGATTCCCATCACAATAAACATACACAGTTTCTATTTTGATGAGTTTTTTGTCTTAATAGTTGACATTAATGTGATTTTGATGTAAGAATAAGACCGGGAGTATATTACCAGTTCCCAGCGCTGCCTTCCTCGTGTGTAACCCTGCGAGTAAAGCGGTTGATTTACACCAAATGAGGAACATGATAAATCGCGGCTGAAAAATATTATCTCTGGGAACGACACATAATAACACACACATTATTATTAATTGAAAAGAATGATGACGTTGTGGTTGCTGTATTACACTCGGAACTACCTTATCTTTTTCTCCTTCTGTTTGGGCTTAAGAAAATTGTGTGAATTTCGACGGAGTCCTGCGTTCAGAACGATGTTTTATTTATGAACTGTTGTTCTTGGGCGGATCCAGAATCTTTTCCAGGGGGTCCAGATCAGCCAAAAGAAGTGGGGAGGGGGGGGGGGGTTAGGTTCGAGTCTATGATTCTCGGTAAATTTTATATCAAATAAATGGAAAAATGCATTTTTTACGATTTCTAGGGAGGAGAGTGTCCCGTACCCCCTGACCAAGTAGTACATTGATATTGTTGGTGCTCTTAGCGGTTTTATTGGATTGTGTCAACAATTCAAAAGATTAGTTATATCACATCCACATGCAGCCTATTTACCTTTCTATGTGATAACTCAATAAAATGATGTATTACACGAAGCCCAACGTTCACCTTTTGAACCATTTGATTTTTATTGGGGGAGGGGGGGGGGTGCAGAAAGACTTTTCACCGACCTGAATATTTTTTTTTTGTTTTGCCAAATTTGAGGCGGACTTTTTTTTTGCAAAGTCTTCCTGTCCCCACCATAAAAATCAAATGGTTGCTCCATAATAGAGCTGATCTTGGAAAAATAATACTACGATCTGGTAAGAAATTGATCTGTTCATTGAAATAAAAGTCGTAAATTCTTAGTGTAAGTGTTTAATTGTTGACAGAAGCGGTTGAACCGCGAACCCTGGGCGGTATCATAAAAAATCACATGTTTTTATGTAAGAATTTACTCTGACCAAAACCATACGATGTCGATATAAAAATAGTGTTTACGATCAGAGGATCTTGCATTAGTATGATTGTGGCGATAAAATAGTGGAATCGAATAATACTGTTTATTTAGATATCGAGTCTCCGAAAGCAATATACCTGATTTTAGCTTACCTCAAAATATCTATATTTAGGGGTATTCTTTTTACAAGTTTGTTGTCCTATATCAGTCTGTATTATGTCATCATATATTCATATCAATTATATCGCATTCGGATAAGGTTGAGTTAGATCAAGAGTATTGATAGAAGCTACTCTAATAAATGAAATTATGATCTCTAAACCAAAATGAAATTATATATCTCTGTCTCTCAAATATAATGAAAATTAATTCTTCTACTAACATTACTTCACAAAACTTACTCGACAAGAAGGTGACAGTAAGATGAAGATTTAATGCTAACATTAGGAAACATCTGCTATTCGAACACTTACCTGGATTTATTGCCACTTCAACAGAGGTCACGTGAGTCAGAATCACGATTGAGATCACTAACAAGTACTCACACATCTGAAAATATAGAGATAACTGCATTCAGAAAGATAATAAACAATAACCTTAAAATAATCTGAAAACTAAATATAATAAAAATATCATATATAAGTTCTGACCAGATAAAGTGATACATGCTTATAAACATAACGACTTCATATAAAGCGTGATAGGTAAATTATTTATGTATCTGAATCAGACCGAGACGAAATTTCAAACCTATATACCCCTATTATCTAACAATGGATTGTTTTGGCTTGGTTTTTTTTTAGACAAGACCTGGATTTGTCACTTTAAATAGATCGAAATATACATACAACATAACACTAATATCAACATGCCACGGCATTAGTACAATCAGAACGTTTTAGTGCATTGTTAAGCATCCAACAGCTCATGATTCCTTCAAAGGAATAGGCAAAAACATCCCCACTTATACTTAATGAATTATTCCATTTGTGATATAATATGCATTCCTCAACACATTCCAAAGCAAAACAAAAACCCTACAGAAAATAAAGATTGGACTAGAACAGCATCAGAAAAAATCCCTCATTACTGGCAGAGAGTTCATCGGATTATAACTGTAATAGTCATTATATATTTCATGGTTCTATAGCAGACAATATCAGATTTGAAGGAGCTATTGCAGAGGGAATTAGTCCGGCAAATGACGCGATAACTTTCCCAAGAATTCTCTCCCGACACTTCATCTCCGGAACTGGTCGGCGATCTTCTTCAAACCGGTAGTCAGAGCACTATACGAGAATAACTGCTGATCTGAGAAAAGAGACAGAGAGAGAATAGAAGCTCTCCAAATAACTTAATGGCGTCCTCTCAGTATGTTTTGTTAAGTCCATTAATTAATTAATTTATTAATTAATGGCTAGATAAATGGATGTTTTTCAAGTCAATATCTCATCTATGTTATGGTGAAACCATTTGTACGCAACACAATTAGCGTATTTTTGTGAAATGGAAGTTTTTGAATCCGTTACAAATTGGCTGTCTGACAATGTTTGAAGATTAAATTCGTATTGTTGTCCTTTTGTCGTTATGATGCAAACTCACCATTAACTATGAATCTGATAGGACATGAACTTGACATCATGCAAATATACGGAACAACTCATATTTTCTACATGTAACAGATAGAATACGAATAAAGTGATTTTAAAAAGGTCACAGAGAAAAGGTCACAGAGAAAAGGATCTATGAACTCTGAATGTTCAGTATGTATAAATATGTCATGGTCGTATTGTATTTAATATTTTTCGCTGTAGTATTTCCCCTTTTGTTTCTTACTGTTAAATTTCTATTGTAACACTAAAGTGAACGTCAGTAGACCAAACATTATTATCTATCTCAACAGCATGATACAGTACCCTTCTAGTCCATTATTTGAGCAGCATGATACAGTATCCTTCTAGTCTGTTATTTGAGCAGCATGATACAGTGTTCTTCTAGTCTGTTATTTGAGCAGCATGATACAGTATCCTTCTAGTCTGTTATTTGAGCAGCATGATACAGTATCCTTCTAGTCCATTATTTGAGCAGCATGATATAGTATCCTTCTAGTCCATTATTTGAGCAGCATGATACAGTATCCTTCTAGTCCATTATTTGAGCAGCAGGATACAGTATCCTTCTAGTCTGTTATTTGAGCAGCATGATACAGTATCCTTCTAGTCTGTTATTTGAGCAGCATGATACAGTATCCTTCTAGTCTATTATTTGAGCAGCATGATACAGTATCCTTCTATTCTATTATTTGAGCAGCATGATACAGTTTCCTTCTAGTCTGTTATTTGAGCAGCATGATACGGTATCCTTCTAGTCTGTTATTTGAGCAGCATGATACGGTATCCTTCTAGTCTATTATTTGAGCAGCATGATACGATATCCTTCTAGTCTATTATTTGAGCAGCATGATACAGTATCCTTCTAGTCTATTATTTGAGCAGCATGATATGGCATCCTTCTAGTCTATTATTTGAGCAGCATGATACGGCATCCTTCTAGTCTATTATTTGAGCAGCATGATACGGTATCCTTCTAGTCTATTATTTTTAGCAGCATGATACAGTATCCTTCTAGTCTATTATTTGAGCAGCATGATACGGCATCCTTCTAGTCTATTATTTGAGCAGCATGATACGGCATCCTTCTAGTCTATTATTTGAGCAGCATGATACAGTATCCTGCTAGTCTATTTTTTGAGCAGCAGGATACAGTATCCTTCTATTCTATTATTTGAGCAGCATGATACAGTATCTTTCTATTCTATTATTTGAGCAGCATGATACAGTTTCCTTCTAGTCTGTTATTTGAGCAGCATGATACGGTATCCTTCTAGTCCATTATTTGAGCAGCATGATACGGCATCCTTCTAGTCTGTTATTTGAGCAGCATGATACAGTATCCTTCTAGTCTATTATTTGAGCAGCATGATACGGCATTCTTCTAGTCTATTATTTGAGCAGCATGATATAGTATTCTTCTAGTCTATTATTTGAGCAGCATGATACGGCATCCTTCTAGTCTATTATTTGAGCAGCAGGATACGGTATCCGTCTAGTCTATTATTTGAGCAGCAGGATACAGTATCCTTCTAGTCTATTATTTGAGCAGCATGATACAGTATCCTTCTATTCTATTATTTGAGCAGCATGATACAGTTTCCTTCTAGTCTGTTATTTGAGCAGCATGATACGGTATCCTTCTAGTCTGTTATTTGAGCAGCATGATACAGTATCCTTCTAGTCCATTATTTGAGCAGCATGATACGGCATCCTTCTAGTCTGTTATTTGAGCAGCATGATACGGTATCCTTCTAGTCTATTATTTGAGCAGCATGATACGGTATCCTTCTAGTCTATTATTTTTAGCAGCATGATACAGTATCCTTCTAGTCTATTATTTGAGCAGCATGATACAGTATCCTTCTAGTCTATTATTTGAGCAGCATGATACAGTATCCTTCTAGTCTATTATTTGAGCAGCATGATACGGCATCCTTCTAGTCTATTATTTGAGCAGCATGATACGGTATCCTTCTAGTCTATTATTTGAGCAGCATGATACAGTATCCTTCTAGTCTATTATTTGAGCAGCATGATACAGTATCCTTCTAGTCTATTATTTGAGCAGCATGATACAGTATCCTTCTAGTCTATTATTTGAGCAGCAGGATACGGTATCCGTCTAGTCTATTATTTGAGCAGCAGGATACAATATCCTTCTAGTCTATTATTTGAGCAGCATGATACAGTATCCTTCTAGTCTATTATTTGAGCAGCATGATACAGTATCCTTCTATTCTATTATTTGAGCAGCATGATACAGTTTCCTTCTAGTCTGTTATTTGAGCTATATGATACAGTTTCCTTCCAGTCTGTTATTTGAGTAGCATGATACAGTATCCTTCTAGTCTATTATTTGAGCAGCATGATACAGTATCCTTCTAGTCTATTATTTGAGCAGCAAGATACAGTATCCTTCTACTCTGTTATTTGAGCAGCATGATACATTATCCTTCTAGTCTATTTTTTATGTTGATCGTTGTCACTAAGACGTTTGTCCTGCTGATGGACCGTGGTTTATCGAGGATATGGTTTGTCTTGGTTTTGCAATCGAATATTTTTTTATGTTTTATTCTTATCTGTCACCCAGGTAAGATGTCTTTTTATGTACTTACAGGTATTCTTGTCTACATGTCCGTCAGAAATTTTGTCACACAGATGAATCAGATGTTCAGCTGAATCTATCCCAGCTCTTCTTCAATTTAAGCAAATCTTTTGATAATTAAACTCAAACCTCCCACGTACATACATCTTTACAGCATATTCTAACATACATTCTTCATGTTGCACCTTAAAACAAGATACACTGATTGTCTGATGTCTACCATCATGGGTTGTCGCTGTGAAATATTGTTTTGTCGCAAATCACTTACAAAGCCATCCGCGTAGGAGCAATAAATTCTGGAAAAAATGAGTAATGTCTAGACAAAATCTTCAGTTCAACGAATCCATAAATTTATCATTTATTCATGTATATAATTCTTTATATTTTTAGGGAGGGGGGTTGTGTTAACACACAAACTGTCAAACATATTTATATTTATATTTTTCATTTAGATTCGCACTTTATTTTTCATGCATTTTGTAAAATCTCTAACTTAGAGGAAATCAGTTTCTGTAAGTGATCGTCATTAAAAGATCATACGTAAGTATATAAAGCAATATGTAGGCCAACATTAACAAAAATGTTTTAGTATCTATTTATCTTTAATAAATGGACCTATCCCCCGCCTACAAATTTAATCGACAATAAATTCGCCTCAAGATGATATACCATTTTAACCTCACGCATTAATACATGACGTAAATCACCAATAGAATAGATAGATATTAATTCCTCGATCTGGAAAAAAATCTCCGCTCTTCGTGCAACATGTCATAAAGCAGTGGAGAGGTATTAGAGAAATGCGTTTTGATGACAACATTCAAAGCCTTGATCTATCCGTCTCGATTTCCTCATCAACAGTGATTTGCTGGAGCGCTCCATGATCCGGGATAGAGCTCGGTGATCTCAAAGGATGCCAAGAAACGGCTAGAGGGATCAACTCGCCGACATCATGGCCATATAGACAAAATGAATTATGATACCTCGGAGTCGGCGAAAAATTCCTCCTGACATGCAAATAAATTTCCTTGTATTGAAAGGAGAGATGACTCTGTTTGTGGAATTTATGATGTTTATGTATTAGCAATTCAGCGATTCAGATTCTAAACAATGAAAGGTGGCGATGTCACAAGGAAAAGTACGATATTGGTGATGAAATGAAAATATTTATCCATTTTTCATAGAAGAAGAAGAAGAAGCTTCGAATATTGTCTAGTGTGAGAGTACAGACTAAAGATGTGTTATTCCAGTGCTTGGGGCCAGATAGCCGACCGAAGTCTCCTAATTTCTGCAACTGCCATATTGTCAAGCACAGTGACTATGTAAATAGAAACCGAATTCGTAGAAATGGGCGTAGTAATACAGACCACATATCAGACGTGACATAAAGAATACATAATAGTTAACAATCCTCCTAAAATATAATCCCAATTTGCCATCACAAAAATGAATGGCACATTATAAAGAATTACATGTATGTACTAATTATACTTACATACTTCACGTTTTGTTTCAAGATGATGATACATATACAAATCAGAATTGTTTTCGGCTGTGTTTTCACTTTTACACATTCGTTAAACAATACCATATTGTGCTCTGTGACTTAAGCTATCTCTCTCTCTCTCTGTTTTTATTTCGTTATATGTACACTTTAAAGTGACAGCATGTAGACTCATTCCTCATATTGCATTATCTCTTATCCACTGCATCCTATATTGATTATGATGTATGTAAATTGGAAAGGCTTTCTGAGCAGTATATCAAGGCCGTGTATTATGCCATTTTTGACAAGCTGTTTAAAGATCACAAAAAGCGAATCAATGAATGACTGCATTTTCGCTCCATAACTGAGTGTTTTGACATTTTCGACATGCATGAGCAATTGTTTCCATTGTGAATTATGTATGATATTCTCACTTTATTATACTTTTCCAATTATGAAATTGGTACTTATGGGAATGAAAAAGCAGAATATAATATTTTTCCCTACAGTAAATTTCAAAAGCAAAGTAAAAGAGCAAGTATATAAGTTGAACACAGATTTATAAAAAGAATGTATTGTATATGTAAAAGTAAATCGTTTGAACACTACACATTTTTCTATATTTCTGAATTATTCAAGATGTTCTTCCATATCTTTTTTAAAATTTTCTTTATCATTTTTTTCCAGATCATGTCATGGCCGTTTGCATCTGTTGTTAGTATATCATCCATTATATGGTGTTTTCTAGTATAAATTGAAATAATACCAGTAGCAAAGCAGGTTAAATACTGCACTAGGACTTAGGGATTACGTGCGAGTGTTTTACAAAAACTGACAGGGTATCGAAGAATACCCTGTCAGAAATTGAGTTTCATTGCGAGGCGTTAGCCGACGTCACAGTCCAAAAACTGCAGGGTATCATGACGTCGTCATATCAAAAACTACAGGGTATCGTGAATACCCGTGCAGATTTTAAATCGGACAGCCAATGGGATAGCGTGTTACAAACAAATGCATTAGAATTACCCTTACCTCTCACCTCCAACCAGTCTTGACCTTATGAAGGGTACACGTGACAGGTCAGTAATCTTGATGACAAAAGGGCACCTGTTACAGCTTAGTGATTCCGATTTTACAAGGGAACATGGTGTTAGTAATTCCGGCGTGACAAGGTCGTTGTTGTAGGTCAGTAATTCAAGCATCACAAAGTACCTGTTGTAGGTCAGTAATGGTAGCATCACAAAGTACCTGTTGTAGGTCAGTAATTCCAGCGTGACAAAGTAATCTTTGTAGGTCAGTGATTGCTGGGTAACAAAGTAATCGTTGTAGGTCAGTGATTGCTGGGTGACAAAATAATTGTTGTAGGTCAGTGATTGCTGGGTGACAAAGTACCTGTTATAGGTAAGAGATTCCAGGGTGACAATGTAGCTGTTGTAGGTCAGTAATTCCAGTGTGACAAAGTACCGGGTATAGGTCAGTAATAATTTCTATTAAGGTCAGTAATTGCTGGGTGACAAAGTAACTGTTATAAATTAGAGATTCCAGCGTGACAAAGTAGCTGTTGTAGGTCAGTAATTTCAGTGTGACAAAGTACCTGGTATAGGTCAGTGATTCCATGGTGACAAAGTACCTGTCGTAGGTCAGTAATTTCAGCGTGACAAAGTAACTGTTGTAGGTCAGTGATTCCAGCGTGACAGCGTGCCTGTTGTAGGTGAGTAATAACAACATGACAGTGTACCTGTTGTAGGTGAGTAATAACAGTGTGACAAGGCACCTGTTGTAGGTCAGTTATTCCAGCGTGACAATTTGCCTGTTGTAGGTCAGTAATTCCGGCTTGACAAGGGTTCGTATTGTAGATCGGTAAATTCGATCTGACAATGGATCCTGTTAGCGTCGGTGAGTTTGGTTTGATCAGGATTTGCGTTGTAGGTAGCTGAGTCCGACTTGACAATGGTTGATCTCTGTTGTGTGTCAGTGAGTCTGGTTTGATCAGGGTTCTTGCTGTAGGTTTGTGAGTTCGACTTTACAATGGTTCTCGTTGTACGTCAGTGAATTCACCTTGACAATGTATCTGTTGTACGTCAGTGAGTCTGGCTTGACAGTGATTCGTGCTGTAAGTCGGTGAGTCCGGCCCGATAAGGGTACCTGTTTCAAGTCGAAAACGACTCCCACTTATTAGGGTATCTGTTGTAGGTCAGTATGTCCGTTTTGACAAGGATATTATCGCATGTCAGTGAATACGACTTTCCTCACATGTAAATAACTACAGGTATCCATCATATAAGTAAAATAATCATGATGTTTCACAATCTTATTGAAACGCGACTTGTACTTCGTTCCTCTACGCTACTCTCCATGTACAAGATCTTACAACTGCCGATTCGAGGTCATTTCAGGATGACCTTTCAGTACAGCCAGTCAGAATTTGAGTTAGAGATCTTTCGGTATTGTTTGTATGTAATATAACACCGAAAAATCTCTAACTCCATTCTGATTGGCTGTTCTGAAAGGTCATCCTGAGATGACCTCGAATCGGCAGTAGTAAGATCTTGTACATGGAGAGTAGCGTAGAGGAGCGAAATACAAATCGCGTTTTAATAAGATTGGATGTTTCATATCAAATAAGTAATAGGTTTTTATTGATTGATTGATTGATTTTTGTTTTACGTCACACCACGAATATTTCACGTATATGGCGACGGCATCTGCCTGATGCGGGGCATACAAATTTTGACCTTTGCAACGGACCCACCCGAAGCAGTGAGGGATCTTTAACGTGCCATCCATACCACGACACGGGACCTCGGTTTTTACTGTCTCATCCGAAAGACATGACACCGGCACGACCAGAGTGGGACTCGAACACCGGCCTCCCAATCAGGAGTCCGACGCGATACCACTAGGCCACGCCGGCTTAAAATAAGTAATAGGCAGCAGGAGAACAAAAGAAGGTGGTTGAAATAATCCATGATTAAGTTTTGTGTCTTTGAATCATTGAAATCCTGATACTTAGAAAAGTTCTAGCCATTTCTGCGGAGCTTCGGTAACCCCAATGGATAATACATAATTGTTAATATTTATATCTAACGTTTGTTCTCCTTTGATAAAGAATCGATAACTTGTTCTGTTGTGGTTTTTTTTAATCCTACGTCATACGGTGTTTATCCTAGAGATATACTCGCGCCAGTAAGAACTTGATTTATGTATCAAATGAGTTGATATTAACAAAGAAAAAGTTACAACGGTACATTCGAATGACGACCAGAAATTGACGCATAATGTATATTTTTGACAGCAATATTCCCGTTCATTTCTATACATAACTGACAAGTATTTACTATTATTATCTAATCATTCTTCGATTATTCTTCGAAAATTGCATCTTTTCGATTCTTGGTATTCGTAAACATATGACATACCTTAACATTAAGTGTAACCTCGTGGTGTATTCTGGGAAATTATACCACACGATTCCTCCCTGTGTGAATGAATCTCTTCCGTGTCTCAATATGATCGAAAAACAATATGATGCACGCCTTACTTGTTCTTACTTATACAACGTTATAGAAAGCCAAAAACAATGTAATAAACAAGTTATTTACTAAACATAAGGAAATATAAGCGCACTTGGTATTGGCGTAAAGGCACCGAGTTTTATGTCTGTAACTTACGGATATCTTTCAAATTGTGTTTATGACTACACACACATACACACACACGCCACACACACACTCACACATACACACTGTGTGTAGGTGTTTATGTGTGTGTATGACGACCAGGGTAGTAAAAATATTCCGTTCAATGACGAACTGAGAAGGTTACCTCTATCACATGTATAGGTAATAGACAACAGGTGCCTTTATGTATGATTTGCTTTTGATATATAACCTCGTCCTGGGTAGCAAGGATGTTCAGAAAGAGAGAGCAAACAAATCATTGTGCCCAGCAGATATTTACAGAAATAATAATAATAAAAATTGAATATTTCTATAAATGTTGTACGAAAACTTAAAAATCAAATCCAACCTATAACAGTGTCTGTAGCCATGGCAACACTCTATTCTCGTTATAGAATAACAATTGTCTTACCGCCATGTCTGTTGCGCCAAAACCCCCAAAACTTTCAAGCAAACTAATTCATCAATCAAATCAAACAGTGTCAATCATTTCTGCCGAATTGAATGATACAATAACAACTTCAGAGAGAAAGGCTGCGATTGCTAACTGGCTTAAATATGGCGAATGTGAGAGTGTTGCACGGGTCTCTCTTGAAATAAATCGTCAACAGTGTAAACGTCCTCAAACACTTAAGTGATTACAGTATAATAAAGTTCTATACAGACCATTACTTGTCCAGTTACAGGAGATAAAGAGGAGCAGAGATGTAGAACTACACAGAAATCGAGAAGGAAAGAAATTAAGACAGTTCTGTTTGCTTATTTACATCATCTTATCATTATCTTATTTCATTCCAAAGAAAAGAGAAATGGAAAAACTAAAAACTAAATTGCAATCGCAATTCATTAGAGCATGTACATGCATTTCACCACACGCATTAAGCAAAGTAAAAAGATTAAACTGTAGTAATTAATCGTAGGGAAATATTCAAGACTTTTTAAAAATCATCTCCACGAGTATCGGGTTACTGCTGCATGATTCAAACCTCGCAATAGACGTAAACTTGTGCGTGTGTGTGTGTGTACATAAAACAATTGAAAAGGTTGTGCTTTTCTTTCGTTTTCGATGATAGAAATGTTTACTAGAGCTTATATGTTTGAAGAAAAATCACGCGAAGGATCGATCGATTGATCAATCAGTCAATGAATCACGCGATGGATCGATCTATTGATCAGTCAGTTAATCAATCAATCAATCAATCAATCAATCAATCAATCAATGTTTAGTTTCTCCCTTTGCTTTATATACAGTATACGTGCTAATTCATCGTAAATTATTGTTGAGCATTGTGTGCAATATCTAACACAAAATCGTAGTCTTCAAACAATCAAGGCTTCAATCAATGAAGTGTTAAATAAAGGGATAAATTCCGATAATTGTGTACTGCGGCTGTAAAGTACTCCGTTTCAAATATTATTTATTTAGATACTGTCCTCTGTTTTGTGTAAATTTTGGGATCTTTACATAACTTCATCAACTTAACGACCATCAAGAGAGATAAATCACAATGACGATTCATGCATTATTAAGCTATATTTCTACACCGAAAAGTGTGAATTACCAACAGGTATGGCAAAAAATAAATAGTAAATACGTTTCTAATGACAAAGTATGAATAATTAATGATCACCATCCTGATTTTCTGTTCTTAATGCAACGGAATTTTGTGCACAATGTACATAATATTTCATTACTGGGTAGGGCCGTTACAGTTCTGCTTCTTTTGTGTTTTAACGTGACACGATATTACATCCGGGCAATGTGGTGTCATGAAGTGCGACGTGGGATCATGTGATATCCTGGATAGATGTTGTTAACAGAGGTGTCTTTTGTGTGATATATAAATGTATCATGACTAAATGCTGCAGTATATGACAGGTCTGATGACAGACCACTGACTAAATGCTGCAGTATATGACAGGCCTGATGACAGACCACTGACTTAATGCTGCAGTATATGACAGGCCTGATGACAGACCACTGACTTAATGCTGCAGTATAAGACAGGCCTGATGACAGACCACTGACTAAATGCTGCAGTATATGACAGGCCTGATGACAGACCACTGACTAAATGCTGCAGTATATGACAAGTCTGATGACAGACCACTGACTTAATGCTGCAGTATATGACAGGCCTGATGACAGACCACTGACTAAATGCTGCAGTATATGACAGGCCTGATGACAGACCACTGACTTAATGCTGCAGTATATGACAGGCCTGATGACAGACCACTGACTTAATGCTGCAGTATAAGACAGGCCTGATGACAGACCACTGACTAAATGCTGCAGTATATGACAGGCCTGATGACAGACCACTGACTAAATGCTGCAGTATATGACAAGTCTGATGAAGGACCACTGACTTAATGCTGCAGTATATGACAGGCCTGATGACAGACCACTGACTTAATGCTGCAGTATAAGACAGGCCTGATGACAGACCACTGACTAAATGCTGCAGTATATGACAGGCCTGATGACAGACCACTGACTTAATGCTGCAGTATATGACAGGTCTGATGACAGACCACTGACTTAATGCTGCAGTATATGACAGGCCTGATGACAGACCACTGACTTAATGTTGCAGTATATGACAGGCCTGATGACAGACCACTGACTTAATGCCGCAGTATATGACAGGTCTGATGACAGACCATTGACTTAATGCTGCAGTATAAGACAGGCCTGATGACAGACCACTGACTTAATGCTGCAGTATATGACAGGTCTGATGACAGACCACTGACTTAATGTTGCAGTATATGACAGGCCTGATGACAGACCACTGACTTAATGCCGCAGTATATGACAGGTCTGATGACAGACCACTGACTTAATGCCGCAGTATATGACAGGCCTGATGACAGACCACTGACTTAATGCTGCAGTATAAGACAGGCCTGATGACAGACCACTGACTTAATGCTGCAGTATGTGGCAGGCCTGATGACAGATCACTGACTTAATGCTGCAGTATATGACAGGTCTGATGACAGACCACTGACTAAATGCTGCAGTATATGACAAGTCTGATGACAGATAATTGACTTAATGCTGCAGTATATGACAGGTCTGATGACAGACCACTGACTTAATGCTGCAGTATATGACAGGCCTGATGACAGACCACTGACGTAATGCCGCAGTATATGACAGGCCTGATGACAGACCACTGACTTAATGCCGCAGTATATGACAGGCCTGATGACAGACCACTGACTTAATGCCGCAGTATATGACAGGTCTGATGACAGACCACTGACTTAATGCCGCAGTATATGACAGGCCTGATGACAGACCACTGACTAAATGCTGCAGTATATGACAGGCCTGATGACAGACCACTGACTTAATGCTGCAGTATATGACAGGCCTGATGACAGACCACTGACTTAATGCTGCAGTATATGACAGGCCTGATGACAGACCACTGACTTAATGCTGCAGTATAAGACAGGCCTGATGACAGACCACTGACTAAATGCTGCAGTATATGACAGGCCTGATGACAGACCACTGACTAAATGCTGCAGTATATGACAAGTCTGATGACAGACCACTGACTTAATGCTGCAGTATATGACAGGCCTGATGACAGACCACTGACTTAATGCTGCAGTATAAGACAGGCCTGATGACAGACCACTGACTAAATGCTGCAGTATATGACAGGCCTGATGACAGACCACTGACTTAATGCTGCAGTATATGACAGGTCTGATGACAGACCACTGACTTAATGCTGCAGTATATGACAGGCCTGATGACAGACCACTGACTTAATGTTGCAGTATATGACAGGCCTGATGACAGACCACTGACTTAATGCCGCAGTATATGACAGGTCTGATGACAGACCACTGACTTAATGCTGCAGTATATGACAGGTCTGATGACAGACCACTGACTTAATGCTGCAGTATATGACAGGCCTGATGACAGACCACTGACGTAATGCCGCAGTATATGACAGGCCTGATGACTGACCACTGACTTTATGCTGCAGTATAAGACAGGCCTGATGACAGACCACTGACTTAATGCTGCAGTATGTGGCAGGCCTGATGACAGATCACTGACTTAATGCTGCAGTATATGACAGGTCTGATGACAGACCACTGACTTAATGCTGCAGTATATGGCAGGCCTGATGACAGACCACTGACTAAATGCTGCAGTATATGACAGGTCTGATGACAGACCACTGACTTAATGCTGCAGTAGATGACAGGTCTGATGACAGACCACTGACTAAATGCTGCAGTATATGACAGGTCTGATGACAGACCACTGACTTAATGCTGCAGTGTATGACAGGTCTGATGACAGACCACTGACTTAATGCCGCAGTATATGACATGTCTGATGACAGACCACTGACTAAATGCTGCAGTATATGACAGGTCTGATGACAGATCACTACTATGCTGATAATAACAGAATAGAAGCATTTTAATATGATTGGTCAATCATTTGAAATGGCAAAACTAATCCAAGGTAATAAAGAATATTTCAATAATGATTCAAGCATTGCTGTGTACAGGATTATAAATTCATTTGATCACTATGTCTACCTCAGTTGAAATAATGTATTTTCCCCTTTCCCTCATCGATTCTGTATGTATTTCCCTTATATCCCCCCCCCCCATTTCTAAACTTTAAATCCCCATTTCCTGTACTATATCATTTTCATTTTATTTTTACTCTTATTTTACATCTTCATCTTATATCTTGCTCTTCTATCAACTTATTTTCTATTTGATTTACATTTTTAAACTTTACATTTCAACACTATCATTTTCATCTGTTCATAATGTTCTCACTGGTCAGAAATGGTTGGTATAATTTAGATTTTAAAATATTCTTACATGTATCTATTTAACATGACAATATAAAGGTATTTACACTTTCCGAAAACTATTAATCAAAGACATTAAGCCTTACCCTAGACCGAAGCGGTACCGCCTTTCCTCCAGATAAAGTCTATAAACACCTGATTATACTAAACATACCACTCAGTGGACTCGGTAGTCCGTGAATGCTGGAGTCAATGTGGATTTGATTGCAATCTTAAACAGCTTTAATACACAACAACAAGCCTGACCTAACCCAATCTATACACAACATAAGATGTATCACTTTATGCCATTATTTCTACTGCAGCAAGGAAGATCTTATTGAGATATTTTCATCAAAGGAATTATTCCCTCCCTCAGTCATTAACCCTTGAACCCCAGCTATGCCATAAAGCATCTGCCTTAAGACACGATCTGTTTATTGGTAAGCCAACACTTCCCTGGTTCAACCTGTGGTATTGGGTTGCAAATCGAACACGTAGGAATTAAAAGGTTATATCCCATTAATGAGGGTAGATAACGATACTACAATATATGATATACATGTGCCACAATGCATAGTAAGATGTGTCTGAAATGTTCTTTGTTACCCATATTTGTTAATTGCAAAAGATGTTATATAACACCGGTGAAAATTAGAGTTTGGCACACAAATAAACTACACGTATATAACGAGACGACAATGCCCCTCGTCGTTGGTTTTAATTCGTACATATGTCTTTGTTCGTCTCTTCTTTTTCGCCACTACATGATTATTTCACTTGTATTATAACGGCATCTGCCTAACGCATCGCACAGATATTTAGATTTGTTCAAGAAACCCACTTGAAGATGTGAGGGATTTTTTCATATGACGCCGTAAACCACGACATGGAGCCTCGATTTTTGCTGTCTCATCCTAAAGACAACGTCCACCGTGACACTGTTCCTCGGTTTTCCTTGTCACATCCGAAAACAAGATATTCGAGACATCGACGGAACTTGAATCTGGGCCTTTCGTCTGCGCGCAAAGGACGTCACTTCTGAGCCATGCCGGCTCCATTAGTGGGTTTTAGAAAAAAGAAAGTATCGATTTAAGAATTTTAAGTTAGAATATCATAATAATTTGCGTATTTATTAATGTGCTAATGGTATAGTTTATTCATTGAATGTAAACAAAGCATATAGATATACATATCAAATCAACATAAGTAATGCAACAAGGTTAAGTCAGTACGAGTCATAATAAATTTATCACAATATATTCATAATAAAGTATTTCTTAAATCAAAAGCTTTCTTGATATATTTTCTAGGTTTGCATAATTCATTTGTTTTTGAAGAACATAATAATTGAACAAGTTTAAAGACAGAGGGTCGTTTGTAATAATAAGGTTTCAGAAAAGTTTCCCCCCATGAAAAATACATTCTAATACACCTCTACCCATCACAAACACTTTCTAATACACCTCTATCCATCATAAACACATTCTAATGCACCTCTACCCATCACAAAGACATTCTAATACACCTCTACCCATCACAAACACATTCTAATACGCTTCTATCCATCACAAACACATTCTAATACACCTCTACTCATCACAAACACATTCTAATACACCTCTACCCATCACAAACACATTCTAATGCACCTCTACCCATCACAAACACATTGTAATACACCTCTACCCACCACAAATACATTGTAATACACCTCTACCCATCACAAACACATCCTAATACACCTCTACCCATCACAAACACATTCTAATGCACCTCTACCCATCACAAACACATTCTAATGCACCTCTACCCATCACAGACACATTCTATTACACCTCTACCCATCACAAACACATTGAAATACACCTCTATCCATCACAAACACATTCTAATACACTTCTACCCATCACAAACACATTCTAATACACCTCTACCCATCACAAACACATCCTAATACACCTCTACCCATCACAAACACTTTCTAATGCACTTCTACCCATCAAAAACACATTCTAATACACCTCTATCAATCACAAACACATTCTAATGCACCTCTACCCATCACAGACACATTCTAATGCACCTCTACCCATCACAAACAATTTCTAATGCTCCATCTATACATCACAAACACATTCTAATGCACCTCTACTCATCACAAACACATTCTAAAACACCTCTAACCCTCACAAACACATTCTAATACACCTCTACTCATCACAAACACATTCTAATGCACCTCTACACATCACAAACACATTCTAATACACCTCTACGCATCACAAACACATTGTAATACACCTCTACCCATCACAAATACATTGTAATACACCTCTACCCATTTCAAACACATTCTAATACACCTCTACCCATCACAAACACATTCTTATACACTTCTACTAATCACAAACACATTCTTATACACTTCTACCAATCACAAACACATTCTAATACACCTCTACCCATCACAAACACATTCCAATACACCTCTGCGCATTACAAACACATTGTAATACACCTCTACCCATCACAAACACATTCTAATACACTTCTACTAATCACAAACACATTCTTATACACTTCTACCAATCACAAATACATTCTAATACACCTCTACCCATCACAAACACATTCAAATACACCTCTGCGCATTACAAACACAATCGAATACACCTCTACCTATCACAAACACATTCTAATACAACTCTACCCATCACATTTGCATTATAATGCACCTCTCCCCATGAAAAACACATTCTAATACACCTCTACCCATCACAAACACATTCTAATACACCTCTACCCATCACAAACACTTTATAATACACCTCTACCCATCATAAACACATTCTAATGCACCTCTACCCATCACAAAGACATTCTAATACACCTCTACCCATCACAAACACATTCTAATGCACCTCTACTAATCACAAATACATTCTAATACACCTCTACCCATCACAAACACATTCTAATACACATCTACCTATGACAAACACATTCTAATACACCTCCACTTATCACAAACACATTGTAATACACCTCTACCCATCACAAACACAGTCTAATACACCTCTACCCATGACAAGCACATTCTAATGCACCTCCACTTATCACAAACACATTCTAATACACCTCTACCCATTTCAAACACATTCTAATACACCTCTACCCATCACAGACACATTTTAATGCCCCTCTACTCATCACAAACACATTCTAATACACCTCTACTCATCACAAACACATTCTAATATACCTCTACCCCTCGGAAACACCTTCGTATTCACCTCCTCACAAGCTCCTTTTAATCCACCTTTATCCCAAGTATACACATTTTAAACCAACTCTACCCCTCACAAACGCCTTCTTACCCACCTATACCCCTCACAAACACCTTACCCACCTCTACCCCTCACAAACGCCTTCTTACCCACCTCTACCCCTCACAAACGCCTTCTTACCCACCTCTACCCCTCACAAACACCCTTACCCACCTCTACCCCTCACAAACACCTTACCCAACTCTACCCCTCACAAAAACCTTCTTACCCACCTCTAACCCTCACAAATACCTTCTTACCTACCTCTACCCCTCACAAACGCCATCTTTCCCACCTATACCCCTCACAAACAACTTATCCACCTCTACCCCTCACAAACACCTTACCCACCTATACCACTCACAAATACCTTCTTACCCACCTCTACTCCTCACAAATACCTTCTTACCCACCTATACCCCTCACAAACACCTTCTTACCCACCTCTACTCTTCACAAATACCTTCTTACCCACCTCTACCCCTCACAAACACCTTCTTACCCACCTCTTCCCCTTACAAACACCTTCTTACCCACCTCTACTCTCATAAACACCTTACCCACCTTTTCCCATCACAAACGCCTTCTTACCCACCTCTAACCCTCACAAATACCTTCTTACCCACCTCTACCCCTCACATACGCCTTCTTACCCACCTCTACCCCTCACAAACACTTTCTTACCCACCTATACCCCTCAAAATACCTTCTTACCCACCTCTACCCCTCACAAACACCTTACCCACCTCTACCTCTCACAAACACCTAAATCATCTCTACCGAATGTGAACACCTGTCCAGATAGGCAGCTATAAATTGCCGCTGAAAGTGCCAGTCATTTGCCCGTTTACGAGTAGAGGATAGTTACACTTTTGTCTACTTCTTATTAGATTCCCATTACACCACTTGTCCAGACCACTTATCTGATCCATGGTCAGTGAAGATCAATACGCGTAAGTATTTTCGGAAAGTGGTCTCCACCTCGCTTTATTTTGTTTTTTTTTATTATATAATTTACATAATTATTGATTTATCTATAATCTATTTATTATCACTTTTGATCGTAAAGGAGGATATGGGTGGTTGTTTGACCCCATTTGTACATTTTACTAGTAAAAATCAAGATTTTGCACCAAAAATGGTTGAGAAGTTAATACACATGTGGGGTCCTCTTTTCGGAAATCCTAGATCCGCCACTGATAATGATAAAATATTTTAAAGTTGTATTTCTTATTTAAAATCTCAAATATTCGTTTGTGGACGCAATAGCCCGTGGTACTCTGAGACTAACTCCACTGTTGTATATAGAACTTAGCACATTCACAATGCAATTAGTGATCGACAAGCTTTCCCCCTAAACGATCTTTGATCCTCACAGCGCATGGCGCTAATCCTACGCATCGGGAGATGTTAATGAGGAAATCCTCTTATGCTGAGGCTGCTGGGCCGAATGGCTTGTATAATGGTGAGTCTTTACATTTAAGTTTTAGAGAAGGACAGCGATTCGGCATTTCCGATCCTAGAATGTTGCACATGGGATTGACAGAATTTACATGCATCAGTTGGAGTATTTTCAGTTTATTTTGAGTACTGCGCTGCTGATTTTTTCAGTTAAGGCTAAAAGTACACGCTTAATGGACACCGTATAGAGTTACGTCCCACAGTGGTTACGCGAACTGAATCAATTTAAAATTAATGAGCATCTTTAGAAGGTACTTTAAAGAATTTTTTGCTTTAAAATGAGATAAAATGCCGCATTCTGTTGATAGAAAGAAAAAGAATTATTTAGGAGTGCTAGCAATTTCATTTCCTACAGTGCATTTTCCCTCATAACTAATAAATACTCCCTTTCATTGGAAATAGATTTATTTTCCGGGAAATAGGTATCCGAAATCAAGACGCCGCTATATATAAAAAGCAATCAACGGTATTAGTATTCTAGAGGCCTTCCGAAGAACACTGTCTTGCGCCATGTACAATAAATTCAATCAAGCCTTCGAAAAACTTCATTACCTAAAGCTCATCAGTGAAACGCGAGAGGAAAAACAAAGGGCCAAATAGGCTATTATTAGCCTTATTGAGTGCATTGGCTTCTCCCTGTGTGTATTACAGTGAGTGAACACTTTGGCCCGAGAGAATTACGAACTTTTGACAACAGAATTTTTTGTATTAAAGTTTATGACCATGTTCCACCTAGGATAAAGCGTTTGCTCTGGACAGAAGATCTCTACCTTAATCCGTTGCAATAACACAAACAGTAGTACGAGAGTACTTATGTTATAGAGAGAAATACATGAATAAAAAGGATCAAAATAAGGTTTCTCAAAAGAGAATGTAAAGAATAAGAAAGCATTCCAGCAACGTCAGAAAGTGTACTTGAGTGAGGTCTACAATATTTAGATATCCTCTTATACTTGTGACCTGGTTTAAAGAATGATTTGGCTTTTATTAAGGTGGTAAGCCATCCAGAATATATACCTTTTCTAATGGTGCACAGTCCTTCGTAGTATTGGTGATGAGTACATACATGCACAGAGCATCAACAAATACTGATGACGTCACAGTCATTTTACTGTGATTGGACGGTCACTACATAAGTACAGATGTACAATCATAGTACCATGATAGAACGGTCACTACCTAGGATTAAATGTACAATTATGATACACAGATATAACTGTCATTTCATTTGTGCATTATAATACCAGTGGCGGGTCCAGGATTTCCGAAAAGGGGGGGGGGGGGGCACATACGTATTACCCAAAATACTCGGCCATTTTTGGTGCCAAACCTGGATTTTTACTTGTAAATATGTGGCGAAAAGGAGGGGGGCATCTAAATCCGCCACTAGATACGGTGATAAAACATTCATTACATATGTAGATATGTACACCCACTATCACGTGTACGATATACGATAATTTGACATGTACAAATAAACAATCACCATACAAGTTTACAACTCCTACCTTCCCATTTATCAAGCTCTTTTTAATTAAATATATTTACATAATTATATACATTTACAGACTGAATGAAAGGAACCCTAGATGCAATGAAAAAGGTCAATGTTATAATAAACAATAATATTTAGTATATTCTTTAGACATTCTTAGTAGTAGGCGTGACAAGAATAGAAACACGAGATAGTCTACTCTCAGCTATTGACATGCAATGAGTGTCCTGAAATTATGTTACCAATGTCGATATCACTCCTGATGCATCCCAAAAGACAATCCTCATATGTATGAAACTCAGAAACTCCTCATAATAAAAATAAAGGATCATAGGACATAAATATAAAAAATAACACTGGCGCTTTATATCTTTTTCTATCTAAACTCTTGCTCCCAACTGCAATGCAATTGTGTTTCAAGCGATCTGATGCATTTGAACAATGATTTCAAAGACAGCCTACATAAAGAACTGTCTATTCTTACATTCAGATTCCGTCGGATTCTTATTTAAGTTTTCTGGGAATTGTAAGTTAATACCTTCTTCAGAGCATGCTAAACATAGATGATTCAGGTTGTGCGAGAGAGAAATCATAAAATATCTATTTTAAATTAGAAAGAGAACGAATGCAGCTAGCTCATAGAGGGAACTAGGCTCACACAAATTGAACTGTCCATCAAGACTTGTCGAGAGACGAGGTTAGAGGGTAAACAAAGGATAGTAATGGACATATGTTTTATAAACCTCTCATCACCCTTGCCGTTATATACAATATTCCAGTCTAATAGTCAAGATCGAAGACAAAATTAAACAGAAGTAAATATCAATCAATAAACCAGACTATTATTGTAGTTACAACTTTGATGTTATGAACCTCGAAAGCGGAGAAAGGTATAGAACCTGTAACTGTTACTTTTTCAGAGCAGGAACCATAGATCTCCCCTCCATGAGGAGAGCATGGTTAGTTCTTCTTAATTTAACTTAACAGTTTTGATCCTTATGTTTTGAAACATAATGCTATCCGTTTACATTTTTTGTCAAGACGTATCAACTTGAGTTACCTGCTAATCTTTGCTCTCTATACGGAGGGTTATTTATGATAGATAGATAGATAGATAGATAGATAGATAGATAGATAGATTATTGTTTTACGTCGCACAGGGAATATTCCACCCATATGGCGACGATCACAAGTTAACACAAATCGAATCAAATTAAAAGGAGCAATTAAAAATATCTAGGAAAGACCAGCTCTCATTGTATATCGTATCTACACATAAATGGTACTACTAAAATGTACATGTATACACAATTAAAATAAATTTTTGATCCTTTGATTGTACTACTTTTGCGATGAGTAGGAAGGTGGGTCCGTAAACCGCTTACTCACACCAACCGATGTCATCTGCCCGACTTGGTACTGTGATGGCAAAATCTTAGGGATAGGGTTAGGGTTATTTTTATTGACTACTAGGGTTACAAATGAGTTGAATACACACAAGATAAAGTATTATATGAAATGTGTCATACAGAGAGGTGTACTTAACACGAATAATTCGATAATCAACATATTTAAAAAAAACGTTTTCCCTCTTAACATATAATCTAGTGTAGTTCTTATTCTTAGATATTATGATAAATATAATATATATACCGATATAAATCATCTAGTGTAGTAGTTTTTACTTCCTTCTTTTTATTTCCTAATTCTTAAATCTATGTCCTTTCAATCAAGTTTTCAAGGAAAGTGAGAAGAGCAATGTACCTGTCTACCACTCCGATCTTAATCCACATCCCGATTATTCACAATGAGGTACAATTGTCATTTTATTTCACGTCCTAATTCGGTACCATAATTGCAATACAATCAATTTAATTTTCTCGTGACTTTTTTGTGTGTTTCTTTAATTTTTTATATTATGTGCATGTCCATGTTTAATTTTCTCATACAACCGAATGTGATGTATTTTCTCCCTTTCTGTTACTTATCGTCCGCATGCGTAATGAGAAAAAAGTTTTGTGACATCCTTCATGTATTTTCTATTTTTCATTTTGTTTTTCCGAGCTAGGATTTTGTCCTGTAGTTGAATCAGACATTCTCTTTCTATTGGAGAGTGTCACGTGTCATAGTATCTACTAAATAATTTAGAGTACACGATAAAATGCAAATTAATGAAAATAAAAGAAAGACATATCAATTTACAGTGATAGATTTGTATAATATGTTTCAGGTATATTTCACATGTTGTTTGCGAGCTAGTGTCGTTATCCCTTGAGACGACTTAATCATCGTCTTCCATTCTATATTAATATGCAAGTATAGACTACTATTGTCCCTGGTAGCGAGATATGAATTATACATACACACTAAGCTATGACATTCCTAATAGCATTGATAAAACTGATATTACAAACATAGTAACTCCGCACGATATGACTAACATTTCTAGACATTTCATACTCTACTGATTATAAATAAGAACTAGGTTAGCGGTAAAGACGCTTTCTTATTTTCAATACCACACAAACGCATGAGGAATTTTCGGTAAACTAAAACAATAAGATAGTAAAGAGGACATATGATTTGGCTGACAAACGTAGTCACGGACATGCAAACAAAAATAAGCACATGAAAGACATCATTAAACTATTCCACTGAAATGAAGTTAGGGTAACGAATAATTACGGTCAATTGAAGTGACAATCGTCACTCAGTCGGTATGGTTAACCGGTTTACTGTCCCACCCTTCCACTCACCACAAAGTAATACACTCAAAAACACAAACATTGTATAAATGATATCCTATACAAGTTAAGACATCGAGAAATCATAAACAAGAACATTATAATGTAATTTATTTAAATATCAAAAATATAAAGTGACGTCACCGTGAGTCAACCGTACTCTGACCATTTGAGAGCGAGCTAAGGTCCCTTATCTGTAGAAATTCAGTCAGAAGTAAAATGCTGAAATACAGTCTGAGCAGCAGTCAATAAGGAACACCTATTCTTCTACACAAATAAGAGATATGAGCTATCATGAATCCTTAAAAGAAGAAGGTATGGGATCAGATGTCATGGAGAAGTAAACATCCCCGGTTTAACGTGATGCCACGATTATTTAGGCTAGTATAACTCGTAGTCATATTAAGTGGAGAGGTTAAGGATCTATCTCCTCTGCAAAGTTCTAGACGTGCCCCCATGGATTCTCTCCGCTCTGTTAGTCAAAGCACAACTCTTAATGAAAAGTCTGCATAAAGCTGCATAGGGGGCCCAATAAAAGATTTATGGTCGTATGACATCAGGGTCAGAGTGTAACTATGTGTAGATATTTACATATTCGATTTTACGGCAAAGTACGGCTGACTAAGGTTTTGTAAAATAGCTTTATATTTACGATGATTACCTTTTAATTAAATATATATCATAAAAAAACTTCCTAGACATAAGTAAATGTCATTCGATAACAATATTAAGTACATGAAAGGTAAAACCCCTTGGCCGCCTATACGAATGAGACAAAGTCCAAGCACCTGCAGTTCATGCAGCTTATTTTCATGTATATGTATACTTAATGATGTATATTCCATACGTTCGTATCCACATTCTGAATAAAAAACATGCTTATTGTTTTCTCAGTATAATTGTATAGTTAATTCTTTTGCCACATACTAAGATACTAAGGCTATGGGCCATTTCGCAATAAACCATTGAACTAAGACAAGTATTTCTATTTTTATAGTAAGCTCATCAATAAAGCATATATTATCTCGAGAAAAACTGAATAGACATCGATATTTCATCATCGGAATTTATCTACATTAAAATAAGTTTGTTCAGCCAAATCCACTACAACTTAAAATGTACATCAGTCAATTATTAAAATCTTTCAATTTTCCAAAATTTCAGCAGTTATATAATATAATATAATATAATATAATATAATATAATATAATATAATATAATATAATATAATATAATATAATATAATATAATATAATATAATGTAAACATCTACATCTAATGCTGTACAAAATTTTATACTAAAATCTTTAGATTGCATTTTGTTTTTCTTGATTTAATTTAAGTAACATTATTGTGGTCATGGACTGATTTAAGAAAATGCATCTTCAGACATTTGCCTCGTATTTTTGAGTATCTCAGCGAACTAATGCTTGATTGTATAGTGTATATACTAGCGCCCAATATCCTAATGCATCATGGCAGATGTATAAATCAACAGGGGCTGCTTACTCCTCCATGGCACCTAATCTCATCTTTTGATCTTCTATGGTTTCGTGATAGCCAATATTTCTATTCTGTCTTGTAAAATAGATGTCCCGAAAACTGTTAATCTGTTTTTAGCATCATACTAAGTTTTGTATTTAGTATTCCGCTGTGGTATATTGTCGTTAGTGCAATAGTCATGTGATACCAGTTACTTTCGTATTTTACATTAACGTCACACTTATTCCCTTTGCAGTGTGGAACTCGTATTGTGTGGCTGTTGCCATTTCTACACAGTGTTTGTTTATATTCATATACATATACAGTGCTGAATTACATATGTCTCGTCTGTATGTAAGGGCATTCACGGCGGGTGTGGCTAGCGAAACAGGAGACACTCACTCCTTCCGGACACCTGGTCTCATCCCTGAATTTCAGGGGTATATTGTTATTAGAGCCATAGTCCTGAGACACCAGTAACGTTCGTATTTTACGCTAATATGAATTACGCTGATTATTACAATCAAATGATTTTATCTATGTATAAGCAACTACAGGTCTAAACTTTCAAAATAAATCGTAATTCTTTACACTATAGAAAAGTAAAATGCGAAATCTTAATCTAGTCTAGTAAGAACACTTAAATGAAACGTCAATTTCCTACCTTCATATAATGATCACAGATTCTTTTCCGTTTCATTACGTAGCAAATCTTTTGTTTACTCTTAGTAATTAGCATGGTCTCCTCTGTATTAACTTTTCATCAAACGTCAAAACAATTAACACTTTTATTAAAACCTGAATCCTCCTCTTGAATTATTTTATTCCATCAGCATTGAAAGTGATTAAGATCTCTACACTTGTAGTAAACCTCACGAATCCTAGCAGATTTAACTTCATATTATCAATCATGCTTCTCATATAAACGCTGTTTTAGAGGGTCGATTTTACTACGATGGCATTACCCACAAACCTATTGTCATCCCAGCCATTGATATTCCACGAAATACCCAGGGAGAAATTTACATAGCAATTCCGTAACCATCAACATCCGAGCTGATCATTGCGCGCATCAATAAATAAAAGTTATTGTTTGATGAACAATGTTAAGTCAAGTACAATTAGAGTAAAAACAAAGTAAAGAAATTTGTAAGGAGTTAAGATGTTATAGATTATCTTTTGTTATTATATTGATGTTTTATCTTTTGTTATTATATTGATGTTTTATCTTTTGTTATTATATTGATGTTTTATCGTATTTCAATTCACTGATAAAATAATGGCTTTACCCGTCTTTCAAAGTGAGATAAGGTTAATGTACGAAGTAAGCGATAAACATGTTATTTGTGGTAGTCAATATTAGTAGTAAACATTGATCTCAATTCAGAATGCTGTTGGCTAATTTGAATAAATAATTAGATTGGTGCGCTTTATTATAACCACGACCAAACTCTAACATGAATACGCTGTGATCTCTGACAATCTATTAGACTCATGTCTATCAAAATGTGAAGGTTGCTAGAATTCCTTGCAGCTACATTAATATAATTCATATTTCAATTATATCATTATAACGATATCTTCTTATTGCTACTTCAGAAAAAAGAAAGTTATCAATGCACTTCAATGAAATTTTGATAAATATTGTGTTTGTGTTATTGAAATGAAAACATACTGTGGGTTTTGCATCGTACTGTGATGGACTGTTTGTTTGCTTGTTTGTTTTATGTGTTTGTTTTACAGCCCATTGCCAAAGCTCAATGATGTTAAAACACGTAACTGTTATATAAAACTTCGAATGAAATGAAAATTCATTCATTTGCATACCCCTGTGTTGATACCGAAGAAATTTACAGGAAGGACGTTCTTCCTAGACAAACATGACAGACAGTAAGTAAGATAAACAGATAGCAAAACCATATTTATAACTATTCTTCAATTACATAACTTTATGTTCCGTACTGGATGCTAGCAACTTGGGTAGCTAAAGAAAAGAACTTCCTTTTTTATCGTAACTGACTCTTATGGGGGTGTGAATAACAGTGTATGAAATCAATACAGGTATAACAGTTGTGAAGTCTATTATTACCATATGGCGTCGATACAGATACGGATGGACTGTCAGTATCTGAGTTTATCTAAACCACAGTGTTCAATTGTTTTAAGCAAACAAGTCTTAAGTCATTTGTGTGTTATATTCAGCGGTAATTCTAGTGGTACTATTTTGGATTTATACATAATAAATATCAGGACATACGTGTATGAATATGGTGCACTATGTGCCCATTTCCACAACTTGTGTATCTTCAGTGATGCTCAAGGTCGAATTTTTGGAAATAAAAGCGAAATATCTAAGGAAAGAAAGAAAAGTTACTGACTGACTCAGCAGTATGACAAAGGTCACTAATGAAATTAATTACCAAAACTGACCTAAAGAACGAGCCAAAGAACAAATCCAACGTCAAAGTTGTACATGAGGGAGATATACATATACATATACTGTGAGGATGGTCATATTTTAACGAGAGGATGTGACGTAAAGTTTTCCTTGTTTGAATTATTGCACAGATAACCAAAGTAAATTGTTCACGTCTATCAGTGAAAATTGTCTCCTATTTACAACTACACATGAAAAAGTAAAGTAAGTTCTTTTAGCGTTATCATTCATCGTATTAAGCAGATATATATTTTGCTCCTGGTAACCTTTGACCTGCTGTGACGTTACGCTATGCAATACGACTATTCATTCTGGGTTTACACTACGTTACAATAATTGTATTTGTGAATTGATAGAAGCAACATACAAGAAACATCATATCAAGTGTTATAATGCGCATGCCCTATAAATTTACCTGCAGAAGAATATATGCTGACTATTAACATGTATGAAGTATCACGTCGCTACATTATAACGGGAAATTACAGAGCGAAATACTCTGAAATCACGAAATCGAAATATACATAAAGTGGATGTTAAATCATACACCGAATTGAAAAAATGTTTGCTTTGTATTTCCTTTGTTTGATATCATGTGAGGTATAGCGAATTTACTACCACATTTATCGTGACCATGCCCATAAACCTTCCCCAGTATTGTTTTAGTAATGCTCACAAATTCCCAATCATTCTAGCTATTATTATAAATTTGTATTTCTCTACGGACCTCGAATTCTGGACCATAAATGAATCGTCATGTCTAGGATGTCTGACGATAACATATTTTAAAATAATTAGGCCACACCGTACCCAATCAGAATCGCGCTACTCAAGTGGCAGATTCCCAAATAAGACGACATATGGAAAGGAATGTGTTGGGGAATGACTTACGACGATATAGCAGAAATCAAGTAAATTGCCTATATTGCCGAAGACACGGATCAATAATATCACATATGAGCAAATTAAGAGTTATGAATCTTGACAGCCTCCCATGGAGTCTGATCATCACAGTAGACTGTTTGTCCATAAAACAGACTATCCAGGATAATATTATGCATCCAAATAGACTATAGACATAAAGGGCTGTGCGGTAATCATAAATTAAATACCCTGACAATACAATGGCATATACGATATGATACGACCATACAGAACGATACGGTCCTTAACACAGACTAATCGATATGATAAGACCATACAGAACGATACGGTCCTTAACACAGACTATACGATATGATAAGACCATACAGAATAATACAGTCCTTAACACAGACTATACGATATGATACGACCATACAGAACGATACGGTCCTTAGAACAGACTATACGATATGATAAGACCATACAGAACGATACGGTCCTTAACACAGACTATACGATATGATAAGACCATACAGAACAATACGGTCCTTAACACAGATTATACGATATGATAAAACCATACAGAATGATACGGTCCTAAACACAAACTATATGATATGATAACTCAATACAGAACGATACGGTCCTTAACACAGACTATACGATATGATTAAACCATACAGAACGATACGGTCCTTAACACAGACTATACGATATGATACGACCATACAGAACGATACGGTCCTTAGAACAGACTATACGATATGATAAGACCATACAGAACGATACGGTCCTTAACACAGACTATACGATATGATAAGACCATACAGAACAATACAGTCCTTAACACAGACTATACGATATGATAAGACCATACAGAACAATACGGTCCTTAACACAGACTATACGATATGATAAAACCATACAGAATGATACGGTCCTTAACACAGACTATACGATATGATAAGACCATACAGAACGATACGGTCCTTAACACAGAGTATACGATATAATAAGACCATACAGAACGATACGGTCCTTAACACAGACTATACGATATGATGAGACCATACAGAACGATACGATCCTAAACACAAACTATATGATATGATCAGACCATACAGAACGATACGGTCCTTAACACAAACTATATGATATGATCAGACCATACAGAAGACATTTGAGAAAGCTGTATGACAAAAATTACCAAGGACATGCACACAAAACACGATAATAGTAGACAAGGAAAAACGACATTACAAATATATTCGACTGTGCTGCGGTTAGGACGGTCAATTCAAGTAACAAGCATACTTCAATTGGTGTGGTTAACCGGTATACGGGCGCCAACCTTCCCACTCACCGTAAAGTAAAGTATCACACATCTCAATACAACGAATGTTATAACAGCAAACTAGAATCCTCATACAATGGAATGTGCGGCTTGAAAATATACAACAAAATCGATCATGCCTTTCAACGTACTGTACACATGAAAATATTAGACAGCAGATTAAAATGTCAACACAATGTACGACACGGTACAGCCAGCTCTTTCCACACGACACGACACGATACGGCACGGTACGATAATGTAATACAACAGCCAGCACTGTCCATACGACATGATACGGTACGGTATGATAATGTAATACAACAGCCAGCACTGACCATACGACATGATACAGTACGGTAGGATAATGTAATACAACCGCCAGCACTGTCCATACGACATGATACGGTACGGTAGGATAATGTAATACAAGTGCCAGGACTGTCCATACGACATGATACGGTACGGTATGATAATGTAATACAACAGCCAGCACTGTCCATACGACATGATACGGTACGGTATGATAATGTAATACAACAGCCAGCACTGTCCATACGACATGATACGGTACGGTATGATGATGTAATACAACAGCCAGCACTGACCATACGTTGGTTGGTTGATTGGTGTTTTACGTCGCTTTCAACAATATTTCAGTTATATCGCGACATGGAAGCAGGAGGCTACCAACCTCTTAAACATAGTGGCGCAACCCGGGAATCGAACCCGGATCGTCGGCGCCGCACTGACCATACGACATGATACGGTATGGTATGATAATGTAATACAACAGCCAGCACTGTCCATACGACATGATACGGTACGGTATGATAATGTAATACAACAGCCAGCACTGTCCATACGACATGATACGGTACGGTATGATAATGTAATACAACAGCCAGTACTGTCCATACGACATGATACTGTACAGTATGATAATGTAATACAACAGCCAGCACTGTCCATACGACATGATACGGTACGGTAGGATAATGTAATACAAGAGCCAGCACTGTCCATACGACATGATACGGTACGGTATGATAATGTAATACAACAGCCAGCACTGTCCATACGACATGATACGGTACGGTATGATAATGTAATACAACAGACAGCACTGTCCATACGACATGATACGGTACGGTATGATAATGTAATACAACAGACAGCACTGTCCATACGACATGATACGGTACGGTATGATAATGTAATACAACAGCCAGCACTGTCCATACCACATGGTACGATACGGTTTGATAATGTAATACAAGAGCCAGCACTGTCCATACGACATGATACGGTACAGTATGATAATGTAATACAAGAGCCAGCACTGTCCATACGACATGATACGGTACGGTATGATAATGTAATACAAGAGCCAGCACTGTCCATACGACATGATACGGTACGGTATGATAATGTAATACAACAGCCAGCACTGACCATACGACATGATACGGTACGGTAGGATAATGTAATACAACAGCCAGCACTGTCCATACGACATGATACGGTACGGTATGATAATGTAATACAACAGCCAGCACTGACCATACGACATGATACGGTACGGTATGATAATGTAATACAACAGCCAGCACTGTCCATACGACATGATACCATACGGTATGATAATGTAATACAACAGCCAGCACTGACCATACGACATGATACGGTACGGTATGATAATGTAATACAACAGCCAGCACTGTCCATACGACATGATACCATACGGTATGATAATGTAATACAACAGCCAGCACTGTCCATACGACATGATACCATACGGTATGATAATGTAATACAACAGCCAGCACTGTCCATACGACATGATACGGTACGGTAGGATAATGTAATACAACAGCCAGCACTGTCCATACGACATGATACGGTACGGTATGGCAATGTAATACAACAGCCAGCACTGTCCATACGACATGATACGGTACGGTATGATAATGTAATACAACAGCCAGCACTGTCCATACGACATGATACGGTACGGTATGATAATGTAATACAACAGACAGCACTGTCCATACGACATGATACGGTACAGTATGATAATGTAATACAACAGCCAGCACTGTCCATACCACATGGTACGATACGGTATGATAATGTAATACAAGAGCCAGCACTGTCCATACGACATGATACGGTACAGTATGATAATGTAATACAACAGCCAGCACTGACCATACGACATGATACGGTACGGTATGATAATGTAATACAACAGCCAGCACTGTCCATACGACATGATACGGTACGGTATGATAATGTAATACAACAGCCAGCACTGACCATACGACATGATACGGTACGGTATGATAATGTAATACAACAGCCAGCACTGTCCATACGACATGATACGGTACGGTATGATAATGTAATACAACAGCCAGCACTGTCCATGCGACATGATACGGTACGGTATGATAATGTAATACAACAGCCAGCACTATCCATACGACATGATACGGTACGGTAGGATAATGTAATACAAGAGCCAGCACTGTCCATACGACATGATACGGTACGGTATGATAATGTAATACAACAGCCAGCACTATCCATACGACATGATACGGTACGGTAGGATAATGTAATACAAGAGCCAGCACTGACCATACGACGTGATACGGTATGGTCCGATAATGTAATACAACAGACAGCACTGTCCATACGACATGATACGGTATGGTATGATAATGTAATACAACAGCCAGCATTGTCCATACGACATGATACGGTACGGTATGATAATGTAATACAACAGCCAGCACTGTCCATACGACATGATACGGTACGGTATGATAATGTAATACAACAGCCAGCACTGTCCATACGACATGATACGGTACGGTATGATAATGTAATACAAGAGCCAGCACTATCCATACGACATGATACGGTACGGTATGATAATGTAATACAACAGCCAGCACTGACCATACGACATGATACGGTACGGTATGATAATGTAATACAACAGCCAGCACTGACCATACGACATGATACGGTACGGTATGATAATGTAATACAAGAGCCAGCACTATCCATACGACATGATACGGTACGGTATGATAATGTACTACAACAGCCAGCACTGTCCATACGACATGATACGGTACGGTAGGATAATGTAATACAACAGCCAGCACTGTCCATACGACATGATACGGTACGGTATGATAATGTAATACAACAGCCAGCACTATCCATACGACATGATACGGTACGGTATGATAATGTAATACAACAGCCAGCACTGTCCATACGACATGATACGGTACGGTAGGATAATGTAATACAACAGCCAGCACTGTCCATACGAGATGATACCATACGGTATGATAATGTAATACAACAGCCAGCACTGTCCATACGACATGATACGGTACGGTATGATAATGTAATACAACAGCCAGCACTGTCCATACGACATGATACGGTACGGTATGATAATGTAATACAACAGCCAGCACTGTCCATACGACATGATACGGTACGGTATGATAATGTAATACAACAGCCAGCACTGTCCATACGACATGATACGGTACGGTATGATAATGTAATACAACAGCCAGCACTGTCCATACGACATGATACGGTACGGTATGATAATGTAATACAACAGCCAGCACTGTCCATACGACATGATACCATACGGTATGATAATGTAATGCAACAGACAGCACTGTCCATACGACATGATACGGTATGGTATGATAATGTAATACAACAGCCAGCACTGACCATACGACATGATACGGTACGGTATGATAATGTAATACAACAGCCAGCACTGTCCATACGACATGATACGGTACGGTATGATAATGTAATACAACAGCCAGCACTGTCCATACGACATGATACCATACGGTATGATAATGTAATACAACAGACAGCACTGTCCATACGACATGATACGGTATGGTATGATAATGTAATACAACAGCCAGCACTGACCATACGACATGATACGGTACGGTATGATAATGTAATACAACAGCCAGCACTGTCCATACGACATGATACGGTACGGTATGATAATGTAATACAACAGCCAGCACTGTCCATACGACATGATACGGTACGGTATGATAATGTAATACAACAGCCAGCACTGTCCATACGACATGATACGGTATGGTATGATAATGTAATACAACAGCCAGCACTGACCATACGACATGATACGGTACGGTATGATAATGTAATACAAGAGCCAGCACTGTCCATACGACATGATACCATACGGTATGATAATGTAATACAACAGCCAACACTGTCCATGCGACATGATACGGTATGATAATGTAATACAACAGCCAGCACTGTTCATACGACATGATACGGTACGGTATGATAATGTGAAATAGTAAACTAGACTCTAAACAACGGAATACATGATAACATAAAACTGAAAGACTCTCAATAGTACGGTCTGTACGGTATGATGTTAAAATATAAGTAAACTAGATTGTCCATAAAACGGACAGTACGACAGACTAATGGTCTACAGCATACTAGACTGCACATATTACGCACTGTACTGTATACTTATATCATAATTATATCATACAACGCATTTACTGTGTATACAACGGATAATGTCATACAGGAATATGAATTGTCCACAAAACTGACTGTATAGCAAGATAAAACAATAATAATAACAAATAAAAGTGTTACAAAACAAGATCTGAAAAAGAAAAGTAAGACCGGGTGATCAAAAGAAGTGCGCGCCAACTGTCCGGCTAACTACTACTAATGAAGACATACATCAATTTTGTATGTATGTATGTATGCATGTATGCATGTATGTCTGTATGTCTGTATGTCTGTATGTATGTATGTATGCATGCATGTATGTATGTTACATTAAAATAGAACACAAATGCAGCAATGAAAATTCAGTTGTGTAATTTTTCGGTTAACCACGCTAACCGAGTGGCGAATGCAATTTCAATTGATTGTCCAAAATCTGTACCTTAGCTGCATTACAACCGAATAATATTGTGATGCCTTTTATATGTATATTCTTCTTTTGTCTACATATCCATGGATACAATTTAGTCTGATGACCTTTCTTTTCTACTAATTGCTTTCTTAAAACCTTTCTATTTGGATTTTTATGTGCATGTCCTTGGTGATGTGTGTCATAAAGCTTGGTCAGATGTCTTCTGTCGCCTCTTTCATTATCTTCACCCCGAGTTTGAATTATTTGGAGTACTGTCTGTCTATATCAGGTGCATTTAATTGTCTGTCAGAAGTTCCGAAAACCCACAACATTCATTGTCTATAGGATGAGTATATACCTCCTGTGGGTATTTATCTATTAGATTATGAACATGCACATGATGCATTTATGGAATCAATACAACACGGAATTGCCTGATGATAAATTAATAACATTATTTAGCCGTAATATTAAATGAAATTCCATAAATAAAAATTTACTGTATTGCTACAGACCAACCAACCAAATTGCATTTCTGGTAATAGACATAAAACACGTTTGATGTTCAAAACTACTCCATTTAAATCCCCTTTAAACGTTTTATTATGAAAGTAAAATAGAAAGTGGTAAATAAATTTATTTCTTATTTCAGCATTCTCACTGATTTAAATTGACAATTACTACAATACACGTCTCGTGTGTTGATTTTTTAACATTAATTAATCCCTTGTTTTATATCCGAGCATTACCATACTGATACGGTAGCTCAGTTGTGCCTAACTGTGCAATACAAAATAGAAGAGAGGCCACATCTGCACAAACTTTATGCCACAAATCACCAAGGACATGCACATAAAACATGATAATAGGTTTATAAACACAGAAAACGACAATACAAAATATTCCGTTGTACTGCAATTATGATACCGACGGAGGACGGTCTCCATATCGAGAAAAAGGATCAATAGGTTTCTCAAAACGAGAGGGCATAAAAATTTCACACGAAACGTTTTATGGAATATATGCTAGTATCAAAAATATGTAAGGTGACATTAACATCAGTAAAGCTTATTCTACCCTGTAAGCGATCTCAGATCCTTGATCTTTAGGAGTTTCGACTAACAATCTGAGGGGACGGGTCTAAGGACCTTATCTTTTCTGAAAAGTTTTGGACAAGGCTCGTACATGTAGATTTCCCACCGCTCTAATAGCGTACTTGATGAGAAGGCTGTAGGAGAAGGTCCGAATACAAGACCTATGGATTTTGTGGTTCTCGTGGTCATACTGTCGATAGCGAAATCGTTTAATTATCGGAACCTTTGACCAAGTTTATTATATCTATAACAGCGAAAATCCAAATTAAATACAGACTCTAGGAAACAATTGACTAATATAAATACCATATGATGGGAGTTTAGGGGCATCACCATCTAAATAACAGAATTAACAATAGGAAATCGAAAGTCGTCACCTTTAACATATATGTTTTATGGATATTGTTGTTAAAAATCTTAATGTTTTATTAAAGGTGTTTCCTTATCAGAAGTATTGGCTTTGTTTGTTTAATTGAAGTTCAGGTGGATAAATGTCTGTACTATATTTTACAAACTCGGGGTTATCGGTTACTTAAATATCATCAAGATATCTAGAGGTGTCATTGAACTTATCAATATGGTCGAAACATTTCTAGTTTTGAATAGAATATATATAGTCATTATCATAACAATGAGAAAATAAATCTGCTATCAGGGGAGAGCTGTTAGTGCCCACAAGGATCCCAATAATCTGTTGATAAGTCTTGCCATTAAATTGTACATAAATATTATCCATCAAAAATGTGATGACATAACAAAACTCAGTACAAGTCCAGTATTTATAACTATCATCTTGTTTGTTTGAGAAAAATCCAGATGTAACCGAGGTGTCGAGGAATGATTTCGACTATGTTGAAACACAAGCGTATGAGAGAGACATCAACTTGGTTTTGATTAGTGATGAAGTAAAGAGGAGTGTCGAAAATCAAAAGCAGGAACTTGATAGCTTCCAAATTTCCCGGACGGCTTTTTTTTCAATGACTTCGCGAGAATTTTTGATTGACCAAAATATTTGACGTTGCTATCGTTAAAAAAAGCATTGCAGTATTTAATAATATGGTCTTTAACTACAGTAAGAGCGAAAGTAATATATTAATGACTAGGGTTTGATATGTCTTGAAACGTAATTTATATGGACGTCTGTGTAATTTAAGAAGCCAATACATGGTTGAAATGTAAAAGATGATGGATAAATCCAAACCACAAGTCCAAAAATCATGAAACCAGAGGACATACAAAATCAGTGAAGATCATTTTCATCAATACATAAACCGAAATCACCTTAAGCTATACAATGGTCAGTAGGATGTTGTCCTTCAACAGTGGGGTTTCAACATACGTACAAGTGGATTTCAATTCAGATTTAAAAACTGCAAAAGGATTCCAACACAAAACAAGGAATATACGAATATATCACAATGACATAACTGACCAAAACTATAAGGAAGCTTTTTCATCCAAAAAGACGAAAAGGCAAACGTGCATTATATATTACACACCTGAGTGTCAACACAATGGAACGATGCCAACAACGGTAGATGTATATGTGAATTGATAGTTGACGAAATACAATAAACAAGAATGTCAACAAACAAAGGATAAACGATACACATCGGCAAGAAATCGCAAACAAATCATATTGATAACTGCTGTCACGACAACATATGACAAAGACGAAATAAATAAGAATATTGTAGGGACCACCGGTATATTAAAAGGAAATGTGGGATGAAAAATTTCAAAATAGAACACAAAATCTTTTTTCTGAAATTGGTGAAATTAATGAATGATGTATAGTGCTTAGAGATCACACTACAGTCCCTATCCGCCGCGTTACACAATGTAATTGTCAACCGAGTATAAAGAATTTATTACAGTTCTCCTACGGTGACGATACTACGTAATCGATTTCTAAATAAAAAAGGACTTTGTTTTACGACAAAAGTGGCCACGGATATAATGAGTAAACATGAATAAGTGCATAAAACAAATATATTCAATTGTAATGCAATTGCGATACCCACTAAGAGCGGTCAATGGAAATGAAAGATCGTAATTTGATTGCTGTCATTAACCGTAAAAGAGCACATTTAACTAAATTAACTCTCCCGATGAGAATTTTAGGCTATTGCATCTATAAATATATCATGTTGCCACCTGTTATAAGTAAAGGCTTCTAAACCAATTAACACGCCTATTGGCTGCTTCCTGCCTTTCAGTTGACCGTCTAACGTCTGCATCGTGATTGTCATGTTATCAAATATTTTTGTGACGTTCTCTCTTTTATTGTTTTACTTCGTTTCCATTTATATTTCCTAATATTGTATGTATCAGTTTGTTTCGTGATTGAGTCAGAACGCTCCCTACTGTTTCACTGCGTATTTGTTTATATTGTATCTGTCCGTTTGCTGCGTGATGGAGTCAGAACGCTTCTTACTGTTTCACTGCGTATTTGTTTATATTGCATGTGTCAGTTTGCTACGTGACGGAGTCAGAACGCTTCCTACTGTTTCATTGCGTATTTGTTTATATTGCATGTGTCAGTTTGCTACGTGACGGAGTCAGAACGCTTCCTACTGTTTCATTGCGTATTTGTTTATATTGTATGTGTCAGTTTGCTACGTGATGGAGTCGGAACGCTTTCTACTGTTTCACTGCGTATTTGTTTATATTGTATGTGTCAGTTTGCTTCGTGATTGAGTCAGAACGCTTCCTACTTGTTTCACTGCGTATTTGTTTATTTTGTATGTGTCAGTTTGCTACGTGATGGAGTCAGAACGCTTCCTACTGTTTCACTGCGTATTTGTTTATATTGTATGTATCAGTTTGCTTCGTGATTGAGTCAGAACGCTTCCTACTGTTTCACTGCGTATTTGTTTATATTGTATGTGTCAGTTTGCTACGTGACGGAGTCAGAACGCTTCCTACTGTTGCATTGCGTATTTGTTTATATTGTATGTGTCAGTTTGCTACGTGATGGAGTCAGAACGCTTCCTACTGATTTTCTGCGTATTTGTTTATATTGTATGTGTCCGTTTGCTACGTGATGGAGTCAGAACGTTTCCTATTGTTTCACTGCGTATTTGTATATATTGTATGTGTCAGTTTGCTACGTGATGGAGTCAGAACGCTTCCTACTATTTCACTGCGTATTTGTTTATATTGTATGTGTCAGTTTGCTTCGCCATTGAGTCAGAACGCTTCCTACTGTTTCACTGCGTATTTGTTTATATCGCTGTTGTTGTTGATTGGTGTTTTACGTCGCTTTCAACAATTTTTCAATTATATCGCGACATGGAAGCAAGAGGAATCGAACCCGAATCGTCGGCGCCGCAAGCCAAGCGCTTAACCACTACACCATGCCAGCCCCTGTTTATATAGTAATAATGCTTCAGATAATGGACTGTCATAATTTATACCTCTGGAAAAAAATTTCACAGCCTTGAAATGCTTTTACAACCTAAGAACATGCATGAATGCATCATTATCACGTCAATTTAAACATTAAAGAATCACTCATGCATGAAATCGTTTACTCATCGCAACCTTTTAGGGAATACAATAATCTGCCAAGCATTAAATGTGTAAATTATTTTTATTGCTTGCCAATTAGAGGGAGATTACCGTGAAAGTCATGAACGAATCTCATTTTTGTTGAAACAGGCAAGGGATTTGTATCATTATATCTGACACATAAAAGCAATTATCTTTATCATTTACTTAAAATGAAACGAAAATATTAAAGTACTTCTGCAATTTCGACCTACAAATATTATGATTTACGTAGATGTCATCATTTCGTGATATACATACCTTATATATAATAGTTTTCTCTCTTGCTGTTGATATACGGAGTTCATATACCATGTAACTGCAAAGTTATTAACTGATAAACCGATCAGCAAAGAGATAATTTTCGCAGAAAGATTAGAATCATGCAAAGCGCAAACCCCTGTTACATAACATGATGTTTATACTTTGCAATATCCCACAACATTCTAATAGGGATCTGTTTTCCTCCCTGGCATTCTAAATCATCGTCAGATCTATTGCCAGTCCTATTAGTCCTTGTTTTAAATGGAAGATTTAGATTCTATGCCATATTGTTGTACAAATCTTATATTTTCGATACTGTCTAAAGTTTGATTTATTGTCAAACTGCACTAGGAAAGATTCAAACAAAATTAAGAAAAGGATCGAAAACATGAGGGAATAAGCATTAACTTGCCATCCATACCTAACAAACGAAAGTGAAATACATCTTATATTTATTCTATATGGTTTCTCGTAGACATTGCCTTTAGGTGTTCTTTATAAGTCATAAAAAATGTTCACTCAAATAGTTTTTTACCTTATATGATACTACAAACAGATTTCTTTATCGCTGCACCCATATAAATCTACCGCCATGTGAAGAGGGAAACCCATTCGTATATGTAAAAATATCAATCAACAAACAAAACAACTTCACCATTAATCATTGATTAACTCTTCAGTACAGGAACTCTCCCGCCAATAACACTATGTGAACAGTGTTCCCTCCTCAATGGGGTTCACATACAAGAAAAAGCCATTAACTATTGCTGAATACACCCTGTATGAGATGAAATAATCCATATATAAAATAATGTGATTATTTTTCCCATTTTCAAAAATTATGTAAGATGTCTGATTTTTGTGAAATATCAAAGTTTTCGGCTGATTTCTTTTTTTTTTTTTATTTTAAGGGGAATCTTTAAATGAAATTGCTGGTCTTTATGTAAATCGTTACGTAATTTGTTTACAAAATAAATCATCTTGATATTTAAAGAAAGCATAACTTATAGAGCATAACTTATATAACTTAGACAGGAGACGCTTACTCTTCCCGGGCACCTGGTCTCACCTCGGAATATTTTTTAGTATTTCGGGGTTAACAGCAGTTCCTTTTTGAAACTTACACTATTTTGTATCTGTCCTTGGACTTTGAGAATGATTAACGTTTTGGTACTTCTTCGATATTGATTATATCTTTTTTATATTCATAGTAAAATAAGACATATCATAGGGGATAAGGACATCTTATTAAGTAAATAAGGCGATCATTAGCATAGTTATGTATGATTATTATTTAGTTTTTTCATTTCAATTTTATTCAAATATTTCTACTTAGTATTACTGACTCAGAAATTGTTTTTTGGTGGTTGGGGGGCTGTTTTGTTTCGCTTTGTTTGTTTGGGTTTTTTTTCTTTTGTAACATTTAAAAATAGATATTCATTTGATGATTATTATTCAGTACGCTCTGTGATGAGACTTCAAATGTTTACTGACCATTTAAATATCAGAGTACAATATCAACCATGCTTGAAAGCTTCGGGTAACGAACCCTAATCAGTGACTCTTTCACTAAAAGAGATTTTAAGATGTATGGACTATTGAGTAAATATTATGCACTATCTTATCGCACAGATAAAGCTATAATAAATCATTGACAGTAAACATGAAAATATTAAATGTATTAGTGTAAATTCAACGAATTACTATATCTGTTAAGAAGAATTATGAAAACAGGAGGCATCAGCCGCAGTTGACCGCCAGTTTATTTTGGATGCATTCTGAAAACAAATACACTAGTCAATTGTGGGGACTCTCTTGTAGACACCTTTTCAGAGGAGACTAGGCCCGGAGTCCCGTCCCTTCTGACTGTTAGTCGCAACGCCTGCATAACAAGGATCTGTGTTCGCTTTCAGAGAGACAGAGCACCGTTGATGTTGCTTAACATATTTTTAATATTAACATATAATTCAATAAAGCGTTTCGTGTTAAAATTGTTGTGGCTTTTCGTGATGAGAAACCTGTTGATCCATGTTCTGTAGATTGCGGATTTTTTTTTATAAATTTGTAAATATGTGCTCTTTGATTGTGCTGATTGTTACTTTAATTGATCGTCCTAAGTTGGTATCGTAAGTGCAGTACAATCGAATATTTTTATTATGTCGTTTTCTGTGTTTTTTACTATTTTCATATTTATGTTCATGTCCTTGGTGATTTGCGTCATACAGCTTGGTCAAATGTTTTCTGTTTTCGTCGTCTTTCAAAAATGATTCGCTTATCGAACAGAACTGACTATCGGACAGCATACTGATTGAATCCTTTAATTGAGTTCATAGGTAAAAGACATGAATAGATATTAGTACAAATCCTTCGCTGACACTTTTGATACGTCTTAGACAACTACAAGTAGTCCACTGCTGAGTCCTCTTATTATTGACGTATATGGTTATTTTCTGTTTTAATATCAAAACATCATTACTATTGTGAGAGAAACACTTACATCCTAATTCACATTGGTGTCATAAACCGTTTTTCGACTTTTTGTATCAAAGCGAAAACAACCTGTATATTCTGTCGTCGAGAATATAATATCTTATAATATATACTATAACAATTTCAATCTATAAAGAACTTACAAATTTGCACTTAAACACTTCTCTCTTTATATACCTCGAGATTTCACTGTTTTATGAACAGAGTAATTGTATCATTAATAGATTTGGTGACTAGACAAGATGCTTTATTGATTAACTTTTATGACCATCAATCAGTTGAGTTGATTTTAACTTTCATATGGGAGACATGAAGACAAACATTACTTGTAGCGGTATAAAACCGGAAGGAAAGGATAGACCACATCTGACTCAATGGTATGAGAAAAGTCGCCAGAGACATTCAGAGAAAAACTTAAAGAAATATTACAAAAATATTCGACAATCTTATTGAAAAATCATAAAAAATATGAGTACTATTACTAATTATGGAATGAATATCTATAAATATTGAATGACATCTACCTGAGCCAACCATGTTCTACAGTTTCTTAATGCGAGCTAAGGTCCCTGATGTGTAGAATTTCTGAATAATAAAGGGGACGAGGTTCAAGACACTATCTCATCTAAATTCTAAAAAAAAAAAGACTTAAACAAAGCATGTAATAGAGTCAGCACCGCCCTATTACTCAATGTGTAACACTTAATGAAAAGTCTGCGCAAGGTTATAGATGTGCCAAAGACATATGGTTTTTGCGATAAGTTCAGAGTGAAAAACGAAGAAGTACCGAAGGGTAAACCAGAATAATACTTTCGATGTTGAATTGTTTAATTATTTTTAAACCTGGCCAAATAAAATTATTGAACCTTTCGAACCTCCTAAAATTTGTATAATAGGTCACCGAAGAGATGGGGAAGGGAGATTCCTTATACCGATAAAAATTCAGTTTTCCGAATTTAGATAAGTGCTAAGTTACCGAGCGGTAATCAATAAAGAACACCTATTATACTAGACACAATAGAAAGATTGTCTATCAGGGACCTCTTAAATCCAGAGGGGGGATCAGGTGCTATAGAGGAATAAGTATCCACTGCGGACCGGTCACATCCTTCATGGTGCGATAATATTATTTGAGCTAGTAAAGCACGTATTCATGGTAGTCATAGAAAAAATTATGAGAATGAAAAATACGAAAGTTGGTTGGTTGGTTGGCTGATTGGTGTTTTACGTCGCTTTCAACAATATTTCAGTTATATTGCTATATGGAAACAGGAGGTTACCAACCTCTTAGACATAGTGGTGCGACCCGGGAATCGAACCGGGATTGTCGGCGCCGCAAGCCAAGCGTTTAACCCCCCTACACCACGCCTGCCCCCAAATACGAAAGTAACTGGTGTCACATGACTATGGTACCAACAACAATGTACCACAGTTGACATTCACGGACCCCAGCAATTCAGAGGTGAGACCAGGTGCCCGGAAGGAGTGAGCGTCTCCTGTTTGGCTAGCCACACCCACCGTGAATGTCCTTAAATACAGACGAAACAAATATGATTTAGCACTGCAAACATACATGAATGTGAACAATCACTGTGTAGAATGTGCCACAGTCACATAATATCAGAAAAAGGGTATAATAACACTGAAGTCAAACCCTCTTCGAAGAACTTTCTTACAAAGATTGGTAATTTTCATAAGTCTTATGGTATCTGTAACACTAAATCGAAGGTAATTTAAAGAGATTTTGTATGGAAAGTAAAAACTTTGGCACAAGCGCCTGAAATCTAGTTGAGAAATATATATACCATATAACTGGTATTTAGTGAAATCTTACCAGAGAAAATTTACGTTTGAAGTCGCAGTTATACATAAATGTATGTGATATAGGGACACAGTTGGTGCCGTTAGAATGCTGATAATGCTAATAATTGTTACCGTTAAATTATGTCCATCAGAACGGTGACGGCATTATGTAACTGATTGCAAGTCCATTGTCTGTAGGAGCCATATAGTTGACAAGCCTGCCTTAGCATTATTCTTTTTACTGATGTCAGTTCAATAAATCCATGTACATTCTACATGAACACACATTCATATAGGTTAAGGACATGAACTTTTAACGTGTAAGCGCCGCAAATGAATGAGTCTTTTCGACCTATCCTTTCTTAAATTGAATATTCGTATTGAATCCTGGACTATTGTACTGGAATTCGACAACATATTGACAATGAACACATCTTTCACATGTTACATCACAGGGATATGAGAGTTCGTTAATCATGCCAAATTCAAACATTCGGGAGCTAAAAGGTCCATCTTACTGACATTTATTAAGATGTATTTACAGACCGCCATTGATCGCATGTGCATGAGATATATGTTTCCATGTTTCACGACATTATGTTCTATTTTAAAGCATGTAAGCGACATTTCAACATATGGATTCATTATGGTTCATTTGACATCCAGATTTATGGATTTTAAATGTGAATAAAAAAATATATATCACACAATATATACGTTTATCAATTTCATGCACCATATGCTTATTATGACAACTTGTGTGTCTTCAGTAATGCGTTAGGCCTAAAGTGTGGAAATCGAAAGTAGAAACATTTGATGAGAAAACCATTTTGACCAAACTGTAAAAACCAAAGCACTTACTGAAAGGAGGCTATCTTTAAAGGAGATACTCTCCTTAGCTTTACAAACAATTTTCGTCAGTAAATTTAAAGTATATATTTCGGATCAGTACAGAGATACTCAAAATTGGGCTGAGGACACCCTCGTGAACCAACAGTCCACCAGCAGCGGTATCGACCCAGTGGTTCTGATAAATTTCAGAACATGCGTTTATTAATTAGAAATACCATATGCGCATTTCGACTACTTATGTCTCTTAAAACGGTTAACTACACCATTTGTCTGGCCTTTGTCAAATTAAATGACCGTACTAAGTCGGTATCGTAATTGCACTACAATCAAATATTTTTGTAATGTGTTATATGTGCTAGTATATTATTTATATTCATGTATTGTATAGCTCCATGGTGACCTCTGCCACATAACTGAGCCAGTAACTTTTTTTTTCAGTGATGCTCAAGTGGCCTAAACAGTGGACATCGAATAACATTTTCCGTATGCATGAAGCTCATTAACTCATGGATTGCGATGAAGGCACTATGGTATGGATTGAAAGATTTCTATGTACGTTATGTCTTGCTTCTTCGTCTATGTTAAACATACCTTGAACTTCAAAAGAATTTGGGAAACTTTTTTAGATCTTAACAACCTTTATCTATATCCAGAAAACTGAATTTTCAACAATATGTGACAATGTAAAGATGATGGATAAATCCAAATCATAAGTCCGAAAATGATGAAACCAAGGACATACAAAATTACTGAAAATTAAAAACCAAATAGAAAATAACGAAAAATGTCTACTTGAAGAGTATATGTGATAACCCTTGATGGAGTGAGATCAGGTACCTGGGAAGAGTGAGCATCTCCTCATTCAAATCACTCAGTGAGTCAAATCGTGTAAATTCCATATATATTTATATATTGAGAAGTCAAAGGAGGTAACCTTCTAGTATAGAAGGTGTCAAATCTGTGTAATATGATCGGAATCGGTCCAGAATATCATTTAAGAGTCTGGATAACGAGATATCATATTGTGTAATTAGAGTCTCGTAACGACCATAGAACTTCCTCAATGACGTTGATAGTCTAGCACATATATAACCTTGATTGAGTAGCTTATCTGAAAGTCGCCTAGCCCTCAGAACAAAGTCATTGTAATTTGAACATGCTCTGGAATAACGTATTAACTGAGATATGAATACGCCGTATGTGGGCGAGGATGGAATGTTGCTACTTATGAATGGAAAGTTTGTGATAGCGAAATAGTCAAAAGTAAGACCCTACATTCAGTCCTGAACCATGTCTGGTATTAAGCCCCTCTACGAACTTGTGTGTACTTTTCCATGAATATTTCAACTTAAATAAAAGGACCGTAAGGACTTTTTGACTGACCTTGTCTCAACCTTTTTAAAAGAGATAAGGTTCTGAACCTTGACCGCTCTAACGGTTAGTCGGCACTTCTATAGTAAATATAGAACATATATACCATCTAATTTTGTGCACCAGATGCGCATTTCGACAACTTATATCTCTTCAGATCAGGGACCTTAGCTCGCGTTCATATATGCATAGTACGCTTGGATCATATTGATATAACTTAACATTTCTGCTAAATAATTATGTACCCTTCGGTTCGGTCCGTTGTTTACCTTATTCCATAATAATTGTGTTCATACTTTTTATGACATCTCAACATAGTAGCATGTTTGCCCTTATTGGTAAGGTGGATCCGCAAACCGATTAACAACACCAATAAAGTAATTAACGTTATGTTATTTCAATTGACCATCTTATTCGGTGCCTCAACTGCATTAGGAATAAAAATTTTGTGATACCTATGTGTTTATTGTATACTTTTGAAGTATCGTACATTGAGCTTTGCTTTATCATTTCTAGATACAGTGAGTCGCTTTACATACACAGTGTCGTGTACCCATGAAGTAAGTGTATCTTAGTCTTTGGATTTTGTTTTCAGTTTTGAAATCACTCTACCCTCTCTGGAATAATGAAAGTTGTGAAAAGACGGAAAATAGCAGAAAATAAACAATGACCACCGTTTGACCCGTTGTACAGAAACTGTTCAATAAATCTATTAAAACTGACAGTTTGAATATGTTGATGAACAAAACATGTCACGTATGGAGACGTTTCCAGTGAATGACAAATTGGGCTTTACATGTAGCAATTTTAAGACACCATATAACAATTTTCATTTTCGGTCAATTCCAAGTTCTCTGATTGTTTCAACATATAAACAACATAAACCAGTATTTCAAATACTATATGAATAAGGATAGAATCACAATTTTTCAAAGTATATTCTCATTTCGATTTAATGCTCATAGATCAAACGAACTTAATTGTGATAACGTCAAATGAGATACAAAATAAACATACACTTCAAATTCGACGCAAAACATGCCGAATATATTTGTGTCAAAGAAGACACGACGTGGTTGTAAGGATTATGATAAATATAAACCATATATTCGTGCATATTTTTCGTGCACGGTTCAACAACTTGTGTCTCTTCGGTAATCGTCATGGACGAAACTATGGTAATTCAGGGTACAAATATTTGAAAAACAAATCAAATTCCAAATTGATCTAAACGTAAGCTCCAAGGAACCGATCTAAGGCCATGAATATGATTTAAAGAAATACTACCTAGTTATATAATAAAGACATAAATATAATTTAGAGAAATACTACCTAATTATAGAATAAGGACATAAATATGATTAAGAGAAATACTACCTAGTTAAAGAATAAGGACATAGATATGATTTAGAGAAATACTACTGAATTATAGAATAAGGACATAAATATGATTTAGAGAAATACTACTGAATTATAGAATAAGGACATAGATATGATTTAGAGAAATACTACCTAATTATAGAATAAGGACATAAATATGATTTAGAGAAATACTACCTAGTTATAGAATAAGGTCATAGATATGATTAGGGAAATACTACCTAATTATAGAATAAGGACATAAATATGATTAAGAGAAATACTACCTAGTTATAAAATAAAGACATAGATACAATCTAGAGAAATACTACCTAGTTATAGAATAAGGTCATAAATATGATTTAGAGAAACACTACCTAGTTATAGAATAAGGAAATAAATATCATTTACAGAAATACTACCTAGTTATAGAATAAGGACATAGATATGATTAGGAGAAATACTACCTAGTTATAGAATAAGGACATAGATGTGATTTAGAGAAATACTACCTAGTTATAGAATAAGGTCATAAATATGATTTAGAGAAATACTACCTAGTTATAGAATAAGGAAGTTAGAATAAGGAAAGACATCTGACACAGCTGTATGAAAAAATAGCCAATGATATGTAGATAAGGAAGAATTAGGAATCCATCAAAATACGTTAAACATGTTCCATTGTAATGTGGTACCGATTGTAATGTGGTACAGATTGTAATGTGGTACCGATTGTAATGTGATACCGACCAAGGTACATACAACCACTTTTTGTTAACGAATATAGACTTTTATGTCCTAAGTCGGTATCGTAATTGCACTACAATCAAATATTTTTGTTAATGTGTTATATGTTCTAGTATATTATTTATATTCATGTATTGTATAGCTCCATGGTGACTTCTGCCACATAACTGAGTCAGTAACTCCTCTTTTTTCTTTCTAAAAGAGAAGATAGAATTCATTTGACTAAGCTACATGACGTAAATTACCAAGGACATGCACATAAAACATGATAATAGTCCAATTGATAACGAAAACGTTACAAAAATATTCCATTGTATTGCGAATACGACACCGAATTAGAACGGTATATTAAAGTAACATACATCACTCAATTGGTGTGGTTTATCGGTTTACGGGCGCCCACCTTCCCACTTACCACAATAGTAGCACAATCACAGGACACACATTTAAAATTTATAAATAATCTTCCATATAGAGAAAAATGAATAACACTAGAGACATTACGTCAGGTGACACTTACTCCTCCAGTGCACCTGACTCCGCCTTTGGTTCTTCTAGGGGTTATTCACTACTGCTCATTATCTTAAAGGTTACTTGTAGGATACCGTTTATACTACTTATATTAATGATATACGTCGAATGAAGCAGGTATATATGATCCTCTGATAACTTAAATTTTACAAAACAACCCCCCCCCCCAAAAAAAAACCATGCCGGGGAAGAACATTTATTTTATTTATACGATGATCATTTAATACATCTACATCCCAAACACACCTATATGCCTACACTCCAAGAAATTTATAAACTTTGTGTTCATTATTAATGCAACAGATCAAAACACTAAAGTTCTTTAAACAAAGATCACAATTGCAAAGGATTGGAAAAACGTTCATAAATAGGCTTAGAGCGGTAATTACTGTCTGATGAAATTGAACGCCCTATGAAATTGATCAAACTCTCTATTCATCAGCTTCCGACATGACAATGAAGTAATTGAATATACCAGCGATATACCCAATGGTACCATTCCTTCTCAAGGAAATCATAACCCATACAGCCCTCTCTAATGGCTTTGGCAATGCCTGCACCCTAGAGGGGCATTTCTGCTGTAAAGGACCCTACATCACTAGGCCACCGATGAAATCAATTATAACTATTCGCATTGTACGATGTGAAAATATATGAAACTCCTTTGAAAGACATGACGTAAAGAGATGCTATGCAGAATCACAAATCATGTTCCTTAATTTTTGTGTCACTGCAGAGCGTTTTCTGTTCTGTAGCAATAACGTTTCATCTTAGATAAGGTGGTGATGGAGGAGAAATGCCAATGAAAGAGATGTTTGAGAGAAGATACCTCAATTTTAGGATCAAATATCAATTCTATTTAAGATTCGATTGATGAGCAAAAAGCTTTAAACACGGGTTTAGCTGACTACTCGATGGTAGAAATAGATGCAAAGAATTAAAGGGGAATTATAAGGGTAAAACAATTGGATTGAAATTTCGTGTCTTAAGCAATTATTATACCATCTTTAAAAATCTTACAACGGAGGCCCGTGTAATTTAAGAAATTATTATAAAACAAATAACGAAGTTCTCTTTTCTAATATTTTTTCATATTTCATATTTGATGTAGTTTGAATATGCTTAAATGATTGTAGAAGTGATGATCTGTTAAAATAATACGGAAAACACCTCTCTTCTTCTTCTTTTTCTTCTTCTTCTCTGTCTTCCTCTCCTAAGCCGGTGTGGCCCAGTGGATTAGGTGCTCCGCTCGTGATCGAGAGGTCCCGGGTTCGACTCCCGCCCTGGGCACACCGGATGAGACAGTAAAAACCGAGGTCCCGTGTCACGGTAGGCGTGGCACGTAAAAGATCCCTCACTGCTTCAGGTGGGTCAGTTGCAAAGGTCTAAATTTGTATGCATTGCATCAGGCGGATGCCGTCACTATATACGTAAAATAATCGTGGAGTGACGTAAAACAATAATCAATCAACCAATCAATTAATCAATATTCCTCTCTCTCTCTCTCTCTCTCTCTCTCTCTCTGGCAATTTGCCAGTATAGAACTGTGTCTGGTTCAATTATATATATATATTGGAAGAGCTTAGGTCTTGCTCACTACAAATTATCATAAAGAAAAAAGAGGAGTTACTGGCTCAGTTATGTGGCAGAAAATAATAAATATCAATTTATGCTTGTGACACTAATATAACTATAATATTTATATATTAGCATTTAATTATAATCTATTTCAAAATATCTATGAGGTATAAATGATTACACTTTATGTAAAATAGCAAAACACCGAGCGGTAAGGAACGTCCAATATACAAGACAAAACAGAGATATTAGCTATCACGGACCGCTAAGAGAACCAAAGGTGGGATCAAGTGTCGGGACCGGTCAATACAAATTATTTTGGTATTTTAATAGGATTTGAAATAAAGGTCACCACGTGTGTCTAGACGATAACTTGTAAAATATGTCTGACTTTTTATTTACATGAGTAGGTATATCTGTGTTAGACATTTCCGGCGGTTGTTGTCAGCAAAACAGCACACCCCAGCTCTTCCGAGCGTCTACTCCCGTCTCTGGTTTCTAGGAATACATTATTGTGCTTAGCGTTTTTGAGAGCAACAACATCTTGGCAATATTCGTATTTTACATTAAACAGTTATCAAATAAAGTAGACAGTGAAAGATTCCCAACAGATGCATTATGTCCTGTTATTTGATATTGAGACTATAAAAGAGAAATCATTTCTGTCTGATATTCATTATATTGAAATATGTAGACATAATAGTGAAGGCAGGTTATCAAATAAATATATATAGGTCTGACAAAGAAAAGAAAAAAGTTGGTCGATATTTATCCCTCGTTATATATGGGGTAGAATATGATTTCGATCTATATTTTTTGATGATATTTCTTTCTCATCGTGGAGTTGTGTTAATTACTGAGAAATTGGCATTTAGTTATAAATATTCAGTAGAAGTTCGGTTTTTTTCTTTTTCTCTCTCTCTCTCTTCTTCTTTCATTTTCTTTCTTTCCTTCCTTTTTATTTTTTTTTGTTTGGTTTTGTTTGCGTGTTTTTGCTGGTACTTATTCTGAATGCGTGTTTTTGCTGGTACTTATTCTGAATGCTTGTTTTTGCTGGTACTTATTCTGAATGCGTGTTTTTGCTGGTACTTATTCTGAATGCGTGTTTTTGCTGGTACTTATTCTGAATGCGTGTTTTTGCTGGTACTTATTCTGAATGCGTGTTTTTGCTGGTACTTATTCTGAATGCGTGTTTTAGCTGGTACTTATTCTGAATGCGTGTTTTAGCTGGTACTTATTCTGAATGCGTGTTTTAGCTGGTACTTATTCTGAATGCGTGTTTTTGCTGGTACTTATTCTGAATGCGTGTTTTTGCTGGTACTTATTCTGAATGCTTGTTTTTGCTGGTACTTATTCTGAATGCGTGTTTTTGCTGGTACTTATTCTGAATGCGTGTTTTAGCTGGTACTTATTCTGAATGCTTGTTTTTGCTGGTACTTATTCTGAATGCGTGTTTTAGCTGGTACTTATTCTGAATGCTTGTTTTTGCTGGTACTTATTCTGAATGCGTGTTTTTGCTGGTACTTATTCTGAATGCGTGTTTTAGCTGGTACTTATTCTGAATGCGTGTTTTTGCTGGTACTTATTCTGAATGCGTGTTTTTGCTGGTACTTATTCTGAATGCGTGTTTTAGCTGGTACTTATTCTGAATGCGTGTTTTTGCTGGTACTTATTCTGAATGCGTGTTTTAGCTGGTACTTATTCTGAATGCGTGTTTTTGCTGGTACTTATTCTGAATGCGTGTTTTAGCTGGTACTTATTTTGTTGTGAGTATGAGATGGGTCCCGGTTAACTACAAAAACTAAGTGAGAATTTTTCATTGACCGTTGTAATAAATAATAGAGGATACACGTGCAGCATTTACGCTTTTCGACAGCATATGTCTCCTCGTTTATTCTCAAGACCAAACCTATGGAAATCAGAAGTATAAAGAGCAAACTAAATACCAAATGAATCTAAAAGCAGGAGCCAGGAAACTTACCTAAGGACAGAGTTATTCATTAAGGTGATACTCCTTAGTTGTAGGAATGATTTACAATTTTTTGTTACAGTACATATATTTCGAATCGGTACGGAAGCACTACAAACATAGCTTGTGATTACCCTCGGACATATAAAGTCGGTGTCGCTAATAAATTACAATCGAACATTTTTATGATATGGTCTCTTTGATGTTTAACACGTATTTCTTAAGAAAAATGTTATCGAAATGTGTATATGGTACTTTAATCTTAGTCACATGGGTCAGATGGGTTTTCTCTCTCTCTCTCTCTCTTAAATGTAACTCATACTTCGATGTCATTTTTATATGATTTCATATAAATTTCCATATCCCTCCTAATCAAACATAACAAATGAGTATCAAAATCAACATCTGCTTAACGACCATACATGAGGTTCTTGGGAGACCCGGGTTCGACTCTCGCCATGGGTGCACCGGTGTCCTGTCTTTCGGACCAGACAGCACAAGCCAAAGTCCCGTGTCAAGGTTGGTGTGGCATTTTAAAGATCCCTCATTGCTTCGGGTGTGTCTTTTGTAAAGGGAAAAATTTCTATGCGATGCTTCAGGTAGATGCTTTACTATATACATGAAAGAATCATGGAGTGACGAAAAACAATAATCAATCAACCAATCAACCTTCCAGAACGTATGTCGAGTATTTAAAGATATCAGTTGATTTATTAGTTTAGCTCTTTAATCACACTAATATATATATTAGACGATATGTTATTAAAGTGATCAATTCCAATATAAATATATATTATGAAATCCCTTTTCATGAAGAAAATAAAACTGCAACTTAGAATTTAATTATAAGATTGTTATAATTTCAATCCTACGCGATATTGATAATGCTAACCTAGGATAGAAAGCTATGGATTAATGTAATATGTACCAAGCTCAACCTGCTAGCGTGAAAATAATAATGTAGTGTTAATCACATTTAATTTACTCATACACCTATTATGATTGAATTTTGATATCAAGCAGCTTTCTCTCATTCAGAATCAATCTCTCCTCTAGATACTTGGCATTAAAATACCAGATGACATTATGACATTATATGAAATGAGCTGAGTTTACTTAGAGCAGAGCTCCACATGTTTATCGAGTATCGTGTTTGTTATGAAGACACACAACAGAAAAGTGAACAGAGGGTAAACATGTTCTACTCCGTCGTTAGGTAAAGCGGATAATCTGTTGTTAAATGTTATTGTATTTTTTTTCTATGAAACATTTATAAATCAATCAGTTTGTAGGGGAGCTTATACTTGATACTGTCTTATGTATTGTGAAATACATATTATTACTGCTATACGATTCGACTTGAATTCAACATAATAGAAATATGAAAATATATATGGGTAAAATTTGATTGAATGATACTCCAAAATAAGTGTCAGAGATGAATACTTTAAATACTTACTTAAGATAGAGGTAATTATAATAAGATTAATGATAAACTGATATGCACTATACAATATACCTTTGATTAACGACATGTTTTCAAACTAAACACTCAAAATTACAGAGCTCTAAACCTGATTTTCAGACAGCTAATTTCTGCAAAAATATATTTTTGCTAAAATATAGCTTTATAAGTATGTTTGTTTCTACGAATATCTGACACGGGGAAACTGTTCTATAATATGACCTCGGCAGTCGTGGTGTCTGTATGACATAAAAACGACGTGCCAGATTGTCAGAGGGTAATATTTAGAAAAATCATGTCAAAGTTTCTTGACAAATTATCGATAAAGTGCAATTTTAATCCAATTTTATCCTATTTAATGCTAAAGTTGAATATGATTTAGAAGACTGTATATAACAAAAATCCAATGTTGTGTTGCGCTTACGATGGGACCAAACTCTAAAAGAAAAGATACAGCAATTGACTCTGCCGTTTGACAGAAGTCACCACGGGAATGCACTCTCAATAATGTAATAATTTGTTAAAAAAATAAAAACAAATTCCATTAAAGTGAAGTTTCCATAACGACTTTCGGTCAACTGATATGGCAGTAATTAATCAACTGGTATGTTAACGGGTTTACTGGCCCACCTTCCCATTTACCACAAAAGTCGTATAATCAAAGTACACACATTTAAGTATCTAAAATGATAAAAGTGTTTCTATATTGTGCAGAATTTCCCAAAATAAATCCATTTTCAGGGATTTAAGATGGTCTTTTGGTTATAAAAATGCACATATTTGCCTCTTAAATCCATAGTGTCTATATATATATATATATATATATATATATATATATATATATATATATATATATATATATATATATATATATATATATATATATATATATATATATAAAAGCACAAGTTCTCAGCACTCTTATTACACTTAGTCGTATTACAACATGAATGGGTCAAGGCAAACCGCACACTAGGTGTCGCTCTATTCCCCTATGACCACGATATAGGATAAAGGCCTGGTCATTTTACATTTGGACAGCGAACTACAAACAAGCAAAATGTAGCTGACGCCCGATATCACCACATAATTAGACTAGTGTTTTGTATATAGCTTTCTTTTTTCATAGTTTTTTTTTATATTGTTTTGTCCTGAGGAAATTTGACCATAATTTTTTTATAATAGTGTCGTCTGTCGCTTTCTTGTGCTTTTATAAATAAATATATATAAATATGTATATATATATATAAAGAGGTATTATCTGGAGAGTAGACAATTCTTACAGTTTCAGGCCGATGTTGGGGTTCAATAATTATCTCCTTTGCAATGAAATAAGGCATCTGACTAATTTATATGAGAGAATTCGACATAAACATGCAGAGAATGAAACAAAAGCACACAGACAGATATTACAAAAATAATCCATCCTAATGCAGTCATGGTACCGACATGGGGCGGTCAATTGAAATGATAATAGTCACGCTGTTTTGTACTTAATATTTTACTAACACGATAAAATTGCTAATATCATTTGCTATAAATTTCCATATGCATTTTACTAATCATTACTAGTGCACCAGTCTGCAGTAGATAGTTACTCCTTTCATGACACATACCGCGACAGGGTACCTCGGTTTTTACACCGGTGCACCAATGTCGATAGTCCAACCCGGACCTACTGGTCTCGAGACTAGCACCTTATTCACTAGGCTACTTAATCAGCTGTAAAACCGAATAAAAGTTTAAAAGCTGTAAAACACGGAGCTTCATAATAAATAGAAAACAGAAGACATCTAACTACAAAAACGTGATAACAGTATTTAAAAAAAACCTATACCGGCTTAGGATGGTCAATTAAAGTAGCAAACGTTACTTTAATTGACGGTCAAAGAAAGAAAAACACACAGATATGTTATGCATAGTGTCGTGTTAGTGATATCTCTGGGAACGGGAACATAGGGTCCAAAAACGGAGATAAGGTCCACGTTGCAATACATAGATATAGAAAGTGTACGGAAGAGTTTATGTAAAAAGATAATGGATTAATCCAAACCGTCCGAAAATCATGAAACCAAAGGACATACAAAATCAGTAATAATGAAAACCAAATAGAAAACAACAAAAATGTCTACTTGAAGAGCATGTGAAACCCCTGGAGTGAGATCAGGTGCCCTGGGATAGTGAGCATCTCCTGTTTGCTAGCAACACCCCTCATCTACATCCAGTAGATCTTTAAAACCTTTACGTGTTTTAAATCTTTAAAACCTATGCGTGTTTTAAAGATTTTTATCCTTTACAAGATCCTAAATTGTGAAAAGATGCCATCTGGCTAATAAGATCAAGTGTTTTCACATGTATATTCTGTTTTCTCTGACCTGATTAATGGTTACTAACCGTGAGAAACAGTCATGTAATGGTAAGGTATTGAACGATCATGGGTGGTTTGCCTCAATAAAACATAACTCAAGTTGCATGTAGGTTCTAACGTGTCAATGCTGCTCTCGTACAGTTTGATTACTTTTCCACATCTATTTTTAATGTACTACCTCCGTGTATTCATTTTGATCATCTTTTATCGTGGATAATCACAACCTACACCAGGTCAATGTTTGATGTTATCAATATTATGTATTCTGATAATCAAGCTTCATTGCGATCCAGACTGTTAAATCTTTCAGTGTTAGTTGTATACTTAGATGTCAAGCAAAGTAATACACTAGAATTCAGAATTCCATTAAAACAAATTGAACATTGTGAGTACAAGAATAGATACATACTACCCATCTATCTTTCATCATTTGTAACTTTTGAAATTAAGAAAAATCTACAATTGCATTGCCTTCATTGTCTTTACAAACGGAGCTATGAAGAGATTGCATATATAACCACCACAGGCCCTGAGATCATGAAACCGAAAGACATACAAAATAAATAAAAATGGAAAATCAAAATAAAAACCAAAAACATTTACCTATGAACATATGTGAACCCCAAAATGAAAATGCGAGTCGGTGCACATAGAGAATAAACATCTCCTGCTTACTATAAACATCCGTCACTTGAATCTGGTAGAAATTGTTTTTCGTTATTATATCAGGATACTGATATATACTACGGTCCATATGAATTTTTCCCTAAACTATATTTTGTATTCATTAATAAACTAGAAGTGTTAGTTTACGTCCGAACACCAGATTTTAACAACTTCTAATTTTTTTTTATTCGATGCTAATCTGATAATGCAAAATTCTGAGGACATTTCTACATCAATCGTGCTATGTAAGAGAGGGGGATTTCTTCTAAAAGATGCTGTCTTTGTTGAAAATATCTTAGTATTCAAATTTGTGGCTTCTTTTTCTTTCTCTTAGTACTGTACTAAATTTTCTTTTTGATAAGCACAAATCAATTCACACATTATAATACATAAATAAATGCATTGAAAAGTTAGTCCCCACGTCGAATTTATGTGTAAGAGAGAGAGAGAGAGAGAGAGAGAGGATCTAATTGATTATTTATTATTGCTGTTTTGTGTCAATAATACGTTCTACTTGAAACATGTTTTTGAAAACCACAAAGTTATCCATTCCAGAAAAACATTGATAATAAATTCACATATTCTGTGCAAGTTCTTCCCCGAGGCACTCTTGAAACTGGTTTATAGATCAAACAAATCAGTTAATTATGATATATGAAATTTACAGCGTTTTCTGAAACGCCTATTCCCTTGAAATGGACAAACATGGAATAAGAGAATTATATATAGCCTTACCATTGAAATACACCTATTGCAAATAAGATTTACTGAAATATGCTGTTCAGGAGCCATGCGTCATAGATTTAAAATAGTGCCGAACGTTTTTGTGTAAATGTTAATAGAAGTATCTAATATCTTCTTAAAATAATGACGTATCTAATCCTAATGAAAATGCTCGAACTCAACCGAAATCTAAACCAACCAATAAAAGTACATACCAAAAACATCGGAACCATTATCATCTATACAGGATATCCTTCTATGAAAATTAAACCAATCGCACCAAATATTCATACTGACACCATTTTTTATCTCTATGCCACCATACTTCACCTCCGTGCTTATACGACCATTTAGAATGAGTTCCGAAATGTGGTATGCTGGTAATTGGTTTCTGTGTTTAGTTTTGCTGTTAAATCGGCCGTGGACTATATTGTCCTGCAAGTGACAAGACGGTAAAAGGCGACGAGGACGTGAATTGCGTTATGAATCCCATGATGATTCATTATTGTACGTAATGTCGAACTCGAAGCGCCTCGAGTAGAGGAATTCCATTCGGAAATAATTAGCAACAGCCGTCTCCGTTACCATAATCATGTTATTATATATATCGGCGACGATTTTGAGAACTAGTGTAAGATTTATTTTCCTGCAACATATTATCTTTGGTTAAATATGCATACGCTCAATGAATAGACGCCCATGCTCTGTATTCCATCAACATTTCTGTCAATGTATGGTTTATATAATTATATTTTCGCTGTCATCGTCGACACATTCAAATCATAGTAATAGTGAAACTTTCTTTTGAATCAAATAGAAAGACAGTCTCTGCTTTGCTAGATAAGATACAGATGGACATTACGTAACACTTTGACTGTGATAGTGTAAACAAATTTTACTTAACTTCATGTATGTATGCAGTGCTGAGTTATATTTGTTTCGTCTGTATTCAAGGATATTCACGGCGGATGTGGCTATCCAAACAGGAGACGCCCACTCCAACGGGGCAATTCCTGAATATCAGGGGTCCGTGAATGACCAGTGTTACATTGTTGTTAGTGCCATAGTCATGTGACACCAGTTACTTTCGTATTTTACATTAATTAATCAGAAACTAATATTATGCATATTTCTTATATAACTGCTAGCTGTAATTATTGGTAAACAAAACGACATTGACAATCACAAGTCAAAAGTCCGGGACTGATCCCTTATCGTAGATGTCTTTGGGTTACTCTACAGTGCTGAATTATATATGATTCGTCTGTATGTATGAGCATTCACTGCGGGTGTGGCTAGCCAAACAGGAGACACTCACTCCTCCCGAACACCTGGTCTCACCTCTGAATTTCAGGGATCCGTGAATGTCCACTGTGGTACATTGTTATTAGTGCCATAGTCATGCGATACAAGTTACGAAGTTACGAATTTTACATTATAATACGCCATCTACGTTTTTATTTGTTTATTTCATTAATTACGATTTATACCAGCTCAAATGATAGCATGACTTCGTGTGACCAGGCAATAGGGGATGCTTACGCCTCCATGATACCTGATCCCACCTTTTGTTCTTCCAGGGGTCCGTAGTAGCCTATATCTTTATTACGACTGGTAGAATGTATATACCTTGTTGACTACCGCTCGGTATTTTACCACTTCACGTTTTATTCATCCGTCTCCAAAGGTTACTCATGATAATATATAATACGCAGTGAAGCATGTAAAGATGATGGATAAATCTCAAAGTCCAAAAATCATGAAATCATAGGACATACAAGATCAGTAAATGAAAAATAAAAGGAAAATAACAAAATATGTCTACTTGAAGAGCATATGTGAACCCCTGTGATGGAGTGAGATGAGGTGCCTCGGGAGAGTGAGCATCTCCTGCTTGCTAGCAACACCCGTCATATATATCCAGTAGAAAGAGTCAAATCGTGTGAATTCCATATGTATTTATATATGGAGAAGTCGAAGTAGGTAACCTTCTAGTATAGAAGGTGTCAAATCTGTGTAAAGTGATCGGAATCGGTCTTAGTCCAGAATATCATTTAAAATGTTGGATAACGAGATATCATATGGAGTAATAAGAGTCTCGTAACGACTGTAGAACTTCCTCAGTGACGTTGCTAGTCTAGCACATATATAACCCTGGTTGAGCAGCTTAACTGAAAGTCGCCTAGCCCTCAGAACAAAGTCATTGTAATTTGAACATGCTCTGGAATAACGTATTAATTGAGATATGAATACGCCGTATGCGGGCGATGATGGAATGTTGCTACTTATGAAAGGAAAGTTTGTGATAGCGAAATTGAAATCGTCACGTTTGTCATAGAGTGAGGTGTTCAATTTACCATTAATGTCGAAAGACAACATAATATCTAAATACGAAGTAGAATTACTATTTTCTGTGGTTTCTTTGACCTCCAGTTCACTTGGATAGATGATGCTAAGGTAATCCGCGAATGAAGGATTATTAATTAAAATCAAGTCATCTATATATCTGTAAGTAAAATTGAAGCCAAGAGCCAATTGTTTTTTTTTTTTCTTTGCGAAAGCAAAGACTGAATGAACTCAGCTTCGTATGAGTAAAGGAATATGTCAGCCAGAAGCAGAGCACAGTTAGTGCCCATTGGAATGCCGACAATTTGTTGAAAAACCTTACGTCCAAACACCACAAAAATGTTATCGATAAGAAAGTTCAACATCTGGATGAGAGCTGTTTCAGTGTATTTATTTTTGGAATCAGAATTTTCCCTAACAAAGTAAGTTTTGTCGTGGCCTATTACTATATATTTGAATTTGCGGCTTCCGTTTTTACTAGTAAATGCATTTTGAATAATTTCCGCTAATCTGTCTTTTAATTTCTGATGAGGGATCGTTGTATAAAGAGTCGAAAAGTCAAAAGACTTGATGGAGTGAATTTTAGTAAAACTTTTTGATTTTAGATGTTCTAATAACTCTTTGGAATTTTTAAGGATCCACATTTGATTAATTCCACTTCTGGAATATACTGTTTCGCAATATCTATGAAGGCCAGATTTAATTTCTGATAATATTTTTGTGAGTAACATCAATACAGATTTTGTGGAACACTTCAAGGACCAGCGATAAAGCGTTGTTTGTAAGGATTTTTGTGCATTTTTGGAATGCAGTACAAATATGGAAGTTACAATTTCCTTATTAATTAAGACACCTCTTATTGAAAAATGTTGTACTGGAACCAATGAATTTCCACCGTGGTACATGTACGTTGTGGCATTGCATTAGTTACTGTAATATTTGACATAGTGTCACACTTGCCCAATTTACTGAATCGAAGCAATAAAATAGTTCTCCGCATAGTGTTTGACTTAAATTTTCTTATATCATTCTTTTGTTGGTGAGTCTTAGACAATTGCTTTACAGTGTTGTTCCACTTTCAGACATGCCTTCCTTGTCGGAAGCGTCTAGTCAACAAGGAAATGATCACTCCGTCCAAGTACCTCGTCTTACCAGTGACATTCGTGGATCCATGAATTTCACATTTATGTGCTTGTTGTGAGTGTCACAGTGACATAACACCAGTTTCTTTGTATCTGCATCATTCTCCTGTATGTTAAACTAATTTTGTGTTGTTTGTTCGTTAAGGCAGATGCGGCCAGCCAATGGAAAATTCTTTCACATTTATACTTATTCGTACACTGTGGAATATTATTGTGATTGACACCACCTCTGTAAATTTTGAAATGTAATTGCCACATATTTTCCTTTGCACTTTTGGCTTACTTGATATAGTTTAAAAGTATATCTGCGTGTTTTGGACACTCATGACTGATGTGGCTACCCAGATAGGAAAACCTGATCTTAACATTTAAATAACAGGGGTCTGTGAATGCCCTTTGTAGTATAATGAGTGCCGCTAGCACCCTACAACAAGGTGTTACAATCATATTTTAAATGTATTACTGATAGAGGCGTGCCGATTGATAGAGAATGCATATCATATTTAACGTGTTATGTTTATTCATAGACATGATCCAAAATGTACATAAAACAGTGACACAGTTCTCCGACCCCGCACCAATATTGTCAGCCAAACAGTTAGACATTTCACATACATGTATTATGTTAGACTATGTCAATAGATCAACAGAAATCCTCAAAACCAATATTACAATGATGGATAAAACCAAATCAGTCCTCCGAAAAACATCCAATCGAAAGGCACACAAATTAAGAAAACAGGGAAAATAAAATAACTGCAAACAATTTACGAAGGAGTTTAAGTAATTCTGAAGGAGAATGAGATCAGGTGCTCGGAGGAAAAAGCATCTACTGTCTGCTAGCAATATCCGTCTCTTAAGATCAGTAGAAATTATCCAATCAGAAAAATACCAAATACAGATTCAAATTCAAAATTCTGTATTTACATGGTAGCAATAGTTTTCAACCATGGATATCATTCACCATTCAAAATTATGAGATGTAATATTACATAATAAGAGCCAAGTACCGATCATAGAACATCATTGATGTTGTTCGTCTACCACTTACGTATTATTGGCTGAACAGTTTAGCTAAAAAGTGCTTTGCCATCACAACAAAATTATTATAATTTTATCTTACTCTGACAAAACATTAACTGAGATATGAATACTTCAAATGCAGGTAGTGATAAAATATTGCTAAATATAGAGGGAAATTTTCTTATGCTGAATCGTAAGGTTTGTCATATAGTGAGCTGTTCAGACGGCCATCAATGTCGTAACATAACATGATATCCAGATACGACGTAAGATTGTACCTCTGTGGATTACAACTCCTAGTACACTAGGATGGATAACTGTGAAATGGATGACCCATGACAAACAGAATGCGTGTGATTGACCTGTGTGGGGACTCCATTTAAATGAATCAAAAACCAAAAACCTTTTAAATAATTTCTTTGTATGAACTGACTTCGTACTACTCTCAATAAATTAAAAGCAGCTCTTCACTTTCATGACAATTATTCGTGTTCGATTAATAGTGTACGTGTGTGAACTGTCTGGATGGACACTCTTTTCACTAAAAGTCATATCTCTATCTTGCATTCTTCAACACAATTTGCAAGTCACGTGCCATATGATGGCTCAAGCTGGATATCTAGTCATTCAGCTCGACCATACAATCGTATAACTTTTTATTCACAGCTATAGTGATTTACTGATTTACTCCAACCAGTAACATGACACCAAACATGCCTTCTGTCCTTTGCAATTCAATCAGCCTAATGGCAAGTAAGGAATTCTATCTAATAATACCGAGATAAAGAATTACCCACAACGTGTTCAATTAAAAACCGTTGACGCGTCCATGTTTCTTGTATTCATTTCATTTATTAATATTTTCTCACTTGTATCATTAAATGAAGTCTTGTTCGGTAGATTGTCCTTTATTATGTAAAATGTTCATTGGATCTACTGATATTCTAGAAGATTGAATACAGTGTGTTTTTAACATCAAATATCAGATTTTCTTGTAACTACTACTCGCCATGAATTTAACTCATGACATAAGAACACTAATACGCAAAATTTAAAAAAAAAATCAAAATTCTTACTGTTTAGATTGCATGCGTAAAACTACATGCTCGCAGACAAAAAATTGGATCAACAATCCAACAAAACAGTTTTGTCGAAAACAGTGTATTTTCCAAGACTATCAAAATGGTTGGGTGGAAGTGGAAGGTACTCAAAACTTGCATGTTTTAATACCCATTTAAGCAGATGATATGAGTATACGCCATACATTCATTCAAAGCAAAATTACTTCCTTCCGTACATCACCACGACTGATAAATATCTGACAAGTAGGACCGCCATTTTCCACAGTGTCGCTAATTGTTAACACAGGTCAGGCCTCCAAATATATTGCATTTATTCTACTTCACATACGGAACAAAACAATTATTCAATTGATTTATTTCGATGACATGCTGAGATTTCACCCGAGTATTCAAACGCGTAGCTCATACGAAACAGTCTGTTTTCATGTGCTTTCGATGTATGAATGATTTAAATAAACCTTTTCAAGCCAACCCACTAAAATGCAGTTACTAACACAACCAATCATTGGTATTATTAAGTGAATGAACGGAAAGTGTCAACAACAATTATCAACTACGATATGATTTGATTCCATTGATTATCCAGTTTTGCTTTTGTATGGCATTTACGATGCGGAAAGTACAAGCTTAAGTAAAAATAGGTACCGATAAGGTACATAAAACAACCTTCGTGATCGACTGAAATCATGCAAGCTCGCCCCACGACAGACCAACGCGAACACTCCTGCATTAATGATGACAACAGCTAATTTCTTGTGTATCACAATCAGCAACTGCTTTGGCTATCGCAATGAATAACACAAACGACCCCGACCCTCTTTGAACTTTTGTCTCTTTGTTAGCAGTTTGAACATTGAAACATTTTTACAGCATGTTCTCGATAATTTGCAACTTTGCTTAAACGTTTTTATTTGAATTGGTGTCTCTATGATGCCTTTTCAATGTACGGCGCAATACAAAAATGGTTAGAATCAAGACTACAAGAAAAATTACCTAAATCCCTACAAATATCAAATGCTTCCTCAACAATCGTTACTAGAGTAAAATTGATAGATCAAAATGCCATACTAATAACCATCTCCAAATTTAATTCGATTAGCAACTGTAACATGCACATAATTTATTCATGATGCATATAAACTAAGAGTGACACATTTACAACAACCACAGAGAAGCATGTATAATACAAAGTTGTTTTAAAACGCTCTGTATTATATTTTCATGGAAACTGGAAAGTTTAGAAAGATAAACGAATGAAGTGCAGAAGGGTCAATAACATCTCGGAATCCATGGAATAAAAAGACAATATTGTGTATATATTCGGACGAATGCCAATCCAACACTTCCTTGTAACTGGTGTTAAGTAACTACGGCACTAACAATAATATACAACAACGGACATTCACGAACTATTGATATTCAGAGGTGAGACTAGGTGTTCAGAGAAGTAAGCGTCTCCTGAATGGCAAGCCACACACATTGAATAACCCTTACATACAAAAGAGACAAATGTAACACATCACTGTTAATAGAAATTAATGTGAAGTGTAGTCAAATGTAACACAGCACTGTTAATAGAAATCAATGTGAAGTGTAGTCAAAAAGTTCAAGATGGTAAGTATGTATGATTAGATACCAATAAGTCCGTTAACATTAAGGGAAAGGAAACTCAAATTTCTTAAGATCAAAGACAACATCAGTTGTATGAAAAAAAAGTCACCACGGACATGAAGATAACTTGAACAAAATTAAACAGTTCAAAACATAAAACATTTCATAAAAATGTTGGATTTCATTCAGTTGTAGTGTCGGTGTAGGACGTTCAATGGAAACGGCAATAGAATGATAAAGAGCCGTATATCAACCATATATAAGAACGTCAATCTATCCTTCATATCCATGTATAAAACATATTCAAGGTCCGTACGATTACATTGGTAATTATTCAACGATTACATTGTGATAACTGCGGGCTCGCAGCAAAGGATGTTTACCTTGCCATGACACCCGAGTCTCCTTTCCAAATGAAATTTGAAATATGGGTGCACTGGAAAGAGTAACAAAAGATAAATATATCTAGTGACACATTTACAACAACCTATATAATATATCTATCATACATAAGGGTAAGGGTTAGTCCAGTATTCCTGATGAATTATTCTAAGACTAAAGGTAAAGAGCACCTCATTCATGCATAGCTCTGACCTTAGATGAGTTCCTTGTCTTTAAATAAGTTTCGTAATCTGTTTGCTTTTCAAATATTTCGACTTTCAGTTTCGGTGTTTTGCATGTTTTGCATCACAAGGGGACACCTTTTGTCCAACATGGCGCGCTAACCTTATACAGGTACATGTGTTCTGATATGAATTCTGATATACAGATATGCTTGATTGCGATAATGTTTATAGTTTTTGTGTGCATGTCCTTGGTGATTTTTGTCATACATCTGTGTCAGATGTCTTCAGTTTTCTCCATTTTATATTCCTCTTTCGGATACCAATTACAACTTCTACAAAACATATGTCTGGTGCATCTTTATTTATTCCATTGACAGCATTTTTTTGAATAGTCATTTGGTCCATTTATAGAATGGATGTGTGGAATTGATCCGTGACCAAATAGACCGTCTTAGCCAACGTTACCCGACATATGTCTTGATATCTCTATACAGATAATCACTGCTTGCTTTCATCCAATGAAATTCCAAACAGTAATACACCGTTTAAATCATTTAATACACGTTTATTTTTGTATACATATATATGTATAATTAGATATATTTATCTTTTGTTACTCTTTCCAGTGTACTCATATTTCAAATTTCATTTTTAAAACTATGACTCATTTCTCGTTTTGATTTAGAGAAAGGAAACGAGATTTATACATTTATCGAGGAATGAGATTGCAAAATATTTGAAATACGAGAAAGAAACATACCATATATAAATTCCATGAGGAATCTAATGGTAACCAAAATAATTCTCATGTTTAAAAGAACTATTTATTCTGTATGGTTGAAAGAATTTCAGATGAAATAAAATCTTAATTCATTTCATGTAAACTTTCATATCGAGAAATACGAATCTAATTCCGAAGATTCAGTAAGTTCATCAATGAATATCAGTATTGAATAATTTCAAAGTATAACATAAGGAAATGATATACATGAAAATTAATGAAAAGTAACTGGCATACAAAAATTACTGTGAACTGTGATCGAAAACGAAAAATGACACTAAGATTCAAATGTAATAGTCTATAGGCTAATGCTTTGCTTTGATATGTTCTTATTTATAGACAAGTTATTAAAACTATTCTTTAGTCTTTAGATATTCTGAACCTTCAATTATTACAGTTTTCGCTTGGACAATCGCTAAGTATGTATTTTCGAATGGGTTTTGGTGTAAATTGTTAAGATACCGATCGGTAGTCATTAAGGAACATTCACTATATACTAGACAACATAATACAAAACTATACTAAATTAATTATGGTATACTATAAATGTAGATAAAATATGATATAAGGATATATAATGTATAGTAAAGTACTAAGATACGTATATGTAGTCATTAAGGAATATCCATAATGCTAGACAAAGTAAAAAACGAAGCACCGAAGGGTAAACCATATCTCATAGTCCATGGAAGAAAAGGACAATATCATGTATAGAGTCATGTTATATATAATCATATAATGTCATAAAATAATATAAAAATATACTAATTTCATTATGGTATTACACAAAAATAGGTAAAATATCATACAAGGATATATGTGTATGTCTATGTATAATAAGTGAAAAAAGATATCAAGTAAAAGATAAAATATCAATAGACTGGTGTTGAATTTTTGTGAATTTTAACAGAAAATAATTATTGCTTATAATGTCTTAAAGTAATGCACCAATGTCCATGGTTATATTATCAATGGTAGTGTTAAATGTGAACAAAAGTTTTTAGAACCATAACACATACTAAATGTTTTGACAATACTTTCAGCGACCATAACTTCCTCAATGTGGCAAATGAAAGCACAAAAGCCCAAGACCAAACATTTCGTACTAAAAGCTATTAGCAATGATGAAAATATCGTTACCTCTGAGTATGAAGGAGATGTAGATCCCCTGGCTATAACAACAAATGATGGCAAGAGTATGATGGCAAAGTCTTAACTTTACTGCCTTGTATTAGGCTTAACTAGCATTGATTTTAGCCACTGTAAGGAAACAATGGGACTGACTGCTTATTACGATATCACTACATAAATAAATGGTCTGTTCCGATCTGAATCGTCGAGTTTATTCTTTCTAATATTTGTGGTAGAATTTGATGTGTCGAACACGATTTATTGTATTTACATGTGTAAATATCTAAGGGGTCTATTTACTCAAGCTTTATAGTTTACCTTATTCTGGTTATCATTTTGGGCGTTAAAGTTTAGTGTATATAGTCATGTGCTCCCACCAGCAACTTTAGTTAAAAATGAGTTTTCATGTGTAAAATGATTATACTTGGGCAAAAGCTTCTTCGCATAACGGACAAAATTATTCTCTTTTGTAAATCTCATACAACCACATCTTTGGTACCATATGCCCTAGCGAATATCATACACATTTGGCCAAATTAGTTTTCTATTTTCAGTTTACCTATTTAAAATTCTTACTTGGATGTTGATAACTTTCTTATATATACATAAAATAAACATGAACTACGTAATAAGCGGGGTATCAGATTTTTTTTAACATTAATAAGAAATAATAATGTAAAAGTATTATAAAGTGATACTGTATGATACTTCTAATGGCTCGTTATAATATATTATATTGTACATTTGATCGAGGCATATAACCCTGATCTGCATTACATTACTGGTAATCCAATATAGAACAAAACAGAAAGTTGCAAAAATAGAACTTTGTGCCACATTACTTATGTATTGTCAAATATCGGTAATGTGACTTAAATAGCATCTCGGTAAAAAGCTGATCGTATCAGAACTTTTGTTGAGCACAAGAAGCATCATGACACATCAAGTAGAAGACAATGCTATCCGTCATCGGTAATATAGCTTCTCTCCTAGGAAAAGTGTGATAGAAAAGTAGTTGTAACGCAATATGAAATATTACGAGTCTCTTCCTGCCTCTTTGAAGAATCAACTTATGCATTCATACTGTATACAAAAAATCATAAACCCTCATATCGATCTGCTTTTAAGAGGGTATTACCAACATTTACTTGATTCAGTACTATATATGTCTTAAAACTAACAATAAAATTTGCGACTTATCAAATTTCCCTCATCTACTATCATTCATAACTTTCGGCTTTCCTCGATAACTTAGAGTCTACCCACAAAAATATACCAGGTAGTGATAAGAGAGAAAACAGAAGACATCTGACAATTCTGTATAACACAAATCACCAAAGGCATGCACACAAAGCATGATAATAGTAAAATATAGACGGAAAAACGACATAACAAAATATTCGAATGTGCTGCGGTACGATACCGACTTAGGACCGTCAATGGAAGTAACAAACGTCATTCAATGGGTGTAGTTAACCGGTTTATGGGCGCCCACCTTCCCACTCACCGCAAAAACAGCACAATCAAAGGACACATTTAAAAATAATCCTCCATATAGAGAACAATGATCTACAGGTTTCTCAGGAAGAGGGGTCATAGAAATATTTCATATACACGATACGTTTATAGAATAATATGTTGCTATCAAAAATATGTAAGGCGACATCAATATTAGTAAACCGTGCTCAGACCGTCTGTTAGCAAGCTCAAATCATAAATGAATGGGAGTCCCAAGTAAAAGTCAGAGGGAACGAGGAAATATCATGCACATCAGAGAAACCATAAAAGTGGTACTGGCAGAGCACGGTTTATCATGTTGATGTCGCATATATTTTTATATCATTATGTGTTTTACAATACCTTACGTGTTTATATTTTTATGACATCTCAATATGCGATACATGTTGACCCTTGTTCTTTACATGGAGGATTATTTATAAATTTTTTAATGTACGTCCTTTGTTTGTTCTGCTGTTACGGTAAGTGGGAAGGTGGGCCCGTAAACCGGTTAACCACACCATTTGTTTGACTTTTGTCAAATTAAATGACCTTCCTAAGTCGGTATCGTAATTGCACTACAATCAAATATTTTTGTAATGTTTTATATGTGCTAGTATATTATTGATATTCATGTATTGTACAGCTCCATGGTGACTTCTGCCACATAACTGAGCCAGTAACTCCTCTTTTTTCTTTAGTAAAACGAAGACGATGATCTATTTATATCCCTGCCTACAACCATAAATGTTAGCATTTTTTATTAGAAAGAATTCATACTCTTTATATATATATGTAAGCAATACTTCTTATTGTTAAAAGCAGTTATCAGAAACAATTTTTACTGTTAATTTACATTTTCACGAAAAAGTCCACTTCCACGCGAGGAAACGTCAAAGAAAAAAATAAAAGAAAAACAAAATAATAATAAATGCAAAGAAACCCCACAAAATATAAAATAACGGTGAGTTTTGCCAGGTTTAACAAAACCAGTTACACATGCACTGAAAACCATTTTTTTTTTCAAAGTCATTATTCTCATTCATATTAACAAATTGAATCAAAAGCAGAAGCTGTTCTGCGGAATGCAGTGTCGATCTATCATTATTTGTTGTTTTCCAGTTAATTATTGTCATATCTTCTTCATAGAAATCCCTGTTACATGATTTAGAGGAGAGAGAAGCGTCCGAAGTGCAGAAAATTTATCTGAATGTTATAATATTTTCCTGTATGAAAAAATTTCAATTTAATATGAGATTTAAGGGATGTGTATAGATTATACTTCTCGCCTCGTTATCAGTGGTAATCTGCAATCAGCGAACCAGTTCTGATTGATTGTTAAAATGATAACTAATAATATTGAAGGTCAATGCATTATTGTGCAATGTAAGACAAGTGTAGGCCACGGCTGAAGTTATTTTGAGAGATGAAGAAATATGTGTCGAGAAAACTAAGATATAAATCCGTTAAGACGATGATCAAAGATAACTTTGATTAGATAATTTGTATGTATTAAATTAATACACATAAACGTGCTCTGATATTTATATGTATTTATGAGTTGAACTTTAAGATTGAAAAAATAAGGAGTGTAATTGAAAAAATAAGGAGTGTAATTGAGTAGATTACATTTCTAATTTTATTTTCGATTTTGCAGCACACTAATGTGGGATCTGACTTATCGCTTGTGTATATTTCTTGAGCATCACAGCCGATATGGTGTTTCAACAGACACTCTTATGTTCATATTGGGGAATACCTGTCCTCTCTGCCCTTGGATGATGTATGACTACATTAGGATTTTTTTTCATGGTTTCTCTAATGAATGTTTTGAATTTCAATAGGTTTATTATTGAATACTACTGAAGAGGCATCATTTATCGATATGTGCATCAGATACACTGAGTAAAATTGGTATGTATGTTTTATACTTATGTTATATTTATAATGTCTCATAATGAAATACTTTGATAAGTATCGTACTATTTCCTAGATTGGTATATTTATTTCAAATAAATTATAATTTCATTTATTTTTAGATAATTCACTCCAAAACTCAAGCTAATGTCTAGAGTGTAAATAAAAGAACGGTTGATGCCCTCAATACTCCTTCTAGAAATGTCAATACTTTAACCATGTTGAAATATTTTTACTATTTCCTATTATCTCTGACTGCATCCATTTACTGGATGTAATTTGGTCCTGCCATTATGTTCCCTGTTTTAGTAACACATCACTAAATTCGTTTCCTTTCCACCAATCTTTGAGACAATTTTCCCCTTTCATTCGTCATATATCAACAGGATGAAAGTTCCCTGGCGAATCCACATTACAATGATTCATAATGGGGAAACCTCACCACCGTAAAATATCGGACGAATAATCGTTTATGGGATTAAAATTTGACTTTCTTGGTACGGCGTATATTTGACAATACAGGATTGCTTCATTCGAAGAACGCTTAAAACCATTCCCGAGAGATATTGATGCGATAATTGGAACACATACATTCCCGCTTACATTTCGACGACAAGTTTTGTAAGTTTTTAATTTTTTTTTTTTTGAAAATTAATTTCACAATGATTACCATATCGGTAGATCGCACAAACTCCGTACCTTTTATCAAAGAATGCAGGATTACTGTTTTTTTCCGGATTTCTTCTGCAAGAGTTCTTAAATAATGTAATATTAAAAGTATGAAAGAATTGAAATGCTAGTAAGACACTGGCAAAATCAAACTATTTCAAATGTAAAGATGATGGATAAATCCAGATCGTAAGTCCGAAAATCATTTAAAAAAAGGACATACAAAATCAGTGAAAATGAAAACTGAATAGAAACCAACGAAAAATGTCTACTTGAAGAGCATATGTGAAGTGAGACCAGGTGCCCGGGGAGAGTAAGTATCTCCTGCTTGCTAGAAACACATCGTCACATATACCCAGTAGTAAGCGTCAAATCGTGTGAATTCCATATATATTCATATATGGAGAAGTCAAAGTAGGTAACCTTTTAGTATAGAAGGTATCAAAGCTGTGTAAAGTGATCGGAATCGGTCTCAGTGCAGAATATCATTTGAAAGTCTCGATAACGTCATATCATGTTGTGTAATAAGAGTTTCGTAACGACCATATAACTTCCTCAGTGACGTTGTTAGTCTAGCACATATATAACCCTGGTTGAGTAGTTTATCTGAAAGTCGCCTAGCCCTTAGAACAAAGTCATTACAATTTGAACATGCTCTGGAATAACCTATTAACTGAGATATGAATACGCCGCATGCGTATTTAGGAATGGAATTTAGGAATGAAAATACAAATAAAGATCTAAAAGAACAAAAACCAAAAACACACATCTCTTCTTTGTATAAGAAATGTCGCCACAGAAATTTAGAATACAAAAGAGAAAACAGAAGTCATCGACCAAGGTGTATGACACAAATCACCAAGGACATGCACATAAAGCTTGATAATAAAATTAACACTTAAAACGACATTACTAAGATATTCGATTTTGCTACAGTTACGATAACTTATTACATATTAGGTCTACATTCTGCAAATTTAACAGTCGATATAAAGACCTTCGTTGCGCTTATCAGAAATAATTGTTTAACATGTTGATTTTCATAATAATCATGAACAGTGATAATACAACATTACACAGTTTTACTTATGATTGTTTACCGATTGTTAGTACGGTATGACCACGAGTCATACGACCTTAATATAATGGCATCACGGCGGGTGTGACAGGTCAGCAGGGAATGCTTACACTCTATGGCATAAAATCCCATCTGTGGCTCTTCCTGCGGGCTCTTCGAATTTTAAATAGGCCGATTCGTTGAGGAATACTTGTTTCTCCTGTATGTATGGGCATTCTTGGTGGGTGTGACTAGCCATTGGGAGACGTTTACTTCTCCCGGGCACCTGGTTTCACCTCTGAATTTCAGGGGGTCCGTGATATCCATTGTGGTACATTGCTGTTAGTGCTATATGCACTTGACACCAGTTACCTTCGTATTTAGCTTTAAGGAATCCCGTGTCGGATCTAAAAAAGATCCCTGCCTCTATTATAATGTTGTTTATCATACGATTTTTGCGAATTTTCTATATGTAATAATAATTATTCACGTATTTTGAATCAAGTATACGTTTAGCGTTGTCTAACTTCTCAAATCAACTGGAGGAACGGACACCCCACAGAGGTGGTAAAAGAAAATTGCTGATAATGGAGACAAGTGATAGATTGACATATTCTGTCACAATTCCCGATGATTCGTTTGACGTCGATGCCAACGTCAAGCAAAAGGTCTTTATTTATAGCAGATGCTAACGATTGTTCCTTATATCTCAAGTTTGTTTGGAGCTGCAGGATCATTGTTTAGTTGTTTGTAAGGGTTTTTATATATGCTTTTCTTTTCTTTCTTTCTTTTGGGGGGGGGGGGGGGGGGTGAGGGTTCAATTATTTTGCTTTTGTGGTGAATGGAAATGTTGGCATGTAAACCGAATAACCACCCCAAATAAGTGTGATGAATATCACTTAGATTTACCGTCCTACGTCGGAACCACATTTGAATTACAATCGAATAGTTTTGTCATTTGTCTTCGTTTGCTTATTCTTGTGTGTTCTGAATGTCCGCAACGACCTTCCGATGAGTAAAACGTCATCTTCTTTCTTTTTGTGTGCTTTATACCAGTATTAATAATTACTTGTACTTTGTAAATATATCTAAAAAAAAAAAGTCAAAATATTCGTTGTGCGTTGAAAATACTGAAATGAATGCACGAGTCACCTGTGATGTCAAAGTGTTACATCGATAAAGAGATGTGACAATTCACATAAAACAAGCACTGAGTCTCTTAGCGAATTTGATCCCGCTTTCCTCTCAAATAAATAAATCAATAGTAATATGACTCCATCCATTTATCTGATGGCAATATGGGTAAACACCATGTCGTATCCACGAATTCAACTTAGGAAGATATACTGCTGAAAGGGGATAGGGCAAATAAGATTTTAAGAATAAACTTTATCACAATAATTGCAATTAACATGTAACATTAGATAAATCATACGTTACATGGTTTTAATATTAATTTGTTATACTTTAAAAGGAAACGGGAAGACATCTGACTTTGCTGTAGGCCAGAAGTCACCATTGAGATGTAAAATAAAATTTTATAACAAGTAATGAAATACATGCAACGGCATTATAAATATATTGATTGTACGACATATGCGATACCGACTTATAACTTTTACTATATTTGAAGCTATGGTAAATAGTATATATAATACATGGTGTACATACCGAGGAAAAACTACTACACTACAAGTCAGTTACCTAAGAGTAGAATAATAGTACTTTAAGCACCTACCCGCGGAGAATCGTTTTACAGACTTCACACTGCAACCGAGAAAGGTGTAGATATAAAAGGAAAAGGGAAAATATCTCACTTAGCTGTAGGGAAGAAGTCCAATACATGTATTTTTTTATCTTTTTGATTTTATCTATATTTTATTTCATTTTTTATTCATTTATCTAATTTTTGTCGTTGTAAAATTGCTATCGACAATGACAGTTAACATTCATGAAAGTACAACACAAGAAAATTAAAAACTTAACAACAAATATGTTGTGATTATTTTTGAATGGCTTGTTTTTTTGAGGGGGAGGATTGAGGACAAAATAAGTATTTATGTTTTGCTTAATCTGGGAATACAACATCATAGTTTAGATTTGATTTGTCTGTCCTCCCTAAAGAGGCTACAACTATTCAATCCTTTTCTCATTAGAGAAGTATTTCGTGAACGATCCGGAAAGTTACCTCTTAGTACAAGGAGAAACTCAGAAAAGACATAATATCTCACTGATCAATAATGATCCACAATGTCTTTCAAAGTATATCTAATTATAGAAAAGGATCTTAATCTCTCCCTCCTCCTCTGGCGTCCATTATCATGAAGAATATATCCCGTCACATGATAGGACACAGCTGTATGTCTTCCTTTTCGTTTTACCCTACTGCTATCAAATCGACATATAACTAAGAGGAGGCATGTTCACCTCTGTATGGTTTCCTGTTATTTGCTTGCCGATGTATCTTCAACTACTGTAAAAGCTCTGTAGGAATTTTTCTTCTAAAGTCATATCTGATTCGAAAGAAAGTTTTACTGATTCGGGAATACAATGTAGCAATTTGATATGAAACTTTGGATTATTAATATAGCAGCGACATTTGAAGCCCAATCTACCAAGTCGTGTAAAATGCTTTAATTTTGTCAACACTAGTGGATGCCCGATGACACGGAGATCTGAGCAAGAAAGAGGATATTTTTGGCTTATAAAATATACATATATAACATGTTGCAATCAGTGCAAAATAAAAACATGTTGCAATCAGTGCAAAATAAAGCTGAAGTACTGAACATAATATACATCTCTGAATGAAATGTTCAAGTCGGCATATCAAAATATATATGTATCCCATAACGTTACTCCCCACTCAAAAATTATATCATATCATATTTATCCGTCATCAAAATATGGAGTCTGAGTACTTTGCTGATAGGAGTGTACTTACGATACCGATATTGAAAGCCGAAAGATAAGTGCAAAGTTAACGGGCAGTAGTCAATAAGGAACATCTATTATACAATATAAACAGAGATGTTGGCCATTACGGACCCTAGAAGAGCCAAAGGTGGGATCATGTGCCATGGTTGACCATTCAGATTCGCCATGATGCAATAACTTTATGCAAGATATTATAGCTCATACTCATACAGGGGATGTTTACTTCTCCATGACGCTTTATATTTTGGACCTGAAAGAACCAGAAGGAAAATCCGGTGCCACATAGGAGTAATCGTCCCCTGATGACCGTTTTTATCTGCCCTGATGAGCTTGTATAACTCAAAGTCATATAAAATGTAAACAGTATAACCGTAGTCACAATCGATAAAAAAAATCGGTAAATTGAAGTAAAATGGTGTGACGTTATATTGTCACAGTATATGCGGTTTCACAATAACCACAGATAAATAAGGAAGTCAGTATAGCAATCGTAAAATTTGAAAAATGTAAACTGCATAGTGTCCTTATGATATTAACATTTCACTCAGTTGCTTGCCTTGGCAAATGAAAGAACCGTTGTCTTAAAGGCTTTGACATATTAAATCAATAGGATATTCTAAATCGTCACCGTTGTCATATGGTCTAGTAGTAAGCATAAATTTTTAAAATTCGGGCTTGAATTGAAATATTCAAAAATGATTCATTCTCAAGACTAAACAGATATATCGTAGTATCATTCTATAGCTATCCAACACTTTATTATTGAATTTTCTAACACAATACCTAGACTCGTAGCACCCTTGAATGGATTCATAATTGCTAAAATGTTCATCTTTCATTTTAAATGACTATTAATTATGTCTTTATTATACTGTATTATGAAACTTTTTTCTAGTTGTAGGTAATATCGTCTCAGAATATTCGGTTATAGTATTGGATGGTAATGTAAAATCACAACTATTATCATTTATAGGACATATTTTGTACCTATGAATTCTTAAGTATCACTTGGTGATATGAAGGAATTTTACTTTTCCACTTCATTAAAAAAGACCCAAGACATTGGATTCAGCTGTGTGAGAAAAATGCCATTAAATGGAGAACAAACAAGATAAATACGCAAAAAGACATTACAAAAAGTCGATTTCAAATCAGTTGTGGTACTAACTTAGAATGGAATCACAACGGGTGTGACTCAACAGGGTAAAATAACTTTGTCGTGGCCGGTTATATCAGTATCATCGATTTGTTAGTTTTTAACTCGACGTTGAATATCGATTGTATACCATTAAACGTATCTCACCAACTAAGACAGATGTGTTTCTTATTATCTTTAGAAAATTTTATATTTGGATTTTTGTTTGTTTGCTTGTTTTTGTTTCCGTTCGGTTCTTCTTCTTTTTTTATGGGGGGGGGGGGGTTAAGAGTTTTGGTCTACTGAGTTTCCATTCTTTCATTTATTTTACACATATATATTTCTATATTATTCATAATTATGACCTCCGTAGTTTACAACTTCAGTTGAACCTAGTGCTAAATTCGAGGGGAAAAAACTCCTGATAGAGATAATTCACATTTTCAAACATTTTTCTACAATTTATAGCTATCATATAATATCAAAAGCCATGTAAAAGTATTTTATGAATTACAGCTTTATGTACAGCGACGTCGACCAGATCAATCATCACTTCAGTGATGAACTGGAAGTATTACCGCTCATCACATAATCTTAATATTGAAGAGAACACATGCATATCTAGCACATCAATGGAACAATTTTGAAGACAAATCAACAGGAAATTGGAAAATATGTTTTCGGTCGGTCCCTCTTCTACTGCCAATTACCCTCAATCTCGAGCTCTGGACAATTGATAGGTGTGTGTCACCAAGGTAATTAAATCTCGCGTCTTTGTCACAGGCCAATGTTTCTACCAGGCGTCAAATCAATGTCCAAGTCCCTGGAGAATTTGGCTGAGGCTGCACGAGAAGTCTCGTGTCATAGTAAGAGACAAATCATAGGTTTTAGCGCCATCATCCATAACTCTGTATTAGCAACTAATACAATAAGTGAATTTGTCAAATTTGTCAATTAGATATGTTATGTTCTCATTTTACCATAGTGTTGTATCGTCTTTTTCACTTTATCTTCATACAGCTTTCAACATTCAATAAATCCATCCTCAAAATGATCAATATATAGGAATCTGTTTTGATCTATGGTTCAACCCTCCTAATTGATATGAACCTAGAGCGGGATAATTTGAGACCCATATGTTTCGTTTGTGGAAATGTCATACATCATTGTGTTGCCTTTTTATAGCTTTATTGCTCATTAGATTTTGTGTCAGTCTTCACTGATTGATTCTCTCTCTCTCTCTCTCCCTCTATCTCTCTCTCTCTCTCTCTTGTTTGGGAAGGGGCTTTTTTGGTATTTTTGTATCATCTGCATAGCCGCGGTGACTTGTTTCATACAAGTAAGTCAAACGTATGTTTTCTTTCTTTTGTGCTAAAATAAAACATTCTTAAATAGTTCTAAATATATTTTTAGCCGAAAAATTCCCTAGTTTTGAAAAATATAGTAAATATAGAACATATATACCTATTAATTTAGTGCACCATATGTGCATTTCGACAATTCATGTCTCTTCAGTGATGCTTGTAGCCAAATCATTGAAGAGCAGTGTTGAAAGAAAAAAGAGGAGTTACTGGCTCAGTTATGTGGCAGAAGTCACCATAGAGCTATACAGTACATGAATATAAATAATATACTAGAACACATATCACATTACAAAAATATTTGATTGTAGTGCAATTACGATACCGACTTAGGACGGTCATTTAATTTGAAACCAAAAGGAACGAAAAGTAAACCAAAGAATTTAAGGACAGAGCTATGCATGAAGGAGACACTCCTTAATTTTAGAGTGATTTACTTAATTTGATGACTGGAAATTTGAAGTATATATTTCATGTCAGTACAAAAGCACTGAAAACTAGGCTTATGATGCCCTCGGGGCTATCAGTCCACCAGCAGTGATACCGGCCTAGTGGTTATAATAAATATAGAACATATATACCTATTAATTTAGTGCACCATATGTGCATTTCGACAATTTATGTCTCTTCAGTGATGCTCGTTTCCAAATGATTGGAATTCTCAAAAAATAGTCTAATTCAGTATTAAAATATGACTACATAAATACCCACAAATTCTTAAATATATATATAAATAAATAGATATATAACAGAAAATATGGAAATACATTTGTTATGATAAACCAAAAATAGTGTGTCAAAGGTGTAATTATTTGAATTGTGGTAAAGATTCCTATCCAACAAAATCATTACGTGCTTCCAGTGGTTGAAGTGACCAATATAATTTATCATAGAAGACATAAAATTTATCATTAACCATTTCCACATCCTTTAAACACGAGTAAATTTAAAGTATGAAGATATCCTTCTGGTTTTCAAATTCATTTTTCATATTACTGAATAAATGTTCATAAAATAAAGCAGACTGAGATATACAGTGCATTGTAACTAGTCATACGTAACTGTGACATTCAGCACAATGTACCACTGTCGACATTTAATGGCCCAATGAAGAGAACATGTCCCAATGGGAAAACATGATTCGTAGTTGTCGTCAAGTCGAAATACATGTTGCCAGGCGTTGACATGGCTAGTAATTCTCGTCAAAGTCGAGAATAGATTGTTAGATGTTGGCATGACTAGTAGTTGTCGTCAAAGTAATTTTTGTGATACTTTATTTATTTGCTCTGTATATGCATGACGATTTCTACAGCTGAACCAGATACATATTTTAGTTTCAAATATTATAGACAGTAAAAGAATTAGTAAGTGTGATTCAAATGAACAAAAACACGCATAAGTATTAATCCTCGTATAGTGGACAACTTAACCCTTCTAAAGATAAAATTATGCTTTGAAATAAAATAATTATATCATTGATTTAGAAAAGAGATATAATCTTAAATTCACACAGTAAATCCCAAATATCATGACATTTTCTTAATGTGCATGATATTTATCTAGTGATTGTCCGAATCAAAGTCCCCTGAAACTCGGAAAGTCATGTGCGAAATAATTAGGCAAAGAGCTAATGACCTTTAGATGGATCAGTCCGGTTTGATCTTCAGATTATGAATATTCATTATACATCAAATTCAGAAACCGCATTTCATGCACGCTCATTAGTTGCTGTACTCGTATATTGGACATGTCAAACAATTCAATTTTCAATTTAACCTCGCATTCGGTTCCTTAAAACATGTAATTACAAAACATGCAAGTCTCTACTTCATCAAACGAACTTATCAGCTTCATTGTAACGCAATCAATGGGTTGACAGATCTTCCAGGGAGTTTTATTCCTTTCTATTTTATTGTAGGGAAATGCTTTGCGATTGGTTTGTTTGTTGCAAGACCTGAAATGCATTTCCTTTTTTCTTTCCTTATTTATAAGATAAAACAAATCACATGTAATGATTATAAAGACAAAATCGAACATGGGCAGTAGGATGAGAAGGCCAGAAATATGAGTTCCAGTTCTCAGTTCCATATAATAACCACACTGCGAAAAATATCAACGTTAAAAATAATCAAAACAATCTGACAAAAGAAGTAAGGAATCAGTTGCCTTGCGGCAGTAAGATATTTGAGGACTGATTATATTCGCAAGAACAGCAAGACTCTCCTCTTGCAATTGTGATCTCTTTTGCTCTTGTCATTTGTATTCTTTTAAACCAACACAGAAATAAGTGAGCATAACGCTTATTTGAATTTAAAACATTAAATTGAAAATAAAAACAGAAAATTCGCAAAAACTAATATACATTTTGATTATGAGACGATAATGTTCGCAAAATACATGGCAAAGTACTTATTTCTTCTCTTCCGCGGCTATGGAAAATGGTTTATCTCAGTATATGAATCATGCAAAACATTATTAACTATTCCGCAAACCAAAGACTAGAAATTTTGGGGGTGTCGTTTTCAAGTTTCTGAAAATATGTATGTAAAGCGTTGTTTTAACATGGTAATATGTGACCAGAAGATATCCTTACCATGAAAGCACCAGATAAACCTTTATAAAGAGAGAACTTTAAGGTTCTGTAGAAACACGTAACGTAAAATACCCCTGAGGTCTCATCAGCTTCGCATTTATTTTCATTTGATGAATTAAACCTGAAGTCAGATACGAAATGATTTGTTCAGTACACTGCGGTTCGTTACGCTGCACTTAGACTGAGGATATAACCTGTAGTATGTATCGGGGGAGGAGAGAAAGAACTCATGAAGTTTTATCAGGTTATGTAATAGCTATTATAAAATGTTTCAGCATACAAATTTCTCTACATCAGTAAAACACTCCAATTGTAAGAAATTCTGTTTTGGATTTATATGTAATCCACTGATTAATATAAAGATGCGAAGTTAAAATCAAAACAATATATAAGTCAAATTATACGAAAATATAAAATTTGGTCATATTATAAACAAAAAGTTTTAACTTAGTTTGATTGAAAATATTTTGAAATCTACAATAACAATGAAAATCTTTTTACTATACGAAGTTCATATATAATAAATGTAGAATGTAACAAAAAGTTGCCCCAAGCCGTTTGTAGACGAGCTTTCAAAGAATAATTCGACAAAATAAATATCGATCATGCAACGAATTATAATACTGATAAAGAAATAATGAAGTTATATGCGCAGATCACAGTTCATTATTCCTCTATTCGACAGCAAAATTTCATAAATGCTTATCACTTTTTAGATCATTTGAAGCAACAAGCCTTTTTCCTGCATGACAAAACAAAATATGAAAGCATGAAATATATTCCTTTAAATAACGCAGAGATCTTACCTTAGCTTTCTGTAGAGTCCTAAGCCATCAATCAAAGCCTGCAATTACACAAGTATTATCTTTACACATCATTGGGATAACTTAATCCAGGGGCCATCATCGTGAAAGATTCGCTATACGGAGATAAGCTTTATACAAATAGTGCACTGTGTATATTGGAACGAAATGAATAGTTACCATGAAATCAGCATTACTGATAATGATTTTGCAATCTTAATGCAAAGAGAGTAAATGCATTTTAACATTTCGCCATGTGAAGAAGTTCGGTTCATTTAATTTCGTGAAATGGGCCGCGAAGAAAATATGTGATAACAATATTAAAATCAATTCCACATCTATGTGAAGTTTCTCTGACTTTTCAAGTTAATGGAAATTGGAAAATACAGAGTGGTGTTTTTATAATCATTTGATTTTTGTTTTCCAAAAAATATTTCCATTTGAAACGCCAAATCTACCTTGTAAATTTTGTGCTATAACAATTAGGTCGCCTTATAATCTAACTAAAATTAATGTAAATTTCTGTTACTATAAGTGCAATGTAATTAAATGTTTGCATTGTGCATGACGTCTTCTAGAATAAACCCCCACCCTCACCTTCCGTTCCCAGTTCAGTGACCCAGTGTTTAAATATGTTGGTAACCTTCGGTGTCCATGTCGCGATATGACTGAAAAATTGTCCAATAAAACCAATCAAATTATGACTCCTTTGTTAGAATAGGTTTTGTCATGCAATTAAATCAAATCTTTGCCCTCTTCCAAACGTGCCCAACCTTAGGCATTTTGGACCTCGTAAATATTTCTGTTAGAGGTTTGATTAAATTCATCATATTCTTTTCTGATATGTGGTTGTAATATATTGGTACATGACATTTATCTCATGTGTGCGATGTTGAATTATTTTGTGTCATTTGTTATTTTTGAGAAGTTCGTGATGGCTGCGTCCAGCAAAGTAAGAGACAATTGCTTTTCCAGGGAACCTGAATTCGTTTCTGATATACAGGTTTTCATAAATATCTACCTTGGTACATTGTAACCATATTGATACAGCAAGATTCGATATACTTTCGAATTTTACTTTACATAACATATTTATATAAAGCTGACTATATAATATTCACAGAAATAACTCACCTGTAAGAGTGCTCGGCTTGCCTTGTATAAGTGTGACAGCATGTCTATTGCATAGGGAATATCATAAATGTTTCAAATTATTTCATCTATATAAAGAAAAATTACTTTAGAAGGAAAGACAACTTTTACTTTTTTCAATGACCCGTTTTCATTCTTATATTTTCTATTTTTGTATTATGAATATAATTACACTTTATGATAGATTTTACAACACTGGCATAATCTATGTGTATAATGAAAACACAAGAAATGAAAAGAGATTTTTTCCTCTGTTCTATGAGAGCACAAATTCTACATTGATCCCACTTTAATTCATGCATGTTTGTTCCGTTTTTGTTTTACCTCTCGATATAAGTATTTCACTAATATTGTGACGGCAAACACAAGATACCTGTACATAAATTGAAACCTATGCAATGGACGTAATTAAATTAGTAAAGAATAATTCACAAGCCAACTTATAATGTTATAGACCTGTCCTCTATATTATATTTCAATTCCTGCAAGACACACGATAAAATGTGCGTCATTTTACTCTGACGTCACTATGTAAAAATGATGGATAAATCCAAACCACAAGTCCAAAAATCATGAAACCAGAGGACATACAAAATCAGTGAAAATGAAAAACAAATGGAAAATAACAAAATATGTCTACTTGAAGAGCATATGTGAACCCCTGTAATGGAGTGAGATCAGGTGCCCGGGGAGAGTGAGCATCTCCTGCTTGCTAGCAACACCCGTCACATATACCCAGTAGAAAGAGTCAAATCATGTAAATTCCATATGTATTTATATATGGAGAGGTCGAAGTAGGTAACTTTCTAGTATAGAAGGTGTCAAATCTGTGTAAAATGATCGGAATCGGTCTTAGTCCAGAATATCATTTAAAAGTCTGGATAACGAGATATCATATGGAGTAATAAGAGTCTCGTAACGACCGTAGAACTTCCTCAGGGACGTTGCTAGTCTAGCACATATATAACCCTGGTTGAAAAGCTTAACTGAAAGTCGCCTACCCCTCAGAACTATGCTAGCATTAACGTCATGATGAAAGCCGCGGCAAAAAAAAGCATGTCCGACATAAATCCCTTTACGTCATGTTAAATTGAAAAAGTCTATTGGGGAACTCGAATTCTCCTGTCATATCCGGAAGTTAGTACTTGGGATCTTCAGTCGCTGCTGGGACTCAGTCGCAAAACCTCTGCCCAAAACTAACACACTGCCGACTGAACTAAGCCCCTAACACACTACCGACTGAACTACGCCAACTCCTCTATCATACAGATGATGGTGAAGTATACGGAAAAGATTGTGAAATAAATAATAACAGTGTCATATCGTATGAGTATCCTTTACTGGCGTCACGTGACTGTTTGCCAGACTGCATATATTAAACAACCATTTCAGAATCTATTTAAATTATTTGTATTTTCTGGCAAAAATGTTGTAATCAACGTAGGGATAATTTGTTTTCGCATTTATATATAATAATAATCATAATTATTAATTAGGGTTAGTCTTTACACTATCGAAATAGTTAACATTTAGTAATGTTCTTTCAATCTACGTTTAATTAAGATGGAATTATAGTTTGATAACTGAGTATTTTGAGTGGATCATTCATTATAATACCACCACTATATTAGTGAAATCTGAGGAAGTATGTAAAATAACAAAACTAACAAAAAATGATGAATTAACTTGCTTTCAAATGTATTGCTTTGTTTTGTTTTGTTTTTGTCTTATTTAGAATGAAACACAAGATACTTTATGTTTTCAACGTATGATCTTTTTACACTTCTACAGATTTTAGCCCATATTTTAAAATTTCAAGACTGTCATTAAAACTGCTATTATATGATATGAAAACACAAATCAAAAGCATTTATAAATACCTTTAAATTTCAAATCTGCATCAAGTTTATAGCCTTACAACAGAAAACTTACCAGTTCACGTACACTACATCCAATACACGATACAACAATAAATAAAACCACTAGATCATGCCAAAGGTTAAAATGTAGTCAGTGAATACATAGTGGACGTCAAATATCAGAGTGTTGATGTTCATAAAAGCTTTTTACTATAAACATATGTAAAGCAAAAGAAGAAATAGACAGGATGTCTGCAAAGCACTTTTATTTATCATTCCAGATTTAACAAACTTTCAATACGTAAAATGGAAACGTTTGTTTATCTGTATTCAATGAAAAGGTGCACAATTCTGCAGTAAAAATAAACAATTATAACACAAAGCGAGTAGAGTGTTTTCCCAAGTAATTACAAACTTCAATAAGCACATCTGTGCAATCAATTTTCTTTTGCTGCTACAGTGAGTAATTAATTAAAAACATTCCAAGAAAGAATATTTGATCTGCCAGAGATGTAGTATCAAGTTAAAGCATGTGTCTAAAAATACTTCATTCTGTGGTATGATAGAGTTACCTTTCCTTAATCGTAACGTTAATTCTATATGCTTGTTTTCGTAATATGTATTCATTTCCATTACATTTCCAGTCAGATGAAAGAAAACAAATGGCCAAAACGCAATTATTTCATCTATCATCAGTTTTCAGAATATACAGTTTTTTGATACACTAGTGGACATTTTGTTCATTGTTTGCTTTATGGAAAACATTCTATCGACATCATGCATATATCTACCTGTACCTACCACTCACCCAGCCATACGAGAATATTTACTCGATTCACCGTCGAAACTGATTATTGATGTATTATTTTGAAACTGAAATTAGAATTAAACCTTGTTCTGATTACAGTTTATATGCCTCTACGAAGAATGCTACAAACAATTAACCTAAGAGGAAACCACCATACCCTACAAGTTAAGATACAATAACTCATGTCACTAATGTTACTTATAAAGTCAATGTCTTAAAATTTATACAAGGATAAAATACAATATTCGCCATAAGACAAAATACAGGAAAAAGCTAATACTTAAAACAATCATTAAATAGTTATTTGTATAAACGTCAAAATAGAGAAGAGGAGCAATCACTGATAAATACTAGCAGAACACGAGGTGAAAATCATTTGCAATGAAGGCAAAAGATCACAGTTTACAATACACTTGTAAATTGAAATCAAGATACCTACAGTTAGGTGCAGTCCTAACCTTACATAAAATGCACTTCGAGTTAACTTTATGACTGCTTTTCAAGTTTACTTGGCGACAACAGAGTAAACTTGGAATCAAGTTTAAAAGTAAACTTGATTCCAAGTTTAGTACTAAACTTGATTCCAAGTTTACTCCAAGTGCACTTCAAGTTTAGTTTACTTTCTATTTACATGTACATTTACTCTATTTTTCTATTAAAACAATTTTTTTATATAAAATATGCAATTGTACATAATAACACAATTATTTCTATCCTGTTATGCGAAACTGGATAATTGTAATATACAAACGTAGAAAGTAAACTTGGTGTCATGTGATAGTAAACTTGAAGATGGAATTACTTTAAAGTAAACTTGATATCAAGTGCACTTGACTAAATTTTATGACTGGTTTTCAGGACGAAAAACTAAACTTAAAGTGCACTTGTCACGTGCACTTGAATGTAAGGTTAGGACTGCACCCAACTGTATACAAATACTAAGTACTGTTTTAAGTTTCCATAACCATTTAAACATTGCAGAATTGCAGTGTCTATATTAGTAAAACAGTATATTATTATGAGGCTTGCTAGTAGGTATACACAATAGCTTTAATTCAAGATAAAGCAGGAGCAAATGGCGTCCTTGCTACTCAGTATACCAGAAAGGATAGGAGACATCTGACGCAATCGAATGAGAAATGACACCATGGACAAACAGATAATAACAGAATAATGTGAAATACGAAAGTAACTGGTGTCACATGACTATGGCACTAAAACATTGTAATACGAAAGTAACTGATGTCACATGACTATGGCACTAAAACATTGTAATACGAAAGTAACTGATGTCACATGACTATGGCACTAAAACACTGTAATACGAAAGTAACTGATGTCACATGACTATGGCACTAAAACATTGTAATACGAAAGTAACTGATGTCACATGACTATGGCACTAAAACATTGTAATACGAAAGTAACTGATGTCACATGACTATGGCACTAAAACACTGTAATACGAAAGTAACTGATGTCACATGACTATGGCACTAAAACATTGTAATACGAAAGTAACTGATGTCACATGACTATGGCACTAAAACATTGTAATACGAAAGTAACTGATGTCACATAACTATGGCACTAAAACATTGTAATACGAAAGTAACTGATGCCACATGACTATGGCACTAAAACATTGTAATACGAAAGTAACTGGTGTCACATGACTATGGCACTAAAACATTGTACCACAGTGGACATTCACCGACCCCTGAAATTTAGGGGAGAGACTAGGTGCCTGGGAGGAATGAGCGTCTTCTGTTTGGCAGATCACACCCGCCGTGAATGCCTTTAAATACAGACGAAAGAAATGTAATGCAACAATATATATATACATGAATGTGCACAAACACTAATAGTTGATGCGGATCCAACAAGCCGGACCACCACTCTGTGAATTCAACACCGAGAAATCCCTGAAGTTCATGGACATGCGTAGCCGTAGGAAGTGAACAATGTGCTATGATATGATGTGATTTGATTATCATCTGTATATAATGTATGATAGTGCTTGATTTTCCATAAGAATTATCTGTAGTGCTTACACCTTAAAACTTCTTTTGCTATATGTGATACAGTGCTTGACAGTTTATTATTTATAACATGATTAATAAATTATCATTTTATGTGATTGTTACAAAGAAATAAATAAATAACTAAGCAAAAGAATCTTTTCATTTTATGCCCAGTGCTTAGCAGTCTGTTAAGGTGGTTTCACACTTATGTTGAAGTTAACGGAAGAGATATTGTAGAACACATTGAGTTTTGAACACATCATGTGTACATTATCTGCTTTTCATGCTTAAACAACAAAACTATCAAATTTATTGACATTTAATTCACATAATTAGCATGAAAGACAGATAATATGCACATACACCTATCAAGACACAAAAAAAACTATATATATTGAAGTTTACTTCGGGACTCATCATTTTTAGATTGGGGCTCACCAAATTTTGGTGGGACTCACCATTTTCAAAAGTGGTGAGTCCTGGGACTCACCATTTCAGAACCGTAGTGAGAACCCTGCACTATGTACAAAGTGCCACAAGCACACAACATCATGTGTTTAAGAGTAAACAATCCCTTTGTTGACAAGCGAGGTCAGATAGTTTATTCTTTGTGTATTGACTTATATAAACACTGCATGCGAAACCACTTGAAAACACCATTTTATACATATACTACGTAACCTTTTATTACTGACCTAGATCTTAGTTGATGTCAGTCAATATTCTACTTAATGTAAATCTATAGAAGTTGCTAGAGTTAAGCTTCTTTATCAGTGACAGATGATGAAGACTGAACGGAGCAAACATCAGCGGTTTTATTCGGCAAGTTCTGATAATGTTGGCTTGCAATCAATTACAACAAAAGGGACACTTTTGAATATGTAGGCATAAAATGGTTTAACTCTGCAACATGTTACACATATAAATATTCATATAACAATTTATATTCACTTGTTTTGATATATAGTTAAATAAAATCATAATATTATATTATAAATTAATGACATGAATGATATGAACACAATTAAATTCCGAATCTCAGAAACACCCGTAAAACTAGGATTTCCAAAATCTGTTCTGATGTAAGAAATCGATAGCAATCAGAATAATTTTGGGAGTATGGCCTTTTTGAGAAATATGAATTCGAAAGAAAAAAAAAGAAGTTACCGGCTCAGTTATGTTAAAGTGTAAAACTGGATGTGCGCTCTTCAGATCCAAGATTAATCACTGCAAATGTGGTGGTGTTGATGTCAGTAAAAACAATGGTGAATTCCAAACTCAAATTAGATACATATTTCGAAATAGGATATTAATTTCTTCATGCTAATTTTGCATAAATATCTACATTATTAATTAATTATAACATTAATAATACTGCAATCATTGCTTTTTACCTTTAGTCTTGCTATTTGTTTGACTGTGCCTTGTATACTGTTTAAAAATTGTATGATTTTAGTGAAGAAATAATATTCCCCATTTGATGAAGACGTTTCTATCCAGAAGACGCTTGTTCTTTCCGGGCAACTCAGTCTCGGTTACCATGGCTTCATGAGTGTGCAAATGTGGGGAAAAGACAATTTGCAGGATGTCCTAACGAAAGGTATCAGACTATAGTCTCGAAGTAAGAGCTGTGATGTAAAATTGTAAAATATACTAAAATTAAGAAGTAGAACATTTCCCTTATGAATAGGTTTAATTGATTGATTGATTTTTGTTTTACGTCACACCATGAATATTTCACGTATATGGTGACGGCATCTGCCTGATGCGGGGCATACAAATTTTGACCTTTGCAACGGACCCACCAGAAGCAGTGAGGGATCTTTAACGTGCCATGCATACCACGACACGGGGCCTCGGTTTTTACTGTCTCATCCGAAAGACATGACACCGGCATGACCAGAGCGGGACTCGAACCCCGGCCTCCCCATCAGGAGTCCGACGCGATACCACTAGGCCACGCCGGCTTCCTAATGAATAGGTCTTGGTTCTTTTGGGTATTACTTTCTGGTCAGATTGGTAATTACTGTCCATTTTAAATAATTACCCTTTGGATTATTGGCCTTGAGTATTACTGAGAAGACATACGCTGTCAGAATGTGCATATGGAGTACTAAATGTATACATGTATAAACGAATATGTTTTGATGTTTATTTGATGTTCATTTGATGTTTATCATTCCTTGAGAAACCTGTTGATCCTTGTTATCTATATGGGGGATTATTTATAAAATTTTAAATGTGTGTCCTTTGATTGTGCTGCTTCTGGGTAAGCGGGAAGGTGGGCGCCCGTAAACCGGTTAACCACACCAATTGAGTGACGTTTGTTACTTCAATTGACCGCCCTAAGTCGGTATCGTAACCGCTGCACAATCAAATATTTTTGTAATGTGTATATTCTACTATTATAATTTGTGGTGTGTGTGTGTGTGTGTGTGTGTGTGTGTGTGTGTTAGTATGTGTGTGTGCGTGTGTGTGTGTGCAGGTCCTTGGTGATTTGAGTCATAAAGTTTTGTCATATGTCTTCTGTTTTCTCTTTTATACACTTGACTTGAATCATTTAATAGATACAGTAATAAATCCCAGCAAATAATTATACATAATGGAAACAAAAAAGAATATGTAAAGTGCTTTGATACCGAGAGAAATCAATAAGAGAATGTATGGAGGATTCCCTTTGTCCGGCCACACCCGCCGTGACGCATTTGATAATTTGATCTATTATTTAATACGATGATTTGTGCTGCTTTTGTGGTGATTGGGAAGGTGGGCGCCGGTAAACCGGTTAACCATACCAGTTGAGAAACGTATGTTACTTTAAACTTACATATGTACTTCCAGTGACTCCGGATTCATTTCTAACAAACAATGTACTTCATGTGAATACTGAACTTGCAAGGAATTATGTAAAGCACTAGATTTTCTCATGAATAATATCTTTGTGCAATTTGATGGCAAGATATATCAACAAATAGTTGGGATTCCTATGGGTACTAACGGCGAGCCTCTGGTAGCAGATTTATTTTTTTATTGTAATGAGAGGGATTTTATGGTTTCTATTCAAAAATCAAAAACGTTTCGACCTCATTGACAAATTTAATAATACTTGCAGATACCTGGATGACATTTTGGTTATCGACAACCCTGAATTCGAACAATTTATATCAGAATTATATCCACCAGAGCTCAAATTGAATAAAGCTAATACTTGAGAGAAATCTACACCTTTCTTAGATTTGAACATCAAAGTTATCAACCACCTAATATATACTAATATTATGATAAACGTGAGGATTTTGGATTTCCTATTGTAAATTTTCCTTACTTGAATGGCGATGTCCCTCGACTCCCATCATATGGTATCTATATATCTCAATTAGTTCGAATTGTCAGAGACTGCACCGATGTTTTGGACTTTCATAAACGAAATTTACAAATTACTACTAAACTTTTAACTCAGGGTTACAGATATCACAAGCTAAGAAAAACATTCGGCAGATTCTTTAAATCTTATTCAGAACTTCTATCTAAATTTGGAAATATTTCTTTTCAACACTATGCATTCAATGGAATTTCCCATCCTAATTTTTACGGTGATCTGGTATATAAACTAAGGAAAGTAAAAGGCTCCGGTAACGTTATTTTATTATGTAATTAAATAGTCAAACGTCTTCTAAATAGACAATATGACACTGAGATTATCAAAAATACTATAGGTCTTGTATTTGGCCCCTCTACAGCCTTATGCAGACTTTTACTTGAACGTTGCACGCTGACTAACAAGGCGGTGGGGACTATATGACGGGCCTTGTCCAAACCTCTTTCAGAGGAGACATGGTCCTGAAACTCGTCCCCTCTGACTGTTAGTCAGGATTAACAATATTTTTCTGTAATGTGTTATATGTTCTAGTATATTATTGATATTCATATATTGTATAGATCCATGGTGACTACTGCCACACAACTGTGCCAGTAACTCCTCTTTTTTCTTTAAGGTAGTAGCCTCGAGGTATCCAAAATTTTCCTATTAATCAATTTCACTGAAAATCGTACAGTAGTTAGCCTTTATATAGATACAAATTATACACTGTTTGGAATGAATTGATCCATGGGTTATATTTTGACAATAGTACAAAATGAGACATTCTCAACCCATTTTGGCATGCTTTGAATTAATGCCAATATTTTTTAAATGTTCATGGAAACTGATAACAAAAGGTTAGATCAGTATATGAAAACTCCTGATGCTTTTGAAAGATATATGCAATAATTAAAAGGCATCATCATATTATTATCGAAAAACTTTCGCTTAATTTTATAGATCTTATTTAGACATTTTATGTAAATTCGCAAATATCACTTTTCAACAATATGTATCCAGCGGAATTTCACATCCCAATTTCCTACGGTGATCTGGTATACAAAATAAGGTGGGTCAAAGGTTCCGATAATTTCATATCGGCGGGTTCTAAAATTATTAAACGCCTTCGACATTGACAGTATGACCCCGAGATCATCACTAAGACCATAGATCTTGTATTGGGTCCCTCTACAACCAAATGCAGGCTTTTACTTGAGCGTTGCACGCTGACTAACAGGGCGATGGGGACTCTATGACGGGCCTTGTCCAAACCATTTCAGAGGAGACAAGTTCCTGAACCTCATCCCCATTGATTGTTAGTCGGAAAACCTATTGATCAAGGATCTGAGCTCGCTTACAGACGGGATTTATTCACTTATGTTGATATCTCCTTACATATTTTAATAGCCACATATTATTCTATAAATTTTTCGTGTGTTATAAAATTTTTATGACCTCTCTTTATTAGGGTTCGCTTTTGTCTGAATATGACACTAAACACGATATTGTCCCCTTTATGCCATGGACTATAAGATATAGTTTGTCATTCGGTACTTCTTCGTTTTTTTACTTCTTGAGAAACCTGTAGAATCTTGTCTTCTATATGGAGGATTATTTATAAATTTTTAAATGTGTGTCCTTTGATTGTGCTGCTTTTGCGGTGAGTGGGAAGGTAGGTGCCCGTAAGCCGGTTAACCGCACCAATTGAGTGACATTTGTTACTTTAATTGACCGCTCTAAGTCGGTATCGTAACCGCAACACAATCGAATATTTTTGTAATGTCGTTCCGTGTATATACTACTATTGTCATTTTTTGTGTGCATATCCTTTTTGATTTGTGTCATACAGCTTAGTCTGATGTCTTCTGTTTTCTCTTTTGCTTAATCCTTGTAAAATAAACTTATTCCTTGATTGATGTGGTAAAATTACTAATTACTGCGTTTCCCATAATATTATTTCTATCCATCTGTAAAAAAGTTCTATGGTTTAATTTTTTCAAAAAACTGTGGAATGTTTTTCACAGATTTCTTCTGTATCAGTTTAAAGAAAATTTACCCTAGGGTTACTAAGTTATTCAAAGGTAAATTAACCCCCCCCCCCTCCCCTCCTCTCTCACTATGCTCAAATGTCCGTATGTGATATGTATAATCATTACTTCATAAACAATATCCTAAACCATTTTTCTATTTAGAAAATGTTTGAAAATATTGAATGTCTAGACAATACAACAATTTACGTATGATATTTCCTTTGTATTCCCCCCCGAATCAAAATATGTAGTGTCGGGGGTCCATGTATATTACATTAGTCTTATCTGAGTTTCAAGTGTCAGTCTGCAACATCTTTACATTTGAACTATAAAAGTAAAACTCTATACAGCCCTTTGAACAAATGACCTTGAAGTCGATGACCTTGTCACCTTGACTATGAACCATATGCTATAATTAGTTAAACTTAACTTTGCTCACATGAGAGGTGTAACACACTTTAAATCTGAGAATTATAACCCACTAATGAAACCGTCTCAAAAAAACCCCACAAAAGTCAATTACCTTGTGACCTTGACCTTAATGTCAAAATAATTATTAATTTGCTCATTACTTACAAATCCTAAAAGACAAAGATATATTTGTATTAACCACACCATTTGTTTGGCTTTTGTCAAATTAAATGACCGTCCTAAGTCGGTATCGTAATTTTTGTAATGTGTAAAATGTTCTAGTATATTATTGATATTCATGTATTGTATAGCTCCATGGTGACTTCTGCCACATAACTGAGCCGGTAACTCCTCTTTTTTCTTAAAGGTGGGTTGCAACTTTTTTTTTCATTTTATGGCTGCAACCCCCTTTCCGGACCGAACAGTGCTGAAAAACTTAGTCATGGGAGACTGCAACACCACCCATCTCCTTCCGTTTTCAAAAATTTCTAGATCTGTCTAATTCGTTTATGAAACCCTTTCTGATGACATTAAGGTGAATTATCTTGATTTTATTGGGGTTCGCATTTGTCTAAATATGACACTAAATACGATATTGTCCTCTTTATTCCATGGACTATGAGATATGGTTTACCCTTCGGTACTTCTTCGTTTTTACCTACGATCTTGACTGTGAACTATGAGTTTGCGTAATTATAATAACATGTATACTATTACCAATAATTTTGTTTGCAAACATTGGCATGTGCTTTTTGTGTGTATAGATGGTTTTCCATGCGGAACAACACGTTTGGCGCATTTCACGGAAGAGCCAATCCTACACTAGATTTATTCACTTAGCCGCAACTTTAATGAGTATCATTTAGAATATATAAAGTTACAGAATACACGTACATTTCAAAATACTGACGCTGTACTTCACCCTACATAATCAACCACCATAAACTCTACAACGTCACAAATGCCTTACGTGACATTCAATACACAATGACGTCATTTTGATGCCTGTAACTGGGCCAGCGTCATTTCCGGTAAAGCGCGTGTCACTTATCTTCCACTCCCGCATGGATAAAAGGCAGATCATTTAGACAAATAACGAGGGTAACTCTGCGAATATGGGAGAAATGATCGTCTGTTATGTTTACAAATATCCTAGATCTTTTTCTAATACATGCTTGAAAAACGTGCGTATGCATATAAGTTATAGATAAGATCGTTGGTAACGGTTGTTATGTGAACGACATATTTCCAGTTTTGAATATGCTTGAAAAGCGGCCACAAGTGTAAACGTTTTAAACACTTTGCAGAATTACGTCCCTTAGATCGCTCTTACTACCTTAATTGACCGTTTTATGTAGGTGTCAAAACTGCAGTACAATCGAATATTTTTGTGATGTTTTCGTACCCTCTGACTGTCTGACTGTTAGTCGGGACTCTTATTGATCAAGAATCTGAGCTAGATTTACAGACGGGCTATATTCACTTAGGTTGATGTCTCCTTACATATTTTAATAGCAATATATTATTCAATTAACTTTTCGTTTGTAATAAAATTTTTATGACCTCTCCTCTTGAGAAACCTATTGATCCTTGTTTTCCATATGGAGGATTATTTATAAATTTTTAAATGTGTGTCCTTTGATTGTGCTGCTTTTGCGATGAGTGGGAAAGTGGGCGCCCGTAAACCTGTAAACCACACCAATTGAATGACGTTTGTTACTTCAATTGACCGTCCTAAGTCGATACCGTAACTGAAGCACAATCGAATATTTTTGTAATGTCGTTTTCAGTGTATATTCTATTATTATCATGTTTTGTGTGCATGTCCTTGGTGACTTTTGTCAGATGTCTTCAGTTTCCTCTTGTATGTTAATTGTTTTATATGCATGTTCATGATGATTTGTACCATAGAGCTGGATCAGATGTCTTCTGTCCTCTCTAGTATAGCCTGTAATTATATGAGGGGGTAACGGTATAACCGTAGTCACAAAAATCATAACAAGTAAAATGGTGTCGTTTTGTATTATCACAATATATAAGGTCTAACAAAACCTACTGTCGATATCTTGAATATGTTGAATAGATCATTATAATACTCAAATAAGATCAAATGTTGTATGTAAACCACTATACGGCATACATTTTTATCAAATTTCTGTCCAGTCCAACAACTCAGAACAAATATTTTCAACATATCGTGTTATATCACGGTCTTTATCCAAATTCCTCAGTGTTTTATCCAGAAGGAATGGTTGAATCAACAGCTTGATAAACGACTCAAACATTATTGATTAACAAGTAAAACTTGGTGATCAATAAAGGGTATTAAAAATTACAGAATGGTTTTAATATCTCAGTTCATTGCTTTTCCCCACCAACTTTAACATGTATAATACAGAAAGAACTTGTGCTGAAGATTTATGATGAGTATCCCTGGTCCCTGGAAGTTACATTTTACCAGACGCCAGTAAAGTCAGGAGAACTTTTTGAAAGTTAATATCTATTAAATGTAAGGTTCTAGCAAAAGTTTTATTCCATTATAATATTCGTGTATATATGTATATGACCTCTCGACTTGCGTTTTCCATTGCCCTGTGAAGTATCGCTTATACAAATAAAGATGAGAAAACAGAAGACATCTGACAAAGCTGTATAACACAAATCATCATCAAGGACACATTTAGAATCTCCATATAGACATAGAACAAAGAGCAAACTTCTACTTAAGATGAGAGATAATAAATAAAAGATCATAAATATTATCATTGAAGGAATATATGTTTTTAAAATGTTAAGGCGACAATATAAACCTACTGTGTTCCGTTCATCTAAAATAGAGCTAAAGTACAAGATTTCTAGGAACCCGATTAATAGTCAGAGTGGACGAGATTGAGGACCTTATCCTCCTCATAGTGTTAAGACAAGGTCCCCACTGCCTTGTCAGTCAGACTGCAACATTTATGGAAATGTCTACAAAAGCTGTAGAATGACCCAGTAAAGGCTTGTGGCTTTTGTAATAGCCCATCTGATTCTTTGACCTCTCTCACTTAGCTTATTAGAATACCATAGAAAATGGTATGAGAGATATTGCACAGGATATACACTGCTGAAATCTCAGTTTTCAGAACTGAGATAAAAACCTTAATAGGACCTGTAAGATATTCAGAAACACTTCGAAGTTTACGATACATGTAACCAAATTTATGGTTATTTCAAAGCAAAAGGTAACTCCTACAAATAATTTTAACAGAATCTGTTTATTTTCTTTATCCACTTTTCTTTGTGAAATAGATCTTGGATACTTAAATTGTCTAAACTATCACTATAAAATCGTAGTGGTTAATCAATAATCATTTATTATGCGGGAATTTTGAACACTGTGATTATGTCATATCAGTTTTTCTTTATTGTCATATAATTGATATATCATACAATGTCACAATCCACAAGCAGTGAAATTAAAGCCGTCTACTTTTACAGTTACTCTGGTAAAACGGAAAATTTTATTGTGAACGAAACAAATGTGATGATGTATCCCTTCATTGGTATCATTGTCATTATCAATCTAACATTTTAAATTCATCAAATGGATAAGTAACTTTATTTGGAAATCTTCCAATGTATAAGCTTGTGTAACAGCACTTACCTCCTTCCTGATGTCTTCATACAATCAATGTCCTCTGTTGTGTCTTTGTGTCGTATTAGCCCTGAAAATGATATGGAAAAGTAAACACTTGGTTCCACGCGTGTCATGTCTAACTTAGGATTAAGCATTAATTGTCACATCCCTGTCTAATAGTCAATAAATATAACCATTCAATTACTGCATACTCCCTAGATAGTTCCGGTTCTTTTCACTTCAGAAACAATGTGCTTCCCGTCTCACTACGTAGTGTTTACTCTCGTTATGTATAACTGGAAATTAGTGTATTTGACCAAGTAATATCAATAAACTAATACAACAGATGATGCAACTGGACTTTTTATCCAGGAATATGTTTGTAGTCATTGTCTGAGTTTGTCATTATTGGTGTTTTATCTTTCCAGCTTGGTGTATAAATTTAAACACAAATTTTAACATGGAGTGATCTGTATACTTTTGCCAATAAAGCATCATAGTTCGTCGATTGTATAATTCGCATGTTGACCACCTGTTAAATTCAGCCATTACTATAAATTCTAATGGACATTTAATGGTGTAATGTATTTTGAAATCTCTCATTGAATATTAGTTTTTCATGACCTTATTTATCCAAATAGGTATTTGCTTTCCTTTACAGATGAGTGCAGTCCTAACCTAACATGCACATTAACGTGGAGATCAATCCTGTGGACCGCTCAGGCAGGACAGGTCGCGTGCGCTCCTTACATTCACTTGATCATTTTATTCTGTGGCGGCGTAGGAGTAGAACATTTACATGCAGTTGTGAATGTTGAAATATTATATAACCATGGATCTTATAACCGAGAATATCACCTTATATATAAGAACGGATTTTACGATTGAGAAATGATGGTGTGACCATTGATAATATACGGAAAACCATGAATCCGTCAGAGGTTTAAAGTAAGCCGACAAGCTATAAGTGCTTTTTTGAAACGATATCATGATAATGGTTGGATTATGGATTTGCTGAACATTAAAAGCAAGCGGAAAATATTATGTCACTAGTCACGTTTTAACCTCGTCATACCTAGATTCCAAAGCCTGTTATTTAAGTGACATCTGCATTTTTCTAATAGGGCTTCTAATAGTAAACAACCCACTGAATAACCTTTTAGTCAATTTCACATGATGTAAGGAGCAATACCGGACAAATACAAAATTACCGCTTAGATTTGCGTCATATTACTGTGACGTCACATTCTAAGCGTAAGTTTCATAGTGAAAATTCCGGCAAAAAGTGATTTGTCCGGTATAAGACCCCTTACATCATTTAAAATTGGAAAAAGTCTATTGCACATTCTTGGGTAAAACAAGGCTTAAGAAACAACAAATGTTTCTGATACATAAGTGATTAATTCATGCCTCTACATCATATAACATGTGTGCATGTAGATAATTATTTAGAATTAAATAAAACCCTTACGAGTAAAGGCGTGAATTTAAAAAATACATTTTCCGAACATTGAATATAATGAAATTTATTCTTATTTTAGGGTAGTAATAATAATAATAATAATAATAATAATAATAATAATAATAATAATAATAATAATAATAATTTAATTAATGAAAAGAATAACAACGATGATAATCATGGTATCCATATATTATGAAAAATAGCTAAATTAAAAAAAAACAATTGTAAATACATAAATAAGAAAAAATACATAAGAAAATTATAAATAAATAAACATATAAAAAATAAATACATAATTTTATTAATTAGAAATAAACAAGTAAAATAGAGTTAGAATGTAATTTTCTAGAGTCTTTATAGTATAAACTGACGAAGTTTTCATAAATACCTGAGTGCATGTCTACGTGATGATTTCCATTATTATATTACATATGAAACCCTTAATGCGGGGTGTCATTTTAACATCACATTTAATGCACGTATATATGGCGACATTTGCGGTAATTTAATTAGATTCCTTTTATTTTCTCCATCCGTACCACTGTAAAGAGAATTACAAATGTAATCATGTGAACGCGCGACTGGACGCGTTAACGCGAATTTACTCCCGCGTTAACGCAAGGAGCGCACGCGCGTCCGGTCGAGCAGTCCTAGCACGTGTGTTAAAGCAGTCCTCGTGACTGCTTTTCGTGTTAACGTGAATGTTATGTTAGGACTGCACCCATCTGTATTTCAGTATTTGAACAAAATTTTTGTCAACAATTTTATTTTATTTATTCATTTACTTATTTATTTAATACACAAGTACATGAAATAATGCCTCGTTTTAGCTATTGAGACATGTTCAAATACTACATGTACAGGGTGTCCTACAATATCTGGTAATACTTTAAAGTTTTATCGTTTGTCATTTCGTGGTTGTATACCAAATTAACATGCATGAATGACAGTTTTTATGACAAAATTGTACGGAACAATTTATGATGTCATTCAACAAGAGATGACCTCATTTAATGTTCATCACTATTCAAGATGGCGTCGTTTCATAGTTTAAGGACAGAGGCGGGAGTCAAATTTTTTATATCTCCGCGTTAAAGAGTTCCGCCCAGTACGATAACCGGCAGAAATTCCGTTTTGACTCCGTACTTTTCTTTGCCCCCGGCAAAAGGCATAATAACACTTGAGTCAAACCCCTTGTTATTCACACTTCAATGCTCATATAAATCAGGATTCATAACTTGAATAGTGATTATAATTCTCCAAGGAAAGGAAATGAATCAATTGAAATCCCTGTTCAAAGGGAATCTGAAGAAGAAAGTAAGGCAAATATTTCTAATCATTTTCTTGGAATTGCCTAATAGGTATTTTATATTCTTCATGCAAACGTTTATGCGTTTTTGCAATGCATATTGTAGGTACTGAGCGTTGTGCTGGCAAAACTATATCATCAAGAAAGATAACTCTTATTGATGGTTTACAGAATAAATGCAAGTGTCACTTTCCCAGTGCCAATTTCATAAAAGGTACAAGGGAAAGGTCCCAAGTTCCTGTCTTTATTTAGAAATATGTATTTCAGAGATCTTGTATTTGAATTCTGAACAGAAAATATCTGCTAGAAAAATTTTTATGGTGAACTGTGTATTTCTGCCTATATGAGGCAATGAAGAAATTCCATGTTCCGTCAAATCAGGAAGTTGGAAAATCTCAAAATGTTTATTGGTAGCCATATCAAAGGTTACCATGAAATTTAATACAGCACCTCAAAATTGATAGAAAGATATCTGAAAATTGAATAACCGGGATCTGTCCTTAAATGCTGAAATTGTAAAGTAGCATTATTCAACTAAATCTCCCGCTTCGGTTATTCGAGAAATGAGAAAACGGCAAACGAATACAATGGCTTTATCAAGGACGAAAATAAAAAGAATTATTGATAGACAGGATTGGTAACAGATAGACGTCACTCGAATCCTGGTCAGCCCAAGTCTGTATGAACTGCCGAAAACATCGCCAGTGTTTAAGATGTCATTTCAGAAACGCAACAAAGATTGGTTAGAAAGATTTTAGGTGATGTTACAAGCACAGTAATTCGTTCAACTACTTATAGAATGCTTCGCTATGATCTGAAATTGACACCATATACCATATAAGTAATGCAACACCTGAGAGATACTGACATTTATTGCTAACTGGAATTTGCACACTGGATAACTTTGTCAATTTGTTATGGTTTAGTGATGAATTTCATTTCTATTTAAATGCGGTTTTAAACAAGAAAAACTGTCGCCATTTGGCAGGCAAAAAACCAGACTATCCATTGGAAAACTTCTGCACAGCGATAAAATCACAGTTTCAGCAACACTAAGTACGGACGGCGTCATAGGGCCATTCTTCTCAGCAGACACAGACAGATAAACAGAGACAATCCATAATGAACGTTATCTGAAGATTTTGAAACAGAAATTTATTAGGAAAGGGTTCGATCCCCATCAAATTTGGTTTTAAAAAAGATGGCGCGACACCGCACATCTCTGGCTAAGTGCTCAAGTGGCTCGAGGAGACATTCCTATGAATTCTGGTTTCATAAATATGCATAATAAACATTGAAAATAATAACAGATATTAAGGGACACCCTTTATATCAAACATAAATTTGAAGACTTGTAAATGTAAATGCATCGCGACTACCTTATACATTTACGTGCATGCACATGTACATAACTCTTTCTGTAATGTACAATATATAAAATATGAAATTATATTTCGGTTTGCATCTTGAAAAGTGTTCGTAAATGAGTTTTCGTGTCTATAATTTATAAAAACTTAATTTATAAACTGTAGATATTTTTAAACATTGCAAACGAATGCGATTATCAAATGTATTTATTAATGTAAGATCAAGTTAACGTGAGGAGCTAAACTAACGTAAACGCGTTTGGTCAGCAGTCCTAAGTGAACGCGAGAAGCGCACATGAAGTTAACGCCACATTCATATAATGTATGCCACCATCTGTATAATATTAATCCCACGGCATCACAACAAATGTCACCGATCAGCAGGAGATGCATACTTTTCCATGATACTTAATACCACCTCAGGCTCTGGTTTTTCCGTAGCTCCGTGATAGCCAATATCTCTATCTCGACTTGTATAATAAATGTTCTTTACTGGGTACTATTTGGTATCTGAGCATTTTACTTGCATATAAATGAAAAATTCGTACTGAAAAACATAGCAATAAATGCTTTATACCACATCTGTTAATATCTGTCTTACTGTAAAATAATTAATTACGACAAGCCACCATGGTATATTTTTCAATTTAGTTGACGAGACATGTTAACATAATAGATCTACAAACGATCTGATTAATCTCTACAAACAAAAAGAGTATGTTTAGGGAAACGAGAATTGCTCTGTAATAACTTATGAAATGGAATTTGAAAGATATTTCGGAATGATATACATCATATTTTTATCTTTAAATCCATTGAATTTTACTAAATATTTACTATAGAAATGAAAATCTTAATGAAACATAACAAGGTAAAAAAGAATGGAAAAATACGTTTGAGTCAGTTGTATGGCAAATTTGCCTACGCTTACTTCAACAAAATAGCCATAAGATAAATTTTGCCATAAAATAGTAAGTAAAAACTTTTAGGTTCAATTTATTATGTCACCAAAAAAATATAGTAAATGTTAATTCAAGGGTCCAAGTTTCCGATAATTTCATATCTAGTAGTTCTAAAATAATTAAACGCCTTCGAAATCGACAGTATGACCCCTAATCATCGCAAAAACTAATAAAAAATAGGTCTTGTATAAGTTCCCTCTACAGCCTTTTACAGACTTTTATTTGAGCGTTTCAGGTTGACTAACAGGGCGGTGGGGACTCTATGACGGGCCTTGTGGAAACAAGGTCCTGAGCTTTGTCCCCTCTGACTTTTAGTCAGGACTAAAAGAGGTCGTTCAGTGATGAGAAGAGCACGGTTTACTTATGTTAATGTCGCCTAACATATTTTTGATACTAGCATATACTTCCATAGTACGTTTCCTATGTTTAAATTTTATGACCTGTCGTCTTGAGAAACCTGTTGATCCTTGTTCTCCATATTGTTGATTATTTATAAATTTTTAAATGTGTGTCCTTTGATTGCGCTGCTTATACGGTGAGTGGGAAGGTGGACGCCCGTAAACCGGTTAACAACAACAATTGAATGACGTTTGTTACTTTAAGTCCTAAGTCGATATCGTAACTGCAGTACAATCGAATCTTTTTGTTATGTCGTTATCTGTATTTTTACCATTATCATGTGTATGTGCATATCCTTCGTGATTTGTGTCATACAGCTTGTTCAGATGTCTTCTATTTTCTCTTTCAGAATATAGAACAATTATTTCCCGGAACGGAAGCCTACTCAATCATACGTATGTACGCAATTGAATAGATCAAGTAAGGGTTAGTATCAAATTTTAATGTACTTGACTTTCACACTAAGACTTTGCAGTGTAAGGTACACATGAATGTCTGAGGACATGGCTCCCTAAGCCTTTACCATGGAGTAACTTATCAAACCCCGGCGGCTTGAAGACGGCTCTACGACTGGCGCACACATCATGCGACCTTTGGATACACTCCTGTTGTATTATTTTAAAGGGGTGAATGAAAATATCATTTGTTATTCTGTTAACCACACCAAACAACTGACGATTTTCATTATAATTGAACGTCCTAAGTTGATACTATCACTGTCCTGCAATCGGATACCGTTTTGATATATATTTTATGATATACATAGCTCAGTCCTTAGATAGATTCTTTGGTTCACTTTTCGGTCACTTTAGCTTCAACATTGCTCTTCATATTTTTTATATATTTTGAGAATTCCAATCATTCGGCTACGGGCATCACTGAAGAGACATAACTTTTCGAAATGCGCATATATTGCACACAGTTAAAAGGTATATATGTTCTATATTTATTCTAATACTTGTTTTTCATACAACTGATTTAAATATCTTTTCCCCTTCTTGTACATTGACATAATAATCTCCGAAAAGATACTATAAGTGTGTGATCTTCAATACACACCCCATCCATTAATATTTCTATCATAAAAAAGAAAAGTAGAAACATGCCACAAGTCGAAAGTATCTGCGGACCACTCGTCAGCTGATATATGGCATTCCTGTCAAAAATGTGAAGGTTTTTTCATTATAGCGGTTTCTCCATTGAGAGCAATGTCCAATGTACAGGCTTAATAAAGTTTGTGATAGACTTTTGACGGCTTACTGACAATCGCCGCTAATTCAAATGGAAAGGCCATTTGCATAGAATACATCATGACGTTGTAACAAGTAAAAGCAGACGTTGAAGACAGGAACAGAATTGTTAAGAATATTTACGAGTGTCTTACGAAATTAGCTTTTTATTCTTTGTGTGTTGGCGAATGATTTAACGAGCTTATTAAAGCTGATCGCCTAGCAATATCGATGATTGATGAAATGGCGATGGTAACATAACATTGCGCTACACATTATATCTATTTATATTTGTAACATTTCGAAATTTCTCCCTCAACATAACAAACCTTCTTTCTGTAGATTTGGTTTTACACAGTTTTATTTATTTTAGAGGCTCTCTTTTTTGGTGTTTTTATTTTGGTGATTTGGGGGAAGGGGAGGTTTTGGGGTGGATTTTGTTTTTGGGGGGGGGTTGTTCTTTTGTTTTGTATTTTATTTGTTAGTTTGGTTTGGGATTTTCTTATTGGGGTGGGTGGGGGGTGGTTCGGGTTTTTATTCGGATGAGGGACTGTCTGGTTTCTTTCGTTGTTTATTTGGGGTTTTAGTTTGTTTGGGGGTTTTTGTTTTCTTTGTTCTTTTTCTTTTTTGTTTTTTGGGGTTTTTTTTTTTTTTTTTTTTTTTTTTTTTTTTTTTTTTGTTTTTTTTTTTTTTTTTTTTTTTTTTTTTGTTTTTTTTTTTTTTTTTTTTTTTTTTGTTTTTTGGGGGGTTTTTTTTTTTTCTTTTTTTATCTTCTTGTGTTTTGTTTTTTAAGCGTACTATTTTGTTTTGACTTCATGTATGATATATAATAAATCTTAGAATATATAATACGTTTATTGATAATTTGGTGCACCAGATGCGCATTTAGATAACTTATGTCTCTTCAGTGATGCTCAAGGCCTAAAGTGTGGAAATCGATAATATAAAAAACACCTCATCACCAAATTGACATAAAAGTCCGGGCCAAAGATTTAGTTTAAGTATAGACCTATGTACGAGGGAGAAACAGGTTAGTTTTATACTGCTTTACAATTATTTTCACAGTAACTACGAAGTATGTTAGCACCGAAGCACTGGGAACTGGAAACTTAGCTTAAGACAACCTCAGACACTAACAATACACTAGCACTGGCATCGACCCTCAGGGAACAACAATACACTAGCAGTGGCATCGACCCTCAGACACTAACAATACACTAGCACTGACATCGACCCTCAGACACTGACAATACACTAGCACTGACATCGACCCTCAGGCACTAACAATACACTAGCACTGGCATCGACCGTCAGACACTTACAATACACTAGCACTGACATCGACCCTCAGGGAACTACAATACACTAGCACTGACATCGACCCTCAGACACTGACAATACACAAGCACTGACATCAACCCTCAGGCACTAACAATACACTAGCACTGATATCGTCCCTCAGACGCTGAAAATACACTAGCATTGATATCAACCCTCAAGCGCTAACAATACACTAGCACTGGCATCGACCCTCAGGCATTTACCATACACTAGCACTGATATCGACCCTCATGCGCTAACAATACACTAGCACTGGCATCGACGCTCAGGCACTAACAATACACTAACACTGATATTGACCCTCAGACACTAACAATACACTACCACTGGCATCGATTCTTATACACTTAAAATACACTACCACTGGCATCGATCCTCACCCATGTACAATACATTAGCAGTAGCACCGACCCATTTGTAACAATGAGTGTTAGAACATATATGTGTATTCATATGGTGCACACTATGTGCATTTCGACTACTTTTTTCTCTCCCAGGATGTCCTTGGCCTAAACTGTGGAAATCTAAAGTATAAATATAAAAGAGCTCATTACTAAATTGATCTAAAACTAGGAGCCAAAAATACCATCTAACATCTTGTGTGTTGTGTTGAATTTTTTTTTCTGCTAGAATATATAGTAGTCATGGTTCAATGAAAAGAAACAAGCCCAGAATACATAATGTTTCATTGGATGTCGATGATTCTAATAAAACCTGACATTTCACTGATGCTGGCATTACAGAGTATCGGATTCAAGGTATTAGATATCTCCTCGAACAGATCATTCAAAGTTGTTTCATACACTATAACTACTGAAACATGGAATCGTCCGTCTTCGAACATCAAATTTGTTAATAAATCATTGACGCTTTGAATGTTGGGATTTCAGTGGGCACCATTTGTGCATGTCTCCTGGTTGACATCATTTTTACACATACGAGGCAGGATCCATTCCATTCCACTCTCTTTATGAAACAATTACAGTTAGCATCTCAGTTCAATTTCACATATAGATACATTGATGGCATTCTATCCATATATGATCAAAAATTTCAGAATTACCTTTGACATCTTTTTCCGCTGAACTTGAGACAAGAACACAATAGAATGCATCTGTTATACCTAGACTTGCTGTGATCTCGGTAGGAATTGTCCGTTACAGACCTCAATTTATAACGAACTTGAACTTCCGCATCACAAATTTTCCCTTATTGAGTGAAAACATCCATCCTCACCTGTCTATGGCGTTTTAATTTCACAACGATAAGCTTTGCCATAGCAAGCTCCTTTCATGAGTGTTTAAAATGGAACACATGAAACTATCACTAGGTAATTGTTTTAGTATATACAAATAGTATTGTTGAACAATATGAAGTTCCCCTTCCTAGAATGTTATATACTATTCTGGAAAACGACCATACACAGTGGCGTTCTTTTACCGATCTCAAAACTAACATTATGACTATATCACCGAACACGAGAGGATTCTTTTGAACATTTGCGACAGATGTAGCATGCTAGAAGAGAACGCCCGCTCCTTCAATACACTTGGTCTCATATTATTTGGGACTGCCAATTGATCTCGCTGAAACTATCACCAAACACCGAATTTGCAGTAGTTTATATGGACTTTGAAATCCTGACATCGAGTGGTACTTTTCGAATTTCTACTTTATACACTACTGATTATTTAAAATATACAAACATCGACCGAAAAGCTTAAAAAATTAAACTATTGTATAAATTTGGAAGAGGGAAAGGGAATGACATCTGACTTAGTTGTAAGGCAGAAGTCTCCACGGAGATGTACATTAGAACTTTGTAACAAGTAATGAAAAACATGCAATAACATTGCAAAAATATTGATTTTACGGCAGATGCGATACCGACGTAGGACGGGGTCAATTGAATAAAAAGAATAACAAACGATACTCAATTGATATGGTATGAATGATATGATATGAATATCTTTTTGCTTGAGTACTTTTAATAGATATTAACAATAATACGTTAATTAAAAGAGGTGATTATAATATGATTAAATCGTATAAGATTCAATGTAATAATCATTCCTCCTTTTAAGGTTTAGTTTTAAAAAAAGGAAAATACCGATTAAGTATAAATTACAAGTTGGAAAGTATTAGAGTAGTGTTTCCTTGTTTAACATCACTATTACCAGACACTTTTCGATAAATTCTAAATACAATAATGCCATGTTCCGCATACATGGAAGTAAAACCTACATATCTAGCGTCGTATTAAATTGTTTCAAGACAGTTTGTCTGTAGAATTCACTTTTCCTAATAACAACGGAATTATTATGATTTTCAATTAAAAGTCACAACAACCATACAATGCAAGTATGAATTGAATCGCTCCAATTACATCATTTGCTATGTTCTACATAAATCCATCCATCATATTTAACATGTAACGAATGATTTGTTAATCTTACGACATCATTCCATGCGGAGTTCATCAATGTAGACATGGATTTTAATGATGAATGAGCCTCGGTCTGATTGAGTCTAATTTTCCAGTCATATTGGCGCCATTCATTTAGGGGAAATAACTTTGATATCAAGTCTTATGATAGTTCAAGTTTCGTATTACTAGGTTTAATTAAGATCAATTAGTGTTTATGTTCTCTTGGAGTTATTTGAATAACAAACTGTCTCAATAGGATTTAATCTAACTGTCAGATTAACCAGAAAACGAACGAAGCTAGAAATAACAAGATATAGAATGATGTGTGGACACACTAAAACTATTGTTTATATTTATATATTCAACACAGTTCGGGCATGCAATGAGTTATGAAACACAAAAGCGTAGTTTCTATGACAAATTCCACAAACAAAAGAGATATGCCTTAGCTGCATCACAAAAATCCTCAGCGATATGCAAAACAAAAAAGACACAGAAGTTTTTTTTTATTGTAATATCGTTTTAGCAAAGACATCACAGACGTATTTACTTGTAATGCAGTTCTGATATTGACTAATAAGGGCGATGGATTAGATAACAATAATCACTGAAATCCTATGGTGTTAAACATGACATAATAAGACAAAAATATTAATTGCATTACAATTCAAGTATCGATATAGAACGGTGAATTAATGAAATGACAATTGGTAAATTGAAATGAAATGACAATTGAATAATAAAAGAAGAATATGTAAAAACTACTATACAAAAGATATAATGTCCATGTAATATTTATAGGTTATTGACTGAATACGACGAAATATGACCGCCCGAGGTATTCATTTAATAACCTTTTTATTACATATTTAACCGTCTATCTACATTTAATTCTATAAATCGAAGTATTTTCGTCCATAGTACTGTCCGCCATTTTTGATTGCGTACGCTATGATGTCAAATATAAGTATGACGTCACGTAACTGGAAATAGTCCCCGGGCTGATAAGAAGTTTGTGGGCATTTATGGCTCTATATCAGCCCGGAAACTTTCTATATAAACTATTGATAAAATTTTCAAAATATGTAATAATAAGTGTTTCTGCCTCAATTTCCCAACCCAATTTCTTTTGTATACAAACATAGGAGTTTCAAAGTCTTCCGACAACCTTCTTTTGTTGGGTTCCAAAATAAATAAAAGCCTTATTCATAGACAATATGAACCAAGGATCACCAAAAAGACTATAAGTCTTGTATTGGGTCCCTCTACAGCCTAATACAGACTTTTACTTAAACGTTGCATGCTGACTCACAGGACGGTGAGGACTAAAAGGACTTGTTGAAACTTCCTTCAGAGGAAACATGGTCCTGAAACTTGTCCCCTTTGACTGTTAGTCGGGACTTCTACAGGTCAAAGTCTTAGCTCGCTTCTAGACTGGCAGAGCACTGTTTCCTCATTTTGATGTCGTTGTATATATTTTTGATACCATGATGTTTTTCTGCATTATTATACTTGTTAAAATATTGATATGACCTCTCAAACTGAAACTCTTTTTGACACCTTGGTCTCTTTATGGAGGAATATTTATATTTTTAATGTGTGTCTTTTGATTACACTGCTGTTGCGGTGAGTGGGAAGGTGGGCCCGTATATCGGTTAACTATAGAAATTGATTGAATATTGTCATATCGAATGACAATAACAATGAATCGAATACGCATTAACCTTAAGTAAAGTGCACTTATCAACAAGTCTGTAAAATATATCAAAGTCCAAATATTACAAAACACACAGAAAGCTCTTGGTAATCGCTTACTAAGATACGAAAGTAGAAAGTAATTCTTTAAGTCATAAAATTATATCAAGAAAACATTTCTACTGGACGTATACCATTTGACTGTCACTACAAGCAGGTAGGAGATGCTTACGTTCCACGGGCACCGACTCTCAATAATTGGGGGTTTCACATACAGTGTACACTCCCATAACATACTCATTTTCACTTCGTATTTCTATATAGATTTTGTAAACCCTTCTGTTTCAAGTATTTGTGGTCTTCTTATGTGTATGATTTTTAAAAAATATTATCTTATTAACAGTGCATATACGTAGTGACTTGAACCATACTGCTGAGTCAGATAATTTGTTTTTTCCTTTAGAATTCTAAGTTGATTTTTCCCTCACCTCATCATTACGCGTGGGAGTTTAGTTGGATCTATGTCAATCTAAATAGCTCTAAATAAAGGAAAGAATGAAGGGGATGTAGGAGCTTCAGAAAATGTAACATATCTCTGTCGAAACAAAAGTCATTAGGAATCCAAGGATGCGTTCAGTCCTATTATGTAAAATACCTCTACTTTTAGGTTAATTCAGTAATGAGTTTGTTCTTCATATATGTGTTTCGTCTGTATTTAAGGGGGGCAGGGGTGGTGTAGTAGTTAAGAGTTTTGCTTGCGGCGCCGAAGACCCGGGTTCGATTCCTGAATTGTGCCTCTACGATTAAGATGTTGGTTACCTCCTGCTTCCATGTCGCGATATAAATGAAATATTGTTGAATGCGACGTAAAAAACCAATCAACCAAAAAAAATCCTGTATTTAAGGGCATTCAAAGCAGGTGTGGCTGGCCAAACAGGAGACGCTCACTCCACCCGGGCACCTGGTCTCGTATCTGAATTTAATTCTATGAATGTCCACAGTGTTACATTGTTGTTAGTGCCATAGTCATGTGACACCAGTTACAATCGTATTTTATTTTAAATATACTTATGATATCCACAGTTAAAGCCTTGAGCATCACTGCAAAGATAATACATGTCAAAATGCTAATATGGTGCACTGAATTAACACAGGTATATATGTTCTAGTATTTGTCTTATATATAGATTTTATATCTAAAAACAGGACATGAGATCTTATTAAGATAAATAACAAAATCCAATAAAAACTAACGTGTAAAGCAAACAGTAGGATAGGGACAATTAAATCATTACAAATATATCTAATCCCAATTTGATTGCAGCGTCGATTTAAGATGGTCAATCTAAAGTAGCAACAGTTACTCAATCGATATATATCACATAGTATATACATTTATCAATAAGGTGCACCAAATGCCCATTTCGATCACATGTCTCATCAGCTCATGCATTGGAGAAATCGAAAGTATAATGACTGAAGAGCATATTCATTCCATATTGATCTCATAGTAATAGCAAATTTAATGGCAATGTAAAGATGATGGATAGATGCAAACCACAAGTCCAAAATCATGAAACCATAGGACATACAAAATCAGTGAAAATGAAAAACAAATGGAAAATAACAAAATATGTCTACTTGAAGAGCATATGTGAACCCCTGTGATGGAGTGAGATCAGGTGCCCGGGGAGAGTGAGCATCTCCTGCTTGCTAGCAACACCCGTCACATATACCCAGTAGAAAGAGTCAAATCGTGTGAATTCCATATGTATTTATATATGGAGAAGTCGAAGTAGGTAACCTTCTAGTACAGAAGGTGTCAAATCTGTGTAAAGTGATCGGAATCGGTCTCAGTCCAGAATATCATTTAAAATTCTGGATAACGAGATATCATATGAAGTAATAAGATGCTATGCATGAAGGAAATACGCCTTAGTTTAATAAAACATTACAAACACTTTTTCACTGTAAATTTTAAATATATTATATATTGCGTCAGTACAGAAGCATTTAAAACTAGTGATTTACCGATTTTAAAGCCTATCCAACCCCACTCACGGCAAAACATGATAATCAAAGGAAATAACCTTTGACAAACCTTTGAAAACACAAGCACAAACATAAATTAATAGGGAACTTAAGTTTTGACTCACGGTTACAGAAAATACGAAAGTAACTGGTGTCACATGAATATGGCACTAACAACAATATACCACAGTTGACATTCACGGACCCCTGAAATTCAGAGGTGAGACCATGTGCCCGAGAGGAGAAACAATTTGAAAGCTCTCATTCAGATCTTTTATCTATATTCGCAAATCTTTATGATAAGCAACAAGGATCCAGCGGAATCTCTCATCTCAATTTTTACGAGATTTAGTATACTTGATAAGAAGGATCAAAGGTTGAGACAATTAAATCTAATTGGGTTCAAAAATTGATAAATGTCTTCCACATCGACCGTGTAATCCTAAAATCATAGCAAAGACAAAAAGTTTTGTATTTATCCTTTCTACATCCTTATACATACTTTTCTAAGAGCTTTGTATTCTGATTGACAGGACATTGATACTTTTTGACCAGCGTTTTTGAAACTATATAACGAGAGTATGTATAGTTTGGGTATAGACCGATTCCGATCATTTTACACAGATTTGACACCTTCTATACTAGAAGGTTACCTACTTCGACTTCTCCATATATAAATACATATGGAATTTACACGATTTGACTCTTTCTACTGGGTATATGTGACGGGTGTTGCTAGCAAGCAGGAGATGCTCACTCTTCCCGGGCACCTGATCTCACTCCATCACAGGGGTTCACATATGCTCTTCAAGTAGACATATTTTGTTATTTTCCATTTGTTTTTCATTTTCACTGATTTTGTATGTCCTCTGGTTTTATGATTTTTGGACTTGTGGTTTGGATTTATCCATCATCTTTACATTAGAATATCGTACCCCATGACAGTTTGTGGACAATCATACAAATCAATGACCCCTTATAAATCTGTTCTCAATTCGGAGCTGAGAATTATTTATTGGATTTTTTGAAAATGCAGGTAAACTCATATACATGTTGATTCATTGCCGGTTCGTCCCGATGGCAACCAAGCCTTTATCCATTATACTAACTAAAATGATTACACATATAAAACAAGGTCTTCCGACGAATTGTACTACGCATTACTCCAAAGGGTGGTCAATCAGATGTGGATCCTTTAAAGAATTACTGGAACATCTCAGATCTTTAAATTATATCACAAGCATCATGTCTTAGATACACACAAGTTTCCATCAGATGTCATTCCTTTATTTATAAAAATGATAACTGTACATAATGATTCATGTTAGGCCGCAAAGATCTGTACACTATGATTAAAAGAACAATTACACTGGAGACAATATCACTAAGATGCTGGAGTTTCTAGAAGGTACCTTCATGGTTTCTGCGAGAAAATATTTCAAACAAATTGTTGGCATTCCAATGGGTAACAATTATGCTCTTCTCGTGGCTGACATCTTTCCTCGTCCCCTCTGACTGTTAGTCGGGCGTTTACAGACGGGCAGAGCACGGTTTACTTATGTCCAGGTCGCCTTACATATTTTGATAGCAACATATTATTCTATAATTTTTTCGTGTGTAATAAATTTTCATGATCTCTCTCCTTGAGAAACCTGTTGATCCTATTGTAAATTTCCCTTATCTAGATGGTGATGTCCCCAGACTCCCATCATACGGTATTTATATTAGTTAGTTGGTTCGGTTTGCTAGAGCCTGCACTAACGTTTTGGATTTTCACGAAAAAAAATTCTCAGATTACTTTTAAACTTCTTACTCAGGGTTATAGATATCATAAACTTCGAAAAACTTTTCGTAAATTTTATAGATCTTATTCAGACATTTTATCTAAATTCGGAAATGTTACATTTCAACAATATGTATCCAGACGAATTTCCCCTCCCAATTTCTACGGTGATCTAGTATACAAACTAAGGCCGGTCAAAGGTTCCGATAATTTCATATCGGCTGGTTCTAAAATTATTAAACATCGACATCGACATTATGACCCTAAAATCATAGCTCAGACCATAGGTCTTGTATTGGGTCTCTCTACAACCCAATGCAGACTTTTACTTGAGCGTTGCACGCTGACTAACAGGGCGGTGGGGACTCTATGACCAATGTCCAAACCTATTCAGGTCCTGGTCCTAGTCTCCTCTGACTGTTAGTCGGAACACTTATTGATCAAAGATCTGAGCTCGCTTACAAACGGCAGAGCACGGTTTACTTATGTTGATGTCTCCTTACATATTTTTGATAGCAACATATTATTCTATAATTTTTTATGTAATAAATTTTTATGACCTTTTTCCTTGAGAAACCTGTTGATCCTTGTTCTCTATATGGATGATTATTTATACATTTTTAATGTGTGTCCTTTGAATGTGCTGCTTTTGCGGTGAGTGGGAAGGTGGGCGCCCGTAAACCGGTTAACCACACCAATTGAGTGACGTTTGTTACTTCAATTGACCGTCCTAATTCGGTATTGTAGCCAACCGCAGCACAATCGAATATTTTTGTAATGTCGTTCCGTGTATATTCTACTATTATAATTGTGTGTGTGGGGGGGGTCCTTGGTGATTTGTGTCATACAGGTGTTTTTCAGATGTCTTCTGTTTTCTCTTTCATACGAGGCAGATTTCATTCAGTCATTGCTCTTTTAAAAACAAAAACAGTTAGCATCTCAGCTCAATTTCACACACAGATATATAGACATAGTTCTGTCCATAAATGATCAGAACTGTCAGAATTACTTCCGACAAATGTTTTCTGCTGAACTTGAGATAAAGAACACAACAGATAGCAAGGCATATAACGTTGTAAATATATATTAAATATACGTATTACTCATACGTTAACAACATTTTGTCCATAAATAATAGAGATTTTAAAATTATTTGGGCCATATGTTTTCCGCTGAATTTGAGACTAAGGGCACACCAGAGAGTATTACATTTGCTTCATACTTAGGCTTGCTATTGTATATTGGTAGAGATGGTCAATTACACACCTCCCTTTGTGACAAACGTGACGATTTCAACTTCCATATATCCAATTCTCCCTTCCTAAGTGGCAACATCTCCTTCTCCTCTGCCCATGACAATATATACGCTATGTATTCTCCTCCCCCATGAGTATTATGTTATCAGGATCAATCAACAAACCAAAACTTTGCTGACATAGTGCTATGAAATCGTAAGCATAAAATCCTCACTTAAGAAGTTCTTTGGTATATACAAAGATATTGTAGGAGTTGATATTCTGGAACACGACCATACATACTGACGTCTATTTAGCAATCTGAGAAATTACATACGTGACTGAACAACCGAACATGTGACGGATAGTGTAGCATATTGTATAACTGGCATAAGCTTAAGATACATATCGCGCATGTTTGTTATGCAGGGATGCTCAACTATTAATGGCAAATACCCTGACCTGACCCGAATGATGTTTCAAGTCCAGTTTTCAATGTTGTGGTACAAATATATGATTCAACAATTCTGTTGCAAGTGTTTGTATATTACTTGAAAATGCAGAGTGTCATCTTTATACAGAAAATTGACATTGGATGGAAAAATCGTATAAGGTCAATTTTTTAAAAAATGTTCCCTGCGGAGGTTTAATTAAAGTATTTTTTCTTGATGTTATGCAGCAGTGACACTTTCTACACATTGTTAGTTTATATTCATGTATATATACAGTGCTGAATTATATTTGTTTCGTATGTATTTAAGGGCATTGACAACGAGTGCGGCTGGCCAAACAGGAGACGCTCACTCCTCTGGGGCATCTGGTCTCACCTCTGAATTTCAGGGGCCCATGAATGTCTACTGTGTTACATTGTTGTTAGTGCCAACGTCATTTTCGTATTTTACATCGTGATTTATTGAATATTGTATTGCGTCACTCCACGATTATTTCTCGTATATGATGACGGTATTACATACAAACTTGGACCGTTGCAACGGACCCATCCGAAGCATTGGGGGATCTTTTACATGCCACACCTACCGTAACCCGGGACATCGGTTTTGATTGTCTCATCCAAGAGACAGAACACCGGTGCGCCCAGGGCGGGAGTCGAACCCGGGACCTCTTGATCACCAGCCGAGCACCTTATGCACAAGGCCACACGGGTTTTATTTTACATTGTGTATTTTACATTATACAAAATGTAGATGTTGATTCAGAGCTCGATAAAGCCATTTTCCTTTCTACATTTTACATTTTCACTCCTATTCATGTCATGGTTTTGTGCACCTTTTTCTCTAGTACTTCACTGAGAAGTATTCATCTTATTACTATAATAATAATGCATTGGATAATAAACTTCATACGTCACCTCTGACAAGGCATTATATCCAGTGTCTCTCTTCAAGTCTTACTTGAAATTCATGTTGACAGCCTGTAGTTTAAGTCGTATCAAGTGATTTATCCTCTTACATTCACACTTTTCTAATGTTAATATCGCGTGTAGGCACGATGTCTCTTACAGCGGAAATTCTCAATCAAATGGACTATGATTCGGAACCATACATATTACTTTGTTTCAATTTCATTGCCGTATATATTTTGTGTACACTTTTTCAAATTACAATCATAACATTTTCAGAATCATCATTTTTGTGCTTAAGCATGATTATGGTAATATAAATGTATTCAAATAAAAAAAGGATAAATTCGAAGGAGTACCACTGGGTGTCCCATTTTTATAGTCTTGGATGTTTTAGGAACAACAATTGCTAATCCCATATTGGATATGACTTGGAATCCGGGAGAAATGAGCTAGCATACTATATCCTTATGACTTTTCTAACCTTTACACGTCTATCCGTCATGATAAATTAAATGATAGACTCTTCAGCATCATTAAATAACTTCACCGTAATATGGCCACGCAGATATAACTTAAATTTTTGGGATTATCTAGACACATATGTTGTTAAAAATTACAATGATTTCAAATTTAAGTACTCTAAAGTAGAAATAAAGAACATGCTGCACTTTTTGATTGATATATGTTCTTTTCGGTGGCCAAGTATTCCTACAAACCATCGGTATTCCTATTGGCACTAATTTTGCACCTTTACTAACCAATGTGTTCCTTTGTTCGTACGAAGTAGTATTTATACACAATTTTCTGTGTCAATATAGAAAGCAGGTGGCATAAAACTAAATTGATGATTTTTCTTTATTATAAATAATATAAATTCCGATACATATATCCTCGTAATATATCCTTTTCGAACTCGAAATTAAACAGAATCCAGTTCTGTACTTCGTACTTAGTTTTTTTTTTCCTGATAATTGACCAAGACAGTAAACTTGATACTTCATTGTATGATAAACGTGACGATTTCAATTTTCCTATTGTTTTCCCATATACCTGTAGTAATGGTTCTTCATCACCTGCGTATGTTGTATATATGTCTCACTTGATCCAATATGCTAAAGCTTCTTCATGACACGGTTCTTCTATTTATGAAGGCAAGCTACTGACTAAAAAGTTCATATCAGAAAGATACGAAAAACCATGTTTGAAGTTTACATTCCAAAAACTTAACAGTCGCTATAAGGACCTACTTTGAGCTATCAGAAATCAATATCTGACATAATTATAGTCCTTGATAAAAAGTGTGTACTGAGCTTATACAGTATCACATATCTTTACTAATCGTGTCTATGGAATAAAAGAATAATATCGTGTATAGTGTCATATTTAGACAAATGCGAACACCAATAAATTTGAGGCGAGACCAGGTGCCCGGGAGGAGTCAGTGTTCCCTGGTTGCATGCAACACCCGTCGCAAAAGTCCTGCAACAACTTTTCAAGTGGAGGAAGTAAATACATAAATATACACATTGAACACATGAAGGAGAAAAGAACACTAAGTCAAATTATTCTATTCACGGTATGAAATGTTTTAACTGAAATTCCGGTGTCTGAAATGCACGCGAACAAATGTCTGTATATATACATATTTGCCAAACCAAGTAAAGTGAAAAAGTTAAGATGGTTAGTAGAAAAAAATAATGTTTAAGAAAAATCATGATGATATTTGCTGTTGAGTAAGAATTCACGGTAATTATATATTCTGAGGAAGGGCCCTAATATCACATCACAGTTATATGATATACTATATTTTATGCCAGATATTAAAGAATAATCTGGTGTCAAATTCTACACGCAACATAACACCCCATATTCTAATACCAATTAAAACTATATTACAAGTAAAAATAACGAAGAAGTGCCGAAGGGTAAACCATAGTCCATGGAATAAAGGGGACCATATCGTGTTTAGTGTCATATTCAGACAAATCCGAACCCCAATAAAATCGAGGTGAGACCAGGTTTCCTGGAGGAGTAAACGTCTATTGGTTGTGTGCAACAACCTTCAAGTTGCGGAGGTATATACATAAATATACACGCATGAACATACGAAGGAGACAGGAACACGGAGTAAATTTCCCATTTAAGGCAAGAAATTCTGCCTGTCTGAAATTACGGTGTCAGAAACACAGGTGAACAGCTGTCTGTATATACATGTATATACGTATTATGTTAAATCAAGTATAGTCAGAAAGTTGGTTATGTTGTATGGTCAGGTCCCAAAATATCGGTTAACATTCTTGAAAGAGGAATCTGAAATGCAATAGACCCCTATAACGACCATAGAACTTCCTCAGTGACAATTTCAAACGTTCCTCAATGTAGTTTCGTGGCAAGAAGCCTCGCTCTCAGGACGAAATTTTCGTATTTAGAGCATGCCCTGGCATAGCATATATATATATTTTCTATATATAATATAAGTTGTGAAATGACGCCATATACAGGAGAGGAAGGTGTGTTGCTACTCAGAAAAGGGAAGTTGGTAATAATGAAATTGAAATCGTCACGTTTGTCGTAGAGAAAGGTTACTTTGGAAATATTTCTTTTCAACAGTATGTATCCAATGGAATTTCCCATCCTGATTTTTACGGTGATCTCGTATATAAGCTAAGGATTGTAAAAGGCTCCGATAACGTTATTTTATCATGTAATAAAATAGTCTTATAAATAGACAATATGATATTGAGATCGTCAAAAAGACTATATGTCTTGTATTTGGCCCCTCTACAGCCTTATGCAGACTTTTACTTGAACGTTGCACGCTGACTAACAGGGCGGTGGGGACTATATGACGGGCCTTGTCCAAACCTCTTTCAGAGGAGACATGGTCCTGAAACTCGTCCCCTCTGACTGTTAGTCGGGACTCCTACAGATCTAGGGTCTTAGCTCGCTTTCAGACTGGCAGAGCACGGTTTATCATGTTGATGTCGCATATATTTTTATACCATTATGTGTTTTACAATACCTTACGTGTTTATATTTTTATGACCTCTCAATATGCGATACCTGTTGACCCTTGTTCTTTACATGGAGGATTATTTATAAAGTTTTAAATGTACGACTTTTGATTGTTCTGCTGTTACGGTGAGTGGGAAGGTGGGCCCGTAAACTGGTTAACCACACCATTTGTTTGGCTTTTGTCAAATTAAATGACCGTCCTAAGTCGGTATCGTAATTGCATTACAATCAAATATTTTTGTAATGTGATATATGTTCTAGTATATTATTTATATTCATGTATTGTATAGCTCTATGGTGACTTCTGCCACATAACTGAGCCAGTAACTTCTCTTTTTTCTTTAATGAACCATCGCCACTAATTGATAGCAGTATATCAAGGTATGAAGCAAAAGAAGCAACCCAGCATGGTTATTTCTTTTTTATACATTATTATCACACTAATTGTGTCGCAGAGTGGATATAGTAAAAAGCTTGAAGCAGATGGTATAACTTAAATATAATTTCCATTGCTAATGCTATAAAACAGTCGGCGGTTGTTTATTTCACAATGTCATACCACATTCATTCCATATCTGTAATGTTGAACTGAGTATCGCCTGGCCGATGAGACTAACCAGACAGTATACACCCTTCACCCGGACGCCTTGACTTAGATCTAGTTTAATGAGATCAAGGAATGTCCACCGTAGCACATTCCTGTGTTGTATAGACGCGTTGCATCGGTTAAAAGAGAAAACAGAAGACATCTTTCCAGGCTGTATGGCACAAACTACTAGGGATATGCACATAAACATGATGATAGTAAAATTAACACAGAAAACGACATTACAAAAATATTCGATTGTACTTCAGTTATGATACCGACTTAAGACGGTCGATTAAAGTAACAAATGTCACTCAATTGGTGTGATTAACCTTTTTATATTAGAATATGAATATACTTTTTATTTTGTCTATCATATAATATCACCAGTGCAATTTAAAATGAAAATGCGCGCTGTATTCTTATACCAACGTGTAATACTTTGTATGTGCTTAGAATCATTATCAACACTTATGACAACAGAATGATGGTTTCTGATACATGCACTCCAATCTCACTCTCCCCGGGCACCTGATCTCACTCCATCACAGGGGTTCACATATGCTCTTCAAGTAGACATATTTTGTTATTTTCCATTTGTTTTTCATTTTCACTGATTTTGTATGTCCTATGGTTTTATGATTTTTGGACTTGTGGTTTGGATTTATCCATCATCTTTACATTCATTGTGCATTTATAGAATCGACCAGAGTGTCAATTTGATTTCTCTTGTCCGATGAGACACTGATTTGATTTACTGTGAAGGAATCGATCTTTTATAATGATATTGTAAGGAGAAAAGTAAATAAAATGTGCTTAAGTATGAAAAGTAAAAAACGAGGAAGTACCGAAGGGTAAACCATATCTCATAGTCCATGGAATAAAAGTAAAGAACGAAAAAGTACCTAAGGGTAAACCATATCTCATAGTCCATGGAATAAAAGTAAAGAACGAAAAAGTACCGAAGGGTAAACCATATCTCACAGTCCATGGAATAAAAGTAAAAAAAGAAGAAGTACCGAAAGGTAAACCATATCTCAAGGTCCATGGAATAAAAGGACAACAACCTGTATATTGTCATATTCAGACAATGCGAATCCCAATGAAATCGAGGTGAGACTAGGTTTCCTTGAGGAGTCAGCGTTCCCTGGTTGCATGCAACACCCATCGCAAAGGTCCTGCAACAACTTTTCAAGTCTAGGAAGTAAATACAAGTACAGTCAAAAAGTTAAGATGGTTAGTTTGGATGGTCAGGTCCCAAAGTAAGATTTGGCATCAACAATTTATTTTCACGTGATTCATACTCGCGAATTTACACAAATTGTGAATATATAGTGAGGTATAATATATGACAATTTTACCAAAGGAGTGAAGTTTTTTGATTTTCCATTTGCAGGATTGTTGATGAGCTCATGTTTCGTAGCATTTGCTCGACAAATTATGTAATTTTGTCTCACTTTTAGATAGATGTTAATTATACTCTGTCATAGATAGGATTCAAATTTATATGATAGGAAATATTTCATAAATATTGAAATGCATTCTAATTATATCGAGACTACATAACGTCAACAACTTCCATGTTTTCTATTATGGGCATATACTATTTCTTGACTTCTAAAGAGCTCTCACACGAGGTTGTATATTAATTTAACTGTGATCCATTTCAATTGTGTCATTCCTCAGTAAAAATCAATAAGCAAATTAATGATGGCAACTGTAATTCACACCATGTTATAGATTTCAAAAAAGTATATACATAGAGAAATTATTTTTACATTCCTTCTTAATGTTATTGAATAATGTATATATATCATAATCAAGGAAATTACTGCCAAATCAATATCTCATCATAAATATTGTTTACAACTTTAAAATTTCTGATATCAATTGTGACCACACCTTAAGATATATTTGTCTTATTAAAAAGCTTAAATAATGCAACGCCTGTATTCATAAAAATACATAGAATCGTCAATAACCATTGACCGTTTTAAATTAAGCTTTTATACACACCATTCTATTGTTCTCCTGTAGGGCAGAAAATATTGCCAAGTTTAGAACAAAAGGTATGGTAGGTGACTGAAATACAGAAAATGAATGGAATGAGTATTTAAAAAAAATGATAACTCCTTCGCCCACTATTAAATTGAAACAAAGCCTCCGGTTTTTGTGTTCACCATATTGAGTAATGCGTTATTATCCCTCCAGGTTTGAGGTGCTAGATTTGTTCCTTGTCTGCAATGCTGATACTTTTGATGCTATCATCGCAGTAGTGTGATAGAATTTTCCATGTGATTACCCTTAATAAACACAGTAATATATAAAGATGGACTCTGAATCAATAGCTAATAAAAAGCTACGGCAAACAAATTGATATGGCAGCATCTCTGGGAATTGTCCTTGTGAATCAATGTTTATTTTACAAGAGGCGTCATAAGCAATTACACATGGTGGAGACAGCGTAGTCATCCGCACAAAACAGCTCTAACAATATGTAGATGACTGCCCACTTTGTCTGCCTGTCGAGAATTCATAGATAATAAAGCTATACGCAATGTGTTTAGTATTGCACTATTTCTGTTTCGCCCTTTAATTTCGAGTATGTATGAATTCCAAACAGGAGATGCTAACTACCCCCGTAATCTAAGCTAACCTATAATTTCCATAGGTATTTGAGTATCTATTTGGAATTCCCATTTAGATGTATTTTACTTTTGCGTTTTGTAATTTTGAGCGTTGAGAGAAGAGACATGACATAAATGTGAAATCTATAGAGAATACACTAAGAAGATTGGCTAGAAAAGTATTAACACATATTACGATTCGGGATAAACCAATGTGATTACGATAAAACCACCGCATAAATATATAAAATCATTAAATCATTAAAGGGCGTAGAAAATGATGTAAAAGAAAGACGTAAATCAACAACAACAACAACAACAAACAACGTACATCTTCTCCTGTTAACGTTTCAATGGGGTCATGTACTTCGGGAGCGTAAAAGTAATTAAGGAATGAATCTGTTTTTTCTTTATCTATTTATTTTTTTTTTATTTCGTAGGATGGAAGTATACCACAAAAAATATAACGGAAAAATGAATGATTGTTCGTAGCCTATAATGCATAACCTTTCCATCAATTTTTTTAACTCAATTTAACAAAAAACCAACTAGAGTCGTTGCCTATCATTTAATTTCTTTCAAACATGTTTTATATTCTCAGAAATTGGTACGTTATATTTGCACTATTTCTCAATATTCCTAAACTTCTGTCTGGGAGGTGTCAATATATTGGAGTCACATTACAAAAACGCGGGAAATAACGTGGTCAGAGAAAACGTTACCACTAATTTTAAACCAATCAAGATGCTTGTTACATGTAGAATTAAATGAATCCTAATTTAAATATAAAAAAGAAACACTCAATACTACGATTTTCGGTCTCTTCTCAAGTGATCAAAACGATATAGATAGATGGCTATGTAAACCTCCATAATTATTTTATTTGTGCTTCGGCATAAACATAATCTTTAAAAATTATTTTTATGCAGAAACATACATGGTATTGTGCTGGATTTTACGTAGCTCTCTATTTATATCGGAAAATTATAATGGAACAGAAACACGCAATATCACAAACTTTCCACCTAATGGCCTTTATCAAATGATCAAAACGATATGAATAGAAAGCTATGTAAACTCCATCATTATGCTATGTATATTTCTGGACAAATATGTTTTTATAGTTTTATGCACTTCCCATAAAAAGTTTCAGATTGCTATTCATAATTCCAAAAATAGGACAAAGAAGTTTTCTAGGACAAAAATATTTAAAATGTAAATACACTATGTGATTGTCTAATTTCTTTGAATTGCAATTTTCTTCGACTTTGCCTCCATTTACCATTCACTATCTAATAATTTAAAAGGCAGGAAAAATTAGAAGCATTTGAATCAGTCGTATGACAGAAGTGACGACGTAAATGCATTGTTTATGTGTTAAAAATGTAACAATCTTAAAATAAAGAACAACACAAAGTGCAGTTGCGATACCTACTTAGGACGGTAAATTGATATTACAGTAGGCAGTTGGTGTGGTGAGTCGGTTTTCGTGCTCACTTCTCACTCACCACCAAAGGAGTATAATCAAAGGACATACATTTAAAAATCTATAAATAGTATAGGAAGCAAGGATCAACATGTTTCTCAAGTTCAAAGTCATATAAATACAAACACGTACATTAAAACGGAGTAAGACCAAGATATTACACATATATAAATGGACATCAACATGAGTAAACCGTTCTCTGCCGTTAAGATGCATGATGCTAATATAACATATCAGCGGACATTTATACTTGTATAGACTTAGTGCACGAAATGCGCATTTCGACAATGTGTAGACATTTAAGCTTAAATATTTAATGAACATATTATTAGCAGGTATTAATTTTCTGAGCACTAAATTACTAGTAAAACAGGAATATCAATAAAACAAAACGAATATGAAAAATAAGTTACCCCTAACCCCAGGCAGAACCGGACGTTGGGTCAGATGCAATGAAATAGTAAACATCCCCTGCTGACACTGGTTGTGATGTCAAAAAAAAATTCGAGCTAATATAACTCTTATGTAATGTACGAAAGTCACTGACTCTGGCACTAACAACAATGTACCACATTGGACACTCACGGACCCCTGATATTCACCGGTGCCGTGGAGGAGTGAGCATCTCCTGTTTAGCTAACCACAGCCGCCGTGAGTGCCCTTACATACAGACGAAACAAATGTAATTCAGCACTGAATGTGAACTATAACTGTGTCACAGCCACACAAAATCAGGAATAAGGGTATAATAACACTCCAGTCAAACCTTTAACTTAACAATAACTCTCAGTCACGTTTAGTGGTAACGTTATAAGTGTAGTAATGATACTCCAAAAGCAAAGTACACCATTTAGTGCTTCTAGAATTACAATAAAGGCCATAGTCCTGTTTTGAGTAACAAACCCTCGTCAGCAATCCTAAAGCTAATCAAAGTATAAATCAAATATCTGAAAACCAGTAAAAAAAATATAAAAGGAGGTGAGATGGTGCATAAAAAACAAACGACCTAAAGGTCGTTAAGTATGAATGAAATTTGATAGAAAGATGGTTAACTATTGTAACTAAGGCATTGAAATGCATCATAATTACACTACACCCTAAATAGACACTTAAATCTTGAGGAAAAAATATACAAGCTTTCTCCATATGTGATACAAATATAACACGATTAAGATAAAAATTGTATTTTGAGGCATCTTTCTCGTAATTCATTGTTTTGTCAGTATCACTGAAATGTTTTTCCATGGTGAGTTCTGCCACATAACTGAGCTAGTAACTCCTCTTTTTTCTTTTATTTTGTCTAATACTGACATTATTACATAATATCTTAATTAATATCTCTTAAAGGAATGTATTATATATAATTCAATAAAAGCACATACTGTTTCCAGCTTTATAGCGAAATGACCGACAGTAATTTATCAATAATGCACATTCCTTCCATATATAACAATACAATCGCAATAACAAAGATCATGTAACCTGTAAAGGACTTTATATTTAGATTCTCTTTACCAATATGCATATTATGTAACTCTCTTTTCTAACACTCCTTTTACATTTAAACATCAGACCTATCTTTCTTAATAAAGGGAAATACCATTTCACGTAATTGCCCACGAAGCCACTAAAATAGGCTAAGCATTTTTATTTGAATTCCATCTATTAATATCTCTCTTGTGTCTATTTTTCGATTTTGTCTCAGTAAATCTTTCAGTATTATATAATGTAATGTGGGGCTATTTCAAAACAGACTTAAACTTACAACGTAAAATATGGGTAGCACTTATAGTAGAAATCATTATCAATTGTGGCCTTATGATTTATAATCTTCTTAACATTAAAATATAACAGACTCTGGTTCAATATCGTAATTATTGTCGATTTTGCGAATGGAATACAGCAATTTTGAAGTATCTGAACACTTTTTTCTATCAGAACTTAAACCAAAAATGGAGTGATGCTTAAGGTGTTTACATTCTTATAATGTTAAGATGATGGATAAATCCAAACCATAAGTCTAAAAATCATGAAACCAGAGGACATACTAAATCAGTGAAAATGAAAAACAAGTCGAAAATAATAAAATATGTCTACTTGAAGAGCATATGTAAACCCTTGTGATGGAGTGAAATAAGGTGCCCGGGGAGAGTGAGCATCTCCTGCTTGCTAGCAACACCCATCACATATACCCAGTAGAAAGAGTCAAATAAATTGTGTAAATTCCACATGTATATATATATGGAAAAGTCAAAGTAGGTAACCTTCTTGTATAGAAGGTGTCAAAGTTAAACAAATACAGTAATCTATCGTCAACTGGACACCGTACGTGTGCCCTTTGTGATGATTACAGAACATTAATGTTATCGTAAATTCATAAGCAAAATACAGTGTATATTCGACTGCACATTAAAATAGCAGAAATGAACATCATATAAGATGCTTTAGTAACCATTTACCACATAGAAATGATCCTTTATCACACAACCCTTAAATTGGCATAAAAACACACAAATCAAATTAATTGATGTCAAATACAACAAGTTCCAGGAAACTGTTTTAAATTTGATTGAGTTTACTACTTTACAGCACGCAAATATGTCAGTAGGGGCAATCTGTTCCAATACAAGGCAATTGTTGATCATTATCAAGATTTATCTAAAGTTATTGCATGTAGACACTATCGGAAAACGATTTCAGTGAAATATTTGTGTATTTGTGTGTATGTTTAATAGCTTTAAGGTGTATACACTATTTTGAAACAAAAGATAAATACTTTACTATCGATAAGAATAGCAGTAGTGGTATTAGGAGTAGCAGTAAATTTTATATTTGAAATAGTTTACAAGAGAATAGTGTATAATATAATAACTCTTAAGACTATCTTACTGTTTAAATTGTGTCGCTTGTCCGATATACTTTTAAAACTCGAGAATTGGTTATCACCAGCAATCATACAGACGGAAGATATACTTACCCATGTGTTTCTTTGTTCAAAATGATAATCCTTCTGGAAATGGGTTACATATTCCTTTGAAATGTATTTCAATCTACATGCATTTTAAGGGGGTATAGCAGAAAGAAGTTCACTTTCTCATTTTAAACTTATCTCTTATCATAGACACAGTTCACCTATCCAATTATTGTTTACAGAGATAATTTTCACTATTTGCCATTTCAAAAGATATGGATAAGCAAACAAAATCAAAAATGACAGCGACATTAAATAAATCCACAGAACAACACAAAGATAATTTGATTTAACTTACTGTTGATATAGGTATAAATCCAAAATTTCCAGCTGATGCATATGCAATAACACCTGTGTTTATTAACGTATAATATACTACAGAAAGAAACAGTGATAACGCCGTATTCATAATAGATTATCCTCGATTCTGGATCTGGTATTCCATAGGATGTATTGCATACTGCTCAGAAATCGAATTTAATTTTTATTATCAGTCCCGAGTGAAACATAACAATAAAATGATTGCTATTTATATACAATATTTCACACTGAAGTCTACACCAAATAAATGTTTCATTATTATAATTATAATAATAATAATTTATCATGTTGATGTCGCATATATTTTTATACCATTATGTTTTTACAATACCTTACGTGTTTATATTTTTATGACCTCTCAGTATGCGATACCTGTTGACCCTTGTTCTTTACATGGAGGATTATTTATAAATTTTTAAATGTACGTCTTTTGATTGTTCTGTTGTTACGGTGAGTGGGAAGGTGGGCCCGTAAACCGGTTAACCACACCATTTGTTTGGCTTTTGTCAAATTAAATGACCGTCCTAAGTCGGTATCGTAATTGCACTACAATCAAATATTTTTGTAATGTGTTAAATGTTCTATTATATTATTTATATTCATGTATTGTATAGCTCCATGGTGACTTCTGCCACATAACTGAGCCGGTAACTCCTCTTTTTTTCTTTATTATTATTATTATTATTATTATTATTATTATCATTATTATTATTATTATTCATCTCTATGACAATTTTCACATTAATTCACCGTCCTAAGGGTCTACAACAACTGCATTATTATCGAGTTTATCTGGAGAGCCTTTTCATATGCTTATACTTCTATTTCTCATTTATTTGATTCAGACGTCTTGTCACGTTTTTTTTTTTTTTCTTTTTTTCCATGCCTGCCATGTTCTTTATGCTAGGCATGCCTGTCATGTTTTTAATTCTAGTCATGCTTGCCATGTTCTTTATGCTAGTCATGCCTTCATGTTCCTCATAATAGTCATCCCTACCATGTTGTTTATGCTAATCATGCCTACCATGTTTCGAATTCTATGCTAGTCATGCCTGCCATGTTCTTTATGCTGGTCATGCCTGCCATGTTTTTATGCTAGACATGCCTGCCGTGTTCTATTTGAAGTGCTCTTCAAAAATTTATATATTATGAGAATTCCAATCATTCGCACACGAGCATCACTGAAGAGACATAACTTGTCGAAATGCGCATATGGTGCACAAAATTAAATGGTATATATGTTCTATATTTATTATGCTAGTAATCTCTGCTATATCCTTAATGCTAGTCATGCCTGCCATGTTCTCTATGCTAGTCATGTCTGCCATGTTTTTTTTTTTTTTTTTGCTAGTCATGCCTGTCAAGTTCTTTATGCTAGCCATGCCTGTCATGTTCTCTATGCTAGCCATGTCTGCCATGTTTTATACTAGTCATGCCTGCCATGTTTTTATGCTAGTTATATCTGTCATTTTTTATGCTAGTCATGCCTGCCATGTTTTATGCTAGCCATGCCTGCAATGTGTTCATACATGTCATGCCTGCCATGTTTTCATGCTCGTCATGTCTGCCTTTTTTCATCACATAATATTAAATACAACATGTTCTAGTAACTTCATATTAAAACCTTTCCAAAAAAACATATTAATTAAAGGTGTTCGAAGGGCAAATAAGCATGATTGTAATGATGACTTGCATTCTAGAAAGGAAAAAGGACATTTCACTAGCTGTATCACAAGTGACACCACAGATGTACGGAGCAAGGAAAAATACCATATAGAAAACATCATAAAAATCGATTTTAATAGAGTTGCAGCCTAAATCATTAACACGTTTTATTCTGCCCACAAGATGCAATAATGCAAACTGCATATTAACAAATAGGAAACTTTGATATAAGCTGTAGAAAATACTGTGTATTGCTTTCTAGTGACAGCTTGGAGGTAAAGCTTGATGTATATTTATGTATGATATTAGTTTATTTCTGAGAGTCCGAAAATTAGAGAAAATATATTATACCACCAGTAATCCGAAACTTAGTACTCCCTTCCGCCGAAAAAGGGAAGATTACTGTATCAAACAGTTGGGCACTGCTGTCATATGTGGTTGCAACGACCGCATCGACAGTGTAGGAAATCTGACCTGGGTACCAGTCGGCAAATGTACTCCGGTTCTTTGACCAAACAACAAGAAGACGTCGACGTCATGGCATACGGAAATATAACAAACCTGATATCCATGATATATGTCTCGATGCCCTTTTACCACTTGTCAGTCAACTATTAGGTCTTCATCATATTCGTACCAAGATTTACTCTCTCCCCATGAAAAAGTTACACGAATTGTACGAATCGTCAGTGGCATTACATTTTACCGATGCTGGTCCACCGGAACATCGCTTACAAGGCATCATTATGGAACAGACTTTTCAAGGCAGTCAGATGCGACACACCTGTTGGTAATGTAAACCGTCCATTCCTCAAAATAAAATTTGCAAATAAGGGGGTTGTATTTCCTACAGCTATACATCGGCAGTTGCTTTCAAAATATTTAATTACAAACAAAATTTGCAGTGCTTCGACGTAAATCGATAATCCCCTCGGCAGGGAATGCTTACTCCTCCATGGTACCTGATCCCACCTCTGTTTTGACAGAGGTTCGTGATTGTTTATATTATATTTACATATGTATTGTCGTGTTTTTTCTACTTCGAGTTGTGGATTTCGGAACAATATCTTGGATTTGTACTCTTACAAGACCCAACAATCTGCACATGCTCCACATCTGCTTCATTTACCCTCCACGCGGTCATGTTGTAACGGGTAACCTTAGCATTATCCGTAACAGGAAACTTCGAGACCTTCTGAAAAAGGTCCGAAATACAGAGAACCCCGTTCGTTCACATGGCGTGAGGAAGATGTGAAGCTCGACACGCTCTCCAAATGGATAAAATCGATAGGAGAATTACTTTTAAAAGGCTAGGGCGTCTCAGGTATTCGGTTATTACTAGCCACAAGTCCATTTTTTGCGACCGTGGTGTTGCCAAGGAACTCTCTGATTTCCATGGAAAAATCATCATTGTTCCTGCTACCAAAGTGGATAACAATTTTACCTTCGTTTGTAAGACATATTATTTCAAATGTCTGATATGGGAGCTTGGGTTACAGTCAGCACCTGGAAATCCAACATACACAGTCACAAATTTATCTGTTCCTGAACAATAATTTGTTTATTCGGAATTCTAACAAACGATTTTGACCTTGATATACCGTACATCTACTGCATTCCTAAGATGCACAAGAACCCTTACAAACAATAGGTTTATCGGATCTTCTAGGTGCTCCACCAAACCTCTATCCATACTGCTTACGAAAATACTGACCCGCATCAAACATGGTCTTCAAACATAATGTGAAACAATATACTCCAGAAGCGGAATCAATCAGATGTGGATCCTGAGGAATAATAAGGAACTTTCAGATATTCAGAAATCCCCCAATTTCAATCCGGTTACCAATATAAAATCTTTTGATTTCTTCACGCTCTAGACAATCATTCCTCACCAAAAGCTCACAAACTGACTGACCAAGATAATACGAGACTTTTTTTACAAAAATGGAAATCGTACATATAAATATCTTGCTCTAGTGCGTGAGGACACATATTTCGTGAGGAAACACTTTGATTCAGACAAAAAGTATATATGAAGACGATATCAAACTGCTAATTTTTCTGGTAGACAATATTTTCGTAAAGTACAGTTTTTCAGCAAATCGTTGGCATTCCTAAGGGTCCTAATGGCGCCCGACTTCTTGCTGACATTTTCTTATGTTCATATGAAGCAGATTATATTCAACCCTTGCTCTCAACAAGAAGTAAGAAAAAAGAGGAGTTACCGGCTCAGTCATGTGGCAGAAGTCACCATGGAGCTATACAATACATGAATATAAATAATATAATAGAACATTTAACACATTACAAAAATATTTGATTGTCGTGCAATTACGATACCGACTTAGGACGGTCATTTAATTTGACAAAAGCCAAACAAATGGTGTGGTTAACCGGTTTACGGGCCCACCTTCCCACTCACCGTAACAGCAGAACAATCAAAAGACGTACATTTAAAAATTTATAAATAATCCTCCATGTAAAGAACAAGGATCAACAGGTATCGCATATTGAGAGGTCATAAAAATATAAACACGTAAGGTACTGTAAAACACATAATGGTATAATAATATATGCGACATCAACATGATAAACCGTGCTCTGCCAGTCTGAAAGCGAGCTAAGACCCTAGATCTGTAGGAGTCCCGACTAACAGTCAGAGGGGACGAGGTTCAGGACCATGTCTCCTCTGAAAGAGGTTTGGACAAGGCCCGTCATATAGTCCCCACCGCCCTGTTAGTCAGCGTGCAACGTTCAAGTAAAAGTCTGCATAAGACTGTAGAGGGGCCAAATACAACCCATAGTCTTTTTGATGATCTCAATATCATATTGTCTATTTAGGAGACGTTTGACTATTTACTTTGACTAAGTACTTTGCATATCAGTTTAATTTACTTACAGATACATAGATGTGTTGTCCATTAATAATCCTGACTTTAAGGATTACCTACACGAAATCTATCCCCATGAACTGGAGATCAAAGAGACAACCGTGGGTGGCAGATCTACTTCCTACTTGGATATATTTTTATCTTTCGATAATACTGGTTCACTTGAACACCTCCCTCTACGACTAACGTGACGATTTCAACTTTCACATAACGAACTACCCTTTCCTGAGCAGCAACATTCCTTCCTCTCCTGCCTATGGCGTTTTTGTATCTCAGTTTATGAGGTACGCAAATGCATGTTCGAAATACAACTGTTTTCTCAATCGAACATGTGCACGCTCTTTGTGTTAAGGCGGATAAGGCTCCAATGAGTTTTATTTATTCCTACGTGCGCTCAGCCTATATCATGCCGTGATACAGATGAAGCAAAGAAATAGATGGTTCTTTTGGCGATTACCTATAAGTATCTCCCTCATAGCTTTCTTCTTATATTGATTGCTTTGGCTCTCTTTTACACCCACTTTGGTTTTAACCCTACTCTTCATATTATTAGAATTCTAATCATTTAGCCATGAGCATCACTGAAGAGACATACGATGTCGAAATGCGCATCTTGTTCACAAATCTTTATATTTATCTTATCAATTTAATCGAAAATGTGCTCATATGTCCCTGAATAACAAGTGATATCAAAGTGAAGAACCTCATTAAAAGCATCATATAGTCAAAAGAAACCAAAAACAGATAATTAATGAATCAACAAATTATAATAAAGATGACCATGAAACAAGGCATGTATAAGAAAAAACGAAGAAGTACCGAAAGATAAACCATATCTCATAGTTCATGGAATAAAAGGACAATATCGTGTTTAGTGTCATATTCAGACAAATGCGAATCCCAATGAAATCGGGGTGAGACCAGGGGCCCGGGAGGAATAAGCGTCCCCTAGTTGTATGCAACACCCGTCGCAAAAGTCCTGCAACTTTTCAAGCCGAGGAAGTAAATACGTAAATAAACTCATATCAACACATGAAGGAGACAAGAACACGAAGTCAAATTATCCTTTTCATGGCATAAAATATTGTTATTCTGAAATTCCGTCGTCGAAAATGCACGTGGACAAATGTTTGTATACATCCCCTCTTTTTTCTCTTGTATATATATATATATATATATATATATATATATATATATATATATATATATATATATATATATATATATATATATATATATATATATATATATACGCATTATGTCAAATCATGTGTAGTCAAAAACTTAAGATGGTTAGTTTGTATGATCAGGTCCCAAAATATCGGTTAACATTCTTGAAAGAGGGATGAATAATGTATTTTATGTCCATACTATAAAGTATGTAGCATTTGTATTTACGTACCGTGATTATCATTTTTAAAATTTATTAAAGTTTATTTCTATTCATTTATTATTACTATCATCATTATCATCACATCATAAAATTGATTTAAAAAATGAGAGTATTGTATTTCCAATATTTAATCCAATATTCGTCAAATTTAATTCTCAGCATGTATACAGTTTATTTGATTTTACATATTCTAACTGCATTTATCTTAATCTGTCCGTTAACTTGCCTCTACATGTCGTAAACGGACATGGCTGTCAAGCGCGTGAACGCGGTTTCAAAATCTCATTCAAAAAGACGTCCACGATAACGCTAACGCGTTTGCACTATAGTCATGAGCGCATGAGAAATGCAAACATCACGTTAACCCGACGGGAAAATAATGATATTTTAGGACTGTAACCGGTTGTAATTTAAAGAACGTCCTCCAACGGAAAAGCGCATTGGTTAAAATAAAAACTGAATCATTCAATATCGCGAAATTTCGGCCTCCTGGCCTTTACAAAATGATCAAATAAAGTGGTGTAAATAGAAAGCTGTGTAAAATCCATCATGATATTGTGTGTACCGCGGCATAAATAAACATGACGGTAAACGAGATATCAATTAACATTTTAAAATATACAATTACAAGTAAGATAGCGAAAACGTTAGAATGGACAATTACCCATAACTTCTAAAAGTAGCTTGTGCTTAGTCTGACAACCTCAGTATACAAGCAATCACAACTCTCCTTTTACAGTATCTTAACAAAGCAGTGATGTAATTGAGACCATGACAGCCTCACTGTCATATCATATCCAACCAACTTGACGTTCTTAACATTCACGGATGTTCATAATTTGAAAACATGAAGTACAAAATCTTTTAGAAGTTAAAACAATGAGAAGATGAAATTTGCCAACTTGTAAATTAATTTTAAAAGGAATTTGTCTTAATTGAAAATTAATCATTATTTTATAGCCATCACGCACTCTAGTTTCTAAGATCTCTGTCGATTCTTCTTCCTTGATAAGCCGGAATTGCTTACTTTATCCTAGGTATCTAAAGTAAAACAAAAAGATACCGAGAAATATTCCATCCTAAAATCGACATAAGAAGAAAAAGTTTTGAGCAACTGTACTCACGCACCCCCACAAAACTCCGAGGTCAGATCAGGTGTCATGGAGGAGTAAGCATCCCCTACCGACCGGTCACATCCGCCTTGATCCCATGATATAAGTCAAGTTATTATAAACTCGAAGTCGCGTTCAGTAGACGGTATAATTCCGAGGTCACCTTTGGTAAAAAGTCACGATTAGTATTGTTATTGAAGTCTACCACAATCTAAACGATAAACAGCATTTTCAACGGAATAAGAAGTTAACATGTCCGACAATGGTATCCAATAATTGTATACAAAATCTTTGTATCGTCCGTAAATTTGCGGAATATTGACTGAAAACGTTTTATTTCATATCCTTGTGATAATAACATTTCACTATGTAATTGGCCTCGGCGAATGAAGGAATCGTAGTCAAAAGGAGCTCTAGCATATCACATCAGCTTGGCACATAGACACCATATGTATGTGATATAGGAATGTTACTACATTTGTGTGGAAAATTAAATTCATCTCTTTTGTCACATAGTGAAGAAGAAAGTTTACCATCTATGTCAATATCTAGAAGAAAATCTAAATACAAAGCGCAAGAACTGGATTCTTTAGTCTCTAGTTTCCAGATATTTGGGATTTTTTGGGTGTACGTATGCATCAAAGTGTTCATTATTTAAAGACTATATATGATCCAATATATCTGAATGGTACATCAAATTTCATTGCTAATTGTCTGTACTTTGTAATATTGATAAATTAATATCATAAGCGGCGTAGTTATCGAAAATTTTACAATAGGTTTATCCCGTTGGTACTTAATATAGCGCATCCATTCCTTCATTTCTCAGTTTCTTCTACAGAAGCAGGTTAACACTAATTCACTACTTTTTTCTGTGTTAATAATTTTACATGATTAACATTTGCACTTCGGACTTTCCATAGCTCTTTCTTCGTATATTTTGGTCCCTTGATAAAGGCCAGAAAGCCAAAAGGCCTGAAATTTGTTATACTGATACTTTTTATTTTCGTATGATAAATGTAAAACATATATACCTTTTACTTTTGTACGCCAGATGCACATTTCGACCACTTTTGTCTTTTCAGTGATGCTCGTGACCAAATGATTAAAATTTCCATAATATATAAATATTTGAAGAGCATTGTTGAAACCAAACTGACCGAAAAAGTGAACCAAATAACCAATCTAAGGACAGAACTAAGTATATATTTCATGTCAGCACTGACAACTAGAATTACGATGCCCTCGGGCCTCCACCAGCAGTGACACCGGCCTAGTGGTTATAATAAATGTAGAACATATATACATTTTAATGTTATGCACTAGATGCGTATTTCGACAACTTATGTCTTTTGATAATTTAAGAGTTTGTATAAAAAACCAAGACCGATTCGTTTTGTCAGTTTGTCAGCACTACAATCAAATATGTGTTATATGTTCTAGTATATTATTTATATTCATGTATTGTATAGCTCCATGGTGACTTCTGCCACATAACTGAGCCAGTAACTCCTCTCTTTTTTTCTTCTATTGTGTAGGTACAAGTTCTGCTCATTATGAATATGAAAATTACAAGGTACATTGGACCCTTAGAAATCCGCACATCGTTTAAAAGGGATCGCTGCTTTAGAAAACAAACCCCAGAAGCACATTTAAGCAGAATACTAAAGCAACTATATATGACGTTGTTCATTTAAGGGCAACACGGAGTATGGTAAGGTATGTATAAATAAAAAACGAAGAAGTACCAGAGGTAAACCATATCTCATAGTCCATGGAATAAAGGGAACAATATCGTGTTTAGTGTCATATTCAGACAAATGCGAACCCCAATAAAATCGAAATGAGACCAGGTGTCCGGGAGGAGTAAGCGTTCCCTGGTTGCATGCAACACTCGTAGCAAACGTAGGTGAACAAATGTCTGTATATACATGTATATGCGTATTATGTCAAATAAAGTATAGTCAAAAAGTTATGATGGTTATTGTGTATGGTCAGGTCCCAAAAATCGGTTAACATTCTTGAAATAGGATAAAGCATATATGTTGAATTCAGATATGTACTCGGTATCGTAACCGCAACACAATCGAATATTTTATAATGTTGTTTTCCGTGTATATTCTACTATTACCATGTTTTGTATGCATGTCCTTGATGATTTACGTCATACAGCTATGTCAGATATCTTTTGTTTTCTCATTAATACAAGTAAACTATGAATAATGAAAATATAAATTCTTTTCCACCAGATTTAATTACGGTAGGTATCCGGGTTTACTTGACAGCTTATAAATTATAAATTCATATTTCAAACTGTGCTTTAGCCAGGTCTAACCAAAATATCTAAATCATAAATTTCTTTATTGCACGTACAATTCTAACTTACAAAGTCATCGAGGTCATCGCTATTTCAAGATGTAAGTGTATCATCAATATCCTTTCAGGTTTATTTTGTGAGAATCAAAAAAAAAAAACAGTAAGTGAACTTTGGTTGTCATGGGTGCCTTATCAATCTATAGTAACCTTGTTGGAAAAACATTTGTAAGTGATATACGATTGGGTCTGATATGAATCAGATCAAAGTCCTCTATTTCTTGACCAGGGGAAATAAATCATTGTCACGCAATCCCGTCTGAGACGTATCAAGACTAGAACTTGACCACGAAAACAGCACATAAACTCGTAATGTGTCCAGAAAACTGTAAAGCCTTTCACTCTTCACTTGTTTTATGACGTTATCAGTGGTAAAGCTGTATATACCAAATGATCCGCGCTACCTTTGCGACATTGAAGAAAGAAAAGTTACTGACTCGGCCGTATGACAGAAGTCACCACGGAAATGTACATTGTATAATGTAATGATATAAAAACATATAAGAACATTACAAAAATATTCGATTACAGTGCATTTACAATTAATGATGAACCAATTGTCGCCGATAATCGATTGTCGATCGCTAAAAGACTTTCGATTCCGATTATTGATTCCAATTCTTCATCTCGATTGTCGCTAAGAGGAAAATAAAACAAAATTATAAGAAAAAGATCGTTCAGAACCAAATTAAAGTGCGCGCAAATTAAATGACTCATTGTATTTTTCACAGATGTTCTATCGACTTCTGTGTCTTTTTATTTTCCTGCTAAAGACTAAAAGCACAGTCATTAACTTGTATTGAGTTTGTATTGTTGGGTTTAAATTTCTAGTCATACTTCATGTTTTATTTCGTTAATTATGTTAATGAAGGATTTAGTTCTATATTTCAAAGAATATTTATTTCCGATTTAAATTGATAATCGATCTAGTTACAATACCGATTTAGGACGCCCATTTGATATGACAATAGTCAATCAATTGGTGTGGTTAACCGGTTTACGGGTCCATCTTCCCACTCTTCGCAATAGCAAAATAATCAAAGCACACACATTTAAATATGAATATTTCTCCATATAGAGATCAAAGGTCAACAGTTGTCTCAAGTTGAGAGGTGTCATAAAAAAACTTCTTTTAATTTTAAAATTAAAAAGTTCAATACATCTTTATGATCTTTCAGTTAAAAAGTGCAAATTTTGCTAAACTTATAGTTGAATTAATTTTACTACCTTCTCATCTGAAATTAAATTTAACTATTGGTTATTTTCTTTAATACATTGATATTGAAATCTTTTTCAGATTTTCCCCCGATGAAATTATCATCTTTTGGCACAAATTATAAAACTGATTGGAAAATCTCTAAATGTTTCTAAAATAATAGGGAAAAAAATCACTGGTCGAGTTTTGGATACCACCTTACAAAATCGACAATAACCCCCAAATATTTAAATGAAATTAATGTACAATTCAAGAATTTTGGAGAAAAAAAAACACAAACTTTGAAATTCTTAATACTCTGTAACATCCTTAGTCCATCTACATTATTTTGCAACCATATTATTTTCCCAATGCAAAGAGAGCTACCATAACTATTTAGTATTTTGTCTATGTTAAATGTCTTTTTAAAACTATATGCTTACAAATGGGGGAAAATCTACTAACCTCTTCAAAATGATAAAGTAATCGTGTGATCAACTTAATTCGCGTGCATCATAACCATACTGCTTAGGCCTTTGCCAGATTTTGTCCATTATTATAATGGAATAAAAGATACACTTTATAAACGATGGTTCTGCCTTTTAACGATATTAAAGACCTGCGTGGTGGAGCCCTTTAACTGTCGCTGTGTCCTTTATTATTCACACAAATATTGGACTCTCTTAGAGTTATGTAATGCCATCACTTTTCTGATGGTCTTTATTTATGAGTAACTTAACGACTATATTTCTACAAAAACTCATTAATAACACTTACCCTTTAAAAACTATTAAAACTAAATTGTTATCCTCCATACGCCTGTGTTTTAACAGAGTCAAAGACATACCTCTGTACTTCGGAAAACTCTGGATATTTCTTCAATTAACTATTTGAATCCTACAAAATTTGAACGTACAGTAAGTCATATAATGCTGTCATCCTTGTTATTGGCAATATCATCAAATTCGTGGGATTTCAATGATTTCCAATTGCAATCCGTTTATAGCAGACATGTTCTTGTCTTGTTATACATCGACTTGAAAAATCTAAACGTCTCAAAATTATTGACATTTCCTATTACACATGAAGACATCTAGATGAGATATACACATATGACATCCCTATATTCATTAGAAACCTTCAAATGATAAACCACCTTTCTGAAACACCTATGTCAACACAAAAAGCAACTAACAAAAATATATTTAATATTCAATACAAATCAAAGATATTGATCCGATATCCACAACTCGAAGTCGAAGAAACACGACAATACAAATAAAATATTAGCAATCACGAACCTCTGTCAAAACAGAGGTGGGATCAGGTGCCATGGAGGAGTAAGCATACCCTCCCGATCGGTCACACCCGCCGTGATGCCATAAGTATAAGCGAAATAGTATTATTCTCTGTCATAGAATTAGGAAACGGCATAGCCTTAGTCAAAATAGGTATATGTCATAAGCAGTAAGACTACTGCTGTATAGTATAGGCAGATAGTTTAGTTACTGTGAAATAAGGAAGTCAACATGTCAGACAACGATACATCATATGAGCAAATAAGGTCTTTATAACGACCGTAAAATTTGCAGAATGTTGACAAAAGTCAGACATACTACTTTAAATGTACTGTGCAAAACATGGGGGGGTGTAATTTTAATTATTCTGATTCTCAGGAGCATCTCCGTCTATATAGCTCTGACTTTAAATGGATATTATGGCTCTAAGTGGTAGATCACCCCGGGCACCTAGTCTCACCTCGGAATTTTTCGGTGTTCACAACAGTTCCTTTTTGAAACTTACATGATTTTGTATCTGTCCTTGAACTTTGAGAATGATTAACGGTTTGGTATTTCTTCGATATTGATTTGATAATTAATTTACTTTTCAAATATGTATACTTTCGATTTCGACAATTTAGGCATAGAGCATCTCTGAAAAGGCATAAGTTATCAATATATGCGTATGGTGCAAAAAAAATTATAACCGATATACATGTTCTAATATTGTGATCTATTGTTGATAAATGATAGAATGTTTGCTACAAAAGTACACGCAATACATCCTTACAAATTCGAAATAAACTATACATGAGTTTCCAGTTTTGCTTCATACTTACATCTATCAAATTTTAACCTGGTCCTACTTTTGCTTGTTCTATGGGTCGTTGATCGCCAATATTTTCATTGTGTCTAAGATAATGACGTTCATTATTGACTACTGCTCGGTATCATAATTAATATAAACAATAAAGATATTTATAACAATATACATACATGCATCTTTGATAAACAAGACGAGTTTGGAATACCTAATTTAAACCTTTTTCTTGTTAGACTTCCATAATATGGTATATAAACTTTGAAAGACTTTTAGAAGGTTTTGGAAATTATATTTAAATTTTTTATCTTAATTTGAAAGAGAACACTTAAGATATCTGACAAAGCTGTATGACAAATCACCAAGGACATGTACCCAAAAATGATAATAGTAGAATATACACGGAAAAACGACATTACAGAAGTATTAATTTGTAACAAACTGTCTAACAATTGTGTCCAATAGACTTTCGTATTCCAATTCTATTGTGTATGATACACACTTAGTAAAGTCAAAGGTTTCGTCAATTTCATCTCATTTGTTTCAAAAATAGATAAACGCATTTTACATTGACATTATAATTCTCAGACAATCGCAAGGCGTAAGTTTTGTATGGGACACTTTTAAGCTTTATGCAAACTTTTCCTTGATTTTGCACCCTGGCTAACTTGGCGGTAGAGATTCTATGCCGGGTCTTATCTGAAATTTTTCAAAGGAGATAAATTTCTGGACCACACCCATGTTACTGGTGGTCGGGAGTGCTACAGATCAAGCACCTTAGCTCGTTTACACACGCAATGAGAAGAGTTGGTTCATATCAATGTTATTCTTTACTTTTTATATAAGATTCTATTCCATAATTCTCTTTGTGTATATATTTCATGACTTCTCAACGTGACTAACCAGTTGATTCTCGTTCTTTACCATGGAGGAATAATTAAAAATTTTCATATCTGTGTTCTTCGATTATGCTGATTTTGTGGTAAGATAGGCCGCCGTGAACTGGTTACAAACCGAAATTGGATGATATATTGTCTCTTCAATTGACTGTCTAAAATTGTTACCGCAACTGCATTCCAATTGATAATTGTTTTTTCTGTGCATTTTCATTGCATTGTCAATTTGTTGAGGTTAGTACATCCTTATTCATGTATTGTATAGCTCCATGGTGACTTCTGCCACATAACTGAGCCAGTAACTCCTCTTTTTTCTTTCTATATTTGTATATATGTTTACTTCCGATGATTTCATATCTCACCTGTATTAAAAAGTAACATCTTGTGCAAATCAAAACCGTGAAATCGTATATGTCATTTTTCGATTTTTTTTATCTTCGTCGACTTTATTTACCTATGTAATAACAGCCAGTTCCTAAGGGACAGTCCAAACGTTTTGAAACAAGCAACGAGAGGCATTGAGGATTCTTTTGCTTGACTATATGATCGCCGTCACACAGCCTCTTTACACCGATAAGTCGTTAATAAGACCCTAACACGAAATCCTTCATACAATATTAAATGAGGTACGCCTATTCATAATGAAGGTTATTATTTATGGTACTGATATTCAATTTTACAGCAACAAATATCTTATTATATATTATTATATTTTTTAAAGAAAAAAGAGGAGTTACCGGCTCAGTTATGTGGCAGAAGTCACCATGGAGCTATACAATATGAATATAAATAATATAATAGAACATTTAACACATAACAAAAATATTTGACTGTAGTGCAATTACGATACCGACTTAGGACGGTCATTTAATTTGACAAAAGCCAAACAAATGGTGTGGTTAACCGGTTTACGGGCCCACCTTCCCACTCACCGTAACAGCAGAACAATCAAAAGACGTACATTTAAAAATTTATAAATAATTGGTTGGGAGATCAGATTTATCAGTTTTAATTTTGAAGTCGGACATGGTCATGAGGTGATCGTACAAGGTCCTGTCTTTTGAGGTAGGGTTTTCCACATATGTATGAGTGGAGTTTAATTCGTTTTTAAGTACTTCAATATAATATAGTTTTCAAACAACTATTATGTTATTACCTGCTTTATCAACAGGTACAACGACATATTTAGCATGTAAGTCAGCTATCTTTATTATAATTTTAAATAAGATTTCTTATAGGCTTTTTTGTACTGGTAACAAATAAGTGGAGGTTCTAAATTCTCAAAATATTGGGGGATTTTAGATGTGACTCTATGTTCACGGAACATATTAGAAATGTTAAGTAGATCGAAGCATTTATTAATAAATGCAATTTTGAGAAAGTGCTGCTTGGGTGGAAGAGATGGAATACGAGGAAAGAGTTTTTTATATGAAAACAAAATAATCAAATTGAGTTTATATCAATCAGAATTGCGTAAACTTCGAAGATCAGCTTCGTCCAGGATAGGTTTCAATTTATTTACCGGAATAGAGGATAGTGCATGCAAAAGTTCATGACGGCCATTATTTTTTTTTTTTGCGATAAATAGAAGATCGTTTAATGAACTATTTAAACGATTACGTTTTCTGATGTTACGATTACGGCGACGACCATGTGACCTACGTCACAAAAGAACAAAGAACAAAATGCAAATTAAACAGACATTGTACGAGAACATCCGTAATTGTAGCTAGGATGTACATTAAATATATCACGGTGACATTTGTCTTTAAGGCTCCGATAACGTTATTTTATCATGTAATAAAATAGTCAAACGTCTCCTAAATAGACAATATGATATTGAGATCATCAAAAAGACTATAGGTCTTGTATTTGGCCCCTCTAAAGCTTTATGCAGACTTTTACTTGACTAACAGGGCGGTGGGGACTATATGACGGACCTTGTCCAAACCTCTCTCAGAGGAGACATGGTCCTGAACGTCGTCCCCTCTGACTGTTAGTCTGGACTCCTACAGATCTAGGGTCTTAGCTCGCTTTCAGACTGGCAGAGCACGGTTAATCATGTTGATGTCGCATATATTTTTATACCATTATGTGTTTTACAATACCTTACGTGTTTATATTTTTATTACCTCTCAATATGCATTACCTGTTGACCCTTGTTCTTTACATGGAGGACTATTTATAAATTTTTAAATGTACGTCCTTTGATTGTTCTGCTGGTACGGTGAGTGGGAAGGTGGGGCCGTAAACCGGTTAACCACACCATTTGTTTGGCTTTTGTCAAATTAAATGACCGTCCTAAGTCGGTATCGTAATTGCACTACAATCAAATATTTTTGTAATGTGTTATATTTTCTAGTAAATTATTTATATTCATGTATTGTATGGTGACTTCTGTCACATAACTGAGCCAGTAACTCCTCTTTTTTGTTTTGAATCTTTCTCTCGGACGAAAAAGTAAACATTTGCCCAGATACATGTTACAGATTTCTGTCATTCCAGTACAAAACTTAATAAATTGGTCAAATGACGTAGTGACTACTACTAGTAATTTTTTTTTTCGGTTTCTGAATAAATATATTCACGGAATACCCATTATGTCATTCAGTTTTCAAAGTTGAAGGAATGAAGTTAGATATCGGTCCATGTCGGCATGGTGAAGATACTGTATAAATGCAGAATAATGAGAAAAAGTGAAATCAACTGTAAGTCAGTTTTCAATTTGAAATATGACATATGCGATAGCTTTGTGGGATTTCTTCATTATTTCCATCCCTTATATTATGGTATTGTCCAATATGTATGAGCTTAATAAACCCGGGCCATTCTTTGACGGCTAGCTGACAATCACAAGCTAGTCAGATGGAAAGGTCATCAGTAAAGAATAAATTGTCGGCAAAGAGAAAGGAGTTGTCCATCAACAGTGAACAGATTGTAATGAAGTTTACAATAAAAAAAACACACTGCTTTGCACTAACACTGCATTTCGTATTCTTTCAAATCAACTGGGACGTTATTAGAAATATCGAGAAAATTGTAATCGTTACAGAACAAGCAATTAACGTTATCCACATAGATATGTCATTAATAGTGGGAAATATATATACATTTGAGATTTGAGTAATTTTCATACTGATAAACGTCCCTCAATATCCCCCTTTCTTAACTATTAAGATAGCTTGTAAAAGAAATCACATGAGATCTGACTAAACTGTGTGACAAATCCAGAGATATTTCTGGCAAAATGTAGAATAAAACTTGTCTTGACAGCTTTCAACAATATCCAACTGAATTTCCCATCCAAATTTCTACGGTGATCTTGTTGTTGTTGTTGTTGGTGGTGGTGGTGGTGGGGGGGGGTTGTATTGTTATTTGTTTTTGTTTTTGTTTTTGGTTTGGTTTTTTTTTTTTTTTTTTTTTTGGTTTGGATTTTTTTTTTGTACATAATTTTATTATACATTTTTCCTGATTACTTGTGGCTGTCACTTGACAATTTTGTATATACATGTATTTGTATTAATGTAACTGGAGCAAATTTATTATCTACCACTCGGTTAGACTGCAATAAAACAATTGAAACTTACAAAAGAAAAATGAGTCAATTAGGTAACAGATTTAGCAAGTCATATGCGTCGTGCAAATACACGCTAAATAGATTTAGGTGAAGAAAATCAAAATCATGGCTACACTCCTCTTAAATGATTTATCAAATGGAAACTTTTCATTCCTTTACAATAGAAGCATGAATTGAGGAATTGGTCAAAACTTAAGTCTTAAAACATAGTCTATGAGGATTATGATAGCATTTGACCCTTGCATCGAACGTCCTGAATTTGTCTCAAGCCAATAACTTTCATGACTATTAATCAAGTTTGTTTCGGTATGAACACATAAATTCAATTAAGTTTGTAATGGAGAAATAAAATGTCAGTGATATTGGAGAAGAATATTAGATCAAACATCGATATCCGACTGAATTATTAGTGACAAATTTTGCTACTGCTGCAGAAATTAGTGATTAATTACTTCTAATGTATTATTCTAATGGCGGACATATAGTACTCGATCTTAAATTTAAGTTTTTCTTATTTTGACTTCTTCGGATCTTTAAAAATGTCATTTCATATAGCCTAGTCAACGTCAATGTCTTTTCATTTAATTCTGAATTTTCATTGTAATGACAGCTAAACAATTCATCATTATTATTTTGAACCACACCAATTGAATGACATTTGTTACTTCAAATGACCGTCCTAAGTCGGTATCGTAACCGCAGCACAATCGAATATTTTTGTAATATCATTTTTCAGTGTATAGTCTATTATTATCCTGTTTTGTGTGCATGTCCTTGGTGATTTTTGTCATACAGCTTTGTCAGATGTCTTCAGTTTTCTCTTTCATCTCTTAGTCATTCACCGTTAACGAACTCGTATTACATTTCAATGATGGAAACAAAAAGAAGTCTTATACGGTTATCAACAAACAAAACGGTCAGACTAATAAAACTAAACTGACTCAGAATCTAGCGCTTAAACAATTCGATATTGAAGTGGGAGACTAATACTTCATCTGTTGGAGATGCTATCGAGCCGGCACTTTGTCACAACTATGTTGATCCTGCCATCATGTTAAAGGTTCTAAAATATCCAAAAGACACATTCGAGCCAGCTTCGACCGAAAGACCCATGCCATGACTAGAACAGAAAATATAGTCGGTATACTGTATTTTTCTTGAGACAGTAAAACATGACATTGTGTAATGTAGTGTCTGGATGTACAAGATACCTTGTTCTTTCGAGCAGGTGACACAAACCCATAAACAATTAAACAACATTAAATATATAAATCTGCACTTTTATAGCTTGAACATATGATATATAAAAAAACCGTCACCATTTCGGGAAATATGCGACTTTTGCTTTTCATTTCCTATTTTCTATTAAGTTCTTAAGTTACTTTATTCCGATAATTGATACTAAACGTGGCCTAAAATGCAAAATTAGTCTTCTGTAGATCACTATTTATTTGATTCGCCAACCGCATGTTTGAAATGTGTGGTAATTGTATACAAATAAGAATTCAGTCGCAGTTATTGTATCATAGTACGAGTTCAGTCGCAGAAAAATGCTAAAATGGTCACAATGACGATAATCACAAATACAAACTTAGAGAAGAAATAATAACAAACTAGTATGGACCAGGAATGAGGAATCCAAGAGAAATATTCATTCTCGGGCGACCGATCAAAATCGTCATGGTTTATTTGTATTTGAACGATGCACTTGTACTTTTAAACACCAATAACATTCGTCGTAACTTCAATATGAGTATCGAAAGAAAACTATACAAAATTCCTTACCAATAATTGTTGCACATTTTACACTACTAATCTTTCACAACATCACATATGACGTTACTACTATGAATGATCATATGATAAAATACCGTAAAATTACATTCAAAAGTTTTTATGAAGTTATTGACAAACTTCAAATATGTACTTTCTAGTCTAAGTAAACTACGACACAAATCTTATAAATAACATTTGATTGTATTACAGTTACAATACCGACAATACCGACTTAGACCGATATAATGTATAATGGAAACAAGATGAAATAAAAGAGAACAAGAGACATCTGACAAAGCTGTATGACACAAATCACAAAGGACATGCACACAAAACATGACAATAGTAGAATATACATGGGAAAACGACATTACAAAAATATTAGATTGTGCTGTGGTTACGATACCGACTTAGAATGGTCAACTGAAGTAACAAACGTCACTCAATTGATGCGGATAACAGGTTCACTCACTGCAAAAGCAGCACAATCAACAAGTTTCTCAAGAAGAGTGGTCATAAAAATTTATACACGAAACGTTTATAGAATAAAGTGTTGCTATCAAAAATATGTAAGGCGACATCAACATAAGTAAACCGTGCTCTGCCCGTCTGTAGGAAAACTTTGAGATAGAAATGCAAAATAAAACAATCCCAATACAACTTGTCAACCATCCCCATATTATGTGTAAACATACATGTAAACATCATGGTTTTACTAGTAGTTTACTGAATTAGTCATTTAAAACAACAAAAGAAAACAAACATGAAGAACAAAGTCCACTGTTTGGATAACAAATTCAGGGATCTTCTGAGACTCTGGCAAGCTATTACAGATATTCCCTTTAGATTACCACCAGGGCAAAGCCATTGATACTGAACTTGTCAACTCACAGTCGCATTTATACACACAGAAAGATATAGTGTAACAATACTTAAAAAAAGCTCAAAATAGCAGGAACGCGTGATTAAGTAGTGAATACTTTATTTTTGTAATGTTTTGTGGTTGTGGTACTTTAAATACAATGGCTTTCCACATTTACACCAGAGATGTAGTTGTCGTTTTAATGTTTTGGACATTTTGATATGTGCGTCAAGTCAAACATTAGACAATTCTCAAAAATAATAAAATACGGAAACTTTGAAGAAATGTGTATTTAACACTTTACTATGCTGATGAAAGTTCTATAAAAATGTAAATTAGGTTTATGTATAACTAATGAAACCATCCAATGGACGTCAAACTTGAACATCTAAACACAAGCAATGGGTTTGTTTACAAATTATACCGACTCCGTTATGAGTACAGAGGCTTCATATTCATAATCAAATACCTAAACGTACAATAAATGGTGGTGAACATCATGCTGTTCAATGGCTGCTCTCTACTGTAAAGTAACAAATACAGAAAATCCCAGACAATTTATCGTTGGATTTGAAACAAGTCCAATGTTTTGTTCATCACAGAAGATAATGTGATGATAACCACAATCGTTGAGAAGTAGGAATGACATTAATCGAAGCTTTCCCTTGCGTCCCGAGGTAATGACTTTGAGATTTATGGACAACAGAGCATGTTTTATTAGTGTCGAAATTCAAAGATTCTTTCATGGCTTTTATCAGATCAGTATGAACACCTCTTGATTTATCTTTCCTGTCACCTATATGTCTGAAAAATGATATTTCAGAGTTTTTTCTGCATTTAAACCTTGCCAACCAGATAAAGGTTGATACTCTAGTTAAAGCTGACATCTCGTCTGCCATCTGTGGAAGCTAATCCAAAGAATAAGGGATTTTCTTCAGAAACCAAAAACTAAAAGGAAATATACATTATCTTTTAAATTTTTTTTAATTCATGCAAAAGGAAAGAAGACATCTTTGACATCTGAGATACATTAGTAAAGTCACCAAAGTTATTTAGTGAATGGTTGCGGTATAAACGGCCATTTGAGGTACAGATCGCCACTCAGTTGTTGTGGTTAACTGGATATTGGACCTACTTTTAACTCGTCAGAAAAGCAGTACAATTAAGGAACTTGCACATTTAAAAATTTACCAAGACAGCTTGTATGATCAGATCTCGAAACGTCGATCAATATTCTTGAAAGGGAGATCTCAAATTGCACCAGATATCTATATTCTTCAGGGACAAACTCAAACGTTCTTCAATATAAGTTGTGAAATAAAGACGCCATATGCGGAAAAAGAAAGATATGTTGCTACGTAGGAAAAGGGAAATTGGTAATAATGAATTTGAAATCATCACTTTGTTATAAAGAGAAGTAACTGACAAACCATCATCAAAAGATGCGCTTTCAGTTGTATCTCGAGTTCCTTTGGTTATATGAGGTGAAACTAATAGCAATACTTGGTTACCCTAACTAACTGATACCGCAGGATTAGATAGAGTTTCCAGACATTAATATTGCTATCTAAACAGGGGACATTTACTGTAGGTAATTCAATGTCGACTCGTTTATAATTATCATAACTAATGGTAATATGTTAACTAATGTCAAATACTTCATATATAAGTGTGTAGATATACTGACTTTGTTTAACTTACGTTCAGGTGGATAAATATCACTAACTTACCACATTCAGGGTTATCAAGTGCTTATATATTATCTAGATGTGTCATTACACGATTTGACTCTTTCTACTGGGTATATGTGACGGGTGTTGCTAGCATGCAGGAGATGCTCACTTTCCAAGGGCACCTGATCTCACTCCATCATAGGGTTTCACATATGCTCTTCAACTAAATATTTTTCGTTATTTTCTACTTGATTTTTTTTTCACTGATTTTGTATGTTCTCTTGTTTCATGATTTTCGGACTTATGGTTTGGATTTATCCATCATCTTTACATTTAAGAAATCCAAAAACGTCAACACGTTTGGTTTTTAAGTCGATGTATGAAATCCTTCTCAGAACAACTAAACCAGTGTACTGTTAGAGAAGGGCAATAAGTGCTACTTGGAATTCCAACAATTTGTTAATAAATATTGCAGTTAACTTGTACAAAAATATGATCCATTGGAAAGATGATGGCATTACATATCATACTGCAAGTTCAGTAATTACAAGAATTGTACAGTTTGTTTTAGATTCTACGGTCAGTCGAAGTACAGAGGTATGTCTTTGACTGTAATGAAACTGCTTCGTATGAGAGACAACAGTTAAGTTTGTTTTTTTTTGTAACATCGTGTTATAGAGGAAACTAAACTGCCGAGACTTAAGTAGCTTGAAAACAGCGTGAATAAAGATTTTTTGACTTCGCCACGATTTGTTATTGACTAAAAATTATTTCTAATAAACGCAGTGTGGCAGAGCTTTATGATATAATCTTTAGTCACCGTAACACGGACGTTATTTCTTTTGAAAGAAGTAGTAAAACAATGACTGAAAGAAGAAGTAAAACAATGACTGAAAGAAGAAGTAAAACAATGACTGAAAGAAGAAGTAAAACAATGACTGAAAGAAGAAGTAAAGCAATGACTGAAAGAAGTAGTAAAACAATGACCGAAAGAAGTAGTAAAACAATGACTGAAAGAAGAAGTAAAACAATGACTGAAAGAAGAAGTAAAACAATGACTGAAGAAGATGTAAAACAATGACTTAAAGAAGATGTAAAACAATGACTGAAAGAAGAAGCAAAACAAAATCTGAAAGAAGAAGTAAAACAATGACTGAAAGAAGTAGTAAAACAATGACTGAAAGTGGATACAAGATGCTTTTTATATGGATGTTTGCAAAATTGTAGAGCCAATACATGGTAGACAAATCACATTTATTAATGTTTATTATAAAATCGGATGTAACTTAGTGATTTTCATGAGGGATATTCAAACACTGAATCTCTACATATGCACTAGTATTTGGTTGGTTGGTTGATTGGTGTTTTACGTCGCTTTCAACAATATTTCAGTTATATTGCGACATGGAAGCAGGAGGTTACCAACCTCTTAAACATAGTGGCGCAATCCGGGAATCGAACCCGGATCGTCGGCGCCACAATCCAAACGCTTAACCACTACACCACACCTGCCCCATATATGTACTAGTAGAGGTGTGTTTTCTTCACAATATCACACATTTTACTTATCATACTTATCAAGAGTTTTTACGGGTTTTGACTAGTTTTACCGTTACCAACTTACATAATTAATAATTATACTAGATGAAATATTGTTATGGCATTGCAGCGGATGTGACTGGTCAGCAGGGGATGCTTACTCCCCCCTGGCGCCTTATCCCATCTTCCAGTGTTTCCTGATAGTCTATTTTGTAGACCCCTCGTTTTCTATGGAAGCATTCGTAATGCAGTTCTGGATATAATAGACTGGATTAACTATCTACATATGTTAGAAAGAAAAAAGAGGAGTTACTGGCTCAGTTATGTGGCAGAAGTCACCATGGAGCTATACAATACATGGATATCAATAATATACTAGCACATATAACACATTACAAAAATATTTGATTGCAGTGCAATAAAGATACCGACTGAGGACGATCATTTAATTTGACCATAGCCAAACAAATGGTGTGGTTAACAGGTTTACGGACCCACCTTCCCACTCACCGTAACAGCAGAACAATTAAAGGACGTACATTTGAAAATTTATAAATAATCCTCCATGTAAAGTACAAGGGTCAACGGGTATCGCATATTGAGAAGTCATAAAAATATAAACAGGTAAGGTATTGTAAAACACATAACGATATAAAAATATATGCGACATCAACATGATAAACCGGGCTCTGCCAGTCTGAAAGCGAGCTAAGACCCTAGATCTGTAGGAGTCCTGACTAACAGTCAGAGGGGACGAGGTTCAGGACCATGTCTCCTCTGAAAGAGGTTTGGACAAGGTCCGTCATATAGTCCCCACCGCCCTGTTAGTCAGCGTGCAACGTTCGAGTAAAAGTCTGCATAAGGCTGTAGAGGGGCCAAATACTAGACCTATAGTCTTTTTGATGATCTCAATGTCATATTGTCTATTTAGAAGACGTTTGACTATTTTATGACATGATAAAATAACGGTATGGGAACCTTTTCCTTTCCTTAGTTTATATACCAGATCACCGTAAAATTAGGATGGGAAATTCCATTGCATACATACTGCTGAAAAGAAATATTTCCAAATTTAGATAGACATTCTGAATAAGATCTAAAGAATTTTCCGAATGTTTTTCTAAGTTTGTGATATCTGTAATCCTGAGTTAAAAGTTTAGTAGTAATCTGTAAATTCAGATTTATTATGTTGTTGGAAGTGCACTGTCAGGAATGCCACAGTGACTTCGAAAAGTTGATATTGTTGCTCACATCTTTCTAACACATGCAATTAGGAACTTCTAACACTTCTTCTGGATGAATGAACATTAGTACATTTATATCGTTCCTCCTATATTTCTAAATTGTGAGGGCCCCCATTAATCTCATGGTAAATCATTTCTATATCGTCTTTTTTTTTGTGTTTTCCTGGTGGATTTGGCTAGCCAAACACAGATGTTTTTCCCTTCCATGTATCTGATCTCACTTTTTATTTCCAGAACCCCATGACGGACCCTTGTAGTGCATTTTTGTGTGTAAGTATTACATACTACGTATACTTTAAGCCTCATAATCATGTACATTAAAGTGCAATAGCTACATTTAAAAACAGATCAAAGCCATGCAAAGACATATTGATACATGCTTTAGACGTAAATACACCAAGAATTTTAAACGATAACACTCTCTTGACCCGGAAAACTGGAGTTTACCAAACGACAGGGGGAACAATTATCCTTACTTTCTGTGTAATTTTCTTAAATATTCGCCCAAGTGGTTGACACCATCTGGCGCTGCAAATATCAAAATGTGTTCGTGTGTATTTCCTATTCCATAGATACTATCTGATTTAGGTATTTCCAATAATTCGCCTTGCATTAAGTGTGAAGCGATTTCTACGACATGAATGCTGAAGATTTTATCAGACGAAATTATTTCTGGTCGAAGTTACTTCTATCTGTTATGAGCAAGAATCTACAGTTACAGACCTGATAAAGGATGTGGTTTACACACGGAAAGCTCCTCTAATGGGTCACGTTGTCTCTCTATACACAGGTATATACTACCACAAACTACACATCGTGATATGTAATGTAGTCTCTTATATTTGTCCATCATTAACAGTCCTCTTTAGAATATGTAATGTTTATAAGAGGATACCATGTGGCATGCATGAAGATACATGTGGCGTGCATGAAGATACATGCGACATGCATGAAGATACATGTGGCATGCATGAAGATACATGCGACATGCATGAAGATACTTGTGGCATGCAAGAAGATACATGTGGCGTGAATGAAGATACATGTGGCGTGCATGAAGATACATGTGACATGCTTGAAGATACATGTGGACATGAATGATGAATTTAAAAGAAAAGAAGACATCTGACTCAACTGCACGACAAAAGTCCCCGAGAATACCATTTGTAATTTCATGATGCTAATATATTTTTACACTTTGAAAAACCAACGAACTACTATATTCTATGTTTGTCGACTATGACAACCTCTTCAGAGATTGCACATCAACTGTCTACATGTATGTCTGTAATCGCCGATGTTATCTTTACTCGATTTATTTGTAACTCTACCCTTAATGTTGCTAATGTGAAGATGATGGATAAATCCAAACCAGAAGTCCAAAAATCATGAAGCCATAGGACATACAAAATCAGTGAAAATGAAAAACAAATGGAAAATAACAAAATATGTCTACTTGTAGAGCATATGTGAACCCCTGTGATGGAGTGAGATCAGGTGCCGGGGAGAGTGAGCATCTCCTGCTTGCTAGCAACACCCGTCACATATACCCCGTAGAAAGAGTCAAATCGTGTGAATTCCATATGTATTTATATATGGAGACGTCGAAGTAGGTAACCTTCTAGTATAGAAGGTGTCAAATCTGTGTAAAGTGATCGGAATCGGTCTCAGTCCAGAATATCATTTAAAAGTCTGGATAACGAGATATCATATGGAGTAATAAGAGTCTCGTAACGACCGTAGAACTTCCTCAGGGACGATGCTAGTCTAGCACATATATAACCCTGGTTGAGCAGCTTAACTGAAAGTCGCCTAGCCCTCAGAACAAAGTCATTGTAATTTGAACATGCTCTGGGATAACGTATTAACTGAGATACGAATACGCCGTATGCGAGCGATGATGGAATGTTGCTACTTATGAAAGGAATGTTTGTGATATCGCAGCGGATATCGATAAACATATATACGTAGTTCGTTACTGAAAAAGGAGGCGCCCTGAAGCTGCAGGATAAATTATTTACCAATGACCCGAACACATCTGAAATATGTAGGTGTATAACATAACACGGACACAATTTTCAATATATTAGCGAGTCGATGTTTATAAATATTGAGTGTTCTTGGTAGTACATCTATGGGAACACCCAATCAGAAAGTTTCACTACAATTCAATTCGAGATATCAATAGTGTAACCAGATATCAACATATGACCTAGATATGTTCATTAATCAAAGAAGTGAACAAGAATTTCTCTTATTTCCAGTTAATTTCTGCATGGTCTTACACAAGACACACTGCATAAAATTTTTCTATGTCCGAATTTATTACATTACATTTAATGTTATACATAACTTGTCATCAAACTAACGTTACACCTATTCGTGTTACCTGCCACACTACGGCAAAATGATAAACGTTCTCTCAAAACCCATCAGAATTAAGTCAGATGCTATTATGATGTTTTGCAGGCAAAATAAACTTACCGTCTAATATTAGAGCACTACATTTAACGTTAGGAGGTCTATAAATGCAAAATGAGGTTTACAAACAAATCAACATGTGAGACAGAAGTATTACGACCTAGGCGTATGTTGATCAAATGCAGTTGTAACTGAGGCGATATAAGCCGATATGTCACTCATATTTAGTAATATCATTTGTCAGATCAGAGCAGGACAGATGATATTTACTGTAATATCATTTCATAACGGTGTTTAGTGTAACAGAATACATCAATACTCTGAAATAAGCTGAATAGATAAGACAATACTGTTCCATATCCTCTGATATTCAATAGATTACTGCTCAGTGTATTCATTAGTTGTATACGACACTTGCCAAGTAATATTGGTGGTTCTTTATCGCCGACGAATAAGGGGACAGTTATGTCACACTAGAATCAAACACACACACACACACACACACACACACACACACACACACACACACACACACACGCACGCACGCACGCACGCACACACACACACACACACACACACACACACACACACACACCTCTGACATACCCTGGTTCAATTCGTCAACACAAAAATGTTTTCCTGATTTGTAATGCTCATCTTTTCTAAACTACCAAATAATTTAACAAAAAAAATACTCAAGTGCAGTCAATCATCTTTGATTTGCGAGAATGTATTTTTGCACGTTAATTTGCCATTATAAATCGACGCATATACCCGACGTATCTACAAAATATAAGGTGTATATTTTGCATATACTGCATCTAACTACAGGGGGATCTTTAACGTGCAATGATTTTTGTAACGGACATGCGGTTGGAATCCCTGGCATCATACTCATTTACTTGAGCAAAGTGTAAAAACATACCCATTCATATACTGATCCTAGTGAAAAGCATACACTTTCATATACTGACCCTATTGAAAAGCATACCCATTCATATACTGACCATAGTGAAAAGCATATCCATTCATATACTGACCCCAGTGAAAAACATACCCATTCATATACTGACCCCAGTGAAAAACATACCCATTCATATACTGACCCTAGTAAAAAACATACCCATTCATATACTGACCCTAGTAAAAAGCATACACATTCATATACTGACCCTAGTGAAAAGCATACACATTCAGATATAATTTATGTTTACTTCACTTTTGTGATAAGAAAGATGCCCATTGATATGAATTTGAAGAGAAAATAATATTCATTAATGTATTGGGTGGCATTAAACGATACCCCTTTCCAGCTACACATCTGTATAAACCTTCATATAGGAAGTTACTCTCCCTCCGCCCCACACTTCTGCTTCTAACGAAAACTAAATATCAGATATGGCTTTTCATCAAAAATGAATTGACTTACAAAACGAAAAAGGCTAATCTAAATATCCGGCAACATATTTATAAGGAATTTTGTAATCTATATTGTCGTGCATTGGATTTTACATTCATATTAGATGATTCATTTGTATCGGGGATTTAATTGACTTTTTATAGCGACGTATGGTGCACCAGGTTAATACATATATATGTGTTTATTTATTATTTTATGCATAAATTAATATAGAAATTGATGTTAGATATATTTCTCAAATCAAAATAACACTGATAATCCTATCCTTGTTTGACCAATCCTAAAGCAACCTCTGACGATTTATAAAAGTAGATTAACTTTAACAGTATCTCCAAGAATTGTCCGGCTTAAAATTATAAAATTTCTTTCTTATTATTCCATTAATGCCACACTTAATCCCTTGGCAGTGTGGAGTTCATAACAAAAACTTCCCCAGTGCTAAATTATATTTGTTTCGTCTGTATATCAGGGAATTCACGGCGTGTGTGGCTAGCCAAATAGGAGACACTCACTCCTCCCGGGCACCTGGTTTCACCTCTGAATTTCATAGGTTCGTGAATGTCCACTGTGGTACATTGTTGTTAGTGTCATAGTCATGTGATACCAGTTACTTCCGTATTGTCCATTATACAAGACTTGTTGCCTCATTTTATATATTATAATGAACATACATTAATGAAGAAAAAATTTATTCAAAGTACAATGATCTGGTATTAAGGAATTCAAAGGAAATATAAATTGAAATAAACAATAGTTCTACTCTTAAGTCGTACGGTTTGCCTTCCCTAAAAGAAAAATAAAAAAGAGACTTTTTGAAATTATGGAACTACATAGACATGATCTCTTAATTATCAATACCATAAATTTGGTTACCCTAACACATATTTTCATGAAAATTACACTGATTCCAAACATAGATTTTAAAAGACGTTTCACTTAAATGTATGAAAAGTAAATTGCAAAGATACCGAGCGATTGCCAATAAGATCATTTGGTCTTGTGTACTGAAGTGGTAATTCCGTAGTGACAATCGGTAATAAGTCATGTTAAATATAAATGGCATTTTCACAGTACCAAACAGTTTAGCAAGTACTACAAACAAAGAATTCCACATGTCAAACCATGATTTCTCACAACTTTTGACAGCGAATTCACTGTGAAGCCAAAAGCTTTGAAATGCTACTCTCTCTACCAAAGACGTTCAATGATTTCATTGGTTTTCATAGTTTCATTGCGGTTTTATAATTATTTATTGTATGAAAGTATGTCGGGCCGAAAACGTTTTGATTAAACCTCGTTGTAAAACCTTACAGTACAAGGATATGAAAATAATGTCTCAAGTGATTTTTCTGCAAACCTTGCAGTTGCTATGATAACTATGCTTACCAAATGGAAGTTTTCACTATCTAATATACTTTTCCTTTAGTCTGATAGTGGCAGATGTGTTAAAAGTTGATCAAAGTAATGCATGGTACTTATTAATTGTAAAAATATTAAAACTACGGGTTCATGCCGATGTGCCTGGTCGGTAGGGTGTGTTTAATTCTCCATGGAACCTTGTCATTTTTTTGTATCTCCGGAGATCCGTGTTGACCTGTCATTCCAAGACCGGATTGTGATTCTGTTTATACATGGATACTTTACATTGACCTCTATTCTTAAATCATCGCACATAAAATGTGTTAATGAATATATGATACATATCTAGTAACTTTGAAGTTTCATTTGGGGTTGTCTATAGCCTTGTTTAGTGCTGAGTTTTTACTTCTAAATATATGGCGAGAGGAAGGGGTTCGCGCCTCCTCTCCTCCCCTGCCCCCCCCCCACCTCCACTCTAAATCCGCCACTATTTCTACAAGGAAGACATGTGTTATATTTACACTACAAAACCATGTTAATGATAGTAAATGAAAATTAGGAGAACTAAAACGTTTCGAAACCAAAATTAAAAAACTAGTGATAACTCTATAGGCGTTTCTAAGATTTGCAGAGAATAAAAGAAAAAAGAGGAGTTACCGGCTCAGTTATATGGCAGAAGTCACCATGGAGCTATACAATACATGAATATAAATGATATAATAGAACATTTAACACATTACAAAAATATTTGATTGTAGTTCAATTACGATACCGACTTAGGACGGTCATTTAATTTGACAAAAGCCAAACAAATGGTGTGGTTAACCGGTTTACGGGCCCACCTTCCCACTCACCGTAACATCAGAACAATCAAAAGACGTACATTTAAAAATTTATAAATAATCCTCCATGTAAAGAACAAGGGTCAACAGGTATCGCATATTGAGAGGTCATAAAAATATAAACACGTAAGGTATTGTAAAACACATAATGGTATAAAAATATATGTGACATCAACATGATAAACCGTGCTCTGCCAGTCTGAAAGCGAGCTAAGACCGTAGATCTGTAGGAGTCCCGACTAACAGTCAGAGGGGACGAGGTTCAGGACCATGTCTGCTCTGAAAGAGGTTTGGACAAGGCCCGTCATATAGTCCCCACCGCCCTGTTAGTCAGCGTGCAACGTTCAAGTAAAAGTCTGCATAAGGCTGTAGAGGGGCCAAATACAAGACCTATAGTCTTTTTGATGATCTCAATATCATATTGTCTATTTAGGAGACGTTTGACTATTTTTTTTTTTTATTGCATGATAAAATAACGTTATCGGAGCCTTTTACTTTCCTTAGTTTATATACGAGATCACCGTAAAAATTAGGATGGGAAATTCCATTGGATACATAAATTCCTTTTAAGTGGAAAGATGTGCAGTTCGCCATACACATCGACGTGCCAACTCACTGCACAAAAGCAGTTTCAAGCATTTAGTAAATGTAAAATACGAAAGTAGCTGGTGTCACATGACCATGGCACTAACAACAATGTACTACAGCGGGCATTTACGGACCCCTGAAATTCAGAGGTGAGGCCAGGTGCCCAAGAGAAGTAAGCGTCTCCTGTTTGGCTAGTGAATGCCATTACATACAGACGAAACATATATAATTCAGCACTGTATATATACATAAATGTGAACAAACACTGTGTAGAAAGTGTCACAGCCACACAACATCAGTAAAAAGGGTAAAATAACACTTAAGTCAAACCCTCGGGGGGGGGGGGACTTTTTACGAGTTCCACACTGCAAAGGGAATAAGTGTGACGTTCATGTAAAATACGAAAGAATCAAAGACTAGGCGATAAAGAGATCGGTAATGTGTCTCGAGTATATCCCAGGACATGATGTTGTGACTTCGATAACTATAATGTCAGGTTTACATGCTTCTTTTCATACTTAAATCAGTTAACAAGACATACAAGTATTTATACGAAGGACACAAATTATTATCATGTAATGATATCTCTGCCAGACGTTTTCTTCACTCAAATGCAATTACGCTGCCGGTTCTTATTATTCAGCTTCTATCGGTTATCCGTAATGTGTTCTTCTTCTAGAGAGCTAACAATAAGTTCACTACGATATCAGATGATATAGGCATGTAATCAAACAATAGGTATGCTTTATTAGTGTGTATAAGTCATCCAAAAAATAGGTATCCTTTATTAGTGTATATAAGTCATCCAAAATGAAGACGGTGTCCTATAGATTTCAATAGAAATATACAAACTGTATATTAATGGAGCATATGTTAACGTTTGCAAAACCTTTTTTCCGACTACATGACAAAATCCATCCGAGTAAAAACAATAAACAAAACAAATCAGAAGAGAGAGTGAGAGGATAAACACAATTTTAGGAATTCCCTCTTGATTTTGATATGTTCAGGTACGAAGTATGAAAGAAAAACACAAGGAATTAGTGAAAATAAGCTTTACACTACGCAACCATTAATTGCGTCAGTTATAGCATCAAAAATGTGTCTAATTTAGAATTATAAATCATGCAGATAAAGACTTCAAATAATAAACTTAAAGATAAAAGTGGGGTCTTTTAAAATCTTTTCCCTTCAGGGAAATTTTGAGCGAACGTACATAATTCTTTGTCACCATTATCTAAACCTTTCATCATATTAGTTTCAAATTATTTGAAAAATGATTTTGTTACAAAGTATATATCATATATAGTCTTCTTGTAAAGTGCAAATATATATAACAAATAAGTTTTTAAATCTCAGAGGATACAGTATGCATAACAAAAGCAATATGCTTTTAACATTATAGTGTCATTGTGCTACTAAAACCCCTTATGGCCTACGTTTATTTGAAAAATGTTCAGTTATAATTCATTCGGGAAACATCATATAAGTTGTGCTGAACAAAATTCAACCGCCCAAATATCAATACTCAAAATAAATACTTTTTATCTACGAGATCATATAACTCTATGACGACACTTTCAGCTACATGGTTTGTCACATTAATATTTCATTCTTGTTTTATTTAGACTGAGTTGGATGATTATATCAGGTATTTCTTTATGGCGATCTCATCATTTATTGAATTCATTGGAAAAAAATTAATTCAATCAAGGAAATACTGTCTTCAGGCGTCCTGACCTGTCTTTGTTGAAGACATGGAATACTTCAATTTATAAAATCATCTTTTATCCCAAACATATTAGAGAAGGTTAAAAGGATAATAATTGAAATCTGAAGGTTATATATTCAAGGATAATATTTTTTGTGATATCGTATGCAACTAAGGTATTTGCAATATGGTTTATATATAGGAAGTAAATTGCAATAAGATTATAGAGGATGACAGTTGTTCAAACTGTTATAGTCTAAGATTCTCTGTCCATATCCCACATTTGATATCGGCGGTTTGTGGGAGAGGGTCAGAAAGACTTTATCCATCAAAAGTGGGATTTCAGCGATACCACCCTTATCGCGATGCACAAGTCTCTCGCGACAAATAAACGTTTGCACGGCAAACTTGCAACCTGTAATCTAGTAAATGAACATTTCACGTACGCGATCATAGCGATATCTTTTCCGAATAAGAACTATGCAGTTTGCTAGCTGCCGTTTTATCCTAGAATAAAGCAAGATTCTCCACTTTGCCATATTCAGTATGACGTGAGATCGCATAGAACGCGACTATGCATTCGTGACACGTCAGCAACTGACTCATATCTATAAACAAAAACACAAGAATACCTCGAACTCGACTCTTTGCCATTCGTCATCTGGTATCCTGACCCTCTCCTACAAACCATCGATATCGAAATTGGGAGAAGGGCAGAGAACATCAGACTAAAAATGTACAACATGGTTCTTCATAGCAAAAACAGGAAGCATGGGAATCAGTCCGATACTGATGGCCATGTGACATAGCGTGAAATTCATAAAGAGGTTAAAAACTAACTAACTGACCGACTGACTGACTGACTAACCCTTTCGACAGGACACTGATTCGTGACCGATGGACAATACAATGTCTTAAATGCAGACTAATTCTATTTTAAAGAAATTAAAGTAAAATACGAAAGTAAATGGTATCACATGACTATGGCACTAACAACAACGTACCACAGTGGGCATTCACGGACCCCTGAAATTCAGAGGTGAGACCAGGTGTCCGGGAGGAGTGAGCGTCCCCTGTTTGGCTAGCCACACCCACCGTGAATGCCCTTACATACAAACGAAACATTATATAATTTAGCACTGTATATATACATGAATGTGAACCAAAACTGTGTAGAAAGTGTCACAGCCACATAACATCAGGGAAAAGGGTATAATAACACTTAAGTCAAAGGAAAAGATTGAGAGACTCTTTGTTGATGTAAATGTCTCTCTTACACTTAGCATTACTTGCCATTACTTTCTGGGGATTTTTGTATTGTAAAGATGATGGATATATCCTAACCACAAGTCCAAAAATCATAAAACCAGAGGACATACAAAATCAGTGAAAATGAAAAACAAATGGAAAATAACAAAATATGTCTATTTGAAGAGCATATGTGAACCCCTGTGATGGAGTGAGATCAGGTGCCCGGGGAGAGTGAGCATCTCCTGCTTGCTAGCAACACCCGTCACATATACCCAGTAGAAAGAGTCAAATCGTGTAAATTCCATATGTATTTATATATGGAGAAGTCGAAGTCGGTAACCTTCTAGTATATAAGGTGTCAAATCTGTGTAAAATGGTCAGAATCGGTCTTGCATTATATGTTGTATTAATAAACCTATAAACTCGTGCTTTTTGGTAATAAACTATTTACTTATCTACTAATACAAAACACACTTTGCTCAGTCCTTAAATTTTTAAATGTACGTCCTTTGATTGTTCTGCTGTTACGGTAAGTGGGAAGGTGGGTCCGTAAACCGGTTAACCACACCATTTGTTTGGCTTTTGTCAAATTAAATGACCGTTCTAAGTCGGTATTGTAATTGCACTTCAATCAAATATTTTTGTAATGTGTTATATGTTCTAGTATATTATTGATATTCATCTATTGTATAGCTCCATGGTGACTTCTGCCACATAACTGAGCCAGTAACTCCTCTTTTTTTTAAAGAGGTTATATTTTAAGATCTAGTTAATCGGCATTCATGTCCATTGTATTTCTTCATTACCATGAGTTCAGAATCATGAACAAAAATAATCAGTAAAGGAATGTACCATTGTAAATATTAATACAATGTAAGGAAAGGAGCAATTATGATTAAACAACATTTTATTCAAAATATGGAATGAATTGGGCAACAGCCTTTGCTTTTAAAAAAGATATTGGAACATATATGAGTTATAACCAACTCATTTCAATTTCGGACCACCAGAAGGAAGCAGGGATTGGATGAGGTAGCATGAAGGAGAAGACGGAATATATCTGACGAGGCTGTATGACACAAATCACCAAGAACATGCACATAAAACAAGATAATAGTAAAATTAACACAGAGAACGACATTACAAAAATATTCGATTGTACTTCAATTACGATACCGACCTAGGACGGTCATTAAGAGTAACAGACGTCGCTAAATTTCTGTGGTTAAATTTTTACGGTCGCACATGTTCCCACTTATAACAAAAGCAGCAAATCTAAGGACACACATTTGAAAATTTATAAATAATTTTCCATACAGGAAACGGGGATCAAGAAGTTTCTCATATATATCGGAGAAACTTTTCAAACTTTGAAACAACGTTTTCGGAATCATTCCTACATGGTGACTTCTGCCACATAACTGAGCAAGTAACTCCTCTTTTTTCTTCTATAAAATTCGTAATAATTCACGACGTAACTACCAAAATGTTCTTTATAACCACTTTAATAAATACCAACATAATATTAACAATGTGAAAATAACTCCAGTAGAAAATATCTCTAAATTACCAGGTGATACGAAATCAGATGTTAAAAAACGACTTTTGGAAGCCGAGCTCTACCGGATTAAATCATCTACAAACCACATACCCTCTCGGTCTCAACGACCAAATATATCGACAAGGTAATAATTCTTCTCATCAGAATAAGATCAATATTTTAACATTACGACATAATACTATTAGAAAACGTAGGTCACATGGTCGTCGCCGTAATCGTAACATCAGAAAACGTAATCGTTTAAATAGGTCACTAGACGATCTTCTATTTATCGCAAAAAATAATTGCCGTCATGAACTTTTGAATGCACTATCCTCTATTCCAGTAAATAAATTGAAACCTATCCTGGACGAAGCTGATCTTCGAAATTTACGCAATTCTGATTGATATAAATTCAAACTGATTATTTTATTTTCATATAATAAACTCTTTCCTCGTATTCCGTCTCTTCCACTCAAGCAGCAATTTCTCAAAATTAAAGGCTTCGATTTACTTAACATTTCTAATATTTTCCGTGATCATAGAGTCACATTTAAAATCCCTCAATATTTTGAGAATTTAGGATCTCCAACTTTTTTGTTACCGGTACAAAAAGCCTATAAGAAATCTTCTTTTAAATTATAATATAGTTACATCTAACCCTGATATTTCAGACTCTATTTCTTCGTCGTGTTCTTGTGAAAATTCTAAATATGTTTATAAAACGGCAGGTCATATTATTACTGGTGACCTAAACTGTATTTCGAACAAGAAATTGCGTACCCTTTTTGGAAAAGGCCTTTAATATAGGTTACCGTCCAGGATAGATTTCAATAAATGCCGTGACGTTATAGAAGATGCTTTAACTACATATTGTAAACGTTGGTGTAAAAAAGAACAGGTAAATGTTCATGCTCTTAATGATTGGAAATACGAGATTTTAAGAATTGTCGATATCCGCATTAAGAACGGAAAATCCGCATTTATTTCATCAGCCTAATACATTGACGGCAAATTCTATTAAAAAGAGGTAAGCTGACCTAAATGCTAAATATGTCTTTGTTCCTGCTGATAAAGCAGGTAATAACATAATAGTTGTTTGAAAACTATATTATATTGAAGTACTTAAAAACGAATTAAACTCCACTCATACATATGTGGAAAGCCCTACCTCAAAAGACAGGACCTTGCACGATCACCTCATGACCATGTCCGACTTCAAAATTAAAACTGATAAATCTGATCTACCAACCATGTATTGGCTCCCAAAACTACACAAAAGTCCATGTAAATCACGTTTCATATCTGATTCTAGCCACTGCTCTACTACGGTACTATCGAAACATATTACGTCTGCTCTAACTGCTATAAAAGATCATATTATCAAATATTGTGATGTCGCATTTCATAATAGTAACATCAATTTTTTTTTTTTTGGTCAATTAAAATTCTCATGAAGTTATAAACAAACTTCTTTCACTAAATTTCAAAGCGACTCAAATTTCTACATTTGATTTTTCTACATTTTATACATCTCTGCCTCATGATTTGATTAAAAGCACGTTACTGTCCCTTATACAATGGTGTTTTCACAGAGAATCTAAAACGTACATATGTACTTCCAATAACTCCGGATTCTTTTCCAACAAAGAATATACTTCATATAAATACTGGACTTGCAAGGAATTATGTAAAGCACTATATTTTCTCATGAATAATATTTTTGTGCAAATTGATGGCATGATATATCAACAAATAGTTGGGATTCCTATGGGTACTAACTGTGCGCCTCTGATAGCAGATTTATTTCTTTATTGTTATGAGAGGGATTTTATGGTTTCTATTCAAAAATCAAAACGTTTCGACCTCATTGACAAATTTAATAATACTTGCAGATATTCGGATGACATTTTGGTTATCGACAACCCTGAATTCGAACAATTCATACCAGAATTATATCCACCAGAGCTCAAATTGAATAAAGCTAATACTTGAGATAAATCTACACCTTTCTTAGATTTGAACATCAAAAATTATCAACCACCTAATATATACTAATATTTATGATAAACATGAGGATTTGGATTTCCTATTGTGAATTTTTCTTACTTGGATGGGGATGTCCCTCGACTCCCATCATATATCTCAATTAGTTCGATTTGTCAGAGGCTGCACTGATGTTTTGGACTTTCATAAACGAAATTTACAAATTACTACTAAACTTTTAACTCAGGGTTACAGATATCACAAGCACAGGAAAACATTCGGCAAATTCTTTAGATCTGATTGAGAACTTCTATCTAAATTTGGAAATGTTTCTTTTCAACACTATGTATCCAAAGGAATTTCCCATCCTAATTTTTACGGTGATCTCGTATATAAACTAAGGAAAGTAAAAGGCTACTATAACGTTATTTTATCATGTAATGAAATAGTCAAACGTCTTCTAAATAGACAATATGACATTGAGATCATCAAAAAAAACTATAGGTCTTGTATTTGGCCCCTCTACAGCCTTATGCAGACTTTTACTTGAACGTTGCACGCTGACTAACAGGGCGGTGGGGACTATATGACGGGCCTTGTCCAAACCTCTTTCGGAGGAGACATGGTCCTGAACCTCGTCCCCTCTGACTGTTAGTCGGGACTCCTACAGATCTAGGGTCTTAGCTCGCTTTCAGACTGGCAGAGCACGGTTTATCATGTTGATGTGGCATATATTTTATTTCATTATGCGTTTTACAATACCTTACGTGTTTATATTTTTATTACCTCTCAATATGTGATACCTGTTGACCATTGTTTTTTTACATGGAGGATTATTTATGAATTTTTTAATGTACGTCCTTTGATTGTTCTGCAGTTACGGTGAGTGGGAAGGTGGGTCCGTAAACCGGTTAACCACACCATTTGTTTGGCTTTTGTCAAATTAAATGACTGTCCTATGTCGGTATCGTAATTGCACTACAATCAAATATTTTTGTAATGTGTTATATGTGCTAGTATATTCGTGTATTGTATAGATCCATGATGACACTGCCACATAACTGAGCCAGTAATTCCTCTTTTTTCTTTCAAGACGAAAAGTCTGAGATTTTTTCACACGAGACATTTATAAAATAATATGCCAGTATCCAAATGTGCAAGGTGACATCAACATGAATAAACCGTACCCTGTCCGATCCTTGATCTGTAGGAGTCTCAACTAACAGTCAGAGGAGATGAGAAATGAAGGAGTAACTATCCTCTGCAGTCTGGTTACACGAGTTGTGATGCAGTAGGTTTTATTCTCATAAAACTTCAACACATGCAGACACAATCAGTAAAACGTATGACTGTTATTATATTGTACTACCATTATACAAGTAAAAATCTGAGATAACGACCCTATTTCCGCAACCCAAAGTCAAAACACAACAAAGATGCTCACTCTCCCTGGGTACCTGATATCACTCCATCACAGGGGTTCATATATGCTCTTCAAGTAGACATATTTTGTTATTTTCCCCTTTTTTCATTTTTACTGATTTTGTATGTCCTCTGGTTTCATGATTTTTAGACTTATGGTTTGGATTTATCCATCATCTTTACACCATGACAATATATGCATATATATCATACAAGCAATCACGGGCCCCTGTAAAATTAGAGGTGGGATATATCTAATAATAAATAATGACGTCGAAAATATTAGATCAGACAATTTAATGATATGTACAAACAATGCCTGTGTAAAGTCATAAATTTTGCGTAATGCTGACTAAGACGAGATTATTCGTATCCTAAGTAGTTTGACGTTTAAATACTATAACTAATACGGGATATAACAATATGGATTTAGCTATTAACTACTGGTTCAAAAAATAATTATCTTTCGGTAATACATTATTCCGTAATTGTAAAAATCCAAAATATGTATCAAGTACACTAATCACAAAAATAAATTTAAAGGACGGACGGAACAACCATATAAAGGCAGAGTTATCCAAAAAAAATGTGCTTCGTAGTTTTCAAATGATTAATCACTTTTATCACAAGAAATATGAAGTAATAAGCACAAAGGAAACCATATTAATTAATTTTACCACCTGCGCATTTCGGCAACTTATGTATGTCTCTCTACTGGTGGTAAATACGACAAAGGTGAATGAAGAAAGGTAAAAGAAGTGTTTTTAGAGCCAGCTACCAAACTGACCTATGAGGAGAAGCCAAAATCCCATTTAGGACAGAACTATTTATGAGGGAATTAGTCCTTTTTATAAACATTTATCACAGTCAGGTTTATCTTCATATCATTAACAAAACACAGAAAACGTGGGGGGGGGGGGGGGGGGGTTCAAAATTTACAATTCTATTTCTCACTATAAGATGTAATGAAATTCATACTAAGGTAATATGTACTTTGTCCTTTCATTATCTTTGTACAAAAATGATCCATGGAAACGATAACACTCAGAAGAATGGCTGTGTTAAGTAGCCTCTTTGTGATTTTGTAATGCTTTGCTCCCTGCTCATGAACCAGCAATCTGCATATCACATTTCGTGATTTTCATGACAGAACCCCTGACTCTTTGTAATGATTAAGTATTAAGTTAAACACACAACTATAAGATGTCAAGCTTTCAGAGCAAACCTCCGTTACTCGTGACAAACAATCGATTTTAGTGTCATTCTCTTCCTTAAACAAATCTAATTTCATTGTCTGTCTCTTTTTATTATCAATGAAGAGAATAGCCATGGAAGAAGGAATAATCCATACGAAGAATATGTCAAGGGAAAACGAACATGCCATGTAAATAATGGCATGTTACAGACGGACGCTTGAAAAACAATCTCATTATCAATGGAAATTCAAGTTTGGCCTTACGTCTTCTCTGATTATTGAAGCATTCATGATTCTCGTAACAAATTTCCATGGGAATTAACGCATTGAAGAAAAGTAGAATCTATATGTTTTTATTTTTCTTACATAACAAAACGACAAGAATGAAGTGAGTAAAATTAGAATGAATTCCTATCAATTTCCCCACACACTAATGTCCTTTGCGTTATTCTTCTGGGGGATATGAACCAGCGTCGATCAATCGCTTAAATGCTAAGCTCGTAACCAAGAGGCCCCAAGTTCAGGTCCTGCCAATCGCTCCTGCCTTTGGGATGAGACAGTTAAAACCGAGGACTCGTGTCACTATAGATGTAACACGTAAAACATCTCTCATTACATCGAATAAGTTTCAATTTCTGTGCATTTCATCAGGCTGAGATTAAGTGTAACAATCATTGGATATGAAATTAGTACATAAATGTATACTGAGTAAATACAATTAAGAGGACATATGCCTCAGCTGTATTATTAAAGTGTCGTAATGGACATTCAGAACATATACTAGAATTAGCTCATAAAAAGACATAAGATATTCTATTACAATACAGTTGTGAAAGTGACATATGACGGTCAACGGAATGACAATCCACGCTCGCTTGTTTTTCAAACGTTTATGAGTTTACCATTTACCACGAAAGCAGTGCTATAAAAGGACACAGATATTAAATCTATAAATAACCCTCCATATAAAAACTTAGATCAACAGGTGTCCTCAATTGGAAGGTCATAGAGATATGAACAAGGAATAGGGAATGAGCCAGCATGAGCAGTGCGCTGAAGTCCCTGATCCGTAACATTCTAAAAATCTGTGGAGACAAAGCTCAGAACAATATCTTCTCGAAAAAGGGTTTAGGCAAAAGAGAAAACAGAAGACATTTGACCAAGCTGTATTACATAAACAACCAAAGATGAACAAAAACATGATAACAGTAAAAGATAACAGATAACGACATTTCAAAACAAGCTATGTTTGTTGTGAAACACAAATGACCCGGCGGCAACAAAGTCCACAAAGTTAATTTTAGTGAGAAGGTCATTGTTACGATTAAAAATGCATCTACCTTGGTGTCATTTGAAAGGTTTTATTAGATGAATACACATGTAAAATATGAAGTCTCTCTACCTCACGGTTCAAAAGTTATGGCCAAGTTTAAAGTTGACAACAGACAAACAAACAAACAGACAGACAGAATAAAAATAATATCGATCCGGGGTATAAATATTCGATTGTACTGCGGTTACGATACCGTCTTAGGACGGACGGTCAATTAAAGTAACAAACGTCACTCAGTTGGTGTGGTTAACCGTTTCACGGGCGCCAACCTTTCCACTGACCGCAATAGCTACACAATCCAAGAACATACGTTTAAAAATTTAATAAATTGTCCTCCATATAGAGAATCAGAATCAACAGGTTTCCCAAGACGAGAGGTCATTTTCATACGGAACGTTTAAAGAATAATATGCTCGTATCAAAAATATGTAAGGCGAAATCAACAGGAGTAAACGACTAACAGGCAAAGAGTACGAGGATCAGGACTTTGCTACAGCCCTGTTAGTCAGCGCTCAAGTAAAAGTAAAAGTCTGTACTGGGTTGTAGAGGAACCCAGTACAAGACCTATAGTCTTTGCAATGATCACGGGTTCATACTGTCGATGTCGAAGGCGTTTGATAATTTTAGAATCTGATGATATGAAAGTTTCGGAACTTTTGACCTTCCTTAGTTTGAATACTTGACATTGTATACTTGATACTTTTTGCGTGAAATTCCAAAACGTTAGTGCAGGCTCTAGTAAACTCGACCAATTCACTAATATAAATACTGTATGATGGGAGTCTGGGGACATCTCCATCTAAATAAGGGAAATTTACAATAATGTAAGATACGAAAGTAAATGTTGTCACATGACTAAGGCACTAACAACGATGTACCACAGTGGGCATTAACGGACCCCTGAAATTCAGAGGTGAGACCAGGTACCCGGAGGAGTAAGCGTCTCCTGTTTGGCTAGCCACACCCGTCGTGAATGCCCTTACATACAGGGAAACATATAATTCAGCACTGTACATATACATGAATGTGAACAAACACTGTGTATTAAGTGTCACAGACACATAACATCAGGAACAGGGGTATAGAATAACACTTAAGTCAAATCCTCCGCGGGGAACATTTTTACGAGCTCCACACTGCAAAGGGAATAAGTGTGACGTTCATGTAAAATACGAAAATAACTGGTGTCACATGACTATGGCACTAACAACAATGTACCATAGTGGGCATTCACGGACCATCGTCATTAAGAAGAAATCCAAAGTCGTCACGTTTATCGTATGTTTGTATGAATATTGTTGTTAATAATCTTAATATTTAAGTCCAAGAAAGGAGTTTCCTGATCAGAAATAGTGCCTTCGTTTAATTGAAGTTCAGGTGGATAAATGTCAGTAATATAATTTTCAGACTCAGGGTTATCGATTTTAAAATATCATCAAGATATCTAGAGGTGTCAGGTGAACATTGAAGGTCAAAACGTTTAGAAGTTTGAATAGAATGCATAAAGCCTCTCATTGCAGTATAAAAATAAATCTGCTATAAAGGGAGCGCAATTAGTGCCCATAGGAATCCCAATAATCTGTTAATAAATCTTGCCATTGAATTGTACATAGATATTATCCATCAAAAATGTGATGGCATTACACAACTCAGTATCAGTCCAATACTTATAACTATTATATTGTTTGTTTGAGAAAAATCCAAATGTAACTGAAGTACAGAGGTATGATTAAGACTCTGTTGAAATACCAGCGCATTAGATTATTACAACTTGGTTTTGAACCAAAGAGGTCAAGAGGTAGAGAGATATATAGTGTAGAAAAGCCAGAAGCAGAAACTTTTTGATTTACCAAAAGTAATTGACGTTACTGTTGTAAAAACAGCATTACAATATTTGATAACATGGTCTTTAACTGCAGTAAGAGCGCAAGTTATATGTTTAGAAAGTACAATTGTAGAGCAATGTCTAGAATTTGATATGAAACGTGATTCATATGGACATTTGTATAATTTGGGAAGTCAATACATGGTTGAGAGATAATTTTTATCAATGCTTAAATTGAAGTCACACATAGCTATATAATAGTCCGATAGGATCTTGTCCTTATAGAGTGGTGTTTTAACATACGTAGAAGCAGAGTTCAATTCAATTTTAAGAACTACAATATAGTATATTTTTCAAACAATGATAACATTATTAGCTGCTTTGTCAGCAGGTACGAAGACATAGGTATTATGTAAATCAGTAATTTTCTTTTTATAGATTGGACCGGTATATTATGTGGTTGTTTGAATAAATAGGTGATAATTTCTAAATTATCGATGCGAATATCGATAAAATTAAGATTTCACTTTTCCTCAGTCATTTAAGGCATGTATTTTTACACCCATTTTTTACATTATCCCAAGGCCCTTCTTAGAATCTTTTCAGTCCTGTTTATTAGAGTGCCAGTATGTTATAATGGTCTATGGTCTTTGCAATTTACCTCTCCATATGGATGATGTAACCACGCCTCCTGCGATATATAACTCCACTGTTGCTAACCCACGTCAAGCTTTCGTTAAAATTGCCGCTAGGACAAAGAACAGTATGTGAATCTTAGTGAGATTACTGATTTATTTTACGAAAAATATGGAAAATTCATTGGTAATATGTGACCGGGTTTGATAGTAGCGATATATTTATTTAAGTAAATGATATTTTCTTCGTGCTTCTATGTTTCAAATATAATCCACAGCTTACTTCACTCAAACTGAACTATATAACAAGGGGACGCCATTCCATGTTAGACATTCATGTTTTTATATGGACGTTCCTGGTTTTATTTAATGGGCTTTACTAAAATGTGTTCTCAATAGTACCAGTATTAATAAATGTTTTGGGGATCTTGTAATGTGCCTCTTTCTAGAATAATTGATAATATTCTGGAATGCGACTAAATGACCTGTTCAGTGAACACCAAATATGACTTTGTATACCAGTTTTGTACTTTCGTATGTACAATTAGGAAACGAAAACCCTTGATTTTGACATGTTTCTTAAGAACTGCTGTGACGGGTGATGCATGCAAACAAGAGACGCTTACTCTCCCCGGGCACCTGGTCTCACCTCGGAATTTTTCAGTATTTTGGGGTTCACAACAGTTTCTTTTTGAAACTTACACGATTTTGTATCTGTCCTTGGACTTTGAGAATGATTAACGGTTTGGTACTTCTTCGATATTGATTCTGTCAGCTTTAATATTTACTTTTCTATGGTGTAGATCTATATAAAAAATATTTCTAAATGAATTTCAAGAGACCTACAGCACTGACAGTTTACATTATTATCTGGGGATCGTAAATTGACATATTTAAATGCTTTACTTTTATTACAATATTTTTACCTATTTATTGTGGTCGTAAATCAAAAGTAAAAAAAAATAAAGAACAAGGCAAATAAATTTAAAACATGTCAGTTTAGTTGTCATTACTCTATTTCGCTGTCACGAGCAATGATATAAATATATATATATAAATATAGATATAAATACTTTTGTATATTGTTTCAGTACCTCATGTACTTCTTGTGTTATTTAAATATTTTTGATATTATAAGATGTATCAACATCATGTATTTTATTTAGTAAGTATATAAAAACCCCAGTATTTAGTATATTATCATCATGCAAAAAAGGAAATAAGGTCCAGCGGCTAAAACATCTCAGTCATAAATATGTATGGAACGTAGTGAATGAAATACATGTAACTTGCACGTATAAATCTTTCGTAATTAACTAAACTACCGGAGAATGCTATTTTGCCTCTTTTTATTATTTCTTCGGTCGCATAAAAAGAATAAAGAATTAAATAAGATAAATATATACATGTACTATACAGTTTTGGATTCGGTAGTTTTCACTTTCAAAATCTAACATCCTTCATAAGGAACACGAGGGTAAGCGCCCCCTCCCTTTTTTTATTTTGTTGTAAACTTGGAACCTTTTTATATATATCCAGGAAATTAGAAGTGTACGGCACTAGTGTTGACCGGGTAAGATCATATCTTTACCCTTTAAAGCTTTACAGTAGCTACCAAATGGCTTATTTCTTTTGTTTTTTATGGAATACAACGAGAGTGTCACTGTAATAATAATGTAACTAAGCATAAGCTTGGCGCGGATTATGCTTGTCACGGAATCTCCAAGGCGAGCATCCCTACTGCTCGGCATAACCGCTAGCTTGACTGGTCAAAAATAATGCTAATCAAATTCTACCGGAGAGGTGAATTATCATAGGGTCACGTTGTCGATGTCAAACACATTTAACTATTTTTAAACCCGACTAGATGAAATTATCAGAACCTTTAACCCTCTTAAATTTCTAAATTATCGGAACGGTTGACCGTCTTGAATTTCTTTATTAGATCACCGTGAAAATGAAATATATCTCTTTTTGAGATGTCTCTGTGAAAAAGTGTTACAAGAATAACATGACCAATAATAATTCGTGGTCCGTTAAGTACTGACTTAGATAGAATGTATCAATTTTTGATGTCGATGCATGAAATTCCTCTCATGATAATACAACATGTGTGTCATTGGTGATTGTGTCATACAGTTTTGTCAGATGTCTTCTGTTTTCTTTACTATAAAGGGAGGGAATAAACTAGGTGGGCCCGTAAACTGATAAACAACAACAATTGATTGACTATTATCAAATCAAATGACCGTTCTAAGTCGGTATCATAACGGCACTATATTCGAATATTTTATGATGTCCTTATGTGTTTTTTTTTTCATAACAATACTTTAAATGCTGTATATTTCCGGGGTGACTCCTGTCATACGGCTGAGTCAGTAACATTTGTTTCTTCCATTAAATATATATCTTATTAAAAAAAAAAGAATTTTTCTCAATTCTTATGCTGTCATGCTTTGCCCTTTTACCTTATGATATAAAATTCCTTGTAACGAAAAACACTAATAAATACATTTGATGTTTCCCAATGCTGAATACGGTTTTGTCTCAAACAAGTATTCCTAGATATTTTTCTTACAATTTGAGTACTATGTTCTCGATGTGTTTGTTGACAATGACGTACAATACTTTTAGATGTAGATGTTTAGAATTGCGATTTGTTTGACTTGTATGTGAAAAGGACTTCTGATTTTTGATGTCTCATATATTTTTATACCATTATGTGTTTTACAATACCTTACGTGTTTATATTTTTATGACCTCTCAATATGCGATACCTGTTGACCTTTGTTCTTTACATGGAGGATTATTTATAAATTTTTAAATGTACGTCTTTTGATTGTTCTGCTGTTACGGTGAGTGGGAAGGTGGGCCCGTAAACCGGTTAACCACACCATTTGTTTGGCTTTTGTCAAATTAAATGACCGTACTAAGTCGGTATCGTAATTGCACTACAATCAAATATTTTTGTAATGTGTTAAATGTTCTATTATATTATTTATATTCATGTATTGTATAGCTCCATGGTGACTTCTGCCACATAATTGAGCCGGTAACTCCTCTTTTTTCTTTAATAATTTTTTTCCTAAATGTATATTTTATATTGAATAAGTTTTATTATGTCTACATTAACGAAGTATAACGCTCAACGTTTGACTACACTTCATATTGGAAGAAGGAGAATGATTTCATCCGACGTATGAAAACTTTTGTAGCGCGTTTCATAAGCTTATTTTTATTTCCTCTGCAAATCCATGGCATGTTTTGCCATACAATTTAATAAATCAGATTTCAGATCAAATTTCCTTTTCTTTCATTAATATATAGGAGTTTTTGGCTGACAATGTGCTCGTGGTGTTTGCTAGAAAGGGTTTTCCAACGGAATGTAGTAGTAGTAGTAGTACTTTGGATTTGTTGTGTTGCAAACCTCCTTGTATGTTTTCAATTTTCATATCGGCTTCCCATCCTCGCCTGCATTATAGCGGTTTTTATTTCACATTTTCACAACTCCTCTAATTATCCTCTTGTTCTGAGGGTCAGCCGATTACCAAATAAACTACTCAGACAGGGTCACGAAATTAATCACTTGAAATCATCATTGAGGGAAGTTAAGTAATTTATATGATCGAGACATGAATATAGTGGAATATTGTGAAGTACCCCTCGCTGGAAAACGATTATGTACAATGACGTTCTTTCACCTATCAGACAAATCATCTATACGACTTCGCCATGAAACAATAGTTATGTGCGCAACATGGATGTAGTATGCCAGCCGGACTACCGCTATTCCATCCTGTCTGGGTTTTGCAACCAGCACCATCGAATTTACGTGTCTTTTATCGGACATCCAGTGTTCCTTTTTCGATTTTTGCATCTTTTTAACAAACACGAGACAGCTTTTTAGTTTACAAATTTGTAACTATTGGATAAAAATAATCTTTTCTCATTTTAACAAAGAATGGCTTTCTAAATTAACCTTAACCTCCATTGTATTGTTTAATGAGAAAATCATACCATTTTTTTCAGTTGCATGTGTAATGTAATAAGAAAAGCCGCCCATAGACTAATCAGGCACCCGGTATAACATGATATTTTGAACTAATTGTAAAAAACTTTTAAACGGATGGATTAGCAACCAATGAACCTTACATATTTTACAGATTTTATTTCGATTCTGCAGTTAACCAAACCAATATTTTGGTTCATGTCCTTATTCCACATGTGACAACTACGTAATATATAGTTTCCATTAATCGTTGTTGTAGACAACATTATACATTGTAAACTTGTCAACGATTAGATGCAAATCCCTGCAATTTAATCTCTCGAGCATAGTGAATCAAGTGCATCGTCAAAGCAGAAATTCTAGACTGTAAAAATGTCTATATGATTTATGTCAGAACCCTATCTTTGTCTCTGCAGACATGCCGTAAATATTGATGCAACATAACGTTAATTTTGCACGCTTAAATGGTTTTGTCACACGGAATCCTTAACTTAAAAAGCGAAGACTCTGTCACACGTTCATCAGCTTGTGTGTGATACTAATACTTACATAACTGTCTTAATTCTGCGTTCTTGTTAGCAGCAAATACCGTTCATGATAGATTAATATTTACCTTTGGTAAACATGTTTTACTGTTGTATCGGATTAACGTTATTGTTTCATCTTTACTATTTTGTATGTATATAAGTTTGGCGATTGTTTTATACAATACCCTATATCACATTGTAGCTTTACTATTCCCCATTTCATAATGAGAGAAGCAGTTTTATCAGACAGCGGATGTGGCGAGCCAGGAGGAGATACTTTTATATTCGCAACCTGATCCCTAATTGTTTTATATTCGTAATTTTGCTTATTGTGTTTCTTAATCTTGAACTACTAAGTTGATTTTATCCATCTTGTATCATCATGCATGATTGTTTTTAGATCAGTGTATGGCCGATAGGTCAATTTGGTAGTAGGTCCAGTCTTCAAATGTTTCATTTTTCCACACTCCGGTTGTGGTCAACAGTGAAGAGACATTGATTGTTCAAATGAGTATATGATGCAATACAATTTCATACTAATATATTCTGTTTTACAGTAATCATTATGCACATCCTTTCAACCACGACTCCATTAACAAACTACGTACACAAGTACAAATCCAAGATATTGTTCCGAAATCCACAACTCGAAATCGAAGAAACACGACAATACATACGAAAATATAATACAAACAATCACAAACCTCTGTCGAAACAGAGGTGGGATAAGGTGCCATGGAGAAGTAAGCATCCCCTGCCGACCGGTCACACCCGTGGTGATGCCATAAGTATAAGCGAAATAGTATTATTCGCTGTCACAGAATTAGGAAACGGCACAGCCGTAGTCAAAATAGATATATATCATAAGCAGTAAGAATACTGCTGTATAGTATAGGTAATACAGATAGTTTAGTTACTGTGAAATAAGGAAGTCAACATGTCAGACAACGATACATTATATGAGCAAATAAAACAAATAAGCAAATGAGCAAAGTACGAGTATCTAAAGACAAAGAAATGGGAATTTAAAGTTTTTCGATTCTGTAGAGCAATATTTCTCCTTGGACAGAAAACCACTTTGGCGTTGCATAAAATGTGTGAGGATGAATGAACGTTCCACAAAGGAACCATGGGGATTTCATCATTGTATAATAAATGAACATATCAGAAACGATCCAAGGGGAATTATATATATGGTAAAACTGACATAATGCCCCATTATAAACAGGCATGCATTGTAATAATATATGGTAAAATGTTTTTAAAAAGTTAGTCTATGAAATCAAATCTTGACTTTTTCAGACCTTTGGTTTAGTAGAATATGGAGTATTGTCAAATCTGATTATCTATATGTGTAATTTACATTATTTTGTGATTTATTTGGGATTTAATGTAAAATATATGTTTTTAGATATTTCAGGTAATGATATTGTACTGCTGATATGCACTTTGTACCCAACCATGAGCATACTAGATGTATAACGTATCGATATTTGTTATCATTAATAATATTATAAAACTAAGATCTTGTGGAGTTTCACAACGTATAAGATTCTTGTAAAATAAACTAAAAACGTTAACATTTAATGAAAGGTTAAAAAACTCATAATTATTTTGTTTGTTTGATTCTAGTTTTATGTTTTGTAAAAATCATTTCCTGTGATGACGTTATCTATTTAATGCAGTGCACATAAATCCAGACTTATGCAACAGACCTGCCCGAAACATTGATGGATTTTTATGCGACACGACTACCGTGATATGGAGATCTCCGGAAGAGTGGATACTGAGATCTCACCGGCGGTTCCCGTATTTGGTACCTCTCTGTCACCAACCACGCACTAGTTCAAGTTCATAATTATCAATCAACAACATAAGTAGAACAGGAAATTATATACTCGTTTTCCTTCTTTACCAACAATGCTATGACATTAGTTATGTAAGCCAGTAAGTATATTCAACAATAAATTTCTATATCCGATGCCAAGCGCGATCTATAGTAAAATGAATGTAGCATACTGCGATAATAAGCTTTCTGTTATTGTAATTCTCATAATAACCTAAGAAGAGACATTTTCATTGTGTAAATAAGAACAAGGTCTGGACATTTTTACATTAAATGAGGATTAAACTTTTTTGTAGCTGAATATAAACCGACATCTTAAATCTGTTCAGTATCGTTCTCGTCTCAAGTTTCATATCCAACACAAAATGCTAGCTAATCAGTTTGTCTGGCGGTACGTCAAACAGGAACAGCACAGCATTTTCTATGTATATCCCCTACTTATCAATCAAGACTGAAAGCCTTTTTCATCTGTCTCGTGAACAAGATTCAATAGTAACTAATGACTAAGGCCTCATAGATCATTCAGTTTTGACCACAGGCATTTTATCACTGTCGTTGGTACTCATTCTTTACAACAGAGTGGAAAGGCATGTCGAACACGACCTTCATAATCTAGTTCTTTTAAAGAATGGTAATTTGAAATTCAATGTGAATATCTAGAATATGGAGTTACGGTGTACTAATTATAGATTCATTGTTTATATTTTGCATTATAAATATGATGACGATTATATATCTCCTAATATCTCTTATGTATTCAATGTCTCATTCCTCTGTAAAGTAGAAATATATAATTCAGCATTTATTACAGCTAATGTTTTATTATGGATGAACTTTGAACTCTGAACATTTCATCTATTGTCCAAACAATGAATCACTCGTTTGATTTCCATGGCAGATTGATCAAGTGGTATCGCACTGTGGATTTTGAAATGGAAGATCAATTCCAGTTGTTAAGATTTATATAATGTGACATCATCTTCTACTTCTTTATCTGAATTTCGAGCGAGACGGTTTAATCTGAGACCATATTGGTTGGCCGTATAGATAAAAAGTGTACGTGAAATATTCAGTACGTAAAACATTAAAAAAAATAATAAACAGACATAAATCGTTTAACTCATTTGTTAGTATACTTTATACAGTGCATTCTCTCACGCGATGCACAAAAACAATGTCTGAAATGACGAAGAACAAAAGTGTATCGTTTGAAACACTGTCACCTCTAATCTCTGTCAACTCTAGTTACGGTCACTTTAGAATGGACAAGTAGTAAGACATGCTTCTTTACTTAGTGTACTTAGCTTGTTTTCTCTCCGTAAAAGAGAGCAAATTTATGTTGCGCCACAATACTATACGTTCATGTAATGGCTTGCTTTATCATTCTACTTTAAACCAGCAATTTGATTCGTTATGTAGCTGGTGCTATGTCACTGTGTCACTGTGTGAACCAATGTACCTTGTATAGCATTTATAGACCCCTGGAAATTAAAAATGAATTAATGATCAATCTATATTCATATTAATAATGTTTCGGAGATGTTAATATTTTATTTTTGTTGTTCATATTTATTTACCTGTGAGTAAAGTTAATTTTATTTAACTATGTAAATGTTCAGTCTTTTCAATTTGTCGATCATTTTACTGGACCCAGAATTCTAATATCAGCCTTTCTTTCCGAAAATTATAATTAATTTGATAATTGTTTTTAAAAAGTATGTGTAATATTTTAGAGCATATTATGATTCAGTAATGGCTGCATTATAGCAATGAAGATAAAATGTTTGTGCATTGTTCTTTCTACCCATAAACATGTTCATGAAACTGCAATCATTCGCAAAAAAAAAATAAAAACTAAACAATATTGACTTTCAATGTCACAAGTGAAAGAAGACATATTTTGGATACAGATATTATTGATAGCATATCATTCACTATGTTGTAACTTATTGGATCACAGTGACACTGTAATGAGTAAATATATGGTCTTCATCATGGCAAGATATCGTCAAGTTCTATAGAAAATGATACTCAATTTGTTTTAACACTTGGTAATGATGTAGTAGTGTCAAGATGAAATGTTTAAAACTGAACCTTTGTTATAAAGAATTTGAATATACTACGTATCCTGATAGATAATCTATGTGATGATGATACAATATACAAGAGAGATACTCACCCCAGTGCTTGATCCAGTACAATCCTTGCATTCAAATTATTTCGTTGAAATTGCGCGATATAAAATTGCACACAAATATATTTTCATGCAAACAGTGTCTTAAACAATCAACAACCGCATCATTCAAACAGTAAACTTCTTATATCTTACACAATCAACAGCTATTAACGTGCATAGCAAAGCATTCCCAATGAAAAAGTCAAAGCTGCCGAAACAATGTAGAAAGTCAATAGTCCTTTAAGATGTTATATTGGTCAAAAAAACATCATACACGGCAAATTAGACACCTCACGGGCAGACTGATTGGTCGTAATTGGAAACCCAAACATAAAATCAAAACGCAAATATGATATCTACTACCACGTGACGTGAATAAGATCATGTCTTGACAATTAGGTAAACGCATTCTATTCCCTTATCATTGAGACAGTGAAATGTATCTGTTATATGGATGTTATGTTGATATTTCAGTTGTCTGTAATGTTATAAAAGACAGGAAGAGGACGTCTGACTCAATGGTATGAGGAAAGTTGCCACAGACACGCAGATAATAAAAGCTTTAACTCATAACAAATATTACAAAAATTCGATTGTAATGCACTTGTGGTAAGACGTTCTATTACAATGACAATTGTCATTCCATTGGTGTGTTTCCCCGTTTAAGTGCGTACCTTGCTACTCACCATAATAGCAATACAATCAAACAATAATAATTTATAGATTATCTGAACAAGTACCAACAGGCTACTGATGTTAAGTGGTCATAAACATATGAACACGAATATTATTCTGGAATAAATATAGATATCAAATATATAGAGTGACATTTACAATGAGCCAACAGCGCTCTCTCCGTTTGTATGCGAGCTAAGGTCACTGATCTGTAGGAATCCCGGCTACAAGACAAGGTTCAGGGCCTTATCTACTCTTCATTTGCAACACTCAAGGAAAAGTGTAAGGCTATAGAGAATGAAAACATAGTACATAAATAATGTGAATAGAATATTTATATGTTATTCATTTTATACTTTCCAAAAGTGATGTAAAAGCATGTATTTTGAAAAAAAAGGATAGGATTATCATAAACGATGATTGATTAATGATATATATTTTTTCTTCTTTTTCTTCTTTGTCTACTACTACTACTACTACTACTACTTCTTCTGCTGCTTTTGCTGCTGCTGCTGCTGCTGCTGCTGCTGCTGCTGCTGCTGCTACTACGAATAATAATAATAAGGAAGAAGAAAGAGGAGTTACTGGCTCAGTTATGTGGCAGAAGTCACGATGGAGCTATAATAATAATAATAATAATTATTATTATTATTATTATTATTATTATTATTATTATTATTATTATTATTATTATTATTATAACAACAATAATAATAATAATAACAATAAAAATAAAAATAATAATTCTATAGGCTCCAACCACTAATACAACCACTAGAACAAGCGCGTGCACTACTACTACTACTACTACTACTGCTGCTGCTGCTGCTGCTGCTGCTGCTGCTGCTGCTGCTGCTATAAACCCAAACCTACTTCATCAAGACATCCATTATGACGTATTGGGAAATGGCTAAATGCGAGAGATTCATTTAAACAGAAAAGCTGAAAGAAATTTCCATTTTCAAATTCTGTGAATCTCGTTTTTCAAACATAGCTCCAGGTTGGCTGTAAGGAATGGGTTCTTGAGCAACTAAAACAGTAAAAATTGCCTAACAATAATAAACCGGTACTTAATGTAAAACTTATGAAATGTCGTGCTTTTAGGGCCAAGTGTTCAAGACATAACATATATCCAGTTCCACAACTTTAACATTACGTGTTAAAGGCCATATCCTACGCTAAATGAAACATGAACAGGCGATATTAGTTATACACGCAAAATCATACATACTTCATTTAACCTATAAGAAGAGAAGGGCATTTTCATTAGAATTTAGCTTTGTTTGAGTCCTAAACACTTTGCAAAAATCTTTTCCTACTCAATTTTGATACCAACATAAATCAAACTTTATTTCCAAGTGATTGTTCCTCGTTTGCACGTTCTGAAGTTTTTGACAACATTTTGTCAACATATTTTTTCGTAGATTATTTGTCACGTGTTGTGATTTTGATTGTACTTTTGTGGTGTATGGGATGGGGAAGATGGGATGATTAACATCACAAACTGAGTAACGATCGACCATCCTTAGTTGGTAACGCAACTGAATCACAATCGAATAAAGCTTCTAAGTAGTCCTCTAAAGGGAAGTCCGGTACATTAAAAGTAAAAGAACACAAACACTCTGTACTGCAAACTCACAGCCTCACGGCCTTGATCAAGAAATACAAGAGATCACAAATATAAAGCTATGTAAAATCCATGTCTATATTTCAAAAGTATATTAGCTAATGTATTTTTGAAACATACCAGCTAAGGATGGTCAATTAAAGAGACAATCGTTACTCAGTTTGCGATGTTAATCGCCCCATCTTCCCCTTCCCAGTCACAACAAAAGTACAATCAACATCACAACTCGTGACAAATATTATACAAAACAATATATTTACAAAATGCTGTACATTAACGACCTAAACGTAAAATTCGACATTCACACTCACAGTTCTAAATAATCAATATAAAATATCTTGCTGCCTTTACTGTGTACTATAGATCTTAGTACTGTAATATCTTGCTGCCTTTACTGTGTACTATAGATCTTGGTACTGTAATATCTTGCTGCCTTTACTGTGTACTATAGATCTTAGCACTGTAATATCTTGCTGCCTTTACTGTGTACTATAGATCTTAGTACTGTAATATCTTGCTGCCTTTACTGTGTACTATAGATCTTAGTACTGTAATATCTTGCTGCCTTTACTGTGTACTATAGATCTTAGTACTGTAATATCTTGCTGCCTTTACTGTGTACTATAGATCTAAGTATTGTAATATCTTGCTGCCTTTACTCTGTACTATAGATCTTAGTACTGTAATATCTTGCTGCCTTTACTGTGTACTATAGATTTTTGTACTGTAATATCTTGCTGCCTTTACTGTGTACTATAGATCTTAGTATTGTAATATCTTGCTGCCTTTACTGTGTACTATAGATCTTAGCACTGTAATATCTTGCTGCCTTTACTGTGTACTATAGATTTTAGCACTGTAATATCTTGCTGCCTTTACTGTGTACTATAGATCTTAGCACTGTAATATCTTGCTTCCTTTACAGTGTACTATAGATCTTGGCACTGTAATATCTTGCTGCCTTTACTGTGTACTATAGACCTTGGTACTGTAATATCTTGCTGCCTTTACTGTGTACTATAGATCTTGGCACTGTAATATCTTGCTGCCTTTACTGTGTATTATAGATCTTAGTACTGTAATATCTTGCTGCCTTTACTGTGTACTATAGATCTTAGTACTGTAATATCTTGCTGCCTTTACTGTGTACTATAGATCTTGGTACTGTAATATCTTGCTGCCTTTACTGTGTACTATAGATCTTAGCACTGTAATATCTTGCTGCCTTTACTGTGTATTATAGATCTTAGTACTGTAATATATTGCTGCCTTTACTGTGTACTATAGATCTTAGTACTGTAATATCTTGCTGCCTTTACTGTGTACTATAGATCTTGGTACTGTAATATCTTGCTGCCTTTACTGTGTACTATAGATCTTAGCACTGTAATATCTTGCTGCCTTTACTGTGTATTATAGATCTTAGTACTGTAATATATTGCTGCCTTTACTGTGTACTATAGATCTTAGTACTGTAATATCTTGCTGCCTTTACTGTGTACTATAGACCTTGGTACTGTAATATCTTGCTGCCTTTACTGTGTACTATAGATCTTGGCACTGTAATATCTTGCTGCCTTTACTGTGTATTATAGATCTTAGTACTGTAATATATTGCTGCCTTTACTGTGTACTATAGATCTTAGTACTGTAATATCTTGCTGCCTTTACTGTGTACTATAGATCTTGGTACTGTAATATCTTGCTGCCTTTACTGTGTACTATAGATCTTAGCACTGTAATATCTTGCTGCCTTTACTGTGTACTATAGATCTTAGTACTGTAATATCTTGCTGCCTTTACTGTGTACTATAGATCTTAGTACTGTAATATCTTGCTGCCTTTACTGTGTACTATAGATCTTAGTACTGTAATATCTTGCTGCCTTTACTGTGTACTATACTTCTAAGTATTGTAATATCTTGCTGCCTTTACTCTGTACTATAGATCTTAGTACTGTAATATCTTGCTGCCTTTACTGTGTACTATAGATTTTTGTACTGTAATATCTTGCTGCCTTTACTGTGTACTATAGATCTTAGTATTGTAATATCTTGCTGCCTTTACTGTGTACTATAGATCTTAGCACTGTAATATCTTGCTGCCTTTACTGTGTACTATAGATTTTAGCACTGTAATATCTTGCTGCCTTTACTGTGTACTATAGATCTTAGCACTGTAATATCTTGCTTCCTTTACAGTGTACTATAGATCTTGGCACTGTAATATCTTGCTGCCTTTACTGTGTACTATAGACCTTGGTACTGTAATATCTTGCTGCCTTTACTGTGTACTATAGATCTTGGCACTGTAATATCTTGCTGCCTTTACTGTGTATTATAGATCTTAGTACTGTAATATCTTGCTGCCTTTACTGTGTACTATAGATCTTAGTACTGTAATATCTTGCTGCCTTTACTGTGTACTATAGATCTTAGCACTGTAATATCTTGCAGCCTTTATTCTGTACTATAGATCTTAGCACTGTAATATCTTGCTGCCTTTACTGTGTACTATAGATCTTAGTACTATAATATCTTGCTGCCTTTACTGTGTACTATAGATCTTAGTACTGTAATATCTTGCTGCCTTTACTGTGTACTATAGATCTTAACACTGTAATATCTTGCTGCCTTTACTGTGTACTATAGATCTTGGGACTGTAATATCTTGCTGCCTTTACTGTGTACTATAGATCTTGGTACTGTAATATCTTGCTGCCTTTACTGTGTACTATAGATCTTGGCACTGTAATATCTTGCTGCCTTTACTGTGTACTATAGATCTTAGCACTGTAATATCTTGCTGCCTTTACTGTGTACTATAGATCTTAGTATTGTAATATCTTGCTGCCTTTACTGTGTACTATAGATGTAAAGATGATGGATAAATCCAAAGCACAAGTCCAAAAATCATAAAACCAGAGGACATACAAAATCAGTGAAAATGAAAAACAAATGGAAAATAACAAAAAATGTCTACTTGAAGAGCATATGTGAACCCTTGTGATGGAGTGAGATCAGGTGCCCAGGGAGAGTGAGCATCTCCTGCTTGCTAGCAACACCCGTCACATATACCCAGTAGAAAGAGTCAGATCGTGTAAATTCCATATGTATTTATATATGGAGAAGTCGAAGTAGGTAACCTTCTAGTATAGAAGGTGTCAAATCTGTGTAAAATGATCGGAATCGGTCTCAGTTCAGAATATCATTTAAAAGTCTGGATAACGAGATATCATATGGAGTAATAAGAGTCTCGTAACGACCATAGAATTTCCTCAGTGACGTTGCTAGTCTAGCACATATATCTTAGCACTGTAATATCTTGCTGCCTTTACTGTGTACTATAGATCTTGGTACTGTAATATCTTGCTGCCTTTACTGTGTACTATAGATCTTAGTACTGTAATATCTTGCTGCCTTTACTATGTACTATAGATTTTAGTATTGTAATATCTTGCTGCCTTTACTGTGTATTATAGATCTTAGTACTGTAATATCTTGCTGCCTTTACTGTGTACTATAGATCTTAGTACTGTAATATCTTGCTGCCTTTACTGTGTACTATAGATCTTAGCACTGTAATATCTTGCAGCCTTTATTCTGTACTATAGATCTTAGCACTGTAATATCTTGCTGCCTTTACTGTGTACTATAGATCTTAGTACTATAATATCTTGCTGCCTTTACTGTGTACTATAGATCTTAGTACTGTAATATCTTGCTGCCTTTACTGTGTACTATAGATCTTAACACTGTAATATCTTGCTGCCTTTACTGTGTACTATAGATCTTGGGACTGTAATATCTTGCTGCCTTTACTGTGTACTATAGATCTTGGTACTGTAATATCTTGCTGCCTTTACTGTGTACTATAGATCTTGGCACTGTAATATCTTGCTGCCTTTACTGTGTACTATAGATCTTAGCACTGTAATATCTTGCTGCCTTTACTGTGTACTATAGATCTTAGTATTGTAATATCTTGCTGCCTTTACTGTGTACTATAGATGTAAAGATGATGGATAAATCCAAAGCACAAGTCCAAAAATCATAAAACCAGAGGACATACAAAATCAGTGAAAATGAAAAACAAATGGAAAATAACAAAAAATGTCTACTTGAGGAGCATATGTGAACCCTTGTGATGGAGTGAGATCAGGTGCCCAGGGAGAGTGAGCATCTCCTGCTTGCTAGCAACACCCGTCACATATACCCAGTAGAAAGAGTCAGATCGTGTAAATTCCATATGTATTTATATATGGAGAAGTCGAAGTAGGTAACCTTCTAGTATAGAAGGTGTCAAATCTGTGTAAAATGATCGGAATCGGTCTCAGTTCAGAATATCATTTAAAAGTCTGGATAACGAGATATCATATGGAGTAATAAGAGTCTCGTAACGACCATAGAATTTCCTCAGTGACGTTGCTAGTCTAGCACATATATCTTAGCACTGTAATATCTTGCTGCCTTTACTGTGTACTATAGATCTTGGTACTGTAATATCTTGCTGCCTTTACTGTGTACTATAGATCTTAGTACTGTAATATCTTGCTGCCTTTACTATGTACTATAGATTTTAGTATTGTAATATCTTGCTGCCTTTACTGTGTACTATAGATCTTGGTACTGTAATATCGTGCTGCCTTTATTGTGTACTATAGATCTTAGTACTATAATATCTTGCTGCCTTTACTGTGTACTATAGATCTTAGTACTGTAATATATTGCTGCCTTTACTGTGTACTATAGATCTTAGTATTGTAATATCTTGCTGCCTTTACTGTGTACTATAGATGTAAAGATGATGGATAAATCCAAAGCACAAGTCCAAAAATCATAAAACCAGAGGACATACAAAATCAGTGAAAATGAAAAACAAATGGAAAATAACAAAATATGTCTACTTGAAAAGCATATGTGAAACCTTGTGATGGAGTGAGATCAGGTGCCCAGGGAGAGTGAGCATCTCCTGCTTGCTAGCAACACCCGTCAAATATACCCAGTAGAAAGAGTCAGATCGCGTAAATTCCATATGTATTTATATATGGAGAAGTCGAAGTAGGTAACCTTCTAGTATAGAAGGTGTCAAATCTGTGTACAATGATCGGAATCGGTCTCAGTCCAGAATATCATTTAAAGGTCTGGATAACGAGATATCATATGGAGTAATAAGAGTCTCGTAACGACCATAGAATTTCCTCAGTGACGTTGCTAGTCTAGCACATATATCTTAGCACTGTAATATCTTGCTGCCTTTACTGTGTACTATAGATCTTAGTACTATAATATCTTGCTGCCTTTACTGTGTACTATAGATCTTAGTACTGTAATATATTGCTGCCTTTACTGTGTACTATAGATCTTAGTATTGTAATATCTTGCTGCCTTTACTGTGTACTATAGATCTTAGTACTGTAATATCTTGCTGCCTTTACTGTGTACTATAGATTTTAGTACTGTAATATCTTGCTGCCTTTACTGTGAACTATAGATCTTAGTACTGAAATATATTAAATAAATCATCATCGGTATTCAAATGGACTTCCATTCACACCGCGAAGCTATTTGGTAAAAATTGTACTGAAAACATTATAATTGAGATATTGATTTATAAAATGATTGCTCAAATATTTCAATTTGATGTTCCTTTAACAAAAACACAAGTTTCGCTTGCTTTAGTGCAAAGCAATAGATACGCAATGATAAGATAGCTTCAGCTCTCAGTTACCAGTTATTTCTCAAAGAATTGGGATATAATACGAAATAGTAAGCATGTCGAAGTACAAACACCCGCCGTGATACCTCTTTTAAGCTTAATCACAGCATGTTGTTAGAACTTCAGTTATTATAAAATAAACGCCGGAGCCATATATAGATATTGTTATAAAAACCACAACGATGAAGATGGCATAACAAATCATTGAATACATAATGTAATCATAAAAAAACCATTTCTTTGTACAAATGCAGTACATCCTGATTCTTGTCTTGTACCTTATAGATAAGTTAGTAGAGCGCAGCTAATATTTTTGTCAATTATCTATAACATAGATATAACATACGTAATACAATATTTCTGTCCAAACCATTGATCATCTAATGATTTATAACAACAACCTTGGGCCTTTCAATCAAAGACGAAGTTATAGCATAAAAGAACAATAGAATCTTCGCCAAATGAAAGACTTTGAAATATTGAATTGATATTTCATTATACGTTACAGTATTGATATTACACATTTTGCTACAATTCAGTTCATCTCAGACTTTCGGTGACAGCCAATATGAGAAAGAACAGTCCTGCGTCATTAAGAGATTGCGACTAGAATCCATGAGCAATATAACGTTTTGCTGTTGAGTGACGCCACGAGGTTCAATGTTTATGATTAATACGAAGACAACTTTATGCTACTTTATGGGAACATTCGTGTTCACTGAACCGAAAATGTAATATCCAACATCTGTAAACGAGTTATTACCCAGAATTTACCGTATTGATCGCTCATCTGTACTTCAATATCATTGAATGCTTAAACATTCTCTGAAAAACTAAAAATACTGCAAATGTCTCAGATTATGTCTACAGACAAGAGTAGAAAGTTGTCAAAAATACATATTAGATAAATGTAAAAAAGACATATCAATATATATCAATATTAATTTTCTTCGGTGATACTCATGGTCAACACCGTGAATGTACAAATTATCTGTAGAAAGTAAACAATGAAGAGGTAAAAAAAGGATTAACAATATCTCGCAGTCTATGGAATAAAAGGTCAATAACATGTATAGTATCATATTCACACGAATGCGAACCCCAATTAAAATGAGGTGAGTCCAGGTACCCGGGAGGAGTTTGCATACAACACCCGTCGCAGAAGTCCGGCGACAACTTTTTCAAGTCAATGCAAGAGAGAACAAAGACATCTGAGATACCTGTTGCTCCTTGTTCTCTATATGGAGGATTATTTATAAATTTTTAAATGTGTGTCCTTTGATTGTGCTGCTTTTTGCGGTTAGTGGGGATGTGGGCGCCCGTAAACCTGTTAACCACACCAATTGAGTGACGTTTCTTACTGCAATTGACCGTCCTAAGTCGGTATCGTAACCGCAGCACAATCGAATATTTTTGTAATGTCGTTTTTCCGTGTATATTCTACTGTTATCATGTTTTGTGTGCATGTCATTTTTGATTAGTGTCATACAGCTTTGTCGGATATCATCTGTTTTTTCTTTGACTGACCCGTCCAAAGTCGGTATCGTAAGAAAAATGAGGATTTACTGGCTCAGTTAAGTGGCAGAAATCACCATGGAGCTATACAATACATGAATATCAATAATGTACTTGCACATATAACACATTACAAAAATATTTGATTGTAGTGCAATTACGCTACCGACTTAGGACGGTCATTTAATGTGACAAAAGCCAAACAAATGGTGTGGTTAACCGGTTTACGAGCCCACCTTCCCACTCACCGTAACAGCAGAACAATCAAAGGACGTACATTTAAAAATGTATAAATAATCCTCCATGTAAAGAACAGGGGTCAACAGGTGTCGCATATTGAGAGGTCATAAAAATATAAACACGTATTGTAAAAATTGTAGAAACCATAAAATCACTCTCATAACAATAAAGAAATAAATCTGCTATCAGAGGCGCGCAGTTAGTACCCATAGGAATCCCAACTATTTGTTGATATATCTTGCCATCAAATTGCACAAAAATATTATTCATGAGAAAATCTAGAGCTTTACATAATTCCTTGCAAGTCCAGTATTTATATGAAGTATATTGTTTGTTGGAAAAAATCCGAGTTATTGGAAGTACATATGTAAGTTTTAGATTCTCTGTGAAAACACCATTGTATAAGAGACAGCAACTTTATTTTAATCAAATCATGAAGCAGAGATGTATAAAGTGTAGAAAAATCAAATGTAGAAATTTGAGTCGCTTTGAAATTGTAATACAATCGAATATTGTCGTAATGTCGTTTTCTGTGTTTATTTGACTATAATCATGTTTTATGTGTATATTCTTTGTGATCTGTGTCATATAGCTTGGTCAGGTGTCTTACTCTTTTCTTTTATCGTTGTATTATGTAAGACAAATCAAAAGGATGTGGATTCAAACTGTCCTCATGCTGTCAGTTCCCATGGAGATTGCTACCAAAATCATGAATGCTCAGGTTTATTTCTCTCAACTGAGAATTCCAGGTATTGGAAATAATATCATCTCGCCTTTGGGGACAGTCGACATTTCTGCAGATTTCAATCACAGGTTGGGCGTACCCTGTAAAAACGGATTAATATCACATCTTTATTTCTTTTCTTTTTTTTTTCTTTTATTTTAATAATATGAAAAATATCGGTTTCAAAGAAATTTATGACTTGCTGCACTGCATTTTAAGTTTGTTATTTTCGTTTTACAGGTATATTTGTAGGACCTCTTACCTCGAGTTTTTGTTAGGTCTTTGTTCTCTAAATGAATGGTTATCTATAGCTTCAGAGATGCTTGTTCTTTTAATTCTATTACTTCTGTGATGAATACAAATAACAGTCCGTGTCAATGTGAGCCCGTACACTACTGTCATTTCAACTGGCCGTCCTAAATCGGTACCTCAGTTTCATTAAAAAAACAATGTTTTATATCGTCTTTTATGTGTGTATTATAAATATGTTGTTTATTTTATACTATTACAATTTATGATGTCTTTATGTGCTTATTCTACATAATTTATTGATTGATTATTGTTTTACGTCACTCTGCGATTATTCTACGTATATGGTGACGGCATCTGCCTGATGCATTGTATAGAAATTTAAATCTTTGCAACGGACCCACCCGAAGCAGTGAGGGATCATTAACGTGCCACGCCCATCGTGACCTCAGTATTTACTGTCTCATCCGAAAGACAGAACACCGGTGCGCCCAGGACGGGAGTCGAACCCGGACCTCTCGGTCACGAGCCGAGCACCTTATCCACTAGGCCACTCCAGCTTTATTCTACATAACATAGTCTTTTATGTGTGCAGTCCTCATTAATACATATGGAAGCCGGCGTGGCCTAGTGGTATTGCGTCGGACTCCTGATCGGGAGGCCGGGGTTCGAGTCCCGCTCTGGTCATGCCGGTGTCATGCCTTTCGGATGAGACAGTAAAAACCGAGGCCCCGTGTCGTGGTATGCATGGCACGTTAAAGGTCAAAATTTGTATGCCCCGCATCAGGCAGATGCCGTCACCATATACGTGAAATATTCGTGGTGTGACGTAAAACAAAAATCAATCAATCAATATTAATACATATGTTATATGTATATATGATGTCTTAATGCTTATAATTTGGTATTGTTTTACCAAACTTCAGAATCAATTGTTTCAAGGGGTCGTCGAAAAATAACTCCTTTCGTTCATAGTTTAATTAAGATCCTTTGGGTAGTTTTGATAAAGTTTTAAAAGATTTAATAAGTGTTATACAGTATAACCCCTTTCTTTTTCTATGAAGTATTTCATTATAGAACGTACAATTCATAAAGGTTGCTTTCTGGATTACATTCGCCGTATTCATGACAACTGACTGCGGAAGAGACAAAAAGGCGACCAGTAACCTAATAAAACACATCATTTGTATGATATAAACGCATGTCAACATATCACATATCAAATCAGATATGATTGCACATGTTTAAAATGCATTATGCCGGCGCTGTTTATGAACATGCAATATGTCAGCAGTGTATATACCACTGCTTATCTGATCATATTACCACAGATATATTTCAGTGAACATCTCAGACAGAACAAAGAAAAGTTTTTTGTTATAAATATTTTCGGTTCGATGTTGAAAATGGGGCAAGACAAGTGTTTAAACTACAGGACAATGTCCATTCAATACAGAACAGAGTGTAAACACTACGAAAATGAATCCATATGAAACATAAAACCTTCGATCGCAGGATAATAAGGACACCAATTTATGACTGTCAGTTGATAAGTACATTCAATTGATATATTTAATACATTCTTCCCCCTCTTGCCATGGAACAATACAAACCAATTCACTTTACATTCCATAAGAGTATATCATAAAACGCCCTGATTATCAACTTAAACACTCGAGGCAGGCTTGAGTTCAACAATACAAAGTCAAACGAAAAGAAAAACTACAATATTGGCTTATGTCAAGTCAGTGTGACATATTGGATCTGGGCCTGACACTGCATCTCTCCTGTCTGTTTCAAACAAATAACGTTCAAGCTATCAACTAGCTAAAACAATACAGCAGTCTCTGCGTTAAAAGTGACTTCTAAATTAGTTTCAACAAAGCCATTTTCAATTAATGCTTAAACCAAGCGACGACAAATGTGCGCCAGAAAATCTAACGAGGTTGAAAAGTGTATTAATTTTAATGAGAACTTCCAGTTTTCAAGTAAGTGTTCGTGTTATTATTTTTATGGTCCCTCAACTTGAATAACCTCTTCGTTCTTGTTCTGTATATGAAGATTTTATTATAATTGGTTTTGGGGGTTTTTTTTCAATTTGCGTTCTATAATTGTACAACTTTTTGTGGTAAGTGGGAAGATAGGCTAGCAAATCGATTCAACATACAAATGGAATGACGATTGCCAATTCATCATTAGTCTGTACAACAACTGCAATATAATAGAATATTTGTGTGTGTGTTGGGGGGGTCTATTCTCTGCATGACCCTGACGACTGCGTTAAAAAATCCTTTTTACACAGATTTACAACTGCAAAAGACACCAATTCATGTACCACCATCGTCATTTGTATCTACCATGGTTTCAAAAAAAAGCGCAGATAAGATTTTCCCCTTCCAAGGAAAAAGATTCCCTGTTTGAATCAGGTTTGCAACTGCAAGTGATAACTTTCCACACTGTCAGATTATTTGGAATTTTGTATCTATAATGGTTTAGGACAAATTTTTTAACCTTGTTCATTTACTCAGATCCCCAAATGCACAACTAATACCCCTTCAATAACAATGATACTTCTTTGTTTACTTGTAAAAGTTTAACAAATGTGGACCGGTTCATGCAGACAGCATTAGATGTGGGCGTGTAAAAAGTCCCCTATATCATCATCATTTTTCTTTCAATTAACACTTTCTCGCTCAATTTCCTGATCAATCATCGTGCATCCTTTTTTACACATAAATCTGTTTTGGTGGTGACACATGCGCACCTTTTTAAATCATAGTTCTACCATTTTCAAATAATTTGAAATTTTCTTTTTATACAAACACAGATATGAAGTAAAACCTAACCAAGCTATGATGATCATGTAGTATTTCATGGGAGACATTCGTTCAATGTGACTGATTATTGTTTTACGTCATTCCACGATTATTTTACGAGTATGGTGACGGCATTTGCCCGATGCATTTTATATACATGTTGTACCTTTGCAACGGACCCATCCGAAGCAATGAGCGATTTTATGTGCCATGCCTACTGTGATACCGGGCCTCAGATTTTACGGTTTCATCCGAAAGACAGAACACTAGTGTGCCAACAGTGGGCATTGTTTTGGGGATTTTTTTTCTGCTGGGTGTATTTATTCATTCATTTTTTCACTTTTTTTATTTTCATAAGCATAATCAACAGCTTGCAATTTACATTAAATATTTTATTGTTTTTTCACCATTAGAATAAATATATAAACATAGAACAAGAAGTCATGAAATCTGAGTTCTTGAAAGCTACAGTTTTTCATCATGCAATAACTAGCAGCATTACACAAATTCATAGCTCTCCAAATTCGTTTTGCATAAAAAAATAAAAGTGGACTAGTTGACTGATAAGGCAATGCCAGATTCCACAGATACAAATTTGCAATATGTCAATGACCTGAAGGATATCTAATACCAAATAACATGACATCTTTCTCTTAAAATTACCTAAAAGAGATTCAAGTGTTTAAAAGGGAATAAAAAAGAGAAATTTAACATATCAATAGTTACACATAGATTATACTGAAATGTCTTTGATAAATGAATACTTAAGTATTTGTTGACCTTCGACTTTTATCAATATAAAAAAAAGAACGAGAAAATTCTGAAATGATGACAAAACTGCTGACAAACTACAAAATATAAGTCCAGTAATATCAACACTAAAGTGCATATAAGTATCCACTTCCGGATGTATTTCCAAAGCAAACTCTAGAAATTAAGTTCAAGTAACAAAATACCTCTGTATTCTTGTTAAGGAGGAAACCTTAATAACAAATCTCCTCGCATGTGTAGGTATTATTAGAATTTAATTTTCATATAAATAAATAGAGATAAGTAATTTGGACTTCATTACTACATTTAATTAAACTTAGAATTAAATAAACCATTGTGGATTTAAGATGACATACCTAAAACTGAAAAAATTTAGCAATAAATGTAACATTAAGAACAGCTCATGTAATACATGTAATGCCATACAAATACATTATAAACCCCGGAATTCTATCACCATAGTAATTAACTACTTTGTAACAACAAACCAGTGTGATCCTCAATATCAAAGCACCTTAGCGATACCAAACAAGAGTTGTCCTCAATATCAAAGTGTCTAAGTAACACCATACAAGCCTCACTTCACTGAATTCCATCAATGGAATATAAGTATTTAAATAGGTGCTTCAGTAAAATTCAAAATTAAGAAATTAAGTTTCAGCAACAAAATACATTTCATAATTTTGTTTTATTAGGGCCTTTGCTAGCATGTTCAAAATCTGAAATCAGTTCAACATTTAAACATTCAGACCATAGTTAATTGATGTGCATACAGAAAATTGGGGAAAAAATCAGCTTTCATAAGAAAATTAAGTTAACATATCTACAGCTGAAAATAAATTTAAAGTCAAAGTCAGCAGGTTAAAAGTTTGGCATGGTTAAAAAATGCCCACAAAGCTACTCTGAACAAAGTCTCAAGAAGTATTTTCAAATGTTTTTTTGGGCTGATCCGCCGGCACATCGCAGTCAGATACAACAGAAAATAAACACTCCAATGGTTTAAGGAAGCACTGAAGTGAAAGTCAGTCACTTGAAGTCAATGCCCCAAAACAAATTCTTAACATCTACATATTACGAATGGAATGTATGAAAATGTCTTCCAATCAGACTTTACTTCAATCTCTCTAGGTCACCTAATCTTATTGAATAAGCAAAGCTGCCTACAATATTTCAATTCGTAAAGATTGGTAGAAGGTTTGTCCAAATAAGGATAACATCTGCAAGCATTTTTATGGCATGGCAAAAAAACTGAACAGGGCCTTTGCCCGTATCTCTGAAATTTACTGTTTTCTTCTGCCATGAATCCTAAAACTATATATAATTTAATCAAATGTAATATGTGTTTCAACAATTAAACTTAAACCATTTTCAGCTATCAAATTATATTTTTGTATAACAAAAAATCAGACAAACAAGAAAACAAAATTATGTGATTGTTCACACATTCACATAAGGGACATATTTTAAAACAAAAACTGATTGTCTTAATAAGAATTAAATGAGTAATTCCTAAATTTCAAAAGTGAGCAAAGAAAGAATAACTTCACAAAATTGAAACGAAAAACCAAATTTACAAATCAAACATCATTTAGATATCATTTCCTGTGAAGCATGTCGGTCACACATAACAAAGTATAACACTCAATTTAGGAATAAATTTCATAATGGAAGAAGAAATAAAATACATTTTAATCATACAAGTAATAAAACAATACAGATAATAAAAAAACAAAGAGATAATACAAATAACTGAGTAAATAATAGTTAATTTTACAAATAGATATGACTTGATTAACACCAACATAAGTACCCCATTATTTACATCCTATACCATTAAATACTTTTAAATTGATGACCTATGCCACTGTTATAAAAGTTTTCCTTTTTTATGATATTTTTCACTAAATAATAGATCTATTTCTATTATTTCATCACAATGAAAATTTCTTTACCAATCAATTTGTTATGGATAATATCAATATGAAGGTGACCTTAATCAAGGACATTGACCACTATGCTGACCCAAGAAATAGATAATGATAAAACTTCTAAAAAACATCACTAGATACTGAAACACTGTTTCAGATAGGTCAAGTGCTTAAAATACAAAGTCAAATGTAAGAAAGCATACGACACTTTAAAGTTCTGAATCAACCACTGTCATAAAAAGTGTATAAAGAAGTGTTATATTAACATGAAAATTCTCTACTTCACTGAGATAAAAAGCTGAATTTAGTGAAATGGATACTGATGAATAGTAACATTTCTGACATGAACCTCATGTAGGTGAATGACTTAATGCAGACATGTCAAGCCAACAAAATCACACGCATGTCAGGAAGGCAAACACACAGACATGTCAGGCAGACAGACACGCAAGCATTTCAGGCTGGCAGACCTACAGACATGTCAGGCTGACAGACACACAGGCATGTCACATAGAAAGACACACAGACATGTCAATATGGCAGACACAGAAATCTCAGGCAGGTACACACACAGACATATCAAGCTGGCCAACACACAGATATCAAGCTGGTAGACACAAAGACATGTCAAGCTGGCAGACACACAGACATGTCAGGCTGGCAGACACAGACATGTCAGGCTGGCAGACACACAGATATGCCAGGATGACAGACACACAGGCATATCAGGCTGGCATACACACAGACATGTCAGGCTGGCAGACAGACACTACATCTAAAGCACCATAAAATCACAATACTATCACAGAAGCTGCTAGTCTGTACCTCAAGCTGAGGATGTTATCATCAGGTAATGCTGTGACATGTTGTCTGTTATCATCAGGTAATGCTGTGACATGTCTGTATTATTAAAACATTCCGGACATTAATGAGTATATGTACTTGATGTGACAGTATGCCCATACATATTTCATTCATTACAAAAATTATTATAATATCTACAATGACAAATTATCTTACTTTATCATATCTCAATTTTTTTTTTAATTAAATAACAGATACAATGTAAATTGTTCATTAATTACCTGTGGTCAATGTTACCTTAAGCAGAGAAGAATTAATTTGTTATTTGATAAGTACTGCTTTTAAAATAACAACAGTAATTTAATACTGATACAAAGCTAGATTTTAGTCAGGAATAATTGGATATCATCTAGAATGACTCATAATCATTCTGGATATACAATTCCACAATCAAAAGCATGAGGAAGTTCTCTGCCAAAGTAAAGGGCATAGTGGCAATAATCATGTTATTTCTAGATAAAATAATTGTACTGTTCATCCTTCATTCCTGATTCACTTTTTCCATATGGGTACTGTGTACAATGTATTGCATCTAGTCTAAAGCACAGATCTACATGTCAGCTGTATTGATATGTCAATGTTAATCTTCACATTCATTAATGATGAAGTGATACACAAACGCTGCTCTCTTCATTTCTTCTTCTTTTGCTACAGAACGTGTACGCTGTGTAGTCAGAGCAGGTTGTGTTGGAGATCGAAGGAGGACTTCACCAAAAATAGAAGCTGTAAATTACAAATAAAATCATGTATGAACAAGATCTAAATCCCTTATGTTGAGAATGACTCACAAGATCTAAAATGTCCTCTTCCTGCTCCTGTTGGAATTTAACATCACACACACCTATACACAAGATACACACACAGACATAAGACAGACAGACACAAAGACATAAAACACACACACATACAGACATAAGCCACACAGACACACATATATAAGACAGATATGCACACAAGCAACAGACACAAGACATACACACAGACATAAGACAGACACACAGACATAAGATAAACACACAGTCACACAGTTACAGACAGACACACAGACATAAGACAGACACACAGTCATACAGTTACAGACAGACACACAGACATAAGACAGACACACAGTCACACAGTTACAGGCAGACACACAGACAAAGTGATCATAAGGTGCTTCTATGATACACAAATAACACAAAAGTGTCACTAAAGAAAATCTCCAAACATCCATTGAAATACTTTAATTATCAGAATTTTTCATCTGTTCATTGTACTAGTGTTATAATAAGTAATAGCTCTTATATGTTCATTTGTTTTCTTTAAGGTATCCATAAGCATTTACTTCTCATCACAGATAGCTGATACAACATACAAAACAGTTCCCCTTGTTTCTCTTGCATTGTGCAAGTCCATAAATAAAATAACAGGATGTCAAAATAATGAGTGCCTCACGAGTATGATATCCTTATTGATGTTTAATTTTCCTCACAGTCTGGATATAATCCAATGTGAAGCAACATTTTCTGTAACATCATATGTTGGCTGACAGTGAGTTATCGCGAGTCTGGGGAAGCACGTAACAAAGACATATAGTATAAGGTGGCTTACCTAAAAACTGTACATCCAGATTATTATGGTCAGCATTCGAGAGCAACTCTCGCAGAAACGCACAAAGATACAGAAACACATTTTTGTGACACTCAGGAATTTGTGAAAGCACCTAAAAAAGTTCAAAAGGAACAGTAATGTATGTGTGTGTAATCTCCATAGAAAAAAAACCCCACAGATTTCATGGTCATAACAAAGAACAATACAATAATTATTAAAATTCATACTTTTATTTCATTCAACATCAATGTGGATCTTACAATAGTAATTTTAGGGAAAAATTCCCCAACAATTCTCAAAACAAGTAAAATGAAGATAAATTTCTCTATTGTGGGTAAAACTTAACTTACTTCACAGGTAAAAAGAATACACAAATTCTGACATCTATAGGACTACATTTTTATTTCATGAACAAGTTTATAAGGTTGTAAACATTCTTCAACTTAAATTATTTAAATGTCATCCAAGAAATTGAATTTCAAACCATGATATCTCTATTACACATTACTGTTTATACAACACATAGTTGTCAGAATCCCCCTATACATTACTGTTTATACAACATATAGTTGTTAGAATGCCCCTATACATTACTGTTTATACAATGCATAGTTGTTAGAATGCCCCTATACATTATGCACTTACTTGTTTACACAGCGTACAGTTGATTAATGCTCTTCTATGTAATGTAATTAATTACACTGTGTATAACTGTTAAAATGCTTAACTAATGTACTTACTTGCTTACACAGCATACAGTTTGAATGCCACTCTATGTAATGTACCTACATACTTACATAGCATATAGCTGTTAGAATGCTGGTCTATGTAATGTTTTTACAGATAGGTGCAGTCCTAACATAACATGCACGTTAACGCAATAAGCGGTCACGAGGACTGCTTAAGCACACGTGCTAGGACTGCTTGACCAGACGCACGTGCGCTCCTCGCGTTAATGCGGGATGAAATTTGCATTGACGCAATTTATTCCCACGTACGCTCGGTCCAGTCGCACGTTCACATGCCTACATTTATAATTATCTATACAATGTACGGATGGAGGAAATAAAAGGGATCTAATTAAATTACCACAAATGTCGCCATATATACATGTATTAAATGTAATGTTAAAATGACACCCCGCATTAAGGTTTTCATATGTAATATAATAATGGAATAGCCGCATAGACATGCACTAAGGTATTTGTGAAAAACTTTGTCAGTTTATACTATAAAGAACCTAGGATTATTACATTCTAATTCTAATTTACTTATTTATTTTTAATAACTTAAATTGTGTATTTATTTCTTATCTATTTATTTATTTATAGTTTATTTATGTATTTATTCTTATTTATGTATCTATTATTATTTTTTTTTAATTTAGCTAGTTTTCATAATACAAGAATATCGTGATTATCATCATTATTATCATTGTTACTAATTTTATTATTATTATTATTATTATTATTATTATTATTATTATTATTATCTTGAAATACGAATAAATTTCCTTATATATTCAATGTTCGGAAATTGTGTTCAATATTTTTGAAATTCATCCCTTAACTGGTAAGGGTTTTATTTCATTCTAAATATTTACTTATATGTACACAGTAATATGTTTTTATGTTTAAATATACCATGTATATATCGATTCTTCTTCAAATCCTTCTCTATGTACATGTTAATATAAGTTTTAAGTTGTAAGCAAGCGAACATGGCTGTCCAGCACATTCACGCAGCAACCAAGCGTGTGAACTCGGCAGTCAAGCACATTAACGCGGACTACAAAAATTCACGATGAAATCTGCATTAACGCAACGACTGCTGAGCACATGCAGAAAGCAAACTTCACATTAACATGACGTTAACATAATGTTATGTTAGGACTGCACCTCATTGTAATTACTTACATAGCATATAGCTGTTAGAATGCTGGTCTATGTAATGTACTTAGTTGCTTACATAGTATATAGCTGTCAGAATGCTGGTCCATGTAATGTACTTAGTTGCTTACATAGCATATAGCTGTTAGAATGCTGGTCTATGTAATGTACTTAGTTGCTTACATAGTATATAGCTGTTAGAATGATGGTCCATGTAATGTACTTAGTTACTTACATAGCATACAGCTGTTAGAATGTTGGTCCATGTAATGTACTTAGTTACTTACATAGCATATAGCTGTTAGAATGCTGGTCTATGTTATGTACTTAGTTACTTACATAGCATATAGCTGTTAGAATGATGGTCCATGTAGTGTACTTAGTTACTTACATAGCATATAGCTGTTAGAATGCTGGTCTATGTAATGTACTTAGTTGCTTACATAGCATATAGCTGTTAGAATGCTGGTCTATGTAATGTACTTAGAATGCTGGTCCATGTAATGTACTTAGTTACTTACATAGCATATAGCTGTTAGAATGCTGGTCTATAGCTGTTAGAATGCTGGTCTATGTAATGTACTTAGTTACTTACATAGCATATAGCTGTTAGAATGCTGGTCTATGTAATGTACTTAGTTACTTACATAGCATATAGCTGTTAGAATGCTGGTCTATGTAATGTACTTAGTTACTTACATAGCATACGGCTGTTAGAATGCTGGTCTATGTAATGTACTTAGTTACTTACATAGCATACAGCTGTTAGAATGCTGGTCTATGTAATGTACTTAGTTACTTACATAGCATATAGCCGTTAGAATGCTGGTCTATGTAATGTACTTAGTTACTTACATAGCATATAGCCGTTAGAATGCTGGTCTATGTAATGTACTTAGTTACTTACATAGCATATAGCCGTTAGAATGCTGGTCTATGTAATGTACTTAGTTACTTACATAGCATATAGCTGTTAGAATGCTGGTCTATGTAATGTACTTAGTTACTTACATAGCATACAGTTGTTAGAATGCTGGTCTATGTAATGTACTTACGGTAGTTAAAAAGTATATAGTTGTTAGAACGCTATTTTATGCAATGTACTTACTTGCTTACAGTGTATAGTTGTGAAAATGCTATTCTATCTTATGTACTCACTTTTCTATATAGTTTATAGTTGTTAGAATGCTATTCTATATAATGTACTTACTTGTTTACACAGGGTATATTTGTTAAAATGCTATTTTATACAATTTTTGTATTTGTTTGCATAAGATATAGTTGTTAGAATGCTATTTTATACTATTTACTTATTTGTTTACATAGGGTATAGTTGTTAGAATGCTATTTTATACAACGTACTTACTTGTTTACACAGGGTATAATTGTTAGAATTCTCCAGACATCTCTGGTACACACTATATGGTATGACTGGTTCAGGCAGAGACTCCAGAAACAGGAGTAATGCTTCAGCAGTGGAATGTATACTACCAGCTAAAGGTCTCAGTCAAGAAATTTTCATAAAAACTTTATTACAGTCAATGGGACATAAATTGAATGGTCAAGCAGTATTGTACAATATGCAGCCAAGGGTCCCAAGTTTAATGTCATATAAGGTAAAAACAGATGAACATGAGGCGGACATTTTTATTTTAAGATCAGCATATGTACTATGCTATTAAACTTCCTTTTCACAATCACTTACCGGTACCTTGAACATCAAAATTAAATAGATGTATAGATATTTCATCAAAATTGGTCAATTTCAATCAAAACTTTGAAATTTTGCATAATAATCAATTTTCATTAGTCTTGAAAATATTAATCCAAAACAGAACAAAATATCTCTGAGAAATGTTACATGTTTCTTTTAAATTGATTACTAGTTATGAAAAACTTCGTATGTGTGTTTGACTGTAGTCAATAAGATTTGTCCAAAATACAAGAACACAGTTGTTCAGCTCCCCCCCCCCTTTTTTTTTATTACTGTATAACAATAATTTTTAACCAGACTTTACTTTTGGGATCATTTCCCTTTGGATATATTTGTGAGATACTATTTTCACAAGCAGCCATATATATGCTATGGTTAAACGGTGAAATCTAAGAGACCAAGGCTTTATTTTCACATGGAGTCATATTCATGAAATGATGCAAAATAAAGTTCTTGCAAATAAGTCTTAATCAATAAAGTCTTTGAAAATAAAGTCCTCACAACTAAAACCTTTACAAATCAAGTCCTCATAAATGAAAATAAAGTTATTACAAACAAAGTCATTGCAAATAAAGTCCTAGAGAATAAAGTTATGGCAAAAAAACTCCTCGCAATAAAAACACAGTCCTTGCAAATAAAGCCCTTGAGAATTAAACCCTCATAAATGATGTGCAAATTTAAAAAACCTCTTGCAAATGACGCCCTCAAGAAAAAAATCCTTGAAAATAAAGTCCATGAGGATAAAGTCCTTGCATATAAAATCATTCCAAACAAGAATATCAGTAAAACTGATGGATGCTCTCCGAACAGCAGTTATACTTATAATGAAAAAAATTCATGACTCAATTCATATACAAAAAATCAGTAAACCTGATGAATGCTCCAAGAAGCACGGCAATAATGAAGGAAATGAATGACTCAGTATAAAGGAAATCATTGTATTAATTGATGACGATTTCAAATATCAATGTATCATATGGATATCCAATTGAGTCAACTGTAGAACAACAAGTGATCACAGTATCTTAACTAAAATCAGCAAGCTTGACCTTGATTAGTTATGAAAAAAAACTATTTATCATGACCTTGACCTTTAAGAAGTGATCTAGAGCAATCTGATTGAAACCATATCTTTATTCCGCTCCTCTATTTGTCCCATTGCGGATAAAGATCTGGCGAAACTCCGTAAGGGGTCATGTTCTGGTGAACTCTGATTTTCAGCCAATCAGTAAATCAGCTACAAATTCCTAGGAATGAAATTAACATTCACAGCGTGCATGACCCACAAGGTAGTTTTTGAACTGTGTTTGTTACATATTGAGTCACTATCACGTGCCTAGCTGCGTCATTGATTGGCTATGGGAAATAACGGTTTCGGAGGCTGAAACGTCAGAATTCACCAGAACATGACCACTTACAGAGTTTCGCCAGATCTTTATCTGCAGTGGGACAAATTGAGAAGCGGAATAAAGATATGGTTATGACCAGATTGGATCTTGAGTGACCTTTGTCCAAAAACCCTTAACCTAAATAACATTTTGGTGAAGTCTGATCAAATTTTAATGAAAGATGTAGGAGATATAAGTCCTTCACAGTATTTTAAGTTATAACTAATAAATGACCTTGACCTTTCAGAAATATCCTTGAGGGACCTTTGTCCAAAAGCCCTTAATCTAAATAAAATTCTAGTGAAGTATGATCAAATTCTGATGAAAAGTGTAGGAGGTATTAGTACTTCATAGTATTTGAAGTCATAGTTAATAAGTGACCTTGACCTTTCAGAAATGACCTTGAGTGGCCTTTGTCCGAAAGCTTTTAACCTAAATAACATTTTAGTGAAGTATGATCAAATTCTGATGAAAGTTGTAGGAGATATAAGTACTTCATGGTATTTTAAGTCATAGTTAATAAGTGACCTTGACCTTAGAGAAATGACCTTGAGTGACTTTTGCCGCAGAGCTCTTACCCTAAATAATATTTTGGTGAAATATAATCAAATTCTGATGAAAGGTATAGGAGATATGAGCTCAGATGGACAGCGACTATTGGGTATTTTCATTATTCAGAGTTATTTCCCATATGAGTGGGTATCTGACATCAAACACTGTGACGTCATACAATTTCTATATCATTTCTCATAATTTTATGCCGGTTTCCATAGAAATGATTGACGTCACAATGGTTTGACGTTAAATACCCACTCAAATGGGAAATAACTTTGTATAATGAAAAGACCCAACATGCTCCCTTGAAATTTTTCCTCACAAAGTCCTCGTAAATAAAGTCCTCACACATAAAGTCCATGCAATTAAAAATAAAGTCCTTGTAAATAAGGTCCTTGAGAATAAAGTCCTCACAAATGAAATCCTCGAGGTTAAAGCCTTTGCAAATAAAATCCTCACAAATAAAGTTCTTGCAAATAAAAAAAATTTGTACAGTAAATATAGGATAGGCACTTTTAATTTACAATTATGAAAAAAAAAGATTGCTTTATCTGATACAAAAAGAAAGACCAGATTCTAAAAAAAACTATATATACAATGCAAAACAAAATTGGAATCTGCATGCAAAAGAAGAAAGGAATTACAATTAAATCTTTTTCTTGAGATTGGATTTTTTTAAGATCATTAATAAGTCTGAACAGAGTATGAAAAATTCCTAACAAACTGTTTCATCCTTGGCTTGAATCTACAATAGTTCTTCATAGGGCAAGGGGAATTCCTAACAAGACATCAATAATATTAGAGTGTCTGAATTAGTCTTAATATTTATGGCCAGCAAACAAGTGAAGAAGGTAGGGTGCAAAGACTCTCATAGCTAAATCATATCACTGTCATCATAAACAGCATCAAAGCACATCATGAATTTGACTCAGACTGCTTTAATTGGGGGTATAATGTGTAGATAGCAAAAACAAACTTTCACTAATGGCCTCTCATAACCATCAAAGGCAAGGGAAAATGTGATATATTGATTGATAAAATATTCTCATGCCAAGCTATGTTATTCCAAGAAAGTTGAGACATTTTGGCAGAGTGTAGCATTGTTTGAATGGTAATTGGAGGTCCAAGATCCCTCAAATGTTTTTTAGTTTCCTTATTGATTAGATCCAGAACTTTGATTTATAAGTCTAATACTTTGATGTCTGAAATTAAAGTTCTTGTTTCAGCGCTTTTAATTGTTGTCAATACAACACATAAACCAAAAGAGTAGAATGGTTTATTTGTGTGAAAAGATATTGAATTTCAATTAGGAATCTAGTGGGCTCTTTTCATCTAAGGCAGAGTGTGATAATTTGTCCAGAAATTGATCTCCTCTGTTTCACAGTGTGATTACTCCTTTGGATCGGATTTCAATCAAATTCAAAATTAGAGTTGTGTGGAAGAACAATACTTTATTCTCCCTGTTGCTATGCGCAATCTGTTGTGAATATACAACTCAAATAAAACATACTATTTACAGAAGAGAAAAAACTTTGATTTCATCTTCATGTAAATAAGTGAAATTTCATATTTCAGAAAACAAATACCTAAAGTGCAAAAAAGCGCAGAAAAGGGGAACTGAAAAATCTCAAGTATGAGTAGAAAGCTGCAGATATTGCTATCATAGCTTGCATCAATGATAATATAAGTGATTTAATAATTCAGTAATCTACTCTACAAACATAAAATCCCCCTAAACTTCTTTTCAGAATAGAATTTACCATAAAGAGAATCAATTGCATCATGGGAAAATGTCAACAGATGATATGTATGGAAGAAGAGTAAGTAAATATCTGAATGAATATATATATTTCTTTGGAGACCAATTTATTGAATAGAATCTCTAGTCTAGCTCAATAAAAGGTACAGCCACAGATGACACTGCAGTTGCTACAAGTACAAAGGTCATGCACAAAGTAACAACTAACTCATTGATTCTGTACTTCGGAAGCATACTCTTTATCAGAAAAGTGAAGCGAACATAAATTTAGATACATTTTGTTTATAATCCTTCAAATGAACGAAATAAAGCTTAAGAAAACAAATCTTCAATTCAAGTTTGTTAAAACTTCAAAAAGAACTAGAATTGTCCTAACAGGACAAATACCCCCTGTGCCAACAAAATTTGAAGTAGGGCAAAGACAAAGGTAATGGTCACGTTTGTAGTATGAAGGCCCCCATCTCTTTTGGTTCAAAAGTTATGGCCAAGATTATTATTCAAAAGCAGATCAAATGTCAAGGTCAAGGTCACAGGGTAAAAAATATTGGTACCGACAGACAGGTTTTGACCCAAGGAATACACAGGTGTAGTATGAAGGCCCCATCTCTTTTGGTTCAAAAGTTATGGCTAAGGTTAAAGTTTTTCAATAGTAGGTCAAACATCAAGGTCACAGGGTCAAAAATTTAGGTACTGACAGACAAGTCTTGCCACAAGGAATACACATGTGTAGTATGAAGACCTCATCTCTTTTGGTTCAAAAGTTATGGCTAAGGTTAAAGTTTTCCAAAAGTAGATCAAACGTCAAGGTCAAGGACACAGGTTCAAAAATTTTGGTATCGATGGAAAGGTCTTGCCACAAGGAATACACACGTGAAGTATGAAGGCCCCATCTCTTTTGGTTCAAAAGTTATGACCAAAATTAAAGTTTTCTGGACAGTCAGACAAGGTGATTCCAATATACCATCCCGCCCAAACTTTATTTGGGGGGGGGGGGGTTATAATAAAACAAAATTGAGTTTTGAAATAAGAAACAAGAGGCCCAAGTGGGCCTATATCGCTCACCTGAGTACCTAGATTATCAGTCATGAATGAAGGAAGAATTCATTTATTTTTGCATTAATGTGACTAAGTCAACACAGATGTTGAAAATATGTCAAATTTTATTTCAGGCTAGAATAAAAAACAACACTTTTTTGCACATCCATTCAGGTGATTTTGATATTAAGCATTTCCTTTGTCTCTGCAAGAAGTCATTCAGGGCAACAAGTTAGTCATTTTCTTTAGGTGGGGCCTTTTGTTGACTGATTTCAAGTCTGGGTCTTGAACAACAATTGTTTCAAATATTGTCCAGATCTAACTTAAAATTGACTAATTTCATGTGTTGAGTGTTGAGAAACATCTAAAAACTTATTTAGATGTGTAAAGAAATGAAAAAAAAATTTTGACCACAGCTGGATTTGAACCGCTACTCTCCATATTTCAATTACCAAGTGGTATATGTACTATTGTGAGAACTGCTTTTTAGACATGGTGGCATTATCTGTTAACTAATTTGGATGAAATTTACCAAATTGATAGAGGACTTTTAGTACTTCATGTATTCCATGTTTCATTAAACTCTTTCATGTGGTATAACAGCAGAAGTGAAAAATGTGATTGAATTGTTCCTATACACCCTCATTTGGAAGTCTTTTTTTTCTGCATTGAATCACCAAGTCCAAAGAAATGTCGAAAAAAATTCTAAAATTTGATTTTGGAAGGGAACCAAAATGACAATACATCTTCACTCATCCCTCTAGATCATTTCTATGCATTCTGTTTGTCTCTGTATACAGCCCGTATGAAAAAGAATATTGTTAAACGAGGGAACTCTTTTGTGACCTACTCTTGACTATGGTGGCGCCACCTGTAAAGAGGTCTGGACGAAAACAACAGAATTTGAAGAGGATCATAAGTGACTTATTTCTACCAAGATTTATTAAAATCCTTCAAACAATTTTGTAGAAAAAGTTGAAAATGTGAAAAATGGCCAAACCCCCCTTTTTTTTTGGAAGTCTTAAACGTAAAATTCCTAATTCCAAATGTTGAGTGTTGAGAAACATCTAAAAACTTATTTAGATGTGTAAAAAAAAAAAAAAAAATTTTTTTGACCACAGCTGGATTTGAACCGCTACTCTCCATATTTCAATTACTAAGTGGTATATGTACCATTGTGAGACCTACTTTTAGACATGGTGGCATTATCTGTTAACCAATTTGGATGATCCGCACAAAAAACAAAACCTTTGAAAAGGACTATGAGTACTTGCATCCTACCCAGTTTTATCACAATCCTTCAAGTTGTTCTGTAGATCAAGTTGAAGATATGAAAAATTGTCCCCCCCCCCCCCCCCCTTTTCTTGGAAGTCTTAAAAAATTCATAGAAAATTAAAAAATCGAGATATTGAAAAAATTCCTTCGCACCAGCATTCCTTACCATAGAAATGATTAAATGAAACCAAATGAATGCATCAATGTTTACTAAAAGAAAATAATAACTCTTTAATGCATTAAAATAACAAAGTCCAAAATAAAAATGAAAAAAACGTCAAAAATTTGATTTCGGAATGGAACCAAAAATATCAACACTTCTTCCCATATGCCTCTAAATCATTCCTATGCAGTCGGTTTGTCGCTGTATGCACCCGATCTGAATAAGAAGTTTGTCAAAGGAGGGTACCCTCTGTGACCTACTTTTGTCTGTGGTGGTGCCACCTGTTCATGGATCCTGACAAAGATGACCACATTTGTCGGGGACCTTGAGTATTTGATGCATGCCAAGTTTCATTGAATTCCAGCAAGTGGTTCTGAAGAAAAAGTTCAAACTGTGAAATGTTTACACCAATTATCCCACCCCCCTTTTTCTTGAAAGTCTTAAAAAATTCATAAAAAATCCAAAACATAAAATATTGAAAAATTTCCTTCGCATTAGTATTTCTTACCATCAAAATGATCAAATTAAACCAAATTAATGCATCAATGTTTACTAAAAGAAAAAAATACTACTTTTCTGCATTAAAACTACCAAGTACAAAAAAACGTCAAAAAATCGGAAAAAATTTGATTTCGGAACGGAACCAAAAATAACAACACTTCTTCACACATCCCTCTAGATCATTCCTATGCATTCGGTTTGTCTCTGTATGCCCCCGGTCTGAAGAAGAAGTTTGTCAAAGGAGGGTACCCTCTTTGACCTACTTTTGCCTGTGGTGGCGCCACCTGTTGATGAATCCGGACGAAAAACAACAACACTTGTAGGGGACCATGAGTACTACATGCTTATCAAGTTTCATCAAATTCTGTTCAGTGGTTCTGGAGAAGAAGTCGAAAATGTTAAAAGTTAACGACGGACGACGGACGGTGATTGATCACAATAGCTCACTTGAGCCTTTGGCTCAGGTGAGCTAATAAAAAATATAAATATTAGATTTGCCAATTTGAAAATGGATACATCAGGGATATGTGGATAAAATACCTTTTACTGATGCATTGTCACTGTGGTTTTCACAACAATGTACCTTAGTGGACACTTATGAATCTCTGAAAATTAGAGGTGAGACCAGGTGCCCCGGGGAAGTAAGCATCTCCTGTTAGAGGTGAAATCAGGTGCCCAAAAGGAGTAAGCATTTCCTATCAGAGTTGGGACCAGGTGTCTGGGAGATTAAGCATCTCCTGTCAGAAGCGAGACTAGACGCCTGGGAGGAGTAAGTGTCTACCTGTCAGAGGTGAGACCAGGTGCCTAGATGGAGTAAGCATCTCCTGTCAGAGTTGAGACAAAATGTCTGGGAGGCAGGGTTAAGCATCTCCTGTTTCAATACCCACACACATCAAGAATGCCAAAAACATAACCAACACTAAAATAATCCTCAAGCAATAAACACAGCTGACCTATTTATACCTGACAAGAAACACATCGACATAGTTTTACATCAGACAACAACCTGTTGTTTCAAATGCTCATTCTTAATAGAAAAAAACAGGACCTTCTTAACCCAACTCTTTTAATAGGTAAAAAAAATGGACTGAATAAAATAAAAAAAGAGAAATACATATAAAAAATTATCAGTACTCCATCTTCAGCTTCAGCTGCTATCTAAAATGGTATCAAAATACAATAGACAAAAGATGAGTATTAAATCTTATATCACCAGTAAGATTCATACAATATACAAAAAACATTGTGTCCTACTCATCAACAGTAATACTCATAAAAAAAGAAACAGCTAAAGTAGTAAGACCAGATTACAAAGCAGAAACCTAAACATTGTAAACCTTGCCTGTATATCATAATAGTGAGAACAATGTATAGGATTGGCTGGTATTGCTGAATAGTGTTTAATGTTGATTTCAATAATTTTTCAGTTATATCCTGACATGGAAGAAGGATGTAAACAGTCTCTTAAAAATAGTGGTGCAATTCGGAAATCAAGCCCGGGTCGTTGGCACCACAAGCCAAGTCCTTTACCACTACACCAAGCCAACCCCTACAATGTATGGGGAAACATATGAATCTATCTGTATTCACTGGAACCAAAGTCAAGTTCATCAAATTTTGCGTCAGTCTGAGGGAACTTACCAATATCTACAAACCGCCAAAGCTCATTGTAATGTAGTATTTATGGTAGCAAAAGATGAAGTAAAATGCAAAATCAGTCTGTGTTCACTAAAGCATTAAAACAAGGTCATCAAATTTTATGTCGGTTAGAAAGAATTTATCAACACCTATGAACCATCCAAATTTGACAAAAGTATCATGAATGGTACATATGAGATCTAGCTAAATGCAAATTGTTGAAACCGGACAAATGGATAGACAGACAGAGAGGTGGATGGACAGACAGATGGACAGACAGATGGACAGACAGATGGACATCTCCAATCTATATACTGGACTTGCTTTGCAATTCTGTCAATGATTTAACTCAGAAATGAAGGATACGAATGACATCAGGTACTCCTAGATCTAAGCAGTCCCTTATTGCTTGCATTTCTTTATGAAGACCTGGTTGTTGGAACAAGTCATCCTACAAAGACCAATCTCAGTCTAATCAAATCAAGCTCAGATTTCGAAGATTTATGAATTTAAATATTTACATATGAAATTGAACTTACTATCATCTAAATCATACAGATTGCCTGCCAGAAAATCAGGTTTTTTCGTAAAACTTCTTGAGTTATTCTTGACTTATTGTCAGACATTTTGCTGGAAAGGGTACTGGATTGCTTGTGCCACAAGTAAGCAAAACTTTCTAGGCAACTAGAAATGTTATGGATTTGTTGATAGACAAAACAGGAAGTATTCAAAACTTGGAACAATTCTGTATGTACCTTACTTTAGCTGGATTCATATTTTAATCCTGTTAACACCATCCTTTGCAAGTTACTTGCTGATTTTGATAATAGTATACTACAGAACTCTTCGTCTTGAATCGGTTGCACAAAATAATTGCATGATTGTACTGTATCTCAAATTTTTCTTAACATCAAAGGAGTAAAGATTGACAAGTGAAGAACAATTTCACTCCTGTTTCTTAAAAAATAGAACAACAATTAGACAACACTATTGCCAATAACAAAAAGATTACCTTATGTTTTCCAAATTTCCATATATGGTCTACTAATCTCCATATCTCTTTTGGTACAGTGTAAAATCGACCTCCCTGAGTGATATCTCTCTTTAGAAGGCTACCTGGCTTCTCCTGCATCAAAAAAGTAAAGTACCGATATAAGATAAGTACTTTGTAACTAGAGTCAAATTCAAGAATCTTAATTTTGATTATGTAATCTATAAGCATGTTCTTCCAGCCATTCCACATCTGTACAAGGAATATGAGAGCTGTAGGTTGTAAACCAAAGTGTTGACAGATGGACAAAATGATAGACAACACGATTCCTCTAGGACTACCACATGAAAATGAGGCCATAATAAGTTGTACTGATGAAGTAGACTTCTCAAGCTGAAATTAACACCTAAAAGCATGTTCAAACAACTCAGAACAAGACCCTTCTATACCTCTACCATAAAAGGTTATTCTATGACTAGGCCTAGTACTTTTAGCAGTAAGATGGTTGATAAATGTTGAGAACTATACTCACAATTTCTATTAACTGTGCTACAGGGACTTCTCTTATTGGTCCATGCATTTGTACCAATGCCTCCACAGAGCAGCCAAAACTGCTGGGAATAAAAGTACCATTCACAGTGATGTAAACTAGTTAAGGAGTACAATAAGATGGCTTTATTAATGATATAGGTATTTACAAAAACTTCTAAAAAACATCTGTTGCCTGCATAGATGAATGGATGGATAAACAGGCAGAAAGACAGGTGGATGGGCAGTTGGTCTGCAGAAAGACAGGTAGATGGGCAGTTGGTCAGTCAGAAAGACAAGTGAATGATAAGTTGGTCAGGCAGAAAGACAAATGGATGGGCAGTTGGTCAGGCAGAAAGACAGGTGGATGGGCAGCTGGTCAGTCACACAAATAGTAAGATAAATATTCTCCATATGTGTTGTTATGCCTATCAGTAAAAAAAATAATATTAACCAAACCATAAAATGCATGTAGATGTATATATAAGCCATAACTTCATTCCTAAGATATCATAATTATAGACAACACATACAGAAAAAACTATTAAAGTATACCTAAATATATATACATGTGTGTATATATATATATATATATATATATATATATATACATAAATAGAGAAAATGAGAAATTTAATTTATTCATTATATGTTTTATATATACATATACATATACATATACATATATATATGTACAGTAAAACTTCAATATCTCGACATCAGATATCTAGACTAACAGGTTATCTCGACATAAACTGCCGGTCCTGACTGTTTTATCAATAAAATGATGAAATTCACCTCAGATGTCTCGACATACGATATGTCGACTACCATGCTTATCTCAACATAATTTTTTAGTCCCCATGTCACGACATTGGCTTCTACAGGTGACCGCGCATTAATTGGTTTATTGATCTTACTGCTGTACACGCTGGTCTTAATTATTCAACCGTTACAGCCCACGTGTCAACAGCTTGGCTTTTTAACTTAAGTGTGTTAATGATGATGATGATGATTCTTGTTAAAATTTCATCTAATGATGAAATTAGTAATGTTGATAACAAATGATACTAATTAAAATTTCACCTAATGATAATATAGTAATTTAGAGACATTACATCAGCTATCACATGTAAACATTTTAAAGGGCGTTTATTCTCGAACTTTCTTAAAATCTCCTCACCCTACGTCTCCGGGCGTTTCCCGCCCAAACTTTCAGGTAAAATCAAATGCTGGTCAGGTAAAGCGTAAGTTAAAAGTCAGTTCTATTAAGACTAAGTATGAAGCCATCACTGAAGTAGAGAAAGGTTTGTTAAGTAAGGCAGCCATATTGAAGAAGTTCGAGGTTCCTCACAACACACTGTCTACATGGTTTAAGCTACTAGGGGAATAACTTTGTATCCAGCTAAAACAAAGTATAATAGGAAAGTATGGTGACAAATATCAATTAACCTTCAAATTTGGATATCTCGACCTACTGCTATCTAGACATATTTTTCTCGGTCCGTACAATGTTGAGATAAAAAAGTTTTATTGTATATATATATATATATATATTTATATATATATATATATATATATATATATATATATATATATATATATATATATATATATATATATATATATGTAAAAGCACAAAAAAGGAAATTGTAACAACATTCACTATTCATAAGTATCGGATCAACCTCAATGAAGGTTTATGTAAATCGCTGGAGAAAAAGGGGTCAATATAAAAGCACAGGTAAGCGATAACGATACTAAAACAATTAAAAAATTTTGCCAAATTTTCGAAGCAATCTGCTTCTTCTTCAGGACACACACAAACACTCACACAAATATAAAGACATGAAAAGAAAGATAGAAAATATATACAAAGCACTAGTCTAATAAAAACTGGTTTCTTTAATTGGCTACATATTGAGCTATATATATGTATATATATATATATATATATAGATGTATATACATGTATACATAAAACACTAACAAATAAATTATACAAAAATTAAAAATTTCTTTAAAAAAATTAAAATGCATGACTAAATAAATAATGAGTAGGATGTGAAAGAAAGTCAAGAGGAGGTTGCAATGTGGACGATCAAGACAAACAGAAGGTAGGTGTCTATAGGTGCCACTTTACGGGAAAAAAAGGAAAAAACAGAATAAAACTAGAGAGACAGGAAGAGAAAATTCCATATTAAATGCCTAGTATCAAATCATACAACAAATTAACATTGAAAGGATATGAAGAAGTCCTTTCCTTCGTGTAGATGAAGCACCAGAATATCGTCTATCATATCAGTGTTACTGTTCAAGTTGGCTATTGAACTCTTCTCTACATAGACCTCCAACTGGACCTGACAACTCGACCCTGTAATATATTCCAATTATATCAATACATTCACTGACTTTCAATGACATTAAAGACAAACCTTTGGAGTATACTCTTATTCTAAATCTGAAACAATGTAACCATGGCATGGTTTGAAACACTGTACTAAATGAAACAAAATTCACTCTTAGCAAATCCTTTTTTTAATGAAAATCTATCAGCTGGAAGTGGGGAGGGGGGGGGGAGAATTTCTGACCCTGTCCTTTGATTGAAAATACAATGTCAAGGTAAATTATTCCTCATATGTCAGACATAGACCTATCATGTCTAAATGAACAGACACATTACTATGAAGTGATCAACAACAGTCTTTTGTGTATCTAAAACAAACCTTTCCTGAAACAGGTCCCTTATATCATGTAACTGTCTAATCACTTAGTATCAATGTGTTACCACTAATATCAAATACAGACCAGCAAAGGCAAAAGGACATCTCATTACTTTAGTAACCAAAGTACATTAAGATAATTAAATATACATATGTTTAATAGCAGTACCTGGTAAAATGACCGATTTAAATGGTGTCACTTTCAGCCAAGGTTTGCAGTAGCTGGACTCATCAAGCTTCTTAATAAATTCAAACTTAACAGGAACCTATAAGAATGAAAATTTAATTAATTCTTATACCGTTTTATAAGATCATGTCACTGAGAAATGACACATCAGGCCCTTGTATTTGCTAGTGATGTAAATAAGATAAATAACTAGAGCAGACCTAATAGACACATACTCCCATGGCAGTTAAGTCATAAACAACAAGTTTGGACATAAGCTCACTATTGCCCTGACCATAGAGAAATGACCTTGGATGAAGATCATGACAGGTCGTTGTGCAGTGGTTAACAACTGTGTGAAGTTGAAGCAGATCTATAAAATAGCTATAGTTTTGTGAACCAGACAATATTTTTGGTCTTTAGTTACTGTGACCTCTTACCTTGTGACCATCGGTCAAGGTGATTATATATCGTATGTATCATATGTCATATGTGACAATTGCATGAAGTGTCAAGTAGAACAATAGCATGTATCTGTAGAATTTTTCATAAGACTAAGTAGTTTTTAAAATTTTGAAGACTTATTGCTGATGCGCATATATATACTTCTGTCAATATACATACTACGGTCCAAACACATGCGGGGATAATCATGGGCTGTGAAACTGAGAAATTCTCTCACAGCATTTACAATTCTCTAATAGAAATTCAACATTTTGTAAATTCTCTTATTGAAAATGGTCAAAAACCAAAGTTTCTCTCATAATAAAAAAGGGCAGAATTTACCCTGCACGTGAACACATTTCTATCCATACACACATACAAACACTTCTGTCAAATCACAAACATACATTTGTATGCTATCACTACTGTTTTGAACCAAACATACCTGTCCTACATTTTCCACTGTAAGTGTTTGTTCTTGAGGTTCTATGAACTTGACATCTTTGAATGTGAACTGAAAAATATACCTCTAATGTAACTTGTATTTGAAACTTACATAAAAATTTTTATAAGAATACATTACATTTAGATCTATAAGAAAACTTGGTTTGATAATACATTTAAAAGTATATTTACATTCCAACTGTGTTTCGCTTAAACGTTACTAACAAAACTGCAAAATAATTTTCAATAATGGTAATCAATTTTAGTAATTGCCTATCACTTGACTTAAAAGTACATCGCGTTAATATCGCATGCCAGGGAAGCCTGTTCTATTTCTAAAATGCCCTCACTTGACATATATTTGTTTTTTATGTACATTTTCGTGATGTAGATCAAACTACAAAATGTCGACTGTGAATGAACATTAAAATTAACATAATTCATGAAATAACATTTTAAAACCAGAGGTCAAGGACCCACTGAGGTACAAAATAGACAAAACGGAAAATATAACGTTAATATAAGGATTGTTTTCACATTTTTCTGTAGTATGAAAGCCCAATCTGTCTTGGTTCAAAACTTATGGCTAAGGTAAAAAATTTTCAAAAGTAGGTCATATGTCAAGGTCACAATGTCAAAAATTTTGATACAAACAGACAGGTCTTGCCACGAGGAATACACATGTGTAGTATGAAGTCCCCAACTCTTTTGTTTCGAAAGTTATGGCTAAGGTTAAAGTTATCTAAAAGTAGGTCAAACATCAAGGTCAAGGTCATGGAGTCAAAAATTTAGATACCAACAGAAAGGTCTTGCCACAAGGAATATACATGTATAGTATGATGGCCCCATCTCTTTTAGTTCAAAAGTTATGGCCAAGGTTAAAGTTTTCTGGACAGACAGAATGACATATGGACAGACAGACAAGGTGATTCCAATATACCCCCCTTGTTTGGGTTGGGGGGGGGAGGGTATAAATATTATCTCCCTCCAAAGTATAAGGAAGAAGTTATGGCCCAGACAAGATTGATGGATAGACAGACAGACAGACTCCCAGGCTGATTCCTATATACCCTCCCCCAGACATTGTTTGCAGGGGTATAAAACAATCGTTAAACAAGTAAAATTTAGCCATTCTACATTTTTCAACTCTGAAAAGGTGGTACTACGGTTTCATCGATTACTTTTTCCCTAATGATATAGTACTTTTAACCTGTCACTTACCTCTGTTTTATCTAGTTTAACCTGAGGTAAATAATCATTCTCTAATCGATCCAATTTCTTCATTATATCTTCATAAACTTTCTTCGATTTCTCCTCTTCAACGACTTTCACCTGTTATAAAACATAAATATTTATTTCTTTTCTATTCTGTAGACTTAACATTTTGATATACAGACTGTTATTGATACTAATTTCCAAATCTTTTAAAGTATTCATAAAAAGTTCAGTTCTTTATCATTTCTTTCCTACAAATCTATAAAGTCTCCATATTACATGCAAATGTCATGCATCACTGTAATAAGGAAAGAATACTCTATACTGCCTTCTCATGACATATTCATGGACCATTATCACACAGTACTTCACAGTCCTGGGATCATTTTTTTTTATCACACTTAGGAAATAGAATAAAGAGGAAATGGAGGAAACAAGAACATCCTGTGTCACCTAATTTACATCACAAACAGGATGTTCTAATCCACACACATGTCACATTGATGATACCATTTCCTTATAGATCAATTCATATCTTTACATGATTTCAATTACTTTTATTACTTGTCACATCATCTACTTGTATTCAAAAGGAATGAAGTGAAAATATATTAGTGGTAACTCACACAAAAAGGGCACTGATTAAGTCTTACTCATTCAGCAGTGTATAAGAACTGATAAAAAATGGGTTATGATTACATATACAGTAAAGTCAATCCTGCATACCAACAAAGCAAAAACTTGTAAGAGATCGTTAAACAAAGGCAACTTTTATACAAATCAAAAAGTGACCTTTATGAAGAGGAGGCCTGTTAATAAAGGTGAGCATTATAATAGGTGGCCTAATAATAAAGGTGAGCGTTAGGGCAGGTGGCCTAATAATAAAGGTGAACATTACAACAGGTGGCTTGTTAATAAAGGTAAGCATAAGGACAGGTGGTTTGTTAATAAAGGTGAGCACTAGGACAGGTGACCTGTTAATAAAGGTGAGCATAAGGACAGGTGGTCTGTTAATAAAGATGAGCATTAGGACAGGTGGCCTGTTAGTCAAGATGAGCATTAGGACTGGTCTCAAAGTCTACCCTGTTCCCGATATGCTAAATTATGATAACGTGGATATAAATACATTGATGGGTATGTTTAGGAGACAGATGCATTTTACATCAATTCCTGTTTACATCACAAGCCTCTACTTTCAGTTTCCTGTATGAGACTACAGTTGTGTTAACTGAAGGACACATTCAGTATATTCATATTACATCATAAATGCGACATCATATCTGTACAACATCAATACTCCTTGCATGACATTCTCACCTGCACTTCAAACACAGCCGATACTGGTTTGTGGTCGCTGACTTTGAGATCTGGATGAGACCGGTACTGAAGCTGCTGTATACCAATTCCCTTGTAAAGAATCCTGTCACACCAGGCAGGAATACGGTTCTTCTCACTGTAACCAATCCAATCAGATGATAAAAAGAATGTATTCTGGATAGCAAAAACCAGTCTGGATTGCTTAGGGCAGTTCAAAGAGAGTGACTCCATAAGAGAGTGCTGTTTGAATTTTAATCTGATATTGAAGGATCCAATCAACCGATTTGCCTGCCCTTGATAAGAATTCTCTTACTTTCATACACATATACATGATATAGGTGACTACTTCTTGACTGACTATTTCTCAACATTGTCAATTGACCATTACAACAAAAAAAGTAAATTCATTTATGACATTGAACAATTTCTCTGTTTCCAATCTGAAGACTACCTAAGTACCAAATTATCCGAGAAACTAACCTAGTTAATTTGTATGAATACTGAATTTGTAATTCAGCAACTACATGTACTGTAAAACACAATGATTTGCAAGGGCCTTATTTTTGCATAAATTTGAGAGTATGACTTCATGTAAAGGTACAGTTCTAACCTCCCTTAATTTGAATATTAAAATTTTACACATATATATTATTACTTCTATAAAAACTAGAATTCCAATGTGTCGGTGCAACACAAATGCCCCTGCTGGTAGCTAAGCTAGTGAAATATAATTGCCAGAGAACTGATATTTTCAAGAAATATTTAATGTTCAAGGGTTATTACAAAAATTACTGGAATACGCCCATATTCGAACTTGACCTGCATTTTCCCATGATACATCTATATACTCAATATTAATTTAATCAATCAAACCTTCAAAGAGAAAATGAGCGGAAACTCATTTTAAAGAAATTTTCTATGTTCAAGGGCAATAACTTTGTCAAAAATTACTGGACTACACCCATATTCAAACTTGACCTGCATTTTCCCCTTGATACATCTGTATACAACATATCAATTTAATCCATCAGACCTTCACCAAGAAAATGAGCGGAAACTCAATGACAGAATGACGGAACAGGGTAACACTATATGCCCCCGGCCAGTTCATGGCGGGGGCATAAAAACATATGCCTCATAAATATATCTGGAGTAAGATCCTCCCAAAGTCCTTTGAGATGTAAGTGTATACAGTCTATGGTTAAGATACAATGTAAAGCAGTGTATGCTCTTCATAGAATATTAACCTATATCTGAAGAGTGTAATCTCAAGCTATGTTTGTCCTACTATCAGCTTGATACCTGTATTACACATCATGTCTTATCTAGAATAAACAGCTACATCATGATGAATCTGTCATTATTATCACTACAAAACAAGATGACCATCACGGAATTTATAATGGATAATGTAACTCCCTTAATTACGTCCACCTGATATCAAGAGCAGTTAGTTCCTTTTCCTTAAATCGCACAAGGTTACCTACAGTGACCAAACCTTTCTTCTGATTTCTTCAAAGTAAAATATGAAGCTAAAAAGTGTTATGTGACCACAGTACTAACAACAAGAGCAAAGCCTAGCGTAGCATAATGCGCCCATCACTTAGTCTCAAGGAATGAAATTTAAAAGTATGAAAACATTTCCCCTTTGCCAACAATTCTGTGAAATATTATTCTTATCTGTGCAATGGGTAAAAAGTTATGGACTGGACAAACATTTACCCATCATATATACTGCGACCTTGTCCTTGCAGATATGACCTTGGTTCATCCCTCATACCCCTCATATGCATTGCGACCCTAACCTGGCATATATGATCTTTGAACCAAGGTCATGACACACCCTTGGGTCTTGGGCAACAGGTCTGTGAAATATTATTCAGCTCCATGCAAGGTGTAAAAAGTTACAGCCTGGACAAGAATCTAACTGACCTAAGCACTGTGACCTTGACCTTACAGATAATACTTGAAAATTAATAGTCATAAGAAATAAATGTGCAAAGCTTAAAAGTTCTTACACAAACAGTTTGTTCTGTAACTTGTTTACAAGCTGTATTCTCAAAAATTTGCTTTTTTTGCCCAAAAAAACAACCTTGAACTTTGACCTTGATATTGAAAATCAATAGAGTTCATTGCAATGCCATAAAAAATAAGTTTAACAAGTTTGGAAGTCCTAGTCTAATAGAGGACATTCAATCCTATTGGGATAATTGTTTCAAAGGACAGAAATTATTTTTGACAGACCGAAATTAAAAAACAAATGTTGAACAAAGATGCAAATAAAAGCATCACGTTTACCGCAGATTGCACCCTTTACATACTCCAACTTTGTCAACAAAGACATCAAGACATAAATTGTATATCCTACTGTCATACTGAACTAAATAAAACAATTCAACGTCCTGAGAACGCTCAAATATACACACCTTTTCAGAGTAGTGTAAGTGTTTACATGACTTGATGTAAGGTATATTTATATCGTACTGAAACCAACATCAGACAAAACTGGTCCAGCTGCAAATGACGCCAATCGGACCGAAAGCGATCCAATGAATTTGGCAGACACTTGGATTATAGTCACTACCAATCCCCATCCTTAGTGATTTTTCCCGATGTTTCTATGTACTTCTTTGTCACAAGCACTCACCTGGAATCCCACTCATCTGTATGTACTTCTTTGTCACAAGCACTCACCTGGAATCCCACTCATCTGTATATACTTTGTCACAAGCACTCACCTGGAATCCCATTCATCTGTATTGGGATTATGTTTCTATGTACTTCTTTGTCACAAGCACTCACCTGGAATCCCATTCATCTGTATTAGGATTATGTTTCTATGTACTCTTTGTCACTAGCACTCACCTGGAATCCCACTCATCTGTATTAGGATTATGTTTCTATGTACTCCTTTGTCACTAGCACTCACCTGGAATCCCACTCATCTGTATTAGGATTATATTTGTAAGTCGGCCTGAATGTTATAACTCCTTCTTTATAACCTTCAAAAACATCTGTCCTTCCTAACTGTTGATGGAGCTATAAATAAAGGATATCAAGAACATTATTGAATATACTGATCAATTACAGTTTATTTTTTTCCCCATAAAAAGAATTATTTTTCATTTAAGCTACATTGTGAAAAAATATGGCCTCTGTCTTAAACTTTGAAAGCAAGCACTGTACCATAGGCTACATGGCAACAGAATCCTGTAAGATCTAATGTCAACCCTATACTCAAAGAGAAATATTTTTAACAATTTTTTTTTAACATAATACATAGGCATACTTAAACAATCCACAAAATTTTTGTTATTACCTGGTCGTAAGATTGTAAATCTGTATAATTTTTCTTGTCTATCATACTTTTTACTCTATCTATATCGAGCCCTGCTATTCTATAATTAAGATCTCCAATCCAGAAAACCATGCTGAAAACAGATATAAATAATGAAAAGTTATCTTTCTTCAATAGTGAAATAACACATATAAACAGTATAGAGTTGTCTTTCTTTAGTGGCGAAATTTTCACAATAGTTTAGGACTAATAAGAACAACTTGATGTGACAAGATGCCATTAAAATCAACAGCATATAAAAATTTGGAAGAAAAATCTGTGTACTGTAAAATCTCAGCAGAATGTCAACAATAGGGAGAGAAATCTCTGAATTCGAAACGCTCAGCAGTATTTAAAGTTTAGGAAGAGGAACTTTTGTACTCTCAAAATCAGCAGCATGTCATTGTTAGGTTTAGAAAATCACTTTCTACTCTAAAACATACACAGCATGTCAATGTTCGTAGAGAAATCTCTTGTACTCTACAAGGTCAACAGTATGTCAATGTTAGGTAGAGAAATCTTGTACTCTACAAGGTCAGCAGCATGTCAAACTTAGGTAGAAAAATCTCTTGTACTCTACGAGGTCAGCAGCATGTCAATGTTAGGTAGAGAAATCTTGTACTCTACAAGGTCAGCAGCATGTCAATGTAAGGTAGAGAAATCTCTTGTACTCTACAAGGTCAACAGTATGTCAATGTTAGGTAGAGAAATCTTGTACTCTACAAGGTCAGCAGCATGTCAAACTTAGGTAGAAAAATCTCTTGTACTCTACGAGGTCAGCAGCATGTCAATGTTAGGTAGAGAAATCTTGTACTCTACAAGGTCAGCAGCATGTCAATGTAAGGTAGAGAAATCTCTTGTACTCTACAAGGTCAACAGTATGTCAATGTTAGGTAGAGAAATCTCTTGTACTCTACAAGGTCAACAGTATGTCAATGTTAGGTAGAGAAATCTCTTGTACTCTACAAGGTCAACAGTATGTCAATGTTGTAAAATATATCTATGTGAAATGAAGTCACATGTAAGGAGTGTACATTAGCGGATTTGAAAAGAATGAAGAAAATATGAGTTTAAATATCTAAAATCCACTTACTCATGTTCATCTAATGTGAGGGGAGGTACAAATTGTCGAAACTTCATTTTAGAGGAGATATCTCTATAATCCTAAATAAAAACACAAAAAAGTATGGAATAATTTACAGTCAATTTCATTTTTATGGTTCTCAAGTTAACAAGAAACCCTTGAGTCTAAGTAAACAAATCCTTACGGTAAATGTACACTTAAGCCTGAGTAAACAAGTCCTTCAGGTATAGGTACACTTAAGCCTGAGTAGTCAAATTCTTCAGGTAAAGGTACACTAAAGCCTGAGTAAACAAGTCCTTCAGGTAAAGGCACACTTAAAACTGAGTAGTCAAATCCTTCAGGTAAAGGCACACTTAAGCCTGAGTAAACAAGTCCTTCAGGTAAAGGTACACTTAAGCCTGAGTAGTCAAATTCTTCAGGTAAAGGTACACTTAAGCCTGAGTAAACAAGTTCTTCAGGTAAAGGTACACTTAAGCCTGAGTAAACAAGTCCTTCAGGTAAAGGCACACTTAAGCCTGAGTAAACAAGTCCTTCAGGTAAAGTACACTTAAGCCTGAGTAAACAAATCCTTCAGGTAAAGGCAAACTTAAGCTTAAGTGAACAAGTCCTTCAAGTAAAAGTACACTTAAGCCTAAGTAAACAAATCCTTCAGGTAAAGGTACACTTTAGCCTGAGTAAACAAGTCCTTCAGGTAAATGTATACTTACACCTGAGTAAACAAGTCCTTCACATAAAGGTACACTTAAGCCTGAGTAAACAAGTCCTTCAGGTAAAGGCAAACTTAAACCTGAGTAAAAAAGTCCTTCAGGTAAAGGCAAACTTAAACCTGAGTAAACAAGTCCTTCGGGTAAAGGCAAACTTAAACCTGAGTAAGCAAGTCCTTCAGGTAAAGGTACACTTAAGCCTGAGTAAACAAGTCCTTCAGGTAAAGGCACACTTAAGCCTGAGTAAACAAGTCCTTCAGGTAAAGTACACTTAAGCCTGAGTAAACAAATCCTTCAGGTAAAGGCAAACTTTAGCTTAAGTGAACAAGTCCTTCAAGTAACTGTACACTTAAGCCTGAGTAAACAAATCCTTCAGGTAAAGGTACACTTAAGCCTGAGTAAACAAGTCCTTCAGGTAAATGTATACTTACACCTGAGTAAACAAGTTCTTCACGTATAGGTACACTTAAGCCTGAGTAAACAAGTCCTTCAGGTAAAGGCAAACTTAAACCTGAGTAAACAAGTCTTTCAGGTAAAAGCAAACTTAAACCTGAGTAAACAAGTCCTTCAGGTAAAGGCAAACTTAAACCTGAGTAAGCAAGTCCTTCAGGTAAAGGTACACTTAAGCCTGAGTAGTCAAATTTTTCAGGTAAAGGTACACTTAAGCCTGAGTAAACAAGTTCTTCAGGTAAAGGTACACTAAAGCCTGAGTAAACAAGTCCTTCAGGTAAAGGCACACTTAAGCCTGAGTAAACAAGTCCTTCAGGTAAAGTACACTTAAGCCTGAGTAAACAAATCCTTCAGGTAAAGGCAAACTTAAGCTTAAGTGAACAAGTCCTTCAAGTAAAAGTATACTTAAACCTGAGTAAACAAATCCTTCAGGTAAAGGTACACTTAAGCCTGAGTAAACAAGTCCTTCAGGTAAATGTATACTTACACCTGAGTAAACAAGTTCTTCAAGTATAGGTACACTTAAGCCTGAGTAAACAAGTCCTTCAGGTAAAGGCAAACTTAAAACTGAGTAAACAAGTCCTTCAGGTAAAGGCAAACTTAAACCTGAGTAAACAAGTCCTTCAAGTAAAGATACACTTAAGCCTGAGTAGTCAAATTCTTCAGGTAAAGGATCCAAAGAAAGATACTCTGAATATATTTTAGATTTAAAGCAATATGAGCTTTCCATTCCCTCTGTAATTCTTTGGCATCACAGCACACAATTCTTATGCAAACAATATAGTTAATACCTTAAATAATTTTCTACAAAGTAATACAAATTTTTGAAAATTTAATCAAATTAAGTAAGTACCTGATTTCTTCGTTCAAATTCTTCTTGATGTGCTGCCAGATGTGAATTGATGAAAACCATGGATGTACTATTAACAGTAATTCTGATCCCTACTCCTCCTTTATTACCCTTAAAAATAAGATTGTAGTCATTTGATCAAACCATGAGGTGAAATGGGAGAACAGTCATCAAAACCACAATGATGACTAGAGAGTTTCAGAAAAGGACTTTCATATCAAGGTCATGAAATCTCAAATGAAACAGCTGAAATTTGAATAAATCTGAAATACACATATACAGAAAACTTTACTTTACAAATATTACCATTTAATATAAAAGGCAAATTATCTGAACAACGAAATGTGAAGCCTGGCAATTATATTTGTAAAATGACTGGAAATAATAGCTATTAGAATGTAACATTTCTGTGTATAATGATAAAAAGGCCATTCTGTGAGAAACCTTCAAAATGTTCTTCCACAATGTCAAACATTCTCATACTTACCATAATACCCACAATGACAAACATTCTCATACTTACCATAATACCCATAATGACAAACATTCTCATACTTACCATAATACCCACAATGACAAACAATCTCATACTTACCATAATACCCACAATGACAAACATTCTCATACTTACCATAATACCCACAATGACAAACATTCTCATACTTACCATAATACCCATAATGCCCGTAGGTACCGAATCAGAATCCAAAAAGTGGATGTCAGCCGACAGATTTTCTTTGATATAAATCAACAACATAATGCCTACCATTCGGATTAATTTTACCTGAAAATATCATAAATATGATTTTGTCAAGTCTTACAGAACTCTGTCTTGATATTTATATGAGAATATTCAATAAATGTTTTTTTAACACAGTAAAATCTGAGAAAACTTACCAAAATCCACCAAATACATTACACTCAAATAGTGTAGGATTAACTGAACTTTAGTAATTATAAATAGTAAATCTATGGAGCAGAGAAATCTAGATATAATAATAATACCCCATTATATGTCAGCATACTCTAAGGACATCAATATTTTACTGTCCCTACCATCAATGCAGAATAAAGTTACAGTATGTCACCTTCTATCTAGCGGGAAGAATATCATGCTCTATAAACAGCAAAGTGCTGGTAATGTTGCTTAATTCTGAATTTATCAATATCACAAGTTTTGGGGGTTTTTTTTTCTTCTATATAATTATGTATTTTTCGAAGTCAAGTTCATAAAGCGGCAGTTACTGTCATTGTTTACAAATGATCGACAGTGTCCGAATCAGCATAAAAAGTAAACGTTAAACAGATGTGAGAATTGATCAGAACATGCCCCTAGTTGTCACCTAGGGTGATTAAATGTACTGGTTATGTAGTGAGCAATACAAGGTGAGGAGTGGAGTCATTGAAAGTGTGTGGTGTTTAGGACACAATCAATACTTTAAAATAGTATCTACCAGACTACCAGAAGCTACCAGTATCTTTCAGACTACCCGATACTACTGGTATCTCCAGTATCTACCAGACTACCAGAAGCTACAAGTATCTACCAGACTACCAGAAGCTACCAGTATCTTTCAGACTACCCAATACTACTGGTATCTCCAGTATCTACCAGACTACCAGAAGCTACAAGTATCTACCAGACTACCAGAAGCTACCAGTATCTTTCAGACTACCCAATACTACTGGTATCTCCAGTATCTACCAGACTACCAGGACCTACAAGTATCTAGCAGACTACCAGAAACTACCAGTATCTACCAGAGTATCTACCAGACTACCAGAAGCTATCAGTATCTACCAGACTACCAGAAGCTACCAGTATCTACCAGACTACCAGAAGCTACCAATACCTTTCAGACTACCAACTACTACTGGTATCTTCAGTATCTACCAGACTACCAGGACCTACAAGTATCTACCAGACTAGCCACGACTACTGGTAACTATCAGACTACCAGAGGCTACAAGTATCTACCAAACTACCCGCTACTACTGGAATCTACCAGACTACCAGGACCTACAAGTATCTACCAGACTACCCGCTACTACGGGTATCTACCAGACTATCAGAAGCTACAAATATCTACCAGACTACCAGCAACTACTGGTATCTATCAGACTACCAGAAGCTATCTACAACCAGAAGTCTTTGAGTAAACCTTTCAGCTATATTTAACAATAGGATAGAGCCACTAGAACTGAGTATAAATGAAGTATACCTTCCTGTATTTAGCTTTCTGGTGTAGACTTTTCCTTACAACATTATGCCATTCTGATTCCTTAGCAGAGTCACTAAATACATATGCTTGATTACTCAAATCAAGCTCCTGAAACCTGTAACAGAAATTCTTATATGTAATTCTGCCATAAGAAACAAAGTGTAACATTCAAAAATGATTAATCATTCACGAGTATCTACTATTTCCTAAAATACATTACTGCCATATAAAGAGTTCATCATATCTACTTCTATATACTTGTAACATTGGGATAGATTAACATAGCTTTTATATCCACATCATTGTTTTCACTTGGAAAGGATCAAGTGGCCCAAAATTTCTGAAAGAAGTGTTAAGATTTTTCATTTATATCGTCAATTGTATTGTCAAAATAGAAATAATTGCATTACATCAAAGTCTTCATTAAATTCTAATTGCTAATGAAAAGGCATTCATCTTTACATGTATAATATTTCAATGCAGTGCTGTTTCAAGAAAATAACATCTGTCATATGTATAGTAATAACACAATTATTTCATAAGTGAAATTTTTCCATTGAAGAATTTGTACCTATGTCTGTCTTTACACCTGTGATGTAATTCAAGTTTTATGTTGGTCCCGCTTTCCTTTATGAAAATGGGACAAAACAACTCAAACTTCATACTACAAGTCATATACGTGCTGTGTAACAAAAATGAATTTTTGTGGTCCTTCAGAAGATCTTTTAAAGATTTTTCTTACACAAACCTACGTAAAAGCTGTCAGCCCTTAAGGCAGGACCAAATATAACCACAGGGCTTCTCTTTAAATAAATGTGATATTACATTATAGTTCTTCTGCTTTATACTAATTGTGATGTCATTGTGGTTCTTAAAAATCATGAGCCACCAAATAATGCCACATGACCTTTTCTAGAACAAGCTCTATATGGCAAGTCAGATGGATGTTATATACCAAATATGAAATCATTGTGGCTTGTAGTTCTTGAAAGGGAAATTAAAAAAAAAGTATTTCCTATGAAAGCGTAAGTAAAAAGTCCTGGTCCCTTGGCGGGTCAAATATTACAGCAAAGGCTTCCCTTTAATAAATTTGATACTGCATGTCATAAGGGTACTATTAAGTAAATAGAAAATCATTAAGGCAAATGGTTCTTGAGAAGATGGTACTTAAAGATTATGTCATTTTTCCCTTTTCTTCGCCTTTGTGGCACCTATTCCGAGGAAGTAAACCCGATCTTGACAAAATTTCATCCCCTGACCCTAAGGATCGTGAATGCAAGATTTATTTAAATCCATGCTGCTGATTAATACGAGAAACTGAAAATGTAAATGTTTACAGACAATGGATGGACAATGACAGATGATGTACAATGTACAATCACATTAGCTCACTTGAGCTATCAGCTTTGGTGAGCTTAAAAATGTTCAGAGACTTAAAATTTCACCTTTATTTACTGTAATGATCTCACACTGAAACACGTGGCAGTAAAAGTCATACAATTTTTCCTATTTCTCATACTCTGTAACTAAGATTCATAATGATTGTACTATAGATCATATGCAGGTTTTACATACCCAATGGCATATATATCTGGAGGGATTTCATCTCTCTGTAACCAATGTGCTAATGTTATTGGTGGATGTTGGCCATTGACATTCCAAGTCCCACAAAATAATCTATAAATCAGTAAAAATGAAAACTTTTTTTATATGGAGTTTATACCTGATGCAGGTATTTTGAGATTTATTTGTATTTTTTTCGCTTATTCAACATGTACTGTGTTGGCAACTTGACACTGTCTGTATCATTTAAAATTTCACCTACTGACCACCATCACTTGGCCTGTGAAATGCCGACAACCATCGCTATAAATAGCAAGGGGCTTTTATTCTTGACACACAAATTAAGAGGTCAGACCTCTTGAATGTACATCTGTCATGACAAAGGTTCTAGAGAACACTTAACCTATGTACATCTGTCATGACAAAAGTTCTGGAGAACACTCAACCTATGTACATATGTCATGACAAAGGTTCTGGAGAACACTCAACCTATGTACATCTGTCATGACAAAGGTTCTGGAGAACACTCAACCTATGTACATCTGTCATGACAAAGGTTCTGGAGAACACTCAACCTATGTACATCTGTCATGACAAAGGTTCTGGAGAACACTCAACCTGTCATCCATCAAATACAAACTGAACTTTTAACCATAATAATTACCCTAACTAGAGAAAGTTGATTATCTGCATTAACGAGTAAAGGAAATTACTCGTATGATCATTTAATATGTAAATATTTACTGGTTACTGTAGTAATTTATAAGATTTGTTTCTTCAATTTTTCCATTATTATTTTATGGATATGGTCTTAGTCTTATTTCGCAAATGTCACAGGCTTTTTTCTCCAACATGGTCACAGTCTATCTTTAAAACCAAGAGAAAACCCCAACTTTTTGACTAGTACACTGGTAGACTTCCCACTTCTCTCTCCAAAATAGTACCTCATGATCAACTGATGAGTGAAGCTAATCTGATTAGAACACCAATCTCTATTTATACACATTGGCATACAGATCTGGCAAAGATAGAGAACAGATCATGCTCTATGACCTTATGCCACTGGCATGATGACTATTGTACATGTAAACAATTGCAATCATCTAAGTAGTCTTTTAAATATAACACAAAATATTCTGTCCACTTCACAAGGTATACTTGAAGAATAAGATTTGTATGTTATGCAGTTTTTTGGGGTTTTACACGGATATGAAAAATGAGAAAATGCATAAAACAAGACCCCTGCTTTATTGTCGCAAGATCTCTATACCAATATGTGCAGGTAGTGATAATCTACTCAAATTCGAGAAAGACACAGGAATTTAGCTCACTCCACGTATGATTTATGTCTTTGGGTAAATTGTACTACCTAAATTGGGACAAACTCTTTTCAAAATCACAGATTTCAGCAAACCGTTTTCCAATCTAAATACTATTCACATTTACATACCATAAAAGTTTGTTCTTTGACAATCATACCTTAGTTTCCTTTTATAGGTGAATTCCTCTTCCCTCTCCGTCATAAAGTATCTAACAATACTCTCCCTGGTAGTAGTGGGTTTAAGGTTGTTGACCAATTCCACCCCTGATCCACCAATACCCAGTTTATGTGTGATCTTACCCAAGGAGTCTGAAAACTGTGATTCATCATCAAAATATCTACAAAAAAAAGCATATAGTGTCAAATTAAGAATTCCAATGACATTTTATTGCAATCATGATCATGACCTGTTTTAGGACTCAAACTTCAACAGGCATTCACACAACAAAGTCCAAGAATTCTATAAAGCTGAGATTTCAGAAAATAGTCCCGACAACCATGAGATGTAAACACCAACAGGAAAGACACTATTGACATACCTTTTATCGTTTTAATCTTTTAATTATTCTATAAAAGCAATCGATTACTACTATGTTTTAATATTCCAGTACTTTAAGAGACATCGCTCAGTGCATGCTACTAACATCAAAATCAAATAACACCAATACCAACCCATAATCTAACTGATCAAGGGACTCTCGACTCTCTGCATTCTTCAGCTGTCCCACTCGATCAAATCGTAGAGAATCTGTGAGATTCTCCTCTAAGGATGTAGCTGTCACAGTGTGTGCTGTCAATAAAAACAAAACAATGAAAGGAAAATCTCTACTACTATTACTTATGCAAAAGATACATCCTATGGATACAATAAAGGCTCAGCATCAATATATAAAGTTTATCAGAATTTTAACTTGCTGCAAAGAAATTGCCATTAAAAAACTATATATATAAAAAGATTTGGAGTCATTAATTTATCTATGTATCTCTTATTTGTGTTGATATCTATTTTATGTCAGTTTTGCTTTAAGATGAAGGAAGTGAATACAGTTCACATGTGAACAGCGATGAGAGATGTGAAATACATGAATGCCAAAGCTATGTATTAGTGCTTCAGCTATGCTATTAAAGTTTGTGTAGGCATGTGTCTACACATCTTATCCAAACAATGTAAATTAACAGAATTTAATACCCTTTGAAAGTAATTAATTTGAAATGAACATATTACTCCAAGCATCATACAAGATCAATTTTATCTGGTAGACATCATGCAGTTATGATGCATATTTTATGCAATTTATGCATTTGTATAACCGCACTAAATCACATAAGCTTTTTTGGTACACAGGGTAAGCATCAATCTGATTAAAACCATATCTTTATTCCACTTCTCTATTTGTCCCATTGCAGATAAAGATCTGGCGAAATCCTGTAAGGAGTCATGTTCTAGTGAACTCTGATTTTCAGCCAATCAGTGGTTCGGCTACATATTCCTAGGAATGAAATCAATACTGTAAAGACAAAAGCTTTCAAGGGCAAGATTGCTATTACACATTAGATTTCCTGTGCCGAGTTCACAGCAATGAACTTTAATCCAAAGTATAGAATGCGGATGATATTTTAAATACTTTGAATCATTGAGCATGCTTAACAAGTAATCCCACAACTCTTGCTTATGACCTACAGCACCCATGGTTTGCCTACACTTGAAACATCTTTGGGTTATAACTCTGTGTTCAATTACAGACAATTGATATATTTTCCATATATACATACGTGTTAGCAGTACAATTTTCAGAAAATGAACAACTAAAGCATTCACTATATCAGAAAAGATTAAAACTACTACAAAACACAAAGCAAATATTCCAGAAGCAAGCTTTTTTTCTTTCAAAATTCTAATTTGTATTAAAGAGATGCAAATATAAACTAAGACAATGTATGAAAAACGAATTATCTAAATTATCAACATACCTACAAAGGTAAGATCATTATCATTCTGCATGAAAAACAAGATTTCTAACAATGCTAAATGCATAGAGTTAATGCTAGTAACAAGCAGAAAAGGCACAAAAAGAAAAAGAAATTTCAGATTAAATTATAAATATATAAAGATAAGCGTAATACTATGTAGAGACACTATTAGGGTCATAAATATAAGAGGGAAGAGGGCGTTATCGACTATATAATCACAGCACTTTGATCTTCTGTTATGCTGAAAAAAGACAAGGACTTATGACATCTTGTTTATAAGTCCTTGAAAAAGATGATTAGATCAAGGCAACTTGATATTATGCAAAGTTAAAATGAAATGAAAATGGGATCAAGTCACCTTAATTTGCGAGGTGATATTTTGTCAAAACAATCAGTTGCCATGTGTGACTTTGTTAGCCATCTATTTGACTCAAACCTTGTCACTTTCAGTAAAATGAATGAAGATTTAACTACATAACATTTGGTGGTCTGCCATCAAGGTTGTGACTAATATAACATAGAAATTACTACAAACAGATAGGAAGACTGTTATAAATCTGACTCAATTTATCAAAATATTAGATTCTGGACCTACTTTATCATTTTAAGTTTTCAGAATACTTCATCATACTGTTAGATTCCTGACATACTTTATAATATTGTTAGATTCCTGATTTACTTTATCATATTGTTAGATTTCAGACCTACTTTATCGTATTGTAAGATATCAGAATACTTAATCATAACGTTAGATTCAAGACCTACTTTATCATTTTTTTAGACTCCAGACCTACTTTGTTGTATTGTTAGATTCCTGACTTACTTTATCACATTGTTAGATTTCTGACCTACTTCATCGTATAGCAAGACTTATTAAGTTAGTAAAACATAAATACATCACACACTCCACCTATTCCTTCTATAACTAACTATACGAATACAGCGAAAGCAAGAGAGAGAGAGAGTTAGTGCCACATCACCATGCCAACTGATCAACACCAACCTTCCATACTATCGGCAGTTACTACTACCCCACGAGGATTGGATATGTTCATATAACTTAACGGATCAAAGACATCATTGGCAAAAGGATTGCTTTGTTGCCGTTGTGTTTGGTCCATGTATACCTGGACCCAAGCAAATGAGGAGGGTAAACCAAAGGCAGCATTCTGGGATGTCACTGAAAGGAAAGTGCTGTATGTATAAATACGCAAAGACTGAAAGAGAGATGGCACAGAGAGGATATCAGTGTATGCTTGTATTACATTCCTGTAACACATGTACTTAATGTTCAATTTTTAATTAAATGAACAATACCAATATATAATTATCTGTTTCAAATACTATTATAACAGATTTTCATTTCATGGATAAAGAATCCAATTAAGCTGAGGATTTAGACCTATGACTTACACAATGAACTTCCACATCTATTACTTTACTCTCAATATTCTAAACACTATTAGATCTTAATCAAACTAGCTGAAAAATAAGTAACTTTAAAAATCATTAAAGGGAAAATGAGGAGTGATTCTGTAGTATCAATATCCCTGCTCACTGTGATCAGTACAATATATGTGAGTAGTGTACGATTGCTTGGAAGGAAAACATGGGGAACAAGTAAGATTTAGTGGAAATCAGCAACTGAATAAAATTTTCAATTTGTATCAACTATGACATTGACATTATTCAATAGAACCTTTGAGACAAAAATTGCCCTCATAATTTTGATGTACTTTCATACACAATATTGCATTGCTCTTCCACAAAGAGTAATTTTTCATTTTATGACATCCAATGTCTGAAAAACTTTCGACATATGAAATCTTTGCTAATAACATTATAAATACAATAAAAGAAGATCTTCCTTCTCAATTAATCCGATAGTAAAAATCTCAGATATTTTTATTGTACAATTACATACAAAATACACTGAAACAGGTCGTTGTTTGTGCAAATGCTTTGTATTGAAAACAACTTTCAATATCTACAAGAATACTATCTATAATATAATTACAATGGAAGCTCAAACCCAGTATGAGTATGCCTATACCCATACACTGCAATCATCTCTACATATTTCTATCTTATTTCTATAATTTTTGTGGCATCTGAGTGATATTAATTCTTATACCATAAAAACTTCCTTTTACTAAATCTGAGTTCATTAAAAATCTAATGACTATGGGGTGAAAATAGAAAATAAATATACCAGCATATCTGCCTAATTTACCATTACCTACACATGGAGAGAAAAAACAAAGGTACAGATAAGATGCTGTAATACCTGCACTGATCAACAGAGAAGTCACACCTTTATTGATATCCATATCATACTACAAAGTATTGAGTTCAACTGACAGTTAGACCAACACTTGTATACCTATACAGGATAGACAGGTAAGAAATACACATTTCCCTGTATGGCGTTTTGTAACTATAAACATTAAGCACGGCTTGGGTCAGAGGAGATCAGAATTACTGTGAAGGTCTTAATGCTTATTTTTATATTGTAGGAAACAAATTTTGTAACAGCTGGTAAAGATTATTGAATAGCAGAAACTCATTTCTTTTCCTGAATAGCATATTGTGAATTAAATGGTATGCACCATGTGGCAAAGTCACCATGTACTTCATATGAGTGTACTATCAACTGACCTCTGTATTAAAAACAGGTAAACCAGGATCTTGTCACCTTCTACAAATAAGTGATTTACCAACTGACCTATGTTTAACACTGGCTTTCCAGTAAACACCCATTCACCTTCTATACACAAGTGTAGCCCATACAGTGTGTGAAACAAAGTTTGTCAATGACATATCACATGGGCTATCCTAAATCATGTCAAATCATGAAACTAGGATAGCCTGACCCAATTTGGGATAGTTTTGCAGTCGTTCTAGCTTTGGATTCATTCACTGCACATATTAACACTGGCCAACCACTAATTTCCAAGTCACCTTTTCCTCAATGGAAATCCTAGCCTCTAGTTTACATCCACTATCTAGCTCCTCAGTTATGATGAGTTTTAGATGTATATGTGATATTCAAATGTCTCCAGGGACTACATTTTGTCTAAAAGGAGCCAAAATGTTGCAGGTATGCTAGATGGATACACAAACAAACAGACAGACAGAGGGACAGACAATGAGGAGGCATAAAAATAATCTTAAATGATACTCTGTACAACACATTACCTTACTACAATTACTGTTTAACTAAATGACAGAATAATAAAAATCTTTTACATTTAATGTTTCAAAGACTCTGTTCATCTTCTGGGCATGTGTCACATGAGATAAACAATTCACATGAACTAAATGATACATGATATGGCATTATGAATATATGAATAGTAAATCCTTAGCAGATAGGAATAATAAGGATTATAATGAAGGGATCAACAAAGAAAATCAATATAAAATACATGTACATGTATCATATTCTAGACATAGGGAGGTTATATTTAGTTTTTCTAAGAGAACATATTGCATATGCCATGGTATGAGTGATTAAAAGAAATACATTCAGCAATACAACATAGTACATGGTTGACAAATAATTTAAATATCATATTAATTTCAAGTTTTATAAAACCTAGAGCTCACCATCTTGTGCTTGTTTTAGCTCAACAATGAACTTTTTTGTTCCTCCATTACCGGGTAGTTCCACCTGTACCTCTTTTTCAGAATTCCTTACTCCTAATGTCACCGGACCTGTAGTACGACAATGATAACTGACTAGCAATGCATGAATCCTTCAGGAAGCTATTTAACCGCTGAACAGATAAATTGCGTATTTGGGATTTTGTATTTAAATGAACCTCAAACATCTGCTACAATGTATTACGACCATGGAGAAATTAACATATAATGATATCATCATAATGCAACGACAAAGCTTTTCAACTAATTATACCTGAAAATCTAATTACAGTATGTATACAGTTTGGAATCCAAAGGTAAATGATTCAAGTTTGTAGTTTACCCAGATAGTGCTACCACAATACCAATGTAGGTCAATAGTTTTGTGAAAGTAAAAGAAATAATTCAGTACACCTAAATTTTAACAAAGCACAATGTTTTACCAAAACTAATCAAATCTTTAATCAATACATTATTTCTTTATAGACCATTCATTAATTTCTATTAATCTATAGAATGTATACCATGAAAACCCAATATCACAAGCACAAATGTTAATTTCACTATTCTTATTTCTTATGGGAATTTGAAAGTCATGAAATGTTCAAAATCTGGGTATCTCTGACTGATTTAAAAATGTTACTGAGTAATACAAATCAAACAATAGCTACAGCTGGTGAAATATATATCCAATCATTTTCCAAATTACTTCATCGAATGTGATTTACTTTACATCCTCCCCCCTTAAAATTCTATGAAATAATAAAAGAATGAAAGAAGCAGGGACTATTATGACTGTAATAGCTTTAAGTGGTATTACAACTCACCTGAACCTGTCACATCAGCTCCTGGGGACTCTGGAATCAAAATGAAATTATAACAGTTAAAGCTGTATGGAGAAGATGTGAAGTATGTGTATTAATATTACTACTACGAAAAGTCATGCTCATACAACATCTATAAAGCAATATATGCAATCAAACATTGAAAGTGCATGAAAGGATAGTCCTTGTGATTTCTATGTAAATAAGGTATGTTTGTGAAACACTAATTCCAGTCCTGGAAGCTATAATCATAAGCAGGACACACAGACAGAAGGACACACTAACAGACAAATGGAAGGACCAAATGCTAAAATATGCCTCAAAGCATATCTGAGTTCCACTACTCATTGGAGAGTAATCTCTTATATTATTACGTAGAAATATATGATGGATTATATACAAATAACAGTACAAACAATGGTCATTATACAAATGTCATATTCTGGTTTTATCATTAGTATAAATTTATCTTGCTCTCCATTACAAATCTCAAAAGCATTAAATGCAGCTTACAAGCTCAGCAGAAAGATTAAAAAGTACAAACTTCTCAACTTCTTTTTGCATTTGAAAATGTCATTAAACAAGCAACTGGAAAAGTTCAAGATTTTTGTCAACTTTGAATGGATGACAACAGTTTAGTCATTATGGCTTACCTTCCTGTACATTAGTCTAGTTAAAAGAGGACTTTGAATTCATATTCAAAAGTGAAAATTGAGCATAAACATCAATATTTTTGTGTATACAACCAAGATGTCAAAAAGAAAGTTTGTGTTTGTAACAAATGGACACACATGTTTTGCACTGAAAAAATTTTTAGATTCTCTGTTCATTTGAAGCAGGGACAACTCAAGTAACTTATATGTAACTACCCTATCCTATGATCTTTCTTGAGACATAAATATATACTGGCACCAATATTAATTTTTTTGTAGACAAAGGCAATAATCATCCAACACTGGCAACATAAAGGGTTCCTTCTTCATGCCAACATGCTCTGCATTATCAAACTTTAAAGGTAAATAGTCCTCAAGTACTCATTTTGCAAAACTTTTTTTCCTAACACATTAACACGCATCACACTGTCAAATAGCTGGGTATATTTTCAGAACTTGGCATTACACACATTTCATATTACGTATAGTAATACATCTTCAATAATAACTTTTTGAATACCCAACTATATGATTAATCAGGTCACTATGTACTTCATAACTTCACTAACATAGATCTGTTATGACACATGTGCAGTAATATCAAAAGTCATATTTTCAACTTTATAACTTCAATAATTAAGAAGTCAAAATGATCTAAATCTGACTATACGGCAAAAAATACCTTAATGAATAGGTAAACATTATTTTCAAATTTTCTGAAAAAAGAAAATCTCAAATATAAGATTAAGAGGCCTGAATGAGCCTATATTGCCACACTGAGCACCTTGAAACTCTAATGAGTTTTCTTTTTCAAAACTTTTCGTGATATGCATGGCACGTTAAAAGATCCCTTACTGCTTCGGGTGGGTCTGTTACAAGGTCAAAATTTGTATGCCCCGCATCAGGCAGATGCTGTCACCAATGTGAAATATTCGTGGTGTGACGTTAAACAAAAATCAATCAATCAATCTGACATCTTTCTAGATCACTCAGATGCATTCCGTTTGATGATCTATGCAGCCAGCTTAAAGAGGTTTGTAGAATGAAAGTAGCCTCTTCAGCCTACATTGTCATACCCTGGAAACATCCCTTGAAGAATCTGGCCAAAAAGAATCATTTTTGTAGGGTATCTTAATTTCTTCATCCTTACCAATTATTTATCAAAATCCCTTCAGCAATGCTTAAAGAAGTCAAGAGAATGAAAATTGTATGTTGGATGGACAGACGGCTGGATTCCAGAAGAAGATTACTACAGCTCATTTGATCCTTCAGCTGACCTGAGCTAAAAGGCATACAAGGAAACCTTTCAAATTTTCACTGACGATGAGATTTATATTGACCTGTTTAACTGATACAATTACCATATAATTTTCTATTTTACGAATTTTAAGAATAATTTAACAACCAACATAATGAAAACATTAACTGATTATATCCAAAGCCTACTACCACTGTAAAATAAAGTCAGTCATGCAACAAAAATTGATATGACTATCAATCTCAGTTTGAAACATCGTCAAACCATTCTCACGGTATCAAGATGCTGTGATTAAATGCTTTTGTGTGACATGAAGGGCACAAATGTCCTTGATGTGATACAACAGAAAGAAACATATAAATCAATGCAAGCTCAGACTCATTCTTGCAAGCATAGATCTATCTCTTAACACTACAAGCACAACACTGGCACCTTACCCATTTTTTTTACAAATAATGGATCAAAAATATCCATAAAGCGAGCATTATTCCCAAATCCAGTGGACTTTCTCTCTGAAACTATAATTAATTATTAAACGTGACAAACGCCACAAATGTTTACATCCTGTCCTAAATTCACTACGAAAGTCAATACATTGCAAAAAATCTAAATTAATACATTGATCAATGTAAAGCAAAGTATGAAATATAAGACTGGGAAACAGTAAAACATGCATAAAATCAGAAGCAAAATATTCAAAACTGTGTTCAAAAGATCTTTTTAAATCAAAAATAGAGTTCTTCCTCTTCTTACTTTTACTACAAGATTTCCTTGAAAATCAAGTACTCACAAACGCTACATTATATGTGTTAGATGCATCAACATTTTGGTAACTCGTGCTGAAAACACGGAAACTCCTGAATGCATTTTTAATAATTTTATTCACAACAGAGAAATTTTGAAAACTCAATCATATTATCTCAGCAACTGTATTTTTATTCCATTTTCAAAATGAACAATAACCTTATAATGTCAAAAATCAATTAATGTATTAAAGGGACCTGGTCCGTAATTGGAAAATTATAGCAATATCAATTGCAGAAATGATAAACTGTGTTAAATGCAAAATTTAAAAGTAAAATCTCTCAATGTTTTCATTGAATAAAGGCAATTGAGTCAAACTAAATTTGGTCGGTTTCAATTCTCCAAATAAGGCGATACTCCGCCCATAATCATGCGCGTGAATGGATATTCACTGTAGAAAAAACAACAATGGTTTACATGGAGGAATACGAGAACGGGAAAAAGCAAAAGTGCCGTAGAAAAAACTATACACAGACTCTGAGGCCAAAAAAAAAAAAGGAAAGTGGAAAAATGTTAGAATCAGGTAAAGCTCGAATTTCATTGTCACATGATTTCCTTTGACCATCCTTATCAATATTCAAAGAGTTGGCGTGGTTATGTTGCAAATTTAACACGGGCATATTTCGTTAACGACATCGACTTTGGTAATGGTACTTTTTACACATCTTAAATAATATGATAATAATCGATTTACGTTCAAGAAATCTGTTTACATTTTGTTCCACTTTTCCCGACTTCAACTGAACCATGCTCGATCCTTTAATCTATTAAAAACAATGCACCGTCAAGAAATTTCTCACAAGTTGAATGCAGATAATATTTAATCCATAATTTTTCATTTGTAAAACAATCATGATTATGTGTACAACAATTCATTACAATTTTCCTTGTCTACTAACTTTACCTTGAACTGATCGAAATGTTTCATCCACTTTTAATATTTCTTCCAGATTTAAATCATCACTTCTAAAACAGGGAATAGTTTTTGCAGAAAAGAAGAATATCCTGAAAAATAAAGAAATATCCAATGTTATGTGCAGCTAATCAACTTGGCATCACCAAAATCAAATACCTTCCCCCTAAAGGTAGACTTCAAAATGTTGATAATTTCTGTCATCACATTTCATCATAAGATTATGTACACTTTGAATATTGTCCCTATTTATTTAAAAGCTTTAAATTATATAAATCACATGATAATAACATCTATAGTGTGTATGATGGGTAACAATCCACTGAGCAGTGAAACAGTAATTTTCCTACAAAGATTTTCTATTTTTCTATTCTTTTTTTCTTTTTTTTTTTTTGTTTTCTTTTTTTTTTTTTTATCAATTTCAATAAATTTTAATAAAAGTACAAAATACACAATTATCATCCCAAAGTTTGTCAGATACTCAACTGAAAGACATGATTCATATTCATGTTTACAGTATTCCATAAAAGAAATTATTGCTAATCATCTCATCTTCACAAAGATGACTTTACACAAGAAAGATAACTCTAACAGCTATCAGAGGGACGTCCCATCTTAAAATCCTTACGCAAAATCTCCTTGTCGTTCCACAATGGCTGTATAACGATCTGATTGAATCTGCTGCTCAGTAACTCTAGCCTGAACACAGTATCAAATGTTAAGGAAACAAGACAAAATATTTTATAGAACCTATCAATAATTTCCTTCTATATACGTGACTTTCATTAAAATGTTAAACTTAATCCATAGTATGCATATCAATATAGCAATTTCTAGGAAAAACTGCCTTAAATCTCAAGTGGTGAATATCATGCACTTCCTACCGGTTCTTGGCCTTTTCAGATCTACCGGTATCGTTTTTACATCCTTGTCAGGAGCTTTATACATCCTGGACTTCCTGAGTTATACTACTTCCTCCTTCATTTACATTCCTGGCGTAATTTATGTAGAACATCAGCACCTAACTAGGACAAGTCACTGCACATAACCACAGCCATAGTAATATTTCCTCTCATAATGCTGTAACAGTCATTCCCTACAATCTATCTCATCAATGCTCTTATTTCCACAAATTTGCATTTTCCTATTTATAAACCACTAGATAAAGGCCTGGTGGCCAGAAATTCGAGGAAATACAGTGTTTAAGTCATTAAAAAGTCAAACATTCTTTAGTACTGATATGTTTAACCATAGGAGGATATTGCTGGTAAACTGACTTTTATCATCTTTATAGAAGAAATTGTTAAAGAGGTCAAAGCACCATGAGCAATTTCACATTTTTAATAGGCAAAATTAATATATTTTACCCATACAGGTAGTACACCCTATTCCTCCTCTACCTGCAGCCTAAACTTGGCAACTAAAATCTTCATCAAAAATCATGTTTTCAATGTCGTACTTCAATACAACTACATGTATCAGAAAGTCCTCATCCAATTTTATACATGCATGTATCACCAATCATCAATATAATACAAATATAATGAAACAAAAGGATCAAGTGGGCCTTTATCGCTCACCTGAGACATAGAAACATTACATATAATGATAGTTAACAACATACTTGAAGGTGGCCATAAGTCTTTAGTTTCTTTAAAAATTTTTAGTTTTAAAACACGTAAACTCAAGATTTCAGACAAACTGTAGTAATTTTATGTGACTACACCAAGAACAGGCCAAATAATTATTTTTCTCAATAAAGGTTTATAGTTTTAGAAATGAACATACTCATATAGGAAAATTTGATATTTGTTATTTCAGAAACTTGAAAAATAATAATCATGAACAATAAATTATGCTTCCTTCTGCTTGCTTCAAGCTCCTTTCTTCATCTGCAATCTCTGATACTTAAAACAGCCGTGTTCTCTTACTGCACAACAAAGCATTCAATGATAAGAGAGCTCTGTAGCTTTCTTCTACAGCTTTCCTTTGTTTTAAGAATTTTAACTAACTGGGGTATTTTCAGATAAATACTTCCTTTCCAAACAATATGAATGGTTGAATGACCAAAGCAAAAGAATACATGTTTGGCTACTTCCAATAAGGTACAAAATTAAGAAAAAGGCAAGACATCATTAAGATGAACTTCAAGAAGTCATAACTTATTGACATTTGCTAAGACAAGTTTAATTTTTAAAATCAGGCACCGCCTGTCATGCGAGGCAGTGTAAAAAGGTTTATTGTATGGAAGGTTTCAGTCAGGTTTTGTCCTTTTAAGATTCTGTACTCTTTTGGCATCCATTTTGATGTGTCGGTTCCCAAAATAAAGGTACAGTAAAATGGAAGATTATAACAAGATTTACAATTCATTCATCTTCCACATAACATCATTTTTCATAGTGATGACATCACCTGAGATTGGACAAACCTTCAACATATGAATGTATTTGTTTATGAGGTTATAAATATATAACAGGGTGAAAAATTGTGACCAGACACAAGAATCAAACCTGAAACCTTATACTTTCAGGTTAGACACTCTATAACAATTACACGATCTTGTCCAATACCAGAATCCATTACATATTCTCCTGCCAGACTACAGAGGTTCCCACACCTGGACACCCTAAGAGTTAGAGAGAAATAAACACAAGTTCTTTTTCACAAGGTCAGTCTAGATAGGGTGAAAAATTGTGGCCAGACCCAGAAATTTAACCCAGAACCTTCCAATTTTTGGGAGTAAGCTCTAAACTTTGATCTATTGATTCCGATTTCAGAACTCGTCACAAACATAACAACTGAAAATTTTTGAATGTCACTTTCTTCTATGAACAGTGGAAGGGTCACTAGTCATATTTCTATCAAACACAATGAAATCACAGCAATACAATCATTATTTACGGTACTGTAATGAGTGAGTAAAAGCACATTGGCAAGCTACGAGTTGAGGCTGCAGTATGTACAAAACACACCACACAGTCAGACATTTCCTGTGAATCCTAACTAGTAACAACAATCTAGGAACTTGCGGTGGGGATTGACAACACCACTCGGGTCGATGCAGTTCTATAGTAGATTTCTCCAAAGCATAATGTACCACACAAGTGACTACTTGCCAAACTGTACCACTGTGGAATAAAAGGATACTTTCATGAATGGATAGGGAGTTTCCTATCGTTGTGAACACAAAGAGTACTGGTGGAGAACAATTTCTCAACAACCACACCTGTAAATTTCGGAATGCCCAAGGGAACAGTCCATGGCCCATTGCTATTTGTGGTATATATCAATGAAATGCCAAGCAAAGTCAACTCCACAGCCAGCCTATTTGTAGCTGATTGCCTCCTGTACAGATTCATCACACACAAGCCAATGATAAACAACCCCAGGATGACCTTGACAACCTCAAGTGCTCAGAATCTGATTGGTTCATGCACTTTAACCCTGACCAATGCGAAGTACTCCATATAACAACCTAACAAAAGCAGCTGGAGGCCCCGTACCACATCCATGAGAAAATGCTAACCAGTACCAACAAAGCCAAATACATGTACCTTTGGGTCAACTTTATCAACAACTTGTCATGGAACTAATTTATCAATACTGTATGTAAGAAAGCATAGAACACCACAGCATACTTACAAAAGAACCTGTCCCTCTATCTTCAGGCTGTGGAACCATCTGCTTGTACTGTTCATTGAGATAGATTCATTCAAGTAAGAACTTCAAGACCAAGATCCAAAAATTTACAGGGCTATAAAAAATGCAGTACATGTACATGTTTTAACTGCATTTTTATTCTTAATACTTATACTGAATCGCCCTCATGCTCATGTTTTTAATTATAGTGTGTTGATGCCACATATGCGGTCATTCACTTTAAAGAAGAAGGAAAAAAGACTCTGGAAACATCCTGATAGTATTTTTTTCATGGGGTGAACTCTGAAATGTTAAAGTCTGATAACACTTCATTCGGTCTTGTAAATCATGACAGATTACTAGACCTAGTATCTGGTAAAGGAAATGTAGTGTCGCATACAATGGGCTCATACCATTTTTACATCATACCATCATCATGATCATTAGATCTATCAAGCCTCTAATACTAGTCAGTGATCTAGGATTTAAGGAATGTGAAACAAGGCAAAAAGACAAATGAGTCCAGTGTTGAATTTTCCTTGGAAGTATACAAATTCCATTATTGATTATGTTTTTGTTTCTGAATAAAATGTTGAGAAATATGGGAATGCTGATTTTCATAAGTGGAAAGTGAATTTAAGTGGACAGTTTCCTGAGAAAAGTTTAAAATGAAAAAAATCCTGGAACACTGCAAGTAGGCTTTACTGACAGTACTGTCCATATTATAAAGACATTGTGGCTTGGTGGATAACTTAATCAGCTTGTGAATATGAGGTCCCAGATTAGACTCCTGCTGTGGGCACAGTCCAGTGTTCTGTCTTAAGACTAGACAGTAACAATTTAGGTTCAGTGCCATGGTAAGCTTGGCACTTTAAGATCCCTCACTACAATGGGTTGGTCCATTGCATAAGGTACAATTTTTATGCAATGCATCAAGCTGAGATGCTATCACCATACATGTGAAATAATCACAGAGTGACATAAAACACTAATCAATCAGTCAACTGTCCATATTCTGGGTAAGAGTACTAAAACAGAAGTAGAAATACCCTCCTTCAATACTCTTGAATGTAAATAAATAAAATACAAGGATATAATTTTACATTTGTGATCTTCTTTGAGCCATTTCTGTACCAGATTTGTTGGATCCATCATGAAAATAGTGGTGTAAATCCAAAGTTAATCATATCATAATTGATTCTCGAGTTTTCTCTGATGTCCAGAGTTCACTACACATTTAACTGCTTAGGACATATGTAGTGGTAAATACAAAGCCATTGAACGCTTTTTCGATTATAAACAACTTCATCTATCCGAACGATGAGAATAAGCAATCAAATTAATGAAATTGTTTCGTCTGCAACATTTTCCAAAATACGGAAGTCATGCCAAAGATGTCAATTTAATAGTTTCGTATTATCGTTTAACTTTAATATTCACAAATTGATAATGTTCCCCCGTAAACTTATCATGCGTTGGAATGCATAATACGATGATAAATAGATCTATATCCAGAGTGATAAATGTTAACATCAAAGTAAAGTGTAGAGTTCGAAACTACACACCCCTTTACTTACGTTACGCGTCCAAGGCAACGAACGGGAAAAGACGTGCCTCAATTTAGAACGGAAGAGGCCTTTACAATGCCCTTTGTCTGCTAGTGTAAGAACAGTGTCATAACAAGGTAATTATCAGACTAGAATTATGCAGCTGCTAAATACATGTTTAACTACACTTTTAAAGATTAAATAAATGTATCGCTCAGAATACTTAAAATCGACAATAATCCATTCAATTCACACTCACAGCCCTGTGTACGGGCAGACAGGGGCTTGGAGTTTGAAGCGGCATTTATCACAGAACGATGTGTACAGGAACTGCAGGCACATATATCAACATTTATATATTAAAGAACGATATTTAGATATAAAGTTACACTGTTATGTAAATCACATTCTGTTACTAATACAGTGTACAGCATATTCACATGCCATGGTAGGTGGTAAGACTTTTGTTTGAGTCCAAGGCTAACCACATATTTTCCCCTTTATGCTACACACTGAACATACAGGGAAATAATACTAATGTCATTCAAAGACCTACACTCAGTTCAGGTTGTCTTAAGGAAAACAGATTCAACACTCTTCTCATCTGAGGGATTGTCATGTATCATGACAACTTGTCACCAAATTTTCCAAAACAGCTCATAATAAGACAACTCATCACCACAAAAAGACATCTTGTCACTACTTGAAAATTCACATGATATGTGTGTAAGATTCCAGGGAAAGAACTTAGAGGATTTAAGGTATAAGTAGACTGGGATTTGAATCAATGCATAACTGTCCAAGGCCATGAAGTATGACACTCATTTATGAGTACACTTCGTAATGGAAGAAGAAGAAGAGGTGGATGTTCTGTCAGTGCGCTAATGGACCAATACATAAAAATAAAAATGAAATATATACCAGAAAATTTTTATCTCAAGGGCACAATTTCTCTAATGAAATATACCCAAGACATGACTTCACAAGAGAAATTGTACCAATTCAAAATCTCTTGGGTATAATTGATTTCTCCCGGGTACGATTTCTCCTGACACCCTTTAGAGTGTTGGACAAAATTCAGAATCTAAATTAGTTCTTTTGATAATTTTAGTAATTAGGAAACCATGAAAATGGTCTCTCCATGGTGACTTCTGCCACATAACTGTAACTCCTCTTTTTTCTCTCAAAGCACAGATTTTTGTGCATTTCAGAGCTGCACTCTCTCTGAAATAGAGGCTAGGTGTGGCCTACTTATGAAATGCTGAATAAAACTATTACTATTCCTTCCTTTTGATAACTTTGACAGTGGGAGATAACTTGAATTCTTCAAATTTCATAGAAGTTATATTATAAAAGCCAAAGCAACATATTCATAATTCCTCAGACGGGAATACCAGTGTCTTATAGAATTGGTAAAAAAAAAAAAGTACAGTATTGTGTTATTGAGTAAATATTCTAAATCATAAAACAATTCCTAATCAAAAATTGCTTTTTCCATGTCATGTCAGCTATTTTTGAAAAAATAATCATTTCAGAAAAAATGTCAAAACCAAGTCCTGCGAGCAGTCGAGAGGCAGCCAAACAATACCTTGCCACTCATCAAATACCTCAAATGTTTGAAAGTCTCCTCAGCTGCTTAATGTTGGAAAGACCCGAAGATCCAGTGGAATTTATAGAAAAGAAAATGTCAGAAGTTAAAGAGATTGGTCTCAATAATGTTAACTGGGAGACTTTTGTGTTTCATCTCCATCCATACAGAGATGCGATACGCAGGGGTCTCATTCATGATGGAAGTAAATATGATAAAGAGAGAGAAGATGACGAAAATGCCAAATCTGAATCATCAGCTCAAGAACTTTCACAAAGTAGAGCTAGTAATTATAAACCTGAAGTATTCCAACTAACAGAAGCTCAGTAGCATTAGAAATAGAATGTGATGGGAAAAATGTGTTGCATGAAGTAAATGATGAACCAATGCCTACATATGGTAGTATGTTGAATATGGAAGCTAAAGTACTGTGTACTTTTTGGTAACTGTAGTTCTGTGATTAAATTCTGTTAAAAAAACACCAAACAGTGATTTATAAACAAATGTTTTCTAGCTTCCTTTGTGGTAGAGAAATATTAAGTGCAAAGTAAATGTGAAGAATCAGTAACTTTTGTGTATGCATAATTTTTTTGTTTACTTCTGTCCAAATTACAGACCAACTGTCATATAAACAAACAATACAATTATTGCTTAGTAATTTAGTGCATATAGGAAGTATTTTGACTACCTTCAACTTTAATTCACAGTATTTAAACAATGATTTGCTCCTCTGAATACTTAACAATATACACAATATAAGAATTATTTGTCATACTTACTAAAACTTCTTTTTGGATAGAATTCTAAATTAAAGAAAAACAAGGTGCTTTTCGTTCAGATTATATTATTTTGTAATCATATACTTCCTTGGATATGTGATACTGTGCTCAAGATTGCTCAGTCTCTAATGATATTGTTATAATACAATAATGACCATATTATTATAGTATTATAATAGGTGCAACACTACAAAGAGAGCTTGCATCTGTGATTTTTCTATAAGGTTCTATTTTCAGGGAGATTCTGACTAAGTAGTTGTTATTCCATGATGTATATCATGGTGTAAACCAATTAGACACTATAATCTTAGAAAGTGAAATATCCCTTAGGGAAATAATATTACTTTCCTGTGGTCTACTATTCTACCATTGAAATAAAGTAGTTCTCAGAATTATACAAAATTTCTCTGAACTTATTACCAATATCATTTCTCTATGTAATTTATTGTTAAGGGGATGTTTTTCTTGTCATCTACTGTGTTGATTTCAAACTACCAGTGTTTGCTACTTTCATGACTCAAAATGAGCAAGGTTGTCTTGGTCATTCAAAACAATGTTTCATTTAAATTTCTTTCTTGCCTAATATGTTCATTGCCTAGTTTGAAAGAATTCAGGTTAAACTTGAACTTTCAGGTTGTTTTCTTTTATGAATATGCTTTATATGTGGTTATTGAAAGGGTATAATTCTATCCTTGCTTTTTCTGGTCGTTAGTATTTTGTATAAATTTATTTAAGTTTTGCATAGTTTTAAAGGTATGAATTTGCCTTTGATCTTTATGGTTGTCAGTATTTTTCCTCCTTTTTTATGAATTTGCTACACATATATCCTAGTTTAAAGGTTCGATCTTTAATTAATTTGCATTCAGGTAATATATTACACATGCAAATACTTTGACTTCTTTAAAATGACATCAAAGCTCAAATCTGCTCAAGACTCTTGCTACAAAAATCTCAGTAGCCACTTGCACTATTTGCACTTGCAAAAGTGATCACAATATCTTGTGCACCTTGCCTTTCAGTAGACAATCTAATGGAGCATACAATGAAAATAATCAGTTATTCCACCATTTGTGTACATATTTCTTTTTCAAAAAGAAAAAAACAATATGTTTGCTATACCCATCTTATACCTAATTGAAATTATATGAACATTGATGTACTAAATCAAATCTAATACGATTTAATATGCATCTTTTAAATGATCTGTAATCCAAGTTTGGCTTCATTTGGTTGCATTGACATTGAGCATAACGTTTTTTTGTTCTAAACAGTAATTTGGCTCTTTGAGCTACTATATCTATAATTAACTTTATTGACCAGAGTGTGCCTGCATCATATTCAACATTATATCTCAGAAATATGGCTTCAGAATGCAAAAGTATTATTGTTTGAGTTTTGTTATTAATTTACTTCAATTTTGAAAATATTTTTGAAACGAGTCATCCATTATTCTTTAAAAACTTTCTTTGTGCCATATTTAATTGGGCAATCTGTGATATGCACTCTTGTATACACTTCTTGATTTATTTTCTTGATATTTTTCCATGTATTTCAAGTTTATAATAAAGCTTTAGAAGAAACTTTTATAAGATCACATTATGTTACAGATATCTTTTCAATTTTTACTTTACATTACATACAAACCTTTACCAAATCAAAATGACAATGAATATTTGTCAATCGTATCCATTCATGTTTTCCGCACATTTTCAGTAATCTTCTTCATGAGTACATTTATTTCACATTTGATTACTAGGAGTTTACACCAACTCATCACTTCATATAAAATAAGAAGATCAGAACACTTTTAAAATTCTTTCTTACAGCTTTTCATATCTGTCCCATTGAATAAAGCATTTTTCTCACAAATCAAACATTCAAGCACCTGCTGTTCACAAGGCTCTATTTTATTTCATTATAAAGGTGCCACAGAGAATGGGTATCAGAAAATAACCTTGAAGATATTTCTGTACAAGAATGGTATTGCTGGCATTGGCATTTTACAAAGTGAGTCACTCTGATCAAATCTAATGCACACAACATATATATTGTCAGGGTAGGCATAGCATGATCTGATTCATGTATATTATATACAAAACTACGAACTACAAGTAATAACTTTTTTTTAGTGAAACTTGATATTACCAGTAATCGATATAATTGAATAGGTGTACCAGATTTTATGTTTCTATGGTAAAAGTTAGATCCTTATAATTCTGTTTTTGCAGTAATTTTGTTGTTGATTGTTTATGACATGTGTTCAACAGTACTTGTCAAGTTTCTGATTCTTGTTACCTTTATAACAACACATGCAGGTCTCCGTGTACATCAACCTTCTCGTTTGCAATATTTTACTACATTTTGTTTATACAAGTTTGTGATGTTTTGCCATTTATACTATGAATATTCATCTTGATAAAAAGTTTTCCAGTATCATATTTGTTGTTTTAAATGTCATGTTGGGGTTCTAGTACCCAAGTAATCTCAGCAGCACTGGAGCTCACTGTATCCTCTCTCCTGTGTCATGTTTGAGTTCAAATCCCACTGAGATTACACTAAGGACAGTGTACTTTTGTATCTAAGATTGGCAGCTTTCTCCAGTTAAATATATATATATATAATCTGACATGTGGCATCAGACAAGTGAATAAGTATTTTATTTAATCAAGACGATAGTCTGATTTCATGCAAGAGTTATCTAGATCTCTGAATTGAGACTAATGTGTATTGTTCTAAGGAAGTTATATTAAAGATATAGTTAAACTAGAGCAGTCCTAACATGACAGTTACACATCACTCTGCAATAGTTCAGTGATTTACTGCCATATTTTGCAAGGGAATTTACATTCACATATTTGGCCAGATTGCAAAGCAATTCCGGTCTATAGATTGGCGATGTCCATCTGTCTCTCTGTCCATCAACATTTTGGTTAAAGTTTCTGGTTGAAGCAAAATCTCAGCAACTAAGAGAAGAATAAACAGAATACTTCCAACATAGGTTTCTTATGACCAGAGCTTTCAAATTATGCCATGACTTTTTGATCCAGTGACCTTGACCTTTGACATACTTTTAAAAAAATTTAATTTTGGCTGTATCTTTTGAATCAATAGAGTTAGGGTTTTGATACTTCACAAATAGATTCTTTATGACCAGAGATTTCAATTGATAACGTGACTTTTGACCTTGTGACCTTGATCTTCTTTAGAATTTGCTTTGCAATCAAAAGTCAAAGGCAACATGGGGACACACAATACATCCTTGAGCCATAGACAACCATTATATGTAGTTTAGTTATACATGCACCAAGAATTATGAATTGAACAGGATTCACTCTTAATCCAATTCGAGAAACATTCATATGTTATGATACTTTAATCAAAGACGAAGCCAGTGTGGCCTAGTGGATAAGGTGCTCAGCTCGTGATCGAGAGGTCCCGGGTTCGACTACCACCCTGGGCACAACGGTGTTCTGTCTTTCGGATGAGACAGTAAAAACCAAGGTCCTGTGTCACGGTAGGCGTGGCACATAAAAGATCCCTCACTGCTTCGGGTGGGTCCGTTGCAAAGGTAGAAATTTCTATGCAATGCATCATGCAGATGCCGTCATCATATACGTGAAATAATCGTGGAGTGACGTAAAACAATAGTCAATCAATTAATCAAAGACGATAATCTAGTGTACTAGAGTGTAGTAGCATATCATGTGTAAAGGAATACTAATACAGAGTAATGGATTATTACTGCAAACCCAGATAATTTCATCTGTACAGTAGCACCTTCCTGGTAAATTGCTTCAACCTTTGTGACCTATACAAAGAACCAAATTGCAGCTGTGAGGGTGCCTTTACATGCCAACATCTACTGCAACATGGGACTTTGGTTTTGACTGTCTCATTCAAAGACAGGACTAGTAGAATCAAACCCAGGACCCATTGTAACCAACACCAACACCTTAGACAATGAGTCATGTAACCAACACCAACACCTTAGACAATAAGTCAGGTAACCATCACATTAGACAAGGGTCACAGTGACTTCAGAGTAATCAACACCTACACTGCGCCTTAGATAATGAGTCACAGTGACTTCAGAGTAATCAACCCTTACAGTACACCTTAGATAATAAGTCACAATGACTTCAGAGTAATCAACACCTACAGTACACCTTAGATAATGAGTCACAATGACTTCAGAGTAATCAACACCTGGGCGCCATTGAGTCTTTTCGGTATATAGAGTTATTTCCCATATCAGCAGGTATTGTGACGTCAACCAATTCTATGGAAATTGGTGTAAAATTACGGGAAATGATATAGAAACTGCATGACGTAACAATGATTTGACGTCGGATACCTGCACGTATGGGAAATAACTCTGCATATCGAAAAGACTCAATTGCTGTATGATAGAACTTTACAATGACAATGAAGATATAATCTAAAGTCAATGTCTAGATATACCGCATAAGCAGTTGTATGTTTCTGCTAAGAGTGACTTTCTAGACAGAACTGATAATATAGATTACACATGATAATTTTATCAAAGTCCACAATGAGTTCAATCTTGTTGGAAGTTAATTGCTCCTAAGAGCCAAACAGATAAATCAGCCCAGACAAATGCTTCAGAAAGATGTCACGCTACCATTATCAGTAACATCAGAGAGTAGCGAACCATAATGCGTCCTGAGGTCGAGAAAAGTCTGCAGGATATTGTTTTGTTTTGGTTTTTTTTTTCAAGTTTCTGAACATTGCTTCTCTAGCTTCCCTTAATTAGCTATAAAATAAAGCGCAATATTCTTTGAGGTCATGGCCTTTTCAATTTTACAAAATAAAAACACATATTCACTGAAAAGAAAATATATTGTAAATCAGTTTCATAAATTCATATATAGTATCTTAAATAAACTGTTTTAAAAAAAGAATATTTCATTCAAATACTGGAATGTTATTTAGTAATTTACACACATTTGCATTATAATAATAAATTAAAAATGAAAGATACATATCCCCCAAATTTTTGTTTTCAAGCAAGATCCAAAAAGAAGGGAAACATATGTCATGAGAAACTAACAACAACAGTACAAACTAATAAAGTATTGTTGATTTTAATTCCAACAAATACAAAAAAATCATTATAAGTGAGGGATGCTCACCAAACTGTACAATAAACCAATGGATGACTAAACTTTAAATAGCTTAAAATGAAATCAAAAATCAGAAATAGATTACATTGAATTTCATTATACTGTATATTAATTTTTAATTTCATTTAATTTAAAGCCGGTGTGGCCTAGTGGATAAGGTGCTCGGCTCGTGATCGAGAGGTCGCGGGTTTGACTCCCGCCCGGGGCACACCGGTGTTCTGTCTTTCGGATGAGACAGTAAAAACCGAGGTCCCGTGTCACAGTAGGCGTGGCACGTAAAAGATCCCTCACTGCTTCGGGTGGGTCCGTTGCAAAGGTGTAAATTTGTATGCAATGCATCAGGCAGATGCCGTCACCATATACGTGAAATAATCGTGGAGTGACGTAAAACAATAATCAACCAACCAAACCAACATTTAATTTAAATTTGATTAGATTTAAGATTGAAAGGGTCCTAGATTCAGAGATTTAAGATGCAGTATTAAATTTCAATGAGAAAAGAATATTGCAACAAAATAAAAAGTAGGTCAAATGTCAAAGTCAATTCTACTGAACCAACGGTGCTAAATGTAAGCGATTGTCATACTGATCTATATAATGAACAAGCATTCTGAGAGTATTGCTGAAGCAAACCATGTCCCCTATTGTCCCTAACAAATACATGTAAAAGAGGCTGATACTGTAAATACATTTCTGGGAATATATAATGCATAATTGAGTCTACTATAGTTGATGGATAACATTTCTCTCAATATGTGTACATACTAGTGGCATACAACATTTATAACATTCAAGATGTAACAAATGTAAGCAACACCAAGAGAAGACAAGAAGGAGCAGAGAAACATGATGCCATACAACATGAGCCTGACAGAAAACTAACTTGCAGTTTCTGTGATTTTAACTGTTCCAAGGAAAAGAGAATATTCAACAGAATTTTTTAAAATCTTAACTGCATTATATACAACAGTATATTAAATTTCAATCAAATTCTGGAAAACAGAACTTTCATTGACTGTTAAAGGACCATGACTGAGATAACAGGGTACTAAATTTCAATCAAATACCTCACAGTATAACCTAAATAAAAAAATTCTGGAAAAACAGAATATTCAACAGAATTATCATTCCTACTCAGTCAATAAAGTGTCATAACTCATTAAGAAATTGACAGAATTTCATGAAACAGGAACTTGATCTGTAACACGGCTGTAAAGAACAGTGTACCAACTTTCAATCAAATACCTCAAAATTTAACCTAAAATAATTCCCGAAAACAGAATTTTCATTGAATTTCAATCAATAAAGGGCCATAATTCAGTAAATGATTAACAAAATATAAAGACTAAGTGGTCCAATGTCTAAATCAATGATACATATTTCACATACACTATTTTATAACCTCCTTAGCCTTTCCTTTAGTATGTCTCTTCTGATGTGTTTTGAGAGCATTCCACCATTTTGTACTGTACTTACAAAGACCACACTTGTAAGGTTTGTCTCCAGTATGCCTTCTCTCATGTTTTTTGAGAGTACTAGGCCATCTTGTACTGTAATTACACACCTTACACTTGTAAGGTTTGTCACCTGTGTGTATCCGCTGATGTTTCTTGAGAGTACTCAACCATCTTGTACTATAGTCACACTCAGTACACTGGAATGGCTTGTCTGACGTATGTATCTTCATGTGTTGTTTGAGGATATTCTGGGTATATGCACTATACTCGCACATTTCACAATTGTAAGGTTTTTCTCCTGTATGGCGCATCTCATGCTCTTTGAGATGACTCTTGCTATGTGTCCTGAATTCACACAGATCACAATGATACGGTTGTTCCCCTGTATGTTTCATCTGATGTTGTGTGAGATGTCCTTGGTTATTTGTGCTGAATTCACATATATGACACTGATACGGCTTTTCTCCAGTGTGTTTCATCTGATGCCTTTGAAGAGAACATTTGAATTTCGTACAGTACTCGCATAGGTCACACTTGTAAGGCTTCTCTTCTTTATGTATCCTTTGATGTCTCTGTAGAGCTCCTCTGTCATTCGAAGTATATTCACAGAGTTCACACTGATGAGGTTTGTCTCCAGTATGTATTAACTCATGCCGTTTGAGGTCACTTGACCTTTTTGCACTATACTGACAGAGATCGCATTTGAAAGGTTTGTCTGGTGTATAAATATAAGGATCCTCTTGTGTATGTACCCTCATGTGTGATTTGAAACTTCCTACCCATTTCGTACTATAGTGGCATATCTCACACTGATGAAGTTTTTTTCTGGTATGTTTTGCCTGATGTGTTTTGAGATGACCCTTTTGAGAAGTACTGTATTCACACATCCCACACTGATAAGGTTTGTCACCCGTATGTATCCTCTGATGGGTTTTGAGACAACTCGACCATATTGTACTGTAATCGCAATCATCACATTTGAAAGGCTTGTCTTCTATATGCGGTTTGTCATTTGTATGTGTCCTCATATGTGACTTAAGACTACTTAGCCATTTTGTACTGTATTTACAAATTTCGCACTGGTATGGCTTGTCAGCCATGTGTATTCTCTTGTGTTTCTTAATAGTGTACAAGTCATACGTCCTATATTCACACATATCACACTGGTATCGTTTCTCTCCAGTGTGTATCGTTTCATGTTTTCTTAGATAACCCTTGTCATTTGTACTGTATTCACACACCCCACACTGGTATGGTTTGTCTCCTGTATGTATCATCTTATGTCTGATGATACTGGCTTTATGGTCTGTGCTGTACTCGCACACATCACACTTAAACTGCTTATCCTCTGTATGTAATGTGGATCCAGTAACAGGTTTTTCTCCGTTATGTATCTTCTGATGTCTCTGGAGATGAACCTTCTGGCTTGTTCTGTACTGACACACATTACATTTGAAAGGCTTGTGTCCTGTGTGAATCACCTGATGTCTCTTAATATGGTACTTATACCTTGTGCTGTACTCACAGTGTGGACACTGGTGAAGCTTGCCCTCCTCTGTGGGGATACTCAAGTCTGTTTCCAGAGTACTTGTTGAATCTGGAATGGCTTGTGTATCTGTAATGGCCTCTGTATCTGTAATGGCTTGTGTATCTGTAATGGCTTCTGTATCTGTAATGGCCTCTGTATCTGTAATGGCTTCTGTATCTGTAATGGTTTGTGTATCTGTAATGGCTTGTATATCTGTAACGTCTTCTGTAGAAAACATGCCCAAACTTGTGCACAAATGTAATATTAAACCACTATCTTCTCCTTATTTCTTTATCTGTGAGCTGAAATATACAAAAAGTATTACATGTATTTTACATTTAGATAAATTGTACAAACACCTTATTTTGTACATTTTCTTTATTTATACCTATCCTAAAAAGAAACTAAATAGTCAAATGAAATTCAAATGGTGTAGAAATTCACACAAGCTATCACGATATTCCAAGTCCAACACATTAACCAGTGGTGGAGCCCAAATGTTTATTAGCCAAACTACTCAGTCTTTTTTGTGCCAAATCTGGATTTTTGCTAGTAAATATGTGGTGAAAAGGGGGGAGGGGCTGGGCCCCAGGGCCCCCCTCTAAATCTGCCATTGTTAACCAATGAACTATAGTAATCTACAAAACATGTTACCATTAGTTAATTTTATACAATATAATCATAAAACTTTTTATTGATCATTGTTTTTTAGGTCTAAATTATCAGCTAATCAATATGTGAATATTCTGTCTTTCAATGAGTTCAAATGCAATTATAACATTTCATCCTTTACAACTGACATTATACGGCCCTACATGTGAAGCCCCTACATGTGAAGCCTCTACATGTGAAGCCCTACGTGAAGCCTTTACATGTGAAGCCCCTACAAGTGAAGCTGCTACATGTCAAGCTTCTTTAGGAACACTAATGCCTTTACCAGAACAATACTGTTCTTTTTTTTAATGATCATATTACATGTAACCATTGACTCTGTTATGTACATATCAATGCCTTTCAATTTTTTTTCATTGAAAAGATATCTATGGCCATACCTAGTTTTAAATGTTGGCAGAGTTATAAATACTTTGAATGTCCCTGTGGTAGCACTAAGTTTAAACGTTTTGCATTGCACCATAAATATTTAATGCATATCCTCCACTGAATAATTCAGTCTTTAGTAATCACAATTTACCAAGGCACCAAAATATTAAAGAAAGGTGAATGTACTTGAAAATGTTAACCAAAAAAGGGTAAAAATTTACATCTAGTCATGACTAAAACAAAGCAGTTTAAAGTTGAATGGTTCTGAAGAATATCTACAGGTAAATGATGTCACATTCCATCATCCTGACAGAAAATAGCATTCCAAAAAGTTTTCTAAATCCCTAATCACATTTTCACTATGACAACCTATGACCTGTCACCCAACTATACTGTAGGCAGTGTGATGGATCATGGTCAGCAACAACTAGTTGTATCATGTCTTTATATATCACAATTCTCATATCAGTAGTATTTCAAGTTATCTGTTGTAGAACATATCAAGATGTTCAATTATTATTCGTATAGTATTTTACGAAATTGGTAGGGGAAGGTTTAAACCTTTGAGTTAACTGAAGTAAAGCCCAATACAAAAAGAATGCAGAAAGCAATTTTGTTACTGTTCTATGTTACTCCAAGATTGTTATACGGTGGTGGCAAGTGTTTAGTGCATTGCATTAGAATTTTCTCCTATGCTACAAACCTACTCGAAGCAGTGAGAGTATGCTCGAGAGATATTTTACTCATATGTGCCAGCAAACATATATACTGTAACATGGGGCTAGATTTATACTCCCTAGCCTGAAAAAAAGATAGGGAGCAGATGATGATACAATAAACGGTACTAAATCACCTTAGAAAAATCTGAGCTGACCAAAGCCCAGTGCAATACTTCTGATCTACCTGTTCCTAAAAAAAAAAAAAAGAGGAAAATTCATCTATGGCCTTTGGAATGATACTGAAACCTTGATGCTGATATAATTGGCTCAATTGATCCTGTTATGTTGACAAATTAAAATCTAGAATCAGGGCCCGACATCCTAATCTCTGGGAGTGCTCAAAGTCAATTCTTTAATTAAGATTTGTTTTGTTATCTGGAATTTATGTAAATTATGATTGTCATAACGATGGTATTAATAGTCTACTTGATATGATCACATTTAATCTAAACAAGGTCACACCATCACTAGACAAGTTTGCTAGTCTTCATAACATAATGCATAACTCGTTTGAAATAATAGCATTGCATGAGATTAGACTTGACAACACATCATGTGGACAAGATGAAGTGATCACAATTAATCTAGACAAGATTACAGCAACATTAAACAAGTTTGATAGCCTTCATAAAATAACATGAACACATCACTCATTTGAAATAATAACACTGAGTTTGGACTTGATCACACATCAAGTCGACGAGATCAAGCAATCGATGAACATAATAAAACATCTTTTGGCATGATTACATTTAATCCAGACAAGATCACATCAACACTTTTAACAAGTTTGCTACTCTTCATAACATAATCATGATGATAATTGCACCAAGGACACGACAAGAGGAAAGTACTCAATATAAGACAGCTATGGCGTTCCATACAACTGAGTGATTACATACTCACTCGAATGATATTCGTGATAGTTACCCTTGATTTGCTGGATTATACTGCATAGAAGCCAATACACTTCGACGTATATAGCACATATACGTCCCTGCTTCTACACATCTACTCCTTAAGTTAAGGTCATTTCAGTACTTAAAATAATGTTTGCATTTTATCGACAAAATAGCAAATGTAGTAGAATGAAATGTACTGTACTCAGTACTGTCGGGATGTCTTGTACCAATTTGTTAACATCGATTAAATTCAACACTGTATAAATATAACTGTATTTTTACCTTCAAAAATTATCGTCCCTTCGCGCATATGCAACTATGCATACTGTAGCCTCTACTTTCTCTTTTAAATGTCCTTCACATTAATCTCGCAAAATTGCAGTTTAGATCTATCAAAATAGAACAAATTCTATGGAAGCTCGATCATGCAAGCAAAGTCAATACAGTACTCTTTCTTCATAATTTTCAATACATATTCATATTCAATAAATCGCTTACCGCTGTTGAAAATGCCTATAATGTTTGAGCTGATAACTTTTGGCGAATATATCGGAAATGTTTATTTCCTTTTATTATATTTTAGAAAAACATCATGAAATCAGGAAAAGAAAGTTTCAGAAGTACTTTTAAAAAAGCATAAATTATACAATGAAGTATATAAATCAACTAGATCTATATATATAAACACTAGCTAGATTTTCAAGACAGAATTAAGTAAACACTATATGCCCCCCCTCTCCCCATGTAGGTGTGTATTTGATGGTGTGCCAACATTTTATGTATTCTTCTATTTTACGTTTCCTTATATACCTCCACTTGGATATGATGTTTCTTGAGCACGGTATTACTTTCATGCGCGGATACAGAGGGGGAGGGGGGTCTGGACCCCCCAGGAATCCGAAAATTTTACCAAAAAAAGGTAATATTTGGGCATTTTTGGCGTTGGACCCCCCCCCCCCTCGTCTAAGAGAAAAATTTACCTTTTTTGTTGGACCCCCTCCGACAAATATTTCTGGATCCGCGCATGACTTTGCTCTCTACTACTAGTCGTACTTCCTCCTTTGTCATTGCCTCGTATGAATACAGGTGGTATCGCCGCGTTTATGTGATTTCCAGACGACTATCACTTGGTCGAACTTTCAATCCTGTGCGGCTTACATGCTCAACATACATGTATTAATGGAAATTTGAGATGCATGTATTGCCAAAAGTTAAGTTTGTCACTTAATAAGGCACCTCTGCGATCATTCCAAGATGCTTAGTGTTGTAAAGAAACTTTTGGTCTTGGATGATTTGCCTATAATAATATTGTTTCAAAATATACATAAAAAACAATATGGTGAAAATTATATATATAAAAAAGGTGTAATGATGCTAACAATAGCACCAATTATAATGACAGCGACGAAGATGATGACGACGATGAGTGTGGTACTGTTTATTTCTATTTTAGTAAAATAATCATACAGTCATAGTAACAATAAACATGAAATAACTTTAAATTATGAAATAATTCATCATACAGCTGGTTTTTAGATGTTGAAAATTTAATTTTGTATAAGACAGCGAATGTGACTGAATGCCGTTTTTGATCTATACTCCGAAAATTGGTTAGGTTCTCTAGACACACCCACTTCTAGAAATGCTAACTTGATATATTCTTCCGCCTTCGGTTTTATGTTCACTTTATGTTTTTAAATGAATTAATTCTTGAAAATTAAAATGTTAAATCATTTTTTTCTTGTTTTGAATATAATCATAATGATTATGTGTAACAATTTTGAAATATATTGAGAGATAATATGGTTTAACCAGGTACACACTTTATAAACCGTGAAGAGTCGATCTATATTGTTCATCAATAAATTGTTAAAGATAACCCTAAGTCATAACATTGATACTTATATTAAATTCCATTATTTTACAACACATCTTATAAATCATTACCTGAATTGTGATATTTCTTCCTCTAAATTTTAAGCGTATGCATACTCCAGATCGATGCACGGAATGCGAGATGAGACGGTAGTACAACAATTACTAGGACGAGTGAAAGAAACAAAATCCCAAAGAACTGATGAATAACATACAGAACTTCTAAAGGAAACAGCAAAATCGTTAGCAAAACCTATAAGCATACCTTTTAGAAAATCACTAGATGAAGGTAAACCACCAGACGCATGGACAATGGCGAATATATAACACCAATCCACAACAAAGAAACTAAACACCAAGTCAGCAATTACAGACCAATTAGCCTAACATCAATCCTGTGCAAAATTTTATGACGACTAATCCACAAAGAAGTGTCATGTTCTAATTTTTTAATTTACTTGGGGGTGGTAAATACAAAAATTAGAACATGACAACTTTACCACCCCCCAAGTAAATTCAAAAATTAGAACATGACAGAAGTAATGGAACATATGGAAACCAACAATCTATTCACAAAACATCAACACGGTTTCAGAAACGGTTACTCGTGTGTAACTCAACTCACATCCTCACGAGTCAAGGGGTTGCGCTACGTAAACTTCTCCCTTGACTCGTGAAGATGCTCAACTCATAGAAGTCATCGATGATTGGATAAACAAACTGTACAACCAGGATAGTGTAGAGTAGTCCCTAACAAACGACCACTGGAAAAGTTAAAGGGATATGGAATATCAGGTTCCCTGTAGAAGTGACAAGAAAACCTCCTTATAAGGTGGGGACAAAGAGTGGTGTTGAATGACGAGAAGTTTCCTTGGTCATATTAGTAACGAGCGGTATACCACAGGGTAGTATACTCGGTCCTGTGCTGTTTTTATGAAAAAAAAAATGTACATGTATATAAGAAACAACCGTACCAACATCAGAATGTTCAGTTTTACATAAAGAATATCGGACACCTGAAACAGTCTATCAAGGGAGGTTATATGCGCAAGAAGCATCAACAGCTTCAAGAATAAGATCAATAAACACTGGGAACATGCGCGGATCCATAAATTTTTGTCAGAGGGGGTCCAACCAAAAAAGGTAAATTTTTCACTTAGACGAGGGGGGTCCAAATCCCAAAATGCCCAAATATTACCTTTTTTTGGTAAAATTTTCGGATTCCAGGGGGGTGGCAGACCCCCACTACCCCCCCCCCCCTTCTGTATCCGCGCATGGGGAAAATCTGGACATTGAATTTATACCCGACAGCTATGGACCGGAAGCGGGTATCAACAAAGACATCAAAATAGATTCGATATGCCCAGCGTAATGCTAACACACTGTGTATATGTTCACGAATCTATAAATACAATACAATATGTCTTTAGGGTATGGAATCGAACTTGCACAGTATACAGGTGCTAACTTGAATATGATTATTCATTTTGTTTCGCCCAGTGGAATCAAATATAACAGAGGAATAGAGGAAAATATACTAGTATTTTTAGACACAAAAGCCATCAATGAATAAAACATTTTCATTTTAAAAATTTATAGTAATATAATAAGTATTATAAAGTCAAGAAGTCAGCTATTTAGATTTCAACAATGATAAATAATTCTTGTGTTTTAATAAGATTTTAAACATTTTTTGCATTTCCTAGTTTACAAAGGAGAACACAGAAGACATCTGACAAAGCTGTATGGCACAAATCACCAAGGACCTGCACACACAAAATGACAATAGCATAATATACACGGAACGACATTACAAAAATATTCGATTGTGCTGCGATTACGGTACCGACTTAGGAAGGTCAATTGAAGTAACAAACGTCACTCAATCCTTGTTCTCTATATGGAGGATTATTTATAAATTTTTTAATGTGTGTCCTTTGATTGTGCTGCTTTTGCGGTGAGTGGGAAGGTGGGCGCCCGTAAACCGCTTAACCACACCAATTGAATGACGTTTGTTACTTCAACTGACCGTCCTAAGTCGGTATCGTAACCGCAGCACAATCGAATATTTTTATAATGTCGTTTTTCAGTATATATTCTATTATTATCATCTTTTGTATACATGTCCTTGGCGATTTTTGTTTTCTCTTTAATAAATACTTGTTAGAATATTGTATTGTAAACATTTGCCATAATGATAAATAATTAATAAAACACATACTAATATAAAGTAAAGCCAACAAATGACATGTTGTTATTAGAACATCTAAAATCAAAAAGTTTTACTAAAATTCACTCCATCAGATCTTTTGACTTTTCGTCTCTTTCCACAACGATCCCTCATCAGAAATTAAAAGACAGATTAGCGGAAATTGTTCAAAATGCATTTTTAGTAAAACGGAAGCCGCAAATTCAAATATATAGTTATAGGCTATGATAAAACTTACTTTGTTAGGGAAAATTCTGATTACAAAAATAAATACACTGAAACAGCTGTCATCCAGATGTTGAACTTTCTTATCGATAACATTTTTGTGGTGTTTGGAGGAAAGGTTTTTCAACAAATTGTCGGCATTCCAATGGGCACTAACTGTGCTCCGATTCTGGCTGACATATTCCTTTACTCATACGAAGCTGAATTCATTCAGTCTTTGCTTTCGCAAGGAAAAAAACAATTAGCTCTTGACTTCAATTTTACTTACAGATATATAGATGACTTGCTGTCAATTAATAATCCTTCGTTCGCGGATTACCTAGCATCATCTATCCAAGTGAACTGGAGGTCAAAGAAACCACAGAGAGTAGTATTTCTACTTCGTATTTAGATATTATGTTGTCTTTCGACATTAATGGTCAATTGAACACCTCACTCTATGACAAACGTGACGATTTCAATTTCGCTATCACAAACTTTCCTTTCATAAGTAGCAACATTCCATCATCGCCCGCATACGGCGTATTCATATCTCAGTTAATACGTTATTCCAGAGCATGTTCAAATTACAATGACTTTGTTCTGAGGGCTAGGCGACTTTCAGTTAAGCTGCTCAACCAGGGTTACATATGTGCTAGACTAGCAACGTCACTGAGGAAGTTCTACGGTCGTTACGAGACTTTTATTACTCCATTTGATATCTCGTTATCCAGACTTTTAAATGATATTTTGGACTGAGACCGATTCCGATCATTTTACACAGATTTGACACCTTCTATACTAGAAGGTTACCTACTTTGATTTCTCCATATATAAATACATATGGAATTTACACGATTTGACTCTTTCTACTGGGTATATGTGACGGGTGTTGCTAGCAAGCAGGAGATGCTCACTCTCCCCGGGCACCTGATCTCACTCCATCACAGGGGTTCGCATATGCTCTTCAAGTAGACATATTTTGTTATTTTCCACTTGTTTTTCATTTTCACTGATTTTGTATGTCCTCTGGTTTCATGATTTTTAGACTTATGGTTTGGATTTATCCATCATCTTTACATGCATACACTATTTTAATTGCATAGGTCTTTATACTAATAGTTTCTATAGTGAAGTGTATTAATAGTTACACTCAGTCTCTGGTATCCAGGGGTAGAATTTCCATTTTTATCACTATAGAAGGATGTGTGAAGAAGTGTTGCTGTTTTGGATTCCTGTCCGAATGATATTTAATTCCTTTCTGACTTACTTTGAACTAAGTCATTTTAAGGCAAGAAAGTATTATATAAAGATTTTTGATAAATTTGATAATTGATTTTTCACATTTTAAACAATTTCTTCACTACTTCTAGACTGAATTTGAGAAAACTTGGTACATGTAGGTATTAAGCAAAGATGTTCCTGTGCAATTCTATTTCAAAGAAACTAAAGATTTATGGCCATCTACAAGCATTAAAAGAAACAAAATTAAAGCGACTTTGTCAATTACATTTTTCTGTATTGAAATCACTAAATCTAAAAAATGTTGACAACACGTCAAAATTTTGATTTCAGAATGGAACCAAAAACAACATTTTTTCACACATCCCTTTAAATCATTCCTTTGCACTCGGTTTGTCTCTGAATGCAGCTGGTCATCAGAAGATAATTGTCAAAGGAGGCTACCATGTGTGACCTAATTTTGTCTGTGATGGCACCACCTGTTGATGGATCCGGACAAAAAATAAACTTTTATGTTAATGTCGCTGATCTTAACCCGAACTTTCTTTATGAAAATGCACTAATAAAGAACAACATAAAAATGTATAACTAAACGAAATAGAAAAAAATATGTACAAAAACTGACAATAAATGAATAAATTTGAACAGAGACATATATACTTATATATGTGTGTGTATATGTCTCTGATTTGAAAAAAAAAACAAACAAACGAATGTGTATGTATCAGTTTACATTTATTTGAAGTAAATAAATTTAAAAATTACTCTTTAATATTAATAAAGTATAATTAACGTAATAAGATACACAAATTAATCTTCACATTATGGTGATAATGTATTCTTCTGGTAAATATAGCAATTTCATCATAACTAGAATTAACGTTGCAAGTTCAAGTGATCATCTACAGTGGCGGATTTAGAGGGAGCCGCAAACCCACCCCACCCCTACTTCTCGCCACATATCTACCAGTAAACATCCAGATTTGGCACCAAAAATGGCTAAGTAGTTTGGCTAATTCACATGTGGGCCCCCTTTTAGGAAATCCTGGATCCTCCATTGTTCTTTACATGTATATGAAGTAAATTAATGTTGGTATATTCAGTACTCTAATTCATTCATGGGTAGCCTGTTTCCCAAGGCCAGAACATCGGAATGCCTCGGGAACCAGGTTAAACTGTCTACACCAATCTCCAAAGCAGAGTTACGGTCCTTGCACTCCCTTTAATGTGATTGTAAAGGAACGACAACTCTGTTTTGGATTGGTTGGTTGATTTTTGTTTAACGTCACACCACAAATATTTCACGTATATGGTGACGGCATCTGCCTGATGCGGGGCATACAAATTTTGACCTTTGCAACGGACCAACCCGAAGCAGTGAGGGATCTTTAACGTGCCATGCATACCACGACATGGGGCCTCGGTTTTTACTGTCTCATCCGAAAGACAGGACACCGGCATGACCAGAGCGGGAATCGAACCTCGGCCTCCCAATTAGGAATCCAGCGCTATACCACTAGGCCACGCCGGTCTACTCTGTTTTGGAGATTGTGTCTACACCTCATGCAATACGAAGTGCTATAGGCCGAAATGATTGTGGGTCGAAGTGTCACATGCGGAAGTGACTAGTTGCTGAAGCAAACAAGTCCAGCGCAGGTGATTTCAAGAAGAGAAGACATCGAAGCTCTGTATTATTGATTAAGGTGAAAATTAGAGACAACATTCTTAGTAAAAAAGAAAGTGAAACAGCACATGCAATATTTAACTTTATCATTTTGTCCATGACCTCTTCTAGTTCTACAGTAGAAAAAAGTATTTTAATTATTCTGTCTTTTCTGATCAGATTAGTTAGTAATTTCTGTTGAAACGTTTGGTGGTGAAGTATGAGCTGAACCGTTTCAATAGAAATTAATTAGTTACGACTGCAACGGAAGAGCTATTTGACACTTCCGCTGCAGTCGTAACATGACAATGGTCAGATTGACTTGAGATGCAGATGTGACAGTGACTCGCAAGGCCATGAAGTGAAAGTGAACACACTGACAAAGGCTTTTATCTCATCTGAGATTCAAGTGAGCTATAGACATACTGGTCAGAAAGTAAATCTGAACACAAGGTAAATCTGGATGGTTATTAGCTCACCTGAGCCAAAGGATCAAGTGACATATGGCCCATAGTCATAATGTTTCCTCCGTTCGTTGTCATAAAAAATATAGAACATATATACTTTTTAATTTAGTGCACCATATACGCATTTCGACAACTTATGTCTCTTCAGTGATGCTCATGGCCAAATTATTGGAATTCTCAAAATTTATAAATATTTTAAGAGCAGTGTTCATACTGAAGTGACCGATAAGTGAACCAAAGGACCTATCTAAGGACGGAGCAACATGTATGCATTAGGGAGATACTCCTAAGTGTTAGAGTGATTTACTTAATTTGATGACTGAAAATTTGAAGTATATATTTAATGTCAGTACAAAAGCACTGAAAACTAGACTCATGATGCCCTTTGGGACATCACTTTTTCGACTTTTTCTTCAGAACCACCCGAAGGATTTTGATGAAACTTGATAAGCATGACATACTCAAGGTCCTCTACAAGTTCTGTTGTTTTTGTCAGGATCCATCAACAGGTGGCACCACCATAGACAAATGTTGGTCACAGGGTACCATCATTTGACAAACTACTTCTTCAGACCAGCTGCTTACAGAGACAAACTGAATGCATATAAATGATCTAGAGGGATGCATGAAGAAGTGTTGTTGTTTTTGCTTCTATTCTGAAATGAAAATTTGGAAGTTTTTTTAAATGTTTATCATGGTAAAGAATGTTACTGTGAAAGAATTTTGTCAAAATGTCAGTTTGAGGATTTTTTTATGGAGTTTCACAAGACTGTCAGAAAAAAAGGAAGGGAGTATTCTTGCACATTTTCAACTTCTTCAGAAACAATTATATGATTTTTATGAAACTTGGTAGGAATGAAGTAGTATTAATGGTTCCCTACATGTGTTGTTGTTTTTTGTCCAGATTCATTAATAGGTGGTGCTATCAGAGGCAAAATTATGTAACAGATGGTACCTTCATTTGACAATCTTTTTCTTCGCACCAGGTGCATACAAAAACAAACCGAATGCAAAGGAATGATCTAAAGGGATTGTGAAGAAGTGTTGTAGTTTTCAGTTTTATTCCGAAATAAAATTTTTTAAGTTCTTTCAATATTGCGTTTTGGACTTCACCTGTAGGTGATGATGATGCTTTGATTTGGTTTATTTTAATCATAATTATCATAAAAAATGTTACTGTTAAAGAATTTTGTCAATATGTCAATTATTGTATTTTTTATGAATTTTTTAACACTATTAAAAAAAAAAGGAAGGGTGGGGGGGAGGTGGTTAGTGTTTCACTTTTTTAACTTCTTCAGAACCAGTGGAATGGTTTTTATAAAACTGGGTAGGAATGAAGTACTCATTGTCTCTTGCAAGTGTTTATATTTTTCATCCAGATCTGTTCACAGTTTTTGAGAATTCATTTGCTATATATTAGTATAGATTTAAGGGTTAATTTTAATTTGGCCTGTATAAACAATTGCTTAATGTTGATGATGATTCAAATTTTACATTCAGTTTTCAGTACAAGATGTAGTCACAACACAGTAAACATTAGGGAATGTATATAAATATATTTATCTGCTAATTTTTTCAAGGTGTCAGTTAAATAAGCAAATTAAAAGTCAGGAGAGTAATATAGGCCCACTTGGGCCTTTTTTCCCTTTTTTTTTGTTGCTCTTTCAAGCTTTGCAGTTAAAATAACTTGAAATGGCCAATAAGTAACAAAAATAGTGATCATTGGATATACCACACTTCAGACTTACCTTCCCAAACAGTTTGAGTATAGGGATATGTCTGTCATTCGAAGCCTGTCTGTTAACTTTGAGCTATTTCAACTTCTTGAAATCTGCTGAACAAGTGATTGCAATTGAAACAGTGAAGTCAGCATCTGTCAGTCCATATATTTAATGCAGTAACCCATATATCAATAATCTTTCAGCAAAATTTTCTCACACAATAATATACCGTATGGATGTCAACTTTGGAAAAACTTTGGATAAGACTAAACATTTCAATAGAAATTAGTCAAAGATCAATTCTCAGCTAAGATGGTTTATGTCCACTTTTAAAACATGAATTTACAAGATATTTTCAAGTGATTGTCTGAAGTGATTGCCTGCAATACATACATGTAAAGCACCTACCACTACATCTGTAAATTTCGTAAATCCACATTTTGATTCCTAAAAAAACGTGCAGTAGCCCATAAGTGGTCTTAGTTGGGAACTGGTCCTCAACCAGTAGTTTTGATGAAAGTTGTGAAATTACTTAATTCAAGGTCCCCAACACATTTTACCAGGACATGACAACTTCGAACCCAGAGAAACTCTCCTTGACAAACTCCTTCTTCAGACCAGTTGAGTAGACCAACAAACCCAATGCATTACTAAATTTACTGATCTTAAAAGATGTCTTAGGTAGAGTTGTTTTGGTTCCATTTCACACTTAAAATATTTGCATAAGTACATAAATTTACATAAGTATGTTTGGGCTGTGATCTTTACTGACAGCTGAAATCTAATCTTAACTGACAGTCGGAATCTAATATTAACTGACATTCAGAATCTAATCTTTACTGACATTCAGAATCTAATCTTTACTGACAGCTGGAGTCTTATCTTTATTGACAGCCAGAATTTAATCTGAACAAACAGTGGGAATCTTAATGACAGCTGTAATCTAATGTTTTCTGACAGCTGGAATCTAATCTTTACTGACATTCAGGATCTAATCTTAACTGACAGCAGGAATCTTATTGACAGTCACAATTTTTTTTAACTGAGCTCTAGAATCTTTACTGGCAGTTGGAAACAAATTTTGACTTATCTAAGCTAGGTCTTTAGAGAAAAAAATCTAGTGTGATACCACAATGGCACTAAATCAACTTATTCTTTTAAGAAATCTTTAGAATAAGTTTCTGGTAGGTTTTGTGAAAATGTAATATATGAATGTACTTTTAAACATACATTTTTATACATATCTTCATATTTATTCCAGTTCTCAGATGAAGAAACAAGTGGAAGATACTTGATATAAGTTTAGAGCGCATTTTTCTGATTAAGTCCTCTCATTGTTGCCAATAAGATTACCTTTACCAGCATTGCCATAACAGAATCAATGACTACTCAGGAAACAGATCAGAGTTTACCAGTACAGGAGGTCAAACCTTACCAGTGTCCTCTATGTCAGTATAGTACAAAATACAAATATCATATTAAAAGACATCAGGCCATTCATACAGGAATCAAACCTTTCCAATGTGAACTATGTGAGTACAGTACAAATCAGAAAGTTCATCTTCAAAGACATCAGAAAGTACATACTGGAGACAAATCTGTTACAGTACCCAATCCACATGCTGGAGCTAAGCCTTACAAGTGTGATGTGTGTCAATACAGCACAGATCATAAAGTCAGTATGAACAGACATAAGATGATACATACAGGAGACAAACCATACCAGTGTGGGGTATGTGCATACAGTACAAAGGACAAAAGTTATCTCAAAAAACATGAAACGATACATACTGGAGAGAAACGTTACCAGTGTGATATGTGTGAATATAGGACATATGACATGTACACTATCAAGAAGCACAAGAGAATACACATGGCTGACAAGCCATACCAGTGTGAAATTTGTAAATACAGTACAAAATGGCTAAGTAGTCTTAAGTCACATATGAGGACACATACAGGGGAGAATTCTCGTATATATTCAGACGACAAACCTTTCAAATGTGGGGTCTGCGAGTATAGGACAAAGTGGTCAAGTGACTTAAAAAAACATCAGATGGTACACACAGGTGTCAAACCATATCAATGTGGAATATGTGGGTACAGTACAACACAAAAAGGTCACCTCAAAATACATCAGGTGAAACATACTGGAGAAAAACCTTACCAATGTGATGTGTGCCAGTACCGTACAAAATGGCCAAGTCATCTAAAATCTCATAAAATGATCCATACAGGTGACAAACCATATCAGTGTGAAGTCTGTGAGTATAGTACAAATGATGCAAGTTGCCTCCAGAGACATAGGAAGGTACATATTGAAGACAAACCGTATCAATGTGAAGTATGTAATTACCGTACAAATTTCAAGTGGGACCTCAAAAGACATCAGATGAATCATGCAGGCATCAAACGTTTCAAGTGTGATCAGTGCCAATTCAGTACAAATAATCAAGGTCATCTCAAGCAACATCAGATGATACATACAGGGGAAAAACCATTCCACTGTGATCTGTGTGAATTCAGGACACATAGCAAGAGTCATCTCAAAGAGCATGAGATGCGCCATACAGGAGAAAAACCTTACAAATGTGAAATGTGTGAGTATAGTGCATATACCCAGAATATCCTCAAACAACACATGAAGATACATACGTCAGACAAGCCATTCCAGTGTGAGGTCTGTCAGTACAGTACAAGATGGCTAAGTACTCTCAAGAAACATAAGAAGATACATACAAAGAATAAGCCTGATACAGAGGAGGAGCCTTGTACAGGAGACACTGTATACAAATACGAGTTTTGAAATTATACTTGTAGAACACCCCAACACCCCCCCCCCCTCCTCCCCCAAAAAAGTCTGTGCAGTATATGAAAGATAACACATATGGAAGTACAGTGTACAGAAAAGACTCCAATGGCAGTCTGGAGGGGTATATATTAGAGAACAGATTTACCTGCTACAGGGCTGTGCTGATAACATTTACGATTATCAAATTTACTCAAGGAAAGTTTCTGCTGTGATATTCGAACAAACCACAGTGGTGATAGTATTATTGATACATGTGCTTATTTTAACACAAGTTTTGGCTCACCTTGGTGCACTTATCATGATTGCACAAATACAAATGCATTTACAATGAACAAGCACTTTTTTTCATCTGTGTAGGACTTGCCCCACCTTAGGCCAGTGCTAATTTCTATCAAACCTGTACTTTCTATAATTCAAGCCTGTGGTAATGCATAACAAGCCTCTGCTTTGTACTTTAGACTGTTATTTCAAGTTTTAAATGATGTACATGTAAGGGGTTTAATACCGGGCAAACTACTTTTGCCAGAATTTTCATTATGACATTAATGCTCAGATGGTGACCTCATTTGTCCAGTCTTGCCCCTTACAGCATGTAAAATTGAGATAAGGACTATTCAATGCAAGTTTATGTTAATATATAACAAGCCTGTTGTGTTAGTCTGCATGACTGAAATATAATTTGCACTTATTTTTTTCTGTTAACTTATCAAAAGTCTATTTAAGGTTTTGATGCGATTGATGTACAAAGGCAGATTTAGTTCATAAAGGGCTTTTCTTGTCGTGGAGGTGATCCATAATTCATCTGCGGTTGTGATGCTACATATATATACAAGATGCTAGTCCCTCCTGATTGCTGAAAATGATGTAATACACCTTCAAACCACGCACCTAATGTTCTACATATATTGATAGAGGTATGCTACATTTGTTCTACATGTAGTGATAGAGATATGTTACATATCACGTTCTACATGTAGGCATAGAGATATGTTACATATCAAGTTCTACATGTAGGCATAAAGGTATGTTACATATCACATTCTACATGTAGTGATAGAGGTATGTCACATGAATTATCACGTTTGACGTGTAGTGATAGAGATATGTTACATATCACGTTCTACATGTAGGCATAGAGGTATGTCACATATCACATTCTACATGTAGTGATAGAGATATGTTACATATCACATTCTACATGTAGCGATAGAGGTATGTTACATATCATATTCTACATGTAGTGATAGGGGTATTTTACATATCACATTCTACATGTAGTGATAGAGATATGTTACATATCACGTTCTACGTGTAGGCATAGAGGTATGTCACATATCACGTTCTACATGTAGTGATAGAGATATGTTACATATCACATTCTACATGTAGCGATAGAGGTATGTTACATATCACGTTCTACATGTAGGCATAGAGGTATGTCACATATCAAGTTCTACATGTAGTGATAGAGGTATGTTACATATCACGTTCTACATGTAGTGATAGAGGTATGTCACATATCACGTTCTACGTGTAGTGATAGAGGTATGTTACATATCATGTTCTACGTGTAGTGATAGAGGTATGTTACATATCACGTTCTACATGTAGGCATAGAGGTATGTCACATATCAAGTTCTACATGTAGTGATAGAGGTATGTTACATATCACATTCTACATGTAGTGATAGAGGTATGTTACATATCATGTTCTACATGTAGGCATAGAGGTATGTTACATATCACGTTCTACATGTAGGCATATGTTATATATCATGTTTTACATCTAGTGATACAGGAATGTCACATATCATGTTCTACATGTAGTTATAGAGGTATGTCATATATCAAGTTCTACGTGTAGTGATAGAGGTATGTTACATATCACATTCTACATGTAGGCATAGAGGTATGTTACATATTACGTTCTACATGTAGGCATGGAGGTATGTTACATATCACGTTCTACATGTAGTGATAGAGGTATGTTACATATCACGTTCTACATGTAGTGATAGAGGTATGTTACATATCATGTTCTACATGTAGTGATAGAGGCATGTTACATATCATGTTCTACATGTAGTGATAGGGGTATTTTACATATCACATTCTACATGTAGTGATAGAGGTATGTCACATATCAAGTTCTACATGTAGTGATAGAGGTATGTCACATATCATGTTCTACATGTAGTGATAGAGGTATGTTACATATCACGTTCTACATGTAGGTATAGAGGTATGTTACATATCACGTTCTACATGTAGACATAGAGGTATGTTACATATCACATTCTACATGTAGGCATAGAGGTATGTTACATATCATGTTCTACATGTAGTGATAGGGGTATTTTACATATCACATTCTACATGTAGTGATAGAGGTATGTCACATATCAAGTTCTACATGTAGTGATAGAGGTATGTCACATATCATGTTCTACATGTAGTGATAGAGGTATGTTACATATCACGTTCTACATGTAGGTATAGAGGTATGTTACATATCACGTTCTACATGTAGACATAGAGGTATGTTACATATCACATTCTACATGTAGGCATAGAGGTATGTTATATATCATGTTTTACATCTAGTGATAGAGGTATGTCACATATCACGTTCTACATGTAGTGATAGAGGTATGTCACATATCAAGTTCTACGTGTAGTGATAGAGGTATGTTACATATCACATTCTACATGTAGGCATAGAGGTATGTTACATATCACGTTCTACATGTAGGCATAGAGGTATGTTACATATCACGTTCTACATGTAGTGATAGAGGTATGTTACATATCACGTTCTACATGTAGTGATAGAGGTATGTTACATATCATGTTCTACGTGTAGTGATAGAGGCATGTTACATATCATATTCTACATGTAGTGATAGGGGTATTTTACATATCACATTCTACAATTAGTGATTGAGATAAATATATATATTGTTACACATCACATTCTGGTAGTAGTATCACATAGTGTAACAATTCCTCCAGGTTTTTGGCATGATGAATCTAAAAGTATCCTCGATATTGGATATAAGATTGTGAAAGTTTGTCAGATAATTTTTGTTGGTGTTTATTAAGACAGTATCCGTTAATATTTGTTCATGCTTATTTCTGTAAACTCATGAATATTGTTTTAAAATTTTGTTATATGTTTTAATGCTACATGTATTAGTTACAATTTGTTGTGAAACAACACTTTTATATTTTCTTTAGACAGTTTACTTCTATATTTTCCTAAGTAGTTTACAATACCATTGTATTTGATTCCATTTTCTTTGTGATCTGTATTATAATGTTGAATTGAGTTAAGAATTGAATTTATAGTTAATGTTCTTTTCAGTAAACCATTCATTTGGAAATGAATTCACAATAAATCTTCTTTTTATTAAAACTGTCTCTTGATTTTATGTAGGATTTACATAGCAATGTAGGGATATCCAACGTAACGTCCACCCCCACCCCCTTGAAGCACATCAGATCCTGCACGACTGATGAAACACCAGGCTTGGTGCACAATCTTTTCACACAGTTACAAAATCATTATTTGGTCATTTTGGTGCTTCACTCTTCCACGCATACGCAATAGTTCAAATTGCTGTATTCCGTCACATCAGAGACATATATACACATGTATGTAAATATATATATATATATATATATATATATATATATATATATATATATATATATATATATATATATATATCTGTTTGGATCAAACAGTAATAATCCAGGCCCTATGGATCGAAGTTTTTTTTAAAAAACAACATTCAATTTTAAAAACCGTCTGTTTTCTCATTGACCTCTTACGGGTCGAATTATTACTGTTCTCGGTTAAGAATTTGCAATAATATTTGAATGTGTGTACACCAGTAATCGGTAACCTTTTTGTATGTGAACGAATCCTGGTGAAATTATGTGAACTGAAGGAGAAAGCTACTATTGTTTGCATAAAGAGCTGTCGCCAAATATATCAAATAAAGTGTGGAAAATCTCGTCGTCAAAGATCTAGTGAAGATTGGGTTTTAAACATATTTCGTTTCCAATTGCTACTCGATGAAATGCCGAGTAGGACTTCTTTCCTAATCATAAAAAAAAAGAGAAAACAGAAGACATCGACAAAGTTGTACGACACACATCACCAAGGACATGTACACAAAACATGATAATACATGTAGTATAATGTACTAGGAAAAACGACGTAATAAAAATATTCGATTGTGCTGCAGTTACGATACCGACTTGGGACGGTCAATTGAAGTAACAAACGTCACTCAATGGGTGTGGTTAACCGGTTTAAGGGCGGTCACCTTCTCACTCACCGCAAATGCAGCACAATCAAAAGACACGTAATAATAAAATTATAAACAATCCTCCATATAGAGAACAAGGATCAACAGGTTTCTCAAGAAGAGAGGTCATAAAAATTTATTATACATGAAACGTTTATAGAATAATATGTAGACAGAAAAAGGGTGATATAGGGGCACTGGGGTCTAAACCATCATCATCATTATTATTGTGGGGTTTTATCTCTCTTAATACTGAAAAGGTTTCTTGCTTGCTCAAACCTTCAAGAGGAACTTAATTCTTTAAGATAAGATTTAAGAGTAAGTCAAAGACGGTGATGTAATGGCCACCAGACTATAATCCAATGTATACTGAAATACCATTGCCCAGCACCACACAATGCAAAGATGTACCTATATGGCAGGGCCGTAGCAAACGGGGGCTGGCCCCATACTATTTCGGCTGACTATGGACAGATTTCTTTTTATTATTTTTATCACTTGACGAAACGAAAGGAAATTCAAGGTTTGGTTCCCCCACTTTTAAATGCTTCCTACAGCCCTATATGGTGACGGAACCTGCCTGTTTTATGTTCCAATGTATATGAGTTCTTTGTGAATCGAGATCATTTTCCATGTCAATGTCACAATGTCACGATCAACGGACGACCTTGATAGGGAAGTAGCCTGTACATTCAGTGGCGTAGCTAGGCTAAAAGCAATCGGTATATTTTCAAGTTTAAGGCGACATACACGAGCGCCGTTATGCGCGAGCTTGTCTAAGGAGAGACCCAGGAGCATTCCCTTTTTTTTTATTTAGAGGGTACCAAGAGCAATTTTCTGGCTTTCAGATTCCGAGGTATAGAATTGAAATGATCCAGTAAAATTATGCTTTATCTTGTAAAGATATGAACATGTTGTCTTCAACATTTTCAGTATTTGTCACGATTGTGCTTTCAACCATTTCACGAAGACACTTTAATGACAAACCTCTTAAGTCGACAGTACCAAACCTTTGCTGAATGAATTTATGTGGAAGTCTTTGTCACGCAGCTGAATCCAAATTTTCAAGACCCCGAGTAACATTAATCTGTGTGTGTTCTTTTAGTGGAAAAACTCTGTGTATTCTTGAGCATACACACATATAATGTAGCTACATTACAGGGATCGCGGATTGTCCAATTCTCCGCGTGCCGCGGCTGACTATTTTGACGCGGACATCGCGTTTACATCGCCGCAAATCACCGTACACCATTTCGCCACCGCGATGGTCGATTGCAGGGATTCATCGCAACTTTGCGGATGATTGCGGCAATACATCGTATAGCTATTGAACGTACATTTAAGTATCTTAAAATATTGTCTAAATATCGAAGTTTAACACGAGCGGTTTTGCTTCAGGGTTATTTGCAGACCTATAAATATTGCAAGTGTTTTGGAGGATTATTATTCGCAGAATAATCTCTTAAAATGTCTTATCGTCGATCATCCAAACCCGTCAGCCATTTCCGTGTACCGCTCGAGCTCTGGTCATGTCGGTGCCCTGTCTTTCGGATGAGACAGTAAAAACCGAGGCCCCGTGTCGTGGTATGCATGGCACGTTAAAGATCCCTCACTGCTTCGGGTGGGTCCGTTGCAAAGGTCAAAATTTGTATGCCCCGCATCAGGCAGATGCCGTCACCATATACGTGAAATACTCGTGGTGTGACGTTAAACAAAATTCAATCAATCAATAAATAAAATGAGAGAGAGAGAGAGAAGAAAATGAAAACAAACAAAACCCAAATTGATAAAAATGAACTTTGGTTTTGAAGAATTAAAGTTACCATTTTCACGTTCTGTTTACTTTGCAAATGCATGCGCCTCGCCATGTATTCAAAATAACTAGGAGGGTCTTATTGTTTTGTGAAAATATGTACGATTCTCAAGATCTATACCACTAGAAGGGGGATCTCTGGGCCCATAAATACCATATTGCTGTCCCTTTAAATCAGAGAGACTAATGGTTGATGTAGATTTCATCTGGTTTTGTTTTATACGGATTATTTATTTAAGAATTTTTTATAAAAAAAGTGGGAGCATTAACCTGCTATTTCCCCTTAACTCTCGGGGGGGGGGGGGGGGGGATTGTTTAATACCGAGTTATTTTGAGTAACCAGGGTACTTGACACATACCGTATAACACAAGTAAATTTTAATATCCTTTTCTTTTGCTATATTCTTTTTGTACAAATTTACCATGATGCCCAAAATATCTATTTTCATGTCAGAAGTTAAAAATCAGATGGTCGTCCATTTAGATGATAAATGAAACATTTGAGCCTTCCATTATACATACATATAAACACACACACACCCACACACAAAGTGTGTGTGTGTGAATTAGGCTGTAAAATCGGAGTACCTGGCATGATGGTTAACACCCTGAAGACTTAGATACCAACATAATACTACATCACACTAAGTCTCTCGAAGTATTATTTACTTTTATCGCAAAGACATATTAAAATAAAGTATATTAATCGATATAATCAGGATGAGATATTCTGTAAATCTAATCCCACAAGTTTGGTCTTAAGGATCATTGGTAAAGGGAGTTTCAATACCCGATCTGTCCGTCTGTTACAACATTTCAGTATCGTTTGACTCGTTAATTTTCTCAAACTCCACACATCTGTCGTTAATCCTATTAACATCTTTCTGATACGTTCCAATACTTCTTTCTGTCGGGTATCAAGAGGAACATCGCCTCTTTCAATCAATAGTTCTAGCATGGTGGTATGGGACTCGAAAATTGCATGATGGGTCATATTATTTAACATTTGGAGCACACAGTCTAAATCTCTTGGTTTAAGCATACACGTCGCTCCATCGAGATGAGTGAGTAGACTTTCCACGAGGACTGTAATGGGATAATGTCGATCTACCTTAACATCCGGGTCTGCTCCGTGGCGGAGTAGAGCAAGTAACATTTTTTCATCAAGCCCCGTACGCGGTAGAAGTTTGAGATATCCATGTAAACTGTTACCACGTGTTTCCGGTTCGTCACTTACGACACCTATGACATTTGGATCCGATTGGTGCTTTAGAAGTATTTCAGTGCATTTAGACATGTATTTTTTGAAATATCGGTTTTCAGCCATCAATTTCGTATACTGTTCTACAGTTAAAAAAATGCAATGAAATGCGCTTGACATACCCAAACGACCGAATGCTGTTTTAATTCGGAAATCTGTCATCTCCTCTTCAAGTTTCAATTCATCAAAATTGGGATTTGCTCCTGCATTCAGTAATAGCAACATGCACGATATAATGTATGGGGCTTTGGATTCGAAATCGTGGCATGAAGAGTGACATAACAGACTGTACAAAGGGTATGTACGGAACGGGATACAGGCACCAACATTGTGTTCATGCTTAATCAACACAGAGGTCACTGCTACTGCTAGCAGGCGCTCGTACCACTCCTTGTCGAATGATAAACTATAAGAATACAAGACGTGGTATAGATTCATCCCTTCAAACAGCGATGTCAGACTTGTCTTCAGCCGCAGAAGGACATCTAAACATTCGGGTCGCGCGCATTTAAGAGCTGCGCCGACGGCCTTTTTTATTTCCTCTTCCGTAGGATTTTGAGAAAGAAGTAAACGAAGCGCATGTGGCGAATCTAACTGACATGCCATTTCTATGTAAGCCTCGTTTCCTTTAAAACGACTTCCTTTAAAGCGTTTTCCATGGTAGTGGTCAAGAATGGTTCTTACGCATCCAATATGACCACTTTTTCCGGCAAGATCTAAAGGCGTCACCTTTGACCGTTCGCTATCATCGACTGCCGACCGTGCATTGTCACTTTTGGTTTTATACGAGAACACTTCCGGTTGATTGTCGTTTGGTCTCTCCTGCAAAAGTTGACCGAGAATAGTTTTGTGTCCAAGTCTTGCTGCGAGATGGACGTAAGAAATATTTTTGTATTCATGGGGCGGTTTAAATATTCCCTTAATAAACAAGAGGCTGACTGCCTCTACATTATTTGCTATGATGCCGTAATGTAGTACGTCCATGCCTTTTGCATCACTCGTAGATTCGATGACATTCTTCGACAGTTTCTCTATGTTACTTTTCAATACAGAAGTATTAGAGTAAGTCTGCACGTGATGCACGAACGATGACCATGCTTCAAGTAAATCCTTGTCACAGCTCATATTTGTCTTATTTTGGAATTCGTTTTAGTAATTTGGAAAACGAGATTCTGCAAAGCTGTAGCGTCCTTGACGCTTCGCCTCTTCCATTTCTTCGCATTTCCATTGTCGCGTCGTTTTACATGATACTTATGTCGTATATAATACATAACATATAAATGTCTTCATATTAACATACATGTATTTCCTCTTCTGTAACCTTCACATTAATAAACTTTTCGTCCATTACAGTGCTATCGGTGCTGTTCATTTAAACGCTTAGAAGATTTAAATCTATGTTCTTAAAATTCAAGATTTAGGTGAGTGAGAAAAAGAATTTAATGTAATAACTAGGCTATACGGTCATGTTGACCGACGTGGACAGTCGTGAGACCAGAGACTTTGTCGGAATAAGTGTGAGAAGGGTGAGGTCCGTCTCTATCAAACAAACTTTCCGAGAAGTCTAATTTTGTTTTGAGGCGTGAATATATATATATATATATATATATATATATATATATATATATATATATATATATATATATATATATATAGTAATCGTTTCAGTGATGATTTTAATTTATTTATTTATTATGGGGGAGGGTGGGGGTGAGAGGTGGGGGTATGTTATACATAAATAGATAGTCTATAGAAAGACAGAAGAAATATCATAATTTGAAATAAGCCAAACCCGATCTATTTTAAGTCAGAAATCACTGGAAATAATGAAGCGGAATGACCGTATTTACGTTTACGTTTCGTTCATACCGCTGTGTTCAAACCTTCAATGCGTATTCGCCGTGTTGTAGTTTGGTTTCCTCTTTGATCGATCGTCACTATAGATAACTATACGTGTAATAATTATAATCGCCTTCCTGAAAGCTCCTTTGGTAGGGCGTATATACCTGATACACGAAGACGAGAATTAATCTATCTTAAGTCACACATACTCAGTGGTCGATTAAAAAATACCTCTATTGGTCGATACGAGTAGAGCTCATGATGCAATTGACCCTTCCATATGTGAGAAAAAACTTTTAATTCAGATGACGTCACAATGCTTTACACGTCGGACAATACCTCGGACAAACATTGAAAATGTATTGTGACGTCACGATATTCGATAAATGTTCCGCGAAAGCGATGGGTCAATACCTCGTCGTCCGTTCGTCAACAAAACCCAGGTGATCGCTTTTCTTGTTCATCAATAAAAATCTCACAGTATAGTCATGGAATGGGAGATTCGGAGATGGGGCTTATATTGTTTATAGTCTTTCTGTCTGTCTGTCTGCCTGTCTGTCAGTGGCAAAACCTTGGTCATAACTTGTAAACACGAAGAGATAGGACTTTTATATTTCACATTTATATTTCTTTTGAAAATACCTTTTTCTTAGTAGCATTTAAAAAACAATATGACCTTGATTGCGACCGTTGACATACCTTTCCAAGATCCTTAACATGAAACATACTTTGTTAACTGTAAAAGATGCCACTTTCATATTTCACGTGCGGATGTGGGTTTTTTTTTTTTTTGGGGGGGGGGGTTTGTCAAAACCAAAATTGTTGACCTTGTTGCCGTTATTGTGACTTTTCACATATTTTTCAAAAACTCCGACAGTGTTAGTAGATAGGGGGCATCACATAAAAAATCTTGCAGTATTGGGTTAGAATTTTATGTACATTGCATGTAAATAGCCCTGCCCCAGACAAAAATCTGTCCTTAGAATTTTAAATTGGTTAAAGAGCAAAACCTCATTAAAAAGAAATAGTAAAAAGAGTGTCTTTACATAATATCTTTCACTGACTTGTCCAGTAGCGCTCCAAATTCGACAACGTCTGTTTTCGCTGTTCATGCATCGTCTTCTCTCCTTATTGTACTTGCCCAGGATTCTTGTTACTGTCATCTGCTTTCTCAAAATACCTGGATCTACCACTGAACAGAATTTTAAACGCTCAGTGTTCTATACTACGCCTAGACTCCCATGTCAAGGCATAGATACCAGTATATGTTGGGTTGGTGAAAATTAAGAAACGATTATCTTTAGCAAACATCTTAAAAGTCCTCCGAAGGGAAGTGACATTAAACAAAGAACAATAAACTCAGCATTCACAATATTTCGATTTCCTGACCTTCTTCCGTTGAATTTTATTGGCATTGGTAGCACAAGTTATGTAAAATCCATCATATTTGATAACCGATATATGAAAAATTTGAAAAATATGATTATCTTTAGAATGTTGCAATGTCCATTACAATAAACATATACAAGTACGCAGATCAAATGAAATCTTACAAAGGGAGTCGTTTCATAATAAATAATAGATTCTTTTCACAAATTTTCGGCAACTTAGTCTTTATCAAGGGAAATAATCGATGTTAAATTCTTATATAATAATAGTTACTGACTGTATATCGTAATATATTTTCGCCCTCGGTCTTAGCGTGGAGGATGACCTTTCAAGCTCGGTCCTCTGCCGCGCAAAGACATCGGGCGACAATTTATCATCATACACAGATCGATAACCTATAAATTTCAGACAGGACTATCTTTACTTAATACTTACAAAGTTTCCTCACAGTCAATCTAGAAGTAGTGACGAAAACGTTAAAATTGTGAAAAAAAAATTTTTTTTATGTCTTGGATAGTTCTCGAAAAAAAACCCCCAAATCCTCTAATTAATTCTTGCCTCATCAACCACAGAAAAATATTAATGAAATGCTTTTTGAAATTAAAATGACATAGTCCAAAAGTCAGTCAAACCCGAGTAAAACATTATCATTCGGACTGGAAACCAAAACAGCAACACCTTTTCACACATCCTTCTATATAACTCCGATGTATTCAATGTGTCTCGGTTTGCAGCAGTTCTGAAGAAGAATTTTGTCAACGAATGGTACCGTTTAAGCAGAGACCTATATATTATAGGTCTCTGGTCTAAGAATTACTTTTGGCTATGGTGGCGCCTCCTGTTGACAGATCCGGATGAAAAAAATCCCCACCTGTAAGGTTTCTATAGTACTTTGTACCTGTTAGGTTTCATCAAAATCCATTCCATTGCTCGGGTTGTTCCAGAGTTAAATTCGAAAATATTTAAAAAAAAAATGCCCCAAACTTCACCCTTTTTGTAATTTGAAAGAAAAATTAAATAAAACTGATAATAGTAATAATAATAATATCAATAATAATAAATATTTTGTCAAAATTCTTTCAATAAGAAACGTATCTCTTTACTATATTCTGGCTAAAATAAGCTTTTTATTGCATCAAACGTCAGCCATAGGGAATATATTGATGAAAACCATGTTATTTTGCATGAAAATGTTAAAGTCCGAAAAGATGTCGAGAACGCGTCATTTCAACGAAATGAGCAAACTTGAAATATACATCCCAATCTCCATAGCAGAGTTGTCGTTGCCAGGACCGTAACTATGCTTTGGAGATTGTATACATCCTTTAAGATCACTCAGATTCATACAGTTGTTCTGGAGAAGATTTTTAAAGAAGGGCAGAAGTCCCCATGGAGCTATACAATATATGTGTATTGCATGGTAGTCAGACATGGGTTTAGATGTAAATCTAAAAAAAAAAAAACCAAACAAACAAACACCCCCCTTAAAAACCCCAAAACAACCCCCCCCCCAAAAAAAACCCCCCAAAAACAAATTGCTGCTAACTAGCATGGGCTATTCATTCATTTATAGTAAACTTTTAAGTTTTGTATAGATTATCTTTCTTCCCACAATGCACAATCTTGAGAATGACGCATTATTTGGATCAGAGACCTAAAGGCTACTTTGTGAAAGTATTCTATAATATTATGTCTCTGTTTGGATATTGAATGTTTTTGTGTAAATCGCGGGGATTAGCTAAATGTTACGATAAAACTACTAGTACGTGTAAATGTGTACACTTCGCCTCATCTAAAACTGTAATATCTTGTATTTTTACCACTGACGACCCCCCTCCTTCTTTTTGGTACGCCTAAGGCTAATCTGCCACCGCAGTGCGGCGCGTCTAGAAACTGAATACCGGTACATGGCCCACATAATTATAATGGTATATACTGGGGTAGATTTAACATTAATAAAAAGGTTTCGTCCATGTAGGATTAGATTTTATCATTCTTTCCGGGTGGTGAATATTTTCAGTTGCCAAGGAAAAATTTCCACTTTCCTCGGAAAGTCGGACAAGACTAGATCTATCCTTTATTTCTTTATTTGTAATTAATCTATATATGCCCCGTATTATGACGTAGTTGACGTCATCGCATATGTATGCAGGTACAGTCTAAGACATATACATATACATGATATGATAATGGAAGATATAATTTCAAAAGGGGGACTTGAATTTCGCTTCTGTTCATAACGTGATTTACAAAATCGATTCATGGACAGGCCTCTGTCTCTCGTCCATGACCCCCCCCCCCCCCCCGGCCGAAAAGGGGGGGGGATTATACCAATGTATATAGTTTTCCTACACTACTTACAAGAGATGCCTAAAATAAAAGTTTTAAGTGTGAAAGAAATCTGCATATCTGCATAAAAAGTAGAGCTATGCGTTTTTGCTAAATTTAAAATCCAAAAGGTAAAGGCCGAGTAGATCTATTTGTTTTGCTGTGTATACACGAATAAGAAAGTACATTTAGCGCCCCCTAGCGAACGTATCGTGAAAGAGAACGAGTTTTCCATGGGACGATGGAGATGATCTTATGATAATGATGAGTTTACCATGACACTCTGACAGCTTGACTGTGTTTTTTTGATACATAGTTTGTATAATTGTATCTGTGAATGACAGTTTCTCAGAATTTTCCTTCCATCGTTTAAAAGAATCAGAATTTCCTTTAGGTTTTGTCTTAAGTTTGGGCGTTTACCAATTCTGGAGAATGGAACCTGCACCGATTGGATTTGAGATGCAAAATGGTAAGTTTTGTAGTAGAAATGATTGTTCGATAGAGAAGTTTTTTTTAGCATCCCTGATATTATTTACTTGCATTTTTTGGAATCATAGAGCGATTTCGAAATGTAAATAATAAATCACGGGCGAATCCAAAAAAAGGTTGTATCATGTTGCCCAGAGAGATTGGACTCTTCAAATGAATACTCTCAGAAGCTAGATTTAATATGTATTTTTATGTCATAATGTACATGCAGGGACTTATGTGTTAAATACGTTCCTGGTACATGTCATCCTAGATGTTATTCACTCTAAAATTGATTTGCCATTGCCATTGGGGGTAGGCAATTTCTTTTGAAACGGTTTGGCTCATACTTCACCACCAGTATGAGCCAAACCGTTTCAATAGAAATTAGGGGGTAGGGAACAATGCTGTCAATTTTCGAAGTCGGCGTGACATCACACTAGAATCTAAATGAATATAATCCCCGAAACATTCCGAGGATGACCTGGGGGATAAACTCTGTGTTTATCATAGACCGTAATGCAACTTTGCTGAATTATTTTTTGAGCACAAGAGCTAGATGACTCTTAAAACTTTTGAAATTCATTGAGGAATCTCATGAGGAATGACTCTCTTTCCTTCTTTGTATTCTATATGATTGCAGTTTGCAAAAATTAGATTTCAAAATATCGGATTCTTCGTAGAGAGCGATGATAAATCCCGATAGTTATCCCCCACAGATATGATGCAAATTAGGTCATGTGACCAGTCCGACTTCAAGAATGGTTGGGTAAAAAAACCTTGTCTTACAGTCTGTGACCAAGACAGATTTGTTGGTTGTGTATGAAGGGGTCTGACTTGAAGTTGCACACATGGGTTTTAAAATGGGGTCTGGTCCCTGGGGTAGGGATAAATGGGCAGGGTAAAAAAATAAGTGTCTGTGCTTCTTTTTTTTTTTAACCAAAATAAGTGTTGATGATTTCAAAGGTGACAAATATACTCTGTCATTTCTTTGTATTGACCAAGTTGCATAGCGATGCTCTATTTGCAGTACATGTACTGGAATTGTTCTGTTCAGTCCTTGAAGTTGGTTACAGAAAACAGAGATTGTTATGAATTATGATTTAAGTAAACGAAAACGAAAAAGACTGTACTAATGTTCATGTAAGCAGATCTGTGTTTTACACAGTTTATTGTAAAATAAAGATACTTTTGGCAGTATTTATTGGGAAATGTAGCTTTGATTATATGTAAGATTGATTAAAATGACTGCAGCTAAATCATAGAAAATGAAATGATACCCGTACCAGCAAGGTTACGTAAGAGATATATAATACATGTATACATGAACACATTACATGTATATCTCTTGTTATCTACATACTGAATAAATCTAAATGTGATTAAATCCAATCAGTAGCAGATCTGGGTGATTCAAAATGTTGTATGGTTTTCTGAATCAAAATTTCAAATACATAATTTTAATAATTCATTGATTCGCATCGATCTGTGAGCAAACACAACATCATCTACCTGTAAACAACTTTTAGAGCTGTAAATTTAGTATCAAAATGGACTGAAATTAAAAATAAAGGAGGATGTTTCGTAAATATGTTGGAAGATCCAGAAATATTTGGTGAATAATTCACAATGTATAAATTTTCAACAATGCAACCTAGGATTGAATTACTTCAATTGTGAGTTCACATACAAAAATTTAATACCCTAGTTGTATCAGAGTTGAAAGTTCCCCATTATACAAGTCAATGTAACACTTTATTCAATATTTTGTTTATTGTATGGTTGCCTGCTTTCATTCAGCCATGATGATGAGATCTGATAACATGATTTATAAATGTACCTAAAGTGAGCATGGTAACATGGCATTATCACTGGATCAGTAGCATGCTTGGGTTGCTGCTATAACTCAGGTCTAAGGTGATAAACAGTTGATGACAACAGTGGGGGCACTTGTCTGAATTAATCATATGCCCAGCATCCGTTATATTTTCTTGTTATCATTGCATTTCAACATTGCTCTCTCTCTGTATATATAATATACATAATACATATATATATAAACTTTATTTATACTAGATATATATATATATATATATATATATATATATATATATATATATATATATATGTGTGTGTGTGTGTGTGTGTGTGTGTGTGTGTGTGTGTAGGTGTGTGTGTGTGTGCCTGTTTGATCATGAGTACTGGTACATAACAAATGTATGCAATGAAATTGTGTACTAAATGTACATTGACTCATCAGTTAGTAAGCATTTAATTATTACAACTTAATTTGCATCTAGCACTTTCTCACGTAATAAAGTTAATTGCAAGAGTAATTGAATTTCATTTTCTTGCTGCTGATTAATATGAAAATTGTCTTTTCAAAGAAAGAACTTAGGTACACCCTCTTTATTTTAGTGGAGGAGTGGAAGAACCTGCTTCCTCCTCAAAGGTTCATTATTAGATAGTCACACAGAGTTTGTGTAGTATTACTTTGTAATCTCATCCTTTGGCAGATCCCATGTCCTCTTGCAATGGAGGATCAAGGGTAACTTTTGGATGAAGTTGAATGAAAATGATTTCAGGGTATAAGGAGTGACGGGAAGGGGGGAGATATAATTAAGAAAATTAAGTGCCCTCCTCAGAATCTCTCACTGCTCATATCTCTGTAGGTGTTAGATAGATAATGGTCTAATAATCATGTAATACACATGATACAGGTATAAATCACTGAGCGGTTACAGAAACATGTATAACCCCGACATGTATAGGAATTTATACATGGCTGAAGTGTTGTCCAGCCTAAGGGGACCTAAGTATAACAATGTCAAGTATAGACAGCAATACCTGAGTGCGCTATAGGTATGTACCATTACAGTACATGTATGTGGCCTTGATAGATTTATTGACTGCCATTGATAATGGTTGGTCATGTATGGTCGAATTCGAGTGCAGTTTTGTTTGATTCTCGTTTTACTCCAGGATCCGTACTTGACATGGTTTTCCGGATGTACTAGGACTGAGACACCATACCCCCTCTAGCATTATCATTAATTGTTTCGTTTACCCCTAATAACTTCCCATACCATTTTAATTCAGATTCATACAGATTTGCTATGCATGCTGTCCGCACTGCGTATAAATCGATATCTCCCGGGAAATCTATATCTCGGAGCAATCCGGGGCAACTGATGACATCCGCCGATGACGGATTTTCATTGTCGTTTGTACCAGCTGTTTACCTACACTAGTTAATAAACAGAGCTAATTACTCCCCAATGAAACAAAACACCACATCATCCAATGAAAGGTCACCCGTTTAATCATGTGTTAACACTTAAGCCTCTCAGCTGATCGTGTGGATTGTGGTCGTGTCAGGAGCCGATATATGTATGCATGCATTGTTCAGTGACGGATTAGGGGTTGTGACGGGAGCCACCCCAAATACTATACTTTTGACAAATTTTGTTAAACAATCAAAGTACTGAGAGTACTGATGGAAGGTGATAAATGAAGCACACTGTATAGTCAACAATAGCAACGCCAAGCATGGCATTATATGGCCGTAACTTAGTTTGAAGGAATGAATTTGAAAGTATAGAAGCATTCCCACATTGCCAAAAATTCTGTGAAATGCTATTTAAATCCGTGCAATGGGTAAAAAGTTATGAACTAGAAAAAGATTTACCCATCATATACAATGTGACCTTGACCTTGCATATATAACTTTGGTTCAAAGTCAAGACACACCGTTTGGTCCTGGACAACAATTCTGTGAAATATTGCGTATATTCAAAACTATGCAAGGGGTAAAAAGTTATGGCCTAGACAAAGATTTACCCACCATATGCATTCTGACCTTGACCTTGCGGATATAACCTTGGTTCAAGGTCAAAATACACCCTCTGATCCTAGGCAACAATTCTGTGAAATATTACTCAAATCTTTTCAAGGGGTAGAAAGGTATGGCACAGACTGATTTGCCCATCATATACATTGTGACCTTGACCTTGAAGATACCTGTATGACCTTTCAGTCAAGGTCATGACACACTCTTGGGTTCAGGGCAACAATGCTGTGAAATATTATTCAAATTCATGCGTGATTGAGTAGATTGACAAATGCTTGTTTTCACGTGTGCTTTCCCACTCCACCCCTCTTCTTTTTGTGGCAATCCTGGATCCGCCACAGTTTATATCCTAAATGATATCTAGAACCTGAATCTTAGCATACCTTAGCAAACCATATTAATCCCCTTGAGGGGAATGCTCACTCTAGAGTAGGACCGCCGGGGGAAAGTCTGGCTATGAGGGAGGCTCACTCTATAATACCGGCCATTCCGTTTATCAAAATTATAAGTTTACGCAATGTAAGGAATTGTGGCCCTATCATTTTAATAGGGCTACGACTTGCGGCTAAGTTTAAATATACCACATTGGGCGCAAAGTAAGATATTGTCATAATCAGTCATAATAAATTAACAGGGTATTCAATTTCGACCGGGAAAATGGAGTTATTCCCAGGACAGTAAGAAGCATCCTCAAGTTTATATGATTTTCCTATATCAAATCCATCTTTACTTCATTTCCCCCAGCTGACAATATCATCAGGGACTTATATATAAAATATAAATACCTGAACAAATAATTAAAGATTTCTATACTGAGGGTTGGGTGGGATATGACCCTGAATGGCCTGATATGATCAAGATAAATGAATAAAATAAAAGCGATTATTTCATCTTTAAAACATTTATATATTTATGTATATTGTATATATGTCTTTACATAAGGTTATTGAGGGGGTATATGTGTAGTGTCGAAAATAATGTTCATGTTAAATTGATGGACTTGATGTATATTCGTACTATCACTGGGAGTAAATGACTTGATTTGAAGATTAGGATATTAGGAATTACACAGAAAATCAGGAGTAGATCCAGAACCTCAACAGCTATAAAGGGAGGGGGGGGCACGTACACATCTCTTGAGTGGGAAAGTCTGCAAGGTCGAAAGAGTCGATTGAGAGAGAGAGAGAGAGAGAGAGAGAGAGAGAGAGAGAGAGAGAGGTGGGGGAGGGGGTTCAGGGGGCTACAGTGTGTGTAAGCAAATTGAAAGACTATGTAGCATCTTTGAATTGTATGATTGTCGGAAATGTAACTGTAAAAACAATTGTCCACTTCACTGAAGTGAAATCAGCGCATGTACCAGGGCATCCTGATGGATCATTTCTCCTTTTCACTATGTCTGCAGTTTCGATCAAGCTTTAAGAGGCGGTAATTTTGAAAAAAAATTATGAAATTGGTAACATCTGTAGTGTATTATGATTGTTCCTGGCTAGTGATGGAATTAATATGAAAACATCTACTTAACAAAGATGTCTTTGTCGCCCACCCCCAATGCTTCCTATCGGAATGGGGCACGTGCAATCGTTGAATCTGCACCCGAATCCCTGAGGTATACAATTAGTTTAACCAACTTTCTCTTTTTTGACAATCGCTTAGGAGTTGATTAGAGATGGTTATAAATGTCTAAAACCAACATGGAATCGATACTGTAGATCTAATGTTCACGAGATGATCTAAATATTTTGTACCATACGTATGATAGACCGTGTCTGAAATGTGAAATTTAAACAATATCAAAGCATTACCATGTGCCAATTATGGTAGAACGGAGAGTAGGTAATAGTCTGTAATTCAGAAATTAGTTTTTAAGAATTTATTACAAAACTAAATCTAATTTTAAAGGAAAAATACGAAAAAAAGTGCAAAATTTTGCATCTCTTTCTCTATTTGTATCACTGTCATAAGAATTTGAACGTCACATGCAAACTAGATCTACAATGTTTGAATTTCTAGTCGTGCCTGATTTTATGATTATGCCATTCACTGTCAGAGATCCTTTGCCTGGACGAACATGTTCATTGAAATTTAATTTAATACCCAATGTAGATTAATACCATTTTTACAACATCTTGTAAAAAGCTATAGATCTAAATCTTAAAAAAAAAAAATAAAAAAGCTATCGATGTACAAACTAGTGAGATATATTAGGGATTAAAATTAGCGCCTAGAAAAAGAAAAAGACTAAGGAAGGATTTCAGAGTAACAGAGGAATAGTAAGGTCTTCCGTGACACCACGAAAGATCTTAAAAAATAACAAAAGAAATCAGAGCTAACTAAATTCATGTAGATGAAACTCGCATATTTTTTTTATTATGTATATAAAAGCAATATAGCAATGTATGTAAGGTGTGTTTAAACATCAAATCACGATATTCTACTTGTCTTTTCGTAAATTCTAGTCACTCCCATAGTAATTTTCAAAGCTGTTTTACATACATGCATATACATGTACTAAGAGCTGAAACGCATCTGACTTGCAAACAGTAGAAATACTGTTAAATTATTCAGTGACTAGAAATGCAAGTTCGTAGTGAATATTTTGTATATGAAATGCATTTGATCTTCTCTATATGTTTACTGTGACAGTGTCACTGTGAAATAATCCTTTATGTTGATATACTTCATGCATTAACAAAGTTTCAGTTCGATGTTTCAGTAGAATATTATGTGTTTGTACAATTAGTTGTTCATTTTGATGCACATAGGTTTCATAATGTTCTGAGACAAATGTATAAATTAGAATGGTTTAACAACCACAACGACCATTTCGGGGTTCAAAATATTTTCTACTTGTACCGAAACGTCTTATTTCTGTACTGAAACGACAATGTACCGAAATGTCCTTCCATCGAAACATTTGTAATCCCTTATACTTAGTCCGAACGCCTTGGAACCTCTGATTAATTATTGCAATCGGCCTCGGCCGATTGTATATTTAAGATAGTAAATTCGCTTTGAGAGCGCATCATGTGCAAACTTCATTAGCGTGGCATGCAGGGTAATATTCTAGTACTAAGAAACAATCTTAGCACATAATTCTGCTGTAAATATTGAGATTTCTAGAAATAAATCTTATGAAATGTTCACAATTTTTTTTAAAAGAAAAGAATTGCTCACTACAAAAACCAACTTATTCCCGAATATTAACTTTAACATCCTAAAAAGTAAAAAAGGCGCGGTTACTTTCTTAATAAGGAAAAATGAGGCGTGGCTTCAGAAATTTTAGCGGGAAAATTCACAACTGCATAAAAAGATGGTTTCAAAAGCAAGTATATGTAATTCCTATTTACATAAAGCTATTTGGCTTTGTGACCAACAGCTTGAAGATTTAATGCTATTCCGATTGCAACGTAAAAAAGCTACGCTTGTATAGTATATAAGTAAACATGCATACAAGTGAAGATGTGCATCTATATCATATACATTTAAACAAAACAAAACGATCTATTCTTAAGCGAAAGATAGCCATGGTTAAGCAAAAGACTTGTACGTTTTGACCGACATATGGAGCGCAGGAATATTTTTCATGTAACTTTATCTTATAAATAAAAAGATTAAGAATACACTAAATCTATCTATTTTAGCAAATTTCAATATGTAAAGCACAAATTCTTTAACTTCAGTTGCTAAAATTGAAATTTATGTATGTATCACATGATTTGTTTGGGGACTATATTTTTGTTACTGTTTAGGGCGTAAGAACACTTGAATAACATCGGTTTCCAAATTGGGATGGACGGCGGCTTAGGGTAGCTGATTACATCGCCATCCAAAAACCACGGAATATTAAATTTTTACACCAGCAACAGAGACCCTGAATCCGCCACTGCTTGGGAATATTAAATCTAAGTGTCCAGTATGTTTTTCTTTATCGTTGCAAGTCGGTCATAAGTATCAAAACATCTTGATTAGCTCCCTGCTCTAGCTATATGTATATATCTAGAGTCTTTTCGTTAAACAGTTATTTCCCATTTGGGACGGTATCTGACGGAAAACATCTATGACGTCATCAATTTACCATGAAAACGTCATTTTTTGGGCTTTCATTTCCCCTAGTTTAGATCAGTTTCTGTCAAATTTGCTGACGTCATAAGTGTTTTACTTCAGATACCGTCCTAAATGGGAAATAACTCTGTATAACGAAAAGACCGAATAGCATTGCTCAGTATAAACATCAAATCTCATGTGACCTTGTACTGACTTAACCCAGTGATTAACTTGTTTGATTTTGAGTGAAACTTTGTCAAATTTGATAGAAGAATGTAAAAGGGTGCAAAAGGGGGAGAGGGGACTGAATCCGCCGATAGTGTACAGGGCATATCTTGTTTTCGGTTTCAAACAGTTCCATACCCAGATTATATCAATATGTATATTTTTCAAACTTTGCAGCAGTCTGTATGCATGTCACGATGTACCTATTGTTTTGAAGGGATTGTTAAAATCAATTTCAAACCTGTATTATATTTTATGCCATCCATTAATGTTTTATAATTTTTAGACACGGAGCCTTCAGCACAGATCATCGCATAATGTATCGATTTTTAAATTATCGCATCGAGACAAACAATTACATTAATATCTGGCTTTCTTTCAGATCCTGCGCAGATTAATGTCACACAAATCAATGTTAATTATCCGGGCTATCCGCCACAGCAACCCCAGCAACCTCCGCAACCAGGTGAGTTCGAATTAAAATCAAAGTATTATAGTCAAGGTCACTGACACGTTGAGAGGGCAGAGTTGTGGTAGTGACCATACGCCAGGGTTGCGTCTGGATATCCGGGCGAGTCATGGAGTCATTGTGAGAGGTCACCAAACTCCTGGTTAAATCCTTGATACATAGTAAATAGAATTATGCAAACTTTTCTGTTCACTTGAAAGGAGGGCTTGCATGCAAATCAGCTTTTCTGGTCAAACCATCTGTCAGTTTTAGGCTGTTTTTTCTTTTAGAATACTTGCATTTCCAAACTTTTGCATAAATGATTGGCCATAGAGCCTCTTGTTTGAGGTGTAGATGTCTGAACAAAGTCCACATGTACAGGATCCTTGGAATTCGATGGATTAAAAGTTGTTTGCAAAACATACATTTAAGTTGAGATATTCATGTCTGTCAAAGTCACTTGTTGCGAGCTCTTTTATTAAGAAAGACAAACATTAGAAGTGCATATTATAAAACCTCGTTTAGGTACTATTATGATTCTTAATGGCCAATTTTTGAAAATCAAGAACTTTTTCATTGCTGTGGACCCCCCCCCCCCACCCACCCACACACAGGATGTGTATATATGTCTCTGATTGGATGTGATGTCGTTCTCTTTAGTGTTAGTGCCGTGTTACAGAGCCGCGGTGGCATGGTGTTGCATAATTCTCGAATGTTCTTCTCGTCACAGTATGTACTGGCGCAGTGCTGAAACGTTTTAGAAGCGAAATAATGCTCGTATCAGGATTCTGTCAGTTAAGCAGGTACTCGCACGTGATACGTACGTAAACCTTAGGGGACAGGGGACATTAGGGGACAGGGATAGGGGAGTATAGTATAAAACTTTATGATGTACCTCTGTGAATTGCTGGGATTTCAAATTATATGTAGTACATGTATATATTATGGGGTGTCTGTGTATAGTGAGGGTACTCAGAAACGAGAAAACTGTTTGTTTTGTGAAGTAAATGCCGCCATCACGTACACGAGAGGGCTTTGTAAAGGAATCATGATTGTCTTGCATAGAGAAGACAGAAGACATCTGATCGAGCTTTGACACAAATCACCAAGGACATGCTCATAAAACATGATTATAGTCAAATAAACACAGAAAACGACATTTAGAAAATATTCGATTGTATTGCGGTTACTGTACCGATTTAGGACGGTCAGTTGAAGTAACAAACATCTCACAGTTGGTTTGTTTAACCGGCTTACAGGCGCCCACCTTCCCACTCATCGCAAAAGCAGCACAATCAAAGGACACACATTGAAAAATAAATTATCAGAAAATGCCCCTTTTCGGAGAAAGCCATTCGTATCATAACTATGTAAACGTGATACTGTACTAATGTTTTATCTTACATTGATTACGGAGCTAGCGTGTAATCAGCCATGAGTATAGTGTTTGTACCTTGGTTTGTGCCTGTGGGATACGAGGCTCCGTTAGAGGATATTGATACTAACGGCTTGATGTGCAGATGTACAGTCACTGCCCAGTATTATCCACGGACACTCAATTAGTGGTGGAGATTTCACGTTGACGGTCAGCATGGGACGCCTCACATACAATGACATTAAATTAAAATTATCACGCGTTTTTACGACCACAAAAAGATTTGTACATACGTGTAAACGTTCTTTCAGTCGTTTGTATAAAGTTGCCATTGAAACGGATGTATCTTCTTCCCGATAATAAGAAAGTATTATGGTTTTAGACATATATTGTTTTTATTTTAACAATGCATTAGAATCAGTTCGCCTACAGCTGACTGTCATTGTTTAAGGGTGAAGAAAATAGGAGTAACAAGAGAAAATTGCCAACTTTAAGGTTAACAAGGTCACTAGTGAAATTGAAGTTCATTTCCTAATTTTTAAATTTGGATTGATTATAATATGAACACATACGACTACTGTAAAAGATAAGAAATGTTAAGTCCAGTCCCTGATCCGTATGATGCAACGGTTATCTTTAGTCATGGGTTAGTCGGTGGTAAGAAATCGTGAGTGGCGTAAAAAAAAAATAAACGATCAATCAGTCAGTTGGGGTTAAGATATATGTAATTTGTCTCGTTTGAATAGGATGAATTAGAACCAAATCAATTTCTCCTGATTTGAGACACTGTCCCTGTAGGTGGCGCTATTTTCGCGCCAGTTATGCACGGGAGTGTTCGATAGTGTCAAACTTGTCATTCGACCCGATAGCGCCCAACAGTTCGGATCGTAAATTTTTGTTGTGATTTAAAAGTTTATCTAAAAGCTAAACTTAATTTTTGATACAAATTTCCTGATTTTCCGTCTCGTTAATGTTTCCATTGTTTAGTTACAATCTTTGGACCGGGTTGCCGGCTTTTTGCAGACTTATGATATATGCAGATGTTATGTAACACGTGTATATACATATTTGTCTCTTTATGATATATACGTATTGATTCAGAGAGGAACATTAACATGTTATGATGACATTGACTTGGAATATGATGGCGAGTATGGTGTTAACATGCTATGATATTGTAATGTGTTATTATAATGTTATAGTAAATTCGACTCGAGTGCTGTCATGTTCTAACTAATTTTTGTATTGAAACCCCACCCCCCCCCCCCCAAGTAAATTAAAAAATTAGAACATGACAGTGCTATCGATGTCACATGCACTTTATTCATGTGTTTGGTTCTGTATTACTTAATTAAGATATGTAGTGTATTGTTGGGATCAGAAGAAACACTAATAACCGATCAATCAGTCAATCGGGGTTTAGATATAGACTGTTTCTTGAGAATAATGGGATCTTGGGAGTCATGGAGAACACCTACGATACCTGTATGGTAGTAAATGTATACATGCCCCGTAAACCATACACTTGCATATACCCGAGGCGAGTGATATCTTCACATGTATATCGTGTTCATCAGGCGAAAATTGCATAAGTTTTCTTTCGTGCAGCTAGTACTTACGTGAGCAACTGCCATATGAACAGGTCCTCTGCATTGCTATAGCGTGCTAAGTGTCTCGATAGATTTATACGATATATGGTCGCGTAGTTGATCTTCCAGACCTGGCCACGCCCTTACCTGGGCATTACAGACCGCTGTAGTCCGGAGAAAATTCAAACGACGGACCAATGACTGAAAGATTAATAACGACAGGTATGCTATTTTTTTTCCATTAATACATCAGTATTATCATGTCTGTACTGATATTGAGTGGAATGTCTTCTACCTTGGTTAATCAAGGCCTTGGAAAAAGATTGACATATTTTCAGCATCTCATTTATTTGAATTGCGTTGTTAGGAGACAGACTACAGCTTCCAGTTACCTTTATTGGTTGGTTGAGTCATAAACATCTAGAATTAACGCCGCTAATTTCTGTGTTTCATACCTTTATTGATGACGTGCAAAGTGTTTGTTCAATATACCTGATCTTTTGAGTCAGTAGAAAACGTACTGACGGATAAGCACATGGAAATAACGCCACTAAATGATATATTTCTTGACCCTTATTAGTGACTTTCAGCGTTTTTAGTTCAGATGTCTGCACTTAGAGTCAGTGAAGATTTATTCCTTTAAATAGCACGTAAGCATTGGCGACTTCATTTGTGATTGAAGAATGTACAAGTAATATAAACCGAGATACTACTTCTGACATCGTATGTAAATTCTTCATTCTTGGCTCTGTGCACTTCAAACATCAATGTGTCTCGGTGAAAGGAAAACGCCCGTCTTGTAATTCATGCATAGTTTCTTTATTTGGGATTTTGTTCTGTGCATACTTCGCCGATTTACCTCCGTCTTTTTAACAATACCGGACTGCATTTCGTTTTGAAATAAATTACATGTATATAAATCTGTGAATAAGTTTGGACCTACCCGAGATAAAGGGTTTGCTTCTGTGACGTAATTGTGCAAGTGTGTATACATGACTTGATTACCGTACAATAAAATAGATATCGGAACATTTCTGTATTTATCAATGATATATACGACTAAAAGAGATTATTGTGATTTTGAGTGATTTCCTTCACGAGTTTTGATAAGATAAACTGGGTTGTGTTAGTCAGGAACTTACCACTGACAACATCAAAACACGACAACCGTGACATTTCTGTGTATCCGTGTACGTGTATTATGCCTTTTAGTCTTGCCAGTATGGATACATACTGTTCATGTGATGAAAATTAGACTTCTTTTCCGTAAGGGGTCACAATATCTTCAATATGGACTCAGCAAAGTGGCATGGACCAAATCCCAGTAAGTAATGATAATCAGAATGACTTTTACTTTATTTTTTATTTTTCATGTTGGTTTTATTCAGATAATTGAGTAAAGTCCTCGAGGAAGTACACAGCGTACTCGTATACATTTTACATTCATATATCTAGGGATACTTCATTTGGATTAGGCATTTCGATTTGATAAAAGAAATGCAAGTTTGACCTCGCACTTGGCCAGTGCATTAGAGAGGTCGATACCTCCTGTTTCCATGTCATGGAAATACAAAAAAAGACAAAATTTTAAATCAGACTAAAACTATAAACGGCCCAGTCTTTTTACTCGAGCCAGGGTATATCTTGTCTATACAATAAAAGTGTTCGTATTTTAAAATTGCAAACATTCTCTCCATGTCGATGGTATAACACCTTTCTAATGTGGCTTTCCTGCATCTTGTGTTATTACCATAAAAATCAGAGTACGATTTCATTGCGGATGCTTCTTATTTTTTTTTTCCATTGCAGTGACGAATTCAGCGCTCCTCATAATTGTCTGTCTTGTTTAATGACGTTCATTTATATCAAACTAGAAAAAAAAGTGTGGTACCTTGGGAAACAAGTATAGGGGATATAGTCTCTTTCACAATTCTTGGGTTCACTGTTGTATACAAAGAATCGAAGTAACATAGATAATGCTACTAGAGATTGTGTAATATGTGAAATTGGGTACACTGATCACAGCTGTTAAGAATAGAAACCGGAGAAATCACGTTGTGGTTCGAACCAAATTGGAACACCTTGCCCATTTCAGTCGCACACTTGAAAATAAGATTCGGAGTGAATCGTAGTGATGATGCCTGATTTGAGCAGTTTAGTGGAAGCGAATAAAGTATCGAGTAAAGTCCTGGTAAACAGTAAATACTCATAAAATGCGGTTTGATTATGTAATCATTAAACTGAAATGCATATGTATCATATGCATGTTTGCCTTTGGTATATGGTGACGGCATCTGCCTGATACATCATTACATGGCATAGAAATCTAGACCTTTGCAACGAACCCACCCGAAGCAGTGAGGGATCTTTTACGTGTCACGTCTGCCGTGACACGGGACCTCGGTTTTTACTGTCTCGCCCGAAAGACAGAACACCGGTGCGCCCAGGTCGGGAGTCGAACCCGGGACCTCTCGGTCACTAAACGAGCACCTTATCCACTGAGCCACACCGGCTTTTTTTGCCTTTTGAATTGATGGAAGGGTGGATATGATTTCCCCACATACAACACAAGCTGCACCCGATATTTTGCGGTCATATGATGAAAGAGTTCGGCAGATGTGTCTACCACTTACAGGCGAGGCTCATTTTTATGTTTGCGATGGAAATGAACGAGGCGATCCGATTGGAGTCGAGCCCTGAATCCATTTTCAAAGACTAGACTGATTCATTGACTATAATTATATGAAGTGTATAGAATCTAGTGATCAGCATCTCTCATTCCCTTCGGATGTAAGACACATACATGTACAAGTAATCACCCATATTGTAGGGTTCTTTTAAATATAATGCTACAGCGATAAATTCCTGTATATGTAAACTTCAAAAGATAAGAATTTCTCGATAGTAATCGTACTAACTTTTGAATGTCTATATGATTTAAACAGTATTTATTTCTTGAAAATCGTATGTAATAAGCAAGATAACTTATAAGACGCCGTCTCCTTTAAATAAAACTGTACAAATGTTATATGCCAACAAAACAGTTACAAATGTTCGTATTGTGTTTAAGCCATAATTTGCACAAAAGGAATATATATATATATATATATATATATATAAATATATATATATATATATATATATATATATATATATATATATATATATATATATATATATATATATATATATATATATATATAAAGAGTTAGTTAAATATATGATCACATCAAATAAAGAGATGTATACATAAAAGTTTGTGGATATAGTCTTAATGAGTTAACATAAATAAGTAAATATAACATCTTACAAATGAATAATAATAATAATAATAATAATAATAATAATAATAATAATAATAATAATAGTAAATCCAACGGTATTGACTTTGGGATGATTAAAAAGTATAAACTGTCATGTCAATAATCAAACACTCGTACATTCGCTACTTTCTAAATGTTCGGTCGTGTTGCAGAACACTTGGTCATTTCTCTTTACTATAACAATCACTCGAATACTCCACATTTGTTAACCCATTCGATGGTGTCACTGTCGTTAACCATCAACCACTCGAACACTCGCTACTTCCAATCCATTTGGACTTGTCGCTTACCGCTCATTCATATCACTAACCAGGCAATCGAACACTCCCTATTCGATTTACATTCGGCCTTGTCGCATGTCGATAACACACACTTTCCAACACGATACAGTTTGTAACATTATAAGTATAGCAAGGTAATATAATTGGCATTTTCCTCGAATGATTTCACAGTTTCGCGATAGGTATGTTAACTATGCATATTGTTTTACTGAAGGCAGTCATCACGGTGCTGTGAGGATGTCAGGGGACGTGGACTGGTTATCCAACGTCCACAGGATGTGGACAGTTATACTTGTTAGTTAATCTCAAACTCTGGGGGCATGATAGACTTGACACGTACTCAATTACAGGTAACTCAACCCGGGACGTCCGCTCGTTGGTATCAGAGTAGTCGTTAATAAAACAATTTTCCCGGTTTTTTCAGTGATTGCGTAATTTGTATTACTGAAGAGAAATAGATTAGTTTCTAAGGTTCTCAACCATGAATAAGTTGTTTATTCGTTAACCAGTATCTCTAACATCCACGTAGTTACGTTATCGGGGGATCGAACTTACATCATGAGCTAGCGCTTAGTCACAGAGCAAACTCTGTACAGAGTAGACAATGTTCCAAAGATCAGCGAATGTACCTTCATAGGGGGTCTTCAGTTTAATTCGTATCATATATCGTGTCACATCATATCCTATCTTATCACATCATATCAAGGCATATATATCGCATCGCATCACATAATATCATATCATATATCATATCATATCATATCATATCATATCGTATCGTATCGTATCGTATCGTATCGTATCGTATCGTGTCGTGTCGTGTCGTGTCGTATCGTATCGTATCACATCACATGACATCACATCATATATCATTTCATATCATATCATAGACTTTCTCCCCTTTTATGAGATTTGGTCTCAAGATACAAAAGAAAGTCGTCGTTGACTGACGTTTGAAACTGAATTTAGATGATCCTTTTTCAATTTCTTCTTGATATTGAATGAAACCTTTTACTATAAGTAGACATGCGGAATTCGACAGCAATGTGATGTATTGTTACAGTGGTGACGAGGGTGAATGAAGCCGCTTACTGTAGATGTACAATGACTTCACTGACATACAGAGACTGATACAGTCAATACTCTCCTTATTGTCATCGAGTGCGATGGAGTATGATGTAATGTTACATTCCAGACGTTTCCCGGAGATCTGTACTTTAAATCAGGAAATGTTAATTTCGTTGATAGTCTTCTTTATACACACACACACACACCCGCACACACACACACACACACACACACACACACACACACACACACACAGATATATATATGAATAATACCGTCCATGTGGCATTTGACATTGCTTTTTAAATTGCCAGGTATTGACGGCCATCCTCATTCTCTTTGCCTTGCTCAAGTCCCTCTATTTTAATTTTAATTTTCCGGTTTCAAATAGAGAGGATTTGCATTTAAAGAGTAAAAGGAAAAAGAAAGTAATAGAGGGACTTGAACAAGTGAGGCGCTAGGTAATCAAAGTATATCATGGAGTGAATAAATCCCACGAAATGAACTAGGGCACAGGGAACATCCTCATTATCCTCAGACATACATCCCACGAGATGAACCCGGACACAGGGAACATCCTCATCCTCCTCATATGCATAGATGTGTAATCCGTTAATCATCTGCCCTAGCCCCATTCAAGTACATGTATAGCGAGAAGATCTTCACTGAACAACATTCGGAAGCTGATCAGGAAACGCGTTCCGTTATCAGTTATAAAATGACTGATACACATCTTCTGATCTATAGATATATAACGCATCAGGGCTTTACACCTCCGGAGGACCTCCTCTTATATTAACAGTGACATGACACTTTTAGTTCTTACCCATGTGTATAGAAGGCAATATCAACAACTACAACAAACTTCTTCCATTCAAAATCACTGCACAATCAACGACTAAAACTTTCTCCACTTACAGTCATAAGTGAAGGAGCATAGAGTTGGTGAGACTTGTTGACTGTTTACTCAGTTTGCTACTGATCAGTAATAAGCATCTTGAATGTTCTGAAAGTTGAATGTTTACTTCGGTAGTAGGGGATTCAGAGGGGCTCAACAATGGAAAATTTCTGCAAGTTTTACTCAGTTCGCCTTACGACTCGGCTAATGTGACACAAAGATGTGGTTTATATGTGAATAAAAGTGAATATGACGAGATATAAGCTTTTTTTCAGGCACACGGAACTGGTGGCGATGACAGTAAAATCGCAGTGCATTCGCGATGAAAATTTTTGAACCCATTTAGGACCTATCAAAAATATTTTTGAATTTGATATAACGAATTCTTGAATTTATTAAAACGGATAAAATTCGCTTAAACGAATTCTTGAATTTGTTGAAACGGATAAATTTCGTTTTAGCAAATTGAGGAATTCGTTATAACGTATTAAATCTGTTATAACAAATTTGAGGAATTCGTTATAATGAATTAAATCTGTTACAATAAATTTGTTGAATTCGTTGAATTTGATATAACGAATTCTTGAATTTGTTAAAACGGATTAAATTCTTTTTTGGCGAATTCTTCAATTGTTAAAATGGATTAAATTCGTTTTAACGATAACAAATTTGATAAAACCGAATATATGAATTTAAAAATTCGTTATTTCGAATTTAATTTGTTAAAACGAATTTCAAAATCTGTTAAAACGAATTCAACAAATTTGTTTTAACAGATTTAGTACGTTATAACGAATTCAAGAATTCGTGATTTCAAATTCAAAAATATTTTTGATAGGTCCTAAATGGGCTTCCGTAGAAAAGGATTATATCTAAATAATGTTTGTCTATGAGTATCCATGTATTGTGTCGTGAAAGGAGTCAAAGAGTAAGGCTGGGTCATCGTTGGTCACCATACTGAACACTTTTTTCTCCCGTAAAATAAAAGCTCCAGTGTAAGCTGTTTCTTAGTGGTTTTGGCATAATGGAGAATGCTCTCTTTCTTGCTGTTTCAGTTTCCTGCTTACTATTTCCGTTACACCGATTCATATTTTCTTTTAACAATGGAAGTTGTTTTGTGACGGTATCTGATACATGTATAATTTCAAAGAAATCACAAATGAATTTTGAAAATAATGAAGACATTGGACATCTTCAAACGCACAATGAGAAGGATTCGAACATATATTTTACACATTTCGATTTTCGGTCACCGAGGTACTTATAATTCAGTATATTGACTTCAGTAAGTGTTGCTTTATCTTTCAGAAGTATCTCCTGCTCCAGGTAATTTATACCCACCTGTCGAAGGCAATGCAGCGGCACCACCTCCTATTGGATTTGAAGGTCAAGGTAAGAAGGCTATTTCAAACACGAGGAATATTACGTGTAACCAAACTGCTTTACATATCGCCATTATAATTTGATATTCTAACCCTAGCAGTTTACTAAATGACACATGTGTTAATTGATCACAATGCCCGGGTTTATATAGTACTGGTCCACATTATAGCATGTTCAGGGTTGAAATGGTTTAGCATCGTCTGTATGTTTTGATATTTCGTGTTGGTTGCTGCTAACCAAACAGTAGATATACATTCCTTCTATGTACCTGACCTCGAATTTTGTTTCCAGAGTCCATGAAATTATATCATGGTAAGTTGTTTTAGTGTCTCCGTGACATATCGCCTGTTACTTCAATACTTTACATACAGAACTATACTAAAGAAGATCAAGGATAATGATTCACGTCAATCATTATGTAGAAAATCATATCCATTCAAGGTAGAACGTCCATAAATGTTATTGTTTTTACTAAAAAGGAATGGTCAATTTGAAAAAGTGACTAAAAATGAATAAATAAATCGCTATAGCTTAAGATTGTTGTATATGTGAATCTGAATAGATCGCCTCCTGTGTTACAGTTACTGTGGTCATCTGAGAAAAAAAAGTCTTACTTCAATTTTACATATTATTGCTACAGCTACGTGCTCGACTTGGGCAAGTGTTTATTCAGTATAATATAATTTCTCCAATTCCCTCCGTTAGGTGGCGCAGAAAACGAAAGCATTGCTTTGCTAGGTTATAGGCCATTGTTAGAAGGTATTATACCCATAGCATTGTCAAAGCTTTTCTGCTTCTTACATTTCACTTGATGTTTTCTAATAACTTACTGCGCTGCATTACTAAATACTAACATTAAAATGTCCAGCAGCATGTGCATCGAGCTGTTTTGTAACAGGGATGAGTTACATCCCTTTAATGTGATAAGAAACCGGAGCATTGACTTCGTTTGTGTAACATTTTACCTACATTTTGTCAATGGTAGACAGTTTCAGACTAAAACAATAAAACAAAAGTGTCCTTGTCTTACTTACCTCTGTATTAGATACGTTTTTTAACCATAGGTACACCGCCTCCCTGTCCTCCCTCTACATTGCATTTCTTAAGAAATAGACAGATTTCAATATCAAGGGGACACATGTTGAGTTTTATTATGCATGTTATACACCTTACACCCATAAAACACAGAAATGTTCAAACTTCTCTTTTCTCTCTCCATAGTATAAGGGCAAATTCTGAAGTGATATTCCTATGCGACTAAAAAGATTAACTATTTAACAAATTTGTCATATACTTAATTCGTTAAATTGCGTTCGTGTGGCTTTTATTTACTTTTGTGTGTGTGTTTCCATTTGTTGAAAACATTTTGATCATTCGATCCAGTGTATGAAAATTTTTGTTCCATTACATTTTATTAACGCTTTCAGTTACCATTTTGAATGAGTATAATGTTTGATTCATTAAAATTTCGGAAGGAGAGGTTGGAATAGGGGAATGGAAATCTATCTGTACAGAATTTAATTTTCTAGTTAATTAAATATATGTTCCTAGTGTTCTACTTTATTTATTTATTTATATATTTATTTTTCTATTATTATAGTAATAAAAACGTTTTTTTCCCAGAGCATGATTCACCCTTCCTGTAAAATCTTTGGTAGGAACTGTTACCCGATTCCTTATGTGCGGTGTACAATCGCACTGAATGAGGAATGTCCTTTGCCACAGACCTTGTGGTGGGACTCTGTGCCTGGATTACTATGATACAAACAGACAAATTCAGAGGGAAGCAGTGTGAAAACATCAAGTTTCTCTGTCCTCTTGTAGTTCGTAACGCATAAAGCAGCTATTTAATGTGTACGCGCGTATGGCACGTATCGTAAATTCTAAATATTGTTTCAAATTTGCTTTATACTTTTGAAGTCAGATGACACATGCATTGAAATATCGATTTTAGAACATTTGACATTTAACTAAGTTTAATTTCATTGACATTCACACGTAGTTTATTTCAGTTTTTGTTCACTACTGTTTCCTTAGTCTTTTTCTTTACTAACATGACTAATATGACAGTTTTGTGTGATTTTGTATATTTATTACGAAATTTGACTTCAACCTACCAAAGCGTCCCTCTTTATGATGCGACCTGATCATTATTTTTATAATCAAATATGAATGGGGGTGTCAGGGGGGCGGGGGAGAGAGAGGTGAAGTGAAAGCACCAGATAGTGATATTTTTTCGTATTTGCTCGACATTTGTATAAATATGTTGTATAGTTCCGAGCCTGAAAATTTAAATATTTGCAAATTCGCAAAGAAGTTACGAATGCAAATTTTCAGGTTTTTCTTGCAAAATGTCCTTAGTTGATCTTGGCCCCGGTTTAACATCGTGCTTTTGAAGACAAGCCGGCGTGGCCTATTGGTATCGCGTCGGATTCCTGATCGGGAGGCCGGGGTTCGAGTCCCGCTTTGGTAATGCCGGTGTCATGTCTTTCGGATGAGACAGTAAAAACCGAGGCCCCGTGTCGTGGTATGCATGACACGTTAAAGATCCCTCACTGCTTCGGGTGGGTCCGTTGCAAAGGTCAAAATTTGTATGCCCCGCATCAAGGAAGATGCCGTCACCATAAACCGTCGTCATACGTAAAATATTCGTGGTGTGACGTTAAACAAAAATCAATCAATCAATCATAAATATTGTTTATTTCGCCGGACGGTGATCAGAAATTCTTAATCGTTAATTTCTTTAACTAATACTGAATGCTGCCATATCATCAGCTTTGAGTTATTATTTTTCTTACTTCGATATGTCATTATTTACATAAATCCCAAGTTCGTATCATCAATACAGACGGCAGAATCATTTAAAAAAAGGAAATATATGTGTAATTATCGTGTTGATTGTATTGCTAGAAATGGGGGTCAGAAATTTCTGACAAAGACTGAGCGCAGGGCTCACCTGGCAAATTATAGAAAATAAAGTTAATGCATTCATGGTGTTATGGAATAAGTTGGAAAAAGATAGACGACAAGAACGGCACAGTTAATGATGTATGCTGCTGCTATACATACATGAATACTTTTGAATATTCGTAAAACAACTACCTATATGCGAACTGAATGTGACAATATGCACATTCAAATTAAAACCACTTGCAGAGGGTTTCTGAGTTGCTAACGTTCTGTTGGAGCCCAGATTTAACATTGGTACAAAATTTCCAATCAAAGACGGAAATCAAACCAAACAAAAATAATACCCTCTTTTAACCTTCCAAAATAAAATTAAAAGAGAGTATAGATATATAGAGATATTCATTTGGAATAGATAAACAATGGAGTAACATTATATTAAATAACTACAATGATCCTGATCCTGTTGTTGTGCTTATTACCTAGATTAGGGTAAGTAGGTTGTATATCAGACCACGTGATCTTTCACGTCTTATTTATGGTTTCTCCTTTATGTTATTTCTGTCAGTATTTATATAAATTGTCTAGTGTTTATTCAGCCCAGGAATTCCTTCACCTGTGTAATAAACTGAATGGACATAAATAATAACACTCTGACATACCAGAATGCCAGACACTGCCCCAGTTTCTGTAACAAATGAATATACATTGTACCTTTTGTTTACAGTTGAGAAATTGTTGTTTCCTGTAGTAACTTTCACTCATGTAAATAAAATAAAATAAAAAAACCCATAACCATTCTTCAGTTATAATAGATAACATATTTTTTTATCAAATACATCTGAAGTAAATGTTCTATAATGTATCCAATATAATTTTAAAATATTTATGAAGTTCCATGTTATATATATATGTTAAATAGATACCTTGTTAATCAAGTGAGAAAACTGTTAAAAGATGTCGCCATTTTACTTGATTTACCTGTTTAAATGTTCTTTTCTTCGCAGAGAATGGGATGAATGATAAAAGTGCCACTAATGATGCTGTGGTGGATGTGGATGACATGCGGACAGCAAAGGTAGGTCAAGGTCATTTTGCAAACTCAATAGCCAGTAAGAAATATAATAAAAGTCAACATTATGGTATGGTGGCATGATTATCTGTAGTAAGTACAAAAGAAGGATAACCAGTAGGAGCCCTAGTCCTTAATATCAGAACCAGGTCTTATGCTTTGGTCTGATATTTCAGACTAGTAGAATCCAGGTGATTTCCTCAGTCTCTGAGGATTTTAATATTGAATTTGAATTGACAGGTACTGGGCACCTTTACTACCTGCATTAAAACTATAATCTCTGCTATTTTTAGTTTTACTTACTCCAGAGTGTAATGTAACTTACTTCATGTAAATTTTACTGAGTATGTAATTTTTGCTGTGATTTTGAATGAAAATAACATATTAAAAAGCTTGCAAAATAGCTAATGTGATTCCTATGCTTTGATCTAACATGACTTGATTTAAATACACACTAGGATGTGGATAATTTCGATTATATGACAGAAGGAGAGGTAGGTCAAGGGCAAAGGTCAAGGTTATAGGCACAGTGTCAGAATTAAGTTTCAAATCTTGTTTAAATATGTCGAAATATTTCTCTGCATATTTTGATATACTTATATTATAGGTGTTATAAGTATAAGTTATAAGTTATAATTTATAGTGAAATAGTATCATCATTTTCTTGTCCTTGAGTATTTGATTGATACACTCTGTTTGGTTTCTGGAAATTCTTTGATTCCTCAGCACCATCTTGAGGATCTTGTCACCTTCAGTTTTACAAGTATCAACTTTAGAACAGATAACTTGATCTTTTTTAACAATGATTTTATAAATCCCAGTTTTATCCACCTTTGAGGAAAAGGAAAAATAGTTGCAGTTCTTTATATAGCAAACATTACATAATAATTTATTATGTATTTGGCAAACATGAAAAATGGTTAAACGCAATTTATCATTGAGGAATTTTAGCAATATTTTTCACATCAATTTGGAAAATACATATTCAAGATAAACTTAAAATTTCCTTTGTGATGTTTGAATGATGAAGCTGATGATGAGATGGACCATTTATAAATTATATGTTTTAATCAGGAAACAGTCTTGAGACATTAAATGACTGTCGTGACCAAAGAATAAAATAAAACATCGACTCAAGTGGTTATATCATTAACTGATACGTGATATCATATGGAATGCTAGGGAGGTTCGTTTCATTCCTACATCAATACTAAATGTCTTATACAGTGGTAATCCCTTCTGGATATTCTGTAGAGGAACTGCCAGAAAATCAATCTCTCACTATACAGAAATATTATTTTAAAATCATCATATCTGACACTGTGCCTACAGGCTTATGCACTTGCTTTAAATGGCTGATCACATGATTTGTACTCTACACTAATCTTTACACAGTTCATTTGTCTGGTATCTCCATTGATATGGTCCTTACACACAACTCTCCTATATTACTTTCTGAATTTGATTCCTAGTGCTCTATATTTGTATCATAGTGATCATAGGTCAATTTATCATAGAATAATCTGAGTATGTGTATATTTGGTTCAAAGTATTATTCTTGTACACAGTTCTGTTCATTTGATACGGATGATATGAAAATTTTGTTTCCATATTTTACATATGCTGTATTAGTGACATTAGAAATAGTTATAGTCTTTATTCTGTTTATCAGTGCATAATATTGAGAATAACAAATGTAGAGTGTAAGTTAGAGCATTTCTTGTCACTACAAATTGAACTGCATAAACTCAGTGAATTTATTATTATGATCATTTTGTTTTATGTTTCAAAAATGAAAGTAAATTATTTCAAACAAAATTACAAAAAGGTGCCATTTTAAAAGGAGAAATCATCATTATTTTAACTACTTGTATTATTAATTTTATATGTTTTGTCATTATTAATATGGTAATAATCCTAAATTTCATTTGACATTTAGTATGAATTTATGATACATTCTAAATATTGAACAGTGAATTAAAAAGTAGAATTCAATGTTATTTTCATAACCCAGAAATTTGTAAGGGAGTAGGACATAAGATCAGTGACCTTTACTTTTGTATGAACTGCTAAAGCTTTAAGAACTCTGACAAAAAAGGCAAAAACGAAGAAAAACAGAAAAACGAGAGAGATCATATTATGAGGATTTTGACCTTGTAACTCAAAATAAGCTACAAGAATGTTACTTGTTGAAATCAGACTGTTGCTTGATTTAGGGATTGGATTAAATAAGATTTGAGAAATAAGATATTTCTGTAATATTAATAACACCTTCTCAAATGACGTGAAACCAAAGGCAATTTATTGAATAAATATGTCAATATTCTCAGTTGAAAAAATTTGCTATTTAGTGATTTTGAGTGCCTATACAGATACTCTTTCGAGTTTTTTGGGTTTTTTTTTAAAAGACAGAACAAGATTTTTTGCCATTATGATTTTATTGAAGCCTTTAAAAATATCTAAAAGTAATCATAAATGATGTTATATAACAGTAAAAGGAACATAAGATAAACTAATACGTTCTTCTGCAGAGAACTGATTTCCTAGATTTAAAATTTTCTAGGGTAGTGAGATTGACCATCCCCCTGGTAACCCTGGTTTGACAGATGACCGTAATCAATTGTTAAACAACAAGGACAGAGATTTGGTACATGTTAATTTAATACAGGTTATTCCTCCCTGGCTTAGCTTTCACATTACATACACATATAGACACTGAGCTTTTCATGACATATATATATATACACACAAATATTGACTTATATAAAGGTTAATTGCTCACCTCATGCTGTGTTGCATGGTTACATATATTAATCAATGCATGCACTTTACATATTTCGAATAATTTCTATGCCACAATATTCATATATTTATTCATAGTCATAGAATTAAGGAAAAAGTATTGATAATTTTTTTGTTTGTTCTTTTTTGCCTGCAAGTATTTGAGGGAGTGGTTCCTTAAGTCTCTGTCCACTTCGATACTTCAGCGGTTGGTCTTCGGTTGCTTGTGGTTGTAGGAGAGGTTAATACCACACCTGTCTCCAGTGTTTAGACATAGATTATATGCTGTTGTAAGGGCTATTCAATTCTGGCAAAATTGTATTAAAAATCTGGTAAAAAGAGAAATAATTTTCAAGATGTTATGAAATAAATACATATATTAGTATCCTGCATACCAAGGTCACGTTCAATAATTCAATGGGATATACCTGTAGAAAATGCAGACTGTCATGGGAAAAGAAGGGTCAATGTAATAGTATAAATTGAGGCAAAGGAAATCAATACTTAAAAACTTGTAAATAGTGTTAAGTTGACTTGATTCACCAGAGGCCTTATGTCAAGTTGTAGTAATGTGCTGTGTAGAGAATCGTGGAAATCAGTGTGGATTTCATTTTATAAGAGAGGGATCATGTAAAGCAAAGTATTATAACTCAAAACTTGTTTGGTAAACTATCTAGGCAGGAGCACATGAAGCAGATAACACAGAGGAAGAGGAGCTCATTGATAAGTGGACTCAGCAGGTGAACTTCAGAGTAGCCTCATGTGTAGATCAGTTCATTAATATAGGTGTTGTTTGTATGCATATATATTGTATGATTACTTAGCACAATGATTCCAGTAATCTGTAACAGATTGGGAACTGAGGATACTAACATTTTATGAAGTAAAATGATGATAAAATGGTGATAAATAAGCTTCCTCAAAATTGTTAAATTGCTGTGTTGTTTCATCAAAAAATGGGCGTCATACATTGTAATCTTAATGCACTCTATGTAAGACTTTTGTCTTAGCATAAAGCCTTATTTGTAGGACCACCATGCTACTCATAATATTGTTTTAGTTATTCATCCTCCCAGACTGACAATTATTTTTTTTTATGTGTGGTTATCTATTTTTCAGTAATGTTGGCTATGATTTATAAAACTAGATGTGACAGAGACTTTAAATTTGGCATGTATGCTTCCTTACTTATAGACCTTTGTGGCATTGGTCTAGGTTTGTATACTTGGGATTCTCTCCCTAGCATATTATGAAACATAATGTGCATAGTGTACAGAAATTCCATGTATCAAGGAAAGTGGAGTGCATAGGGTTTCCCCAAAATTTCTTGTTGTATTTTGTGTAGATTTTTGTGTATAGAAACTTATTGTCAGATTTGTATTTTATAAAATCATTTATAGAATTCTATAAAAAGAAACAATACCGGTAATATGATCAGCTATGTCTTAATGTGGTGAAGCATGTGCTGGAAATGGTATATGTGGTGTAATAAGCTATAAAATGAGGGTATGCATGTGGCTTTCAGTAATGGTGTCCTGTATAAAGCATACAGGAATATATCCTATATTCCTTATAAGACCCTAGACACTATTTGTAATAAAGAGGAGAACTGATTACTTCATCTTGTTTCTTGCTTATTGTCAAGTATTGTGTTAGAACTACTTTCTCAATTTTGATTTGTGAATATACATATCTTGAAATTATCTTATGATATGATTTGAAGTATGATTGTATTGTTAGATGAAAAATATGAAGAGAATTCTTTTTGTTAAAGTTTTTATAAGGAAATCAGAAAATATGGTTTTTGTGGCTTGTGGAGAATGGTATGTAGGAGCTTTAGAAGACAAAGAGATGAACTGAATTTTTTATAACATCCATAAATATATGGGTGCAATGATACTTGTGATATAATGTGAAATCATTTCATCAATCTATCATCAACAATTCATGTATCACAATAGATATACTAGCCATGATAATAAAAAGCCTGCTGCATGTATCTTTGATAGCAATGTTTATAGCCATGGAATGAGGTCATCAAAATATTCCACAATTTTAACATTCACTCATACATGTATTCTCATAATTAAACATGTATTAAGATTTATACATTTTTCTTTACATAACAAAATATTTTAATCCTTATTTTTGTATACATAGTAATAGTAAGAAAGCATGCATGCATTTACATATTGTCTCAGAAATTTCTCATGAATATTACCAGTTTTATATTTTTTATTTCTGTATATATATGTAGTAGAATATAGATATACTGTTATTCTTTTGTTTTTACCATTTTTGTATAGTGCACTATTCTCCTATATTTTTGCATACTTTTTCTGCATGTATGATTTTTTATATGAATACATGTATATGAAAATATATAATAAAAGAATTGCTGTGATGGATACATATAAGTATTAACAGCATTTTGTTCCATAAATTTAGTTGCTTATAGAAATTGAATAAACTTGCAAGACATGTTTTTCTGCTTTTGAAATTTTTTTTTACTACATTGTATTAACCATACATTTATCAATATTTAAGAGCAAGGAATAAGTTTTTAGATATGTTATACATGTATATAATATTTAATGCTAGTTTTTTTTTTTTATTTTAGGAAATTAATGAGAAGGCAACTTTATTTTTCCGCGATGGACAGAGAAAGATCGACTTTGTCATGGCCTATGAACAAGGTACTGGTGACAAAGAAGATGGGAAACGAAGAAGACGAGAGATTTTTGAAGGAAATTTAAAATCAGAAGGTCTTCAACTGGAATATGAAGGCAAAGAGGTAATTCTATACATGAAATTACCAATAAGGCTTCTACTCTCAGATTAATTACCCTATATTGTGTCATTATGTTTCAGAAACTGGTTACCTTCTGATTTCATGTCGTGATATGACTGAAATTTGTTGAAAACCCACAATCAACCAAGCAAACAGATAATTTACAAAACTTTTGCCCAATACATTGGAAGAAAGCACTTAATCTTCAATGATTATTATTGTAAATAAGGAGATATTTTTTCTCTCCTAATCTTTGGAAGATCTGATAAATCAAATGCAGCGGGGTTAATACTAGAATGTTACAGTACTGAAAATATATCTTGGAGTCATAATAACTAGGTGGGCTGAGGCACCACCTTAGATCTCCTGGAATTTTCTAGCCTAGCCCATGAAGTCTGGAGTTGGGAAAGGTTACAGATTAGAAGGTGATTTGGTGAACTGTATGAAGGTTGATAGTGGTCTATGAGTTGATAATGGTATGCGCGAAGAAACAAATACTGAAGTATCACAATAAATGTGATATATATAAATATGTGTGGAAGTTGTTTTGAATTTTTCGAAACATCTTTCCTAGAACCTTTGTGTATTTCGGGGTATTACAAGTGTGTTATTGCTTTGCTTCTCATACTGAGTTTTTGATGTGATTTTGTAGACGTCCAGGAACCAGAAGACCTGCTTTGTTAAGGTACACGTTCCCTGGAACACCTTGACAAAGTATGCTGAGTTGACCAATATGAAGATGCCATTAGCGGTAAGTCTTATCAGAAATTTGATGTGCAGTTGGCTGATCAGTTTATCAACATAGTAGGTTAAATCAGGAATGAAATATAAACATAATCAAGTGTGTTTTGTGTTTAAAACAGAAATTAATAGTAACATGTTTATATCTTTGATAATTCAGAACAGAATACATTCTTATATGCCCCTGCCATATATGGCCGTGGGCATATAGTGTTGCACCCTGTCATTCTGTCAATCCGTCATTCAGTCATTCCGTCATTCAGAAACCTTGTTATCGCAACTCCTCCCAAACCGTTCATCAGAATTTCACCAAACTTCACATGTAGGTAGGGTAGCATATGTAAATGTGCAGGAATGGAGGCAGCTCTGCTCAGAAATTTTTTCAGAAGTTATGGGACTTTGAAATTAGAAAATGTGCATTGCATATGGCTGAACCTTGTTTGAATTTTCAAATATTAGTTCTGTGGCAATTATATTTCACTACCTTAGCTGTCAGATTAAACGTTGACTTACCCTTCCAACACTTTTACCTGGCTTATATCTTTCTACCCATAAGGAATAGGGCTTTGACCAGAGCTTTCATTTGAGGTCATGACTTTTGATCTACCGGTAGTAACTTTGACCTTATTCAAAACCTTAACATTGGCTTTTATTTTTTGAACTCTAAGGGAAAGGGCTTTGATATTTTACATATAATTTCCTATATAGATTTCTCAGGATCAGAGCTTTTATTTGGTGCCACAGGTTTTGCTGTGGTGGCCTTGACCTTTGGCTTTATATAGATTCAGTATGACATTCCCTTACATTTGGAACCCTTCTTTTATTGGCATTGACCTATGCTTCATTTTGTTGTAATGTTCTGTTTTCAATAAAATATAATACTGCATCTGGAATCTTTGATTATATGATGCATTTCAATTTTAATTTTGGTCAAGTTGCGGAATCATAACTGATAGTAAGTTGCAACATTTTAAAAATCATCCCTTTCTGGTTTACTTATTGGTCATCATAGATGATAGTTTTGCAGCTTTTTGTTTTGCAATAACCTGAATTACATCATTTCACTTCTAGGTATTATAATTCAGTTACGATTGGACTAGTGCAGTGCTGGAACTAAATGTAGCCTTCACTTCTTCATTTAATGGGTTTGATCCTCAAATTTGAGGCATGCGACTGGTGATTTGTGTCATACAGCTTGGTCGCATGTCTTCTGTCTTCTCTCTCTCAGTCTCTGTGACTGTTACCCCCCCCCCCCCCCCCCCCCCGCGAGTAGGAAACCAAAGTATCCAGAGAAAACCACCAAACATGACAATTTGCAAGGCACCACTTTTCACTCATCACATTTGAGGATCAACTCCATAAAGAAAAGAAGTAAAATGTGGCTTTCTCCCTTTATTAAACATATTTCATTTTCAATTTCTACTCGATAAAATGTGATGAAATGCTGAGAAGGACTTTTATCTAATCATATAAAGAGAAAACAAAAGACTGATCAAGCTGTGACACAAATCACCAAGGACATGCCCATAAAACATGATTATCGTCAAATAAAGACAAAAAAACAACATTACAAAAATATCGATTGTATTACAGTTACAATACCGACTCAGGACGGTCAATTACAGTAACAATTCACTCATTTGGTATGGTTAAGTGGTTAAGTGGCGCTCACTTCCCACTCATTGGAAAAGGAAAACTTAATTATCTTCATCATTTCATTATTATTTTTTTAGGAAAACGACATGGAAACAGAATTAGAGGGTTGTTTTGAACACTTTTGGAATAAGATTCCCTCTCCATTTGAGATAGACCCAGAGTTGCTGCCTCAGGAGACCAATTATTTTACAGCTCCCTTCAACAGGGCCAGACAAGATCAGTGAGTAATCTATGTCTCTGGTAAAATGGCTAAACTGTGTGATACTTTATACTGAAACAAATGGATATAGGTGCCAGATTTTATGGTGGTTAGAAACAAGTGATAATTAGTATCTAGTTTCCATGAATTGTTTTTGTGAAATACTATTTGTTTACTTAGATTATTGTAATATCCTTTCTGTTGTAAACAAATCATTATTGATTAAAATAAACTGGAAAAGATTTACATCAGGAGTGTTTACTGAAGCCTATAAATGTACAATACAATTTAGTTGATTATAAAGTGAGTGTAGGGGATTTATCCTCATGTATCACCATGAAAGTTTAAAAATGTATTTTATAACATAAGGTTAGATTGTATGTTACTTATATATATATCAGTGTAAGAATATAAATAAATACCCAATACTGTAATTCCTTGTGAAGATGTGGTACTTTTAACAAAAGTACTTATTTCTCCAAGACTAATCTCAGACATGCTACAGGTATTTACCCTTTTTTGAATAGAAAAAAAAAAAAAGTAACATTACCAGGACAAAGGACAGAAATGAGAAAAAAGTACCAATATAGTATTATATGTTGCAAAGTGTCATAATGTAAGATAATTTACTTGGGAATCTTGTAGAACAAGTATGAATAATTGAAGAGAAAATCCCTTTGCCTAAGACTATCTAATATAGGAGATAAAATTACACATAAGTACATCTATTTTATATGTCTTAGGATGTAAAACCCTTATCAGTTGTGCAGAATTGATAGTTTTAGTTTTCAAAAAAAGGTGATAAAAAGTGATGGTGAAAATTATATTGCATATCTTTGGTAATGAGAGGATATTCCAATATAAATCATAAATTCACATCTTAGCTTTTATGTATAGATTTGTTGGAATAAAATGGGATCCAAAAGCAGGAAAGTAAGTAAACAAGGAGGCATTCTGCTTTGACTTCCCTCATTGTTCGACTGAATTTCTTAGTTTTGATTTTCATTGTATTTTTTTTTTTTTGCTGAATGTTCACTACATATATACAAGGTTGCAGGCATTCATTGACTAATGACGCTTTTAGTTATACATGTATAATTATCATTGATGGCCAGGACTCATTGTTGATCTTAGATTAATACTATATAGGGAAGGTGATCAAGCACCTACCTGTATTCTTACAACAGACATTGGTAATGGAATCCATTTAGTAATTCTTCCTGTTCATAAATTTCAATATCTTAAGTGAACTGGTGTTTTGGGTTTATTTTCTCACACTCTCCTTTTTTAATTAAATCATACGATCGTAACTTATTGGAGTACAGTTCTGTGACTTTAATGACTTCTTTACACAAGAAATTGTGTTACTTATTTACTTCAACTAATACAACAATGGTTGTCATAAAGTACAACTTCCTCAATCAAGCAAAATTGAAAGAAAAAATACAGAGAAAAGTTATGTCAGAACTCTTAACAAATGATTTGCAGCTAACAATTGATATGTTCTTTGTTTTCATGCTTTGGTGTTTGTTTCATCGTTTACAGGGGACAGTAAGACCGTTTATCATCTAAGCATTGTGTCTCATGGTAGTGACATGATAGCATGTGATATCTCAATATATCAGTATCTCAGGAGTCATCAACTTGAGATAAATTCTCAGAAAAGGATGAATCATATATTTGCTTGAACAAGTGTATAAAACAATTTTTGCATATTCATACTTGATGTTTTAAAATTTGTCAGTACTATAAACATGAAGATACCTAAAATGGTCCAGCTCTCTCCTTTTCCTTCGTTTTAGGATTATATTTAAATGAAGTGTGAACATGTAGATCTCTTTGTTTTTTGGTATGTTTGCCCATCTTCTTAGTAGAAATTTTGATTTACTTAGGTAAATTATTTCCTTCAGAGATAATTATGTTTTACGAATATAATTTCCATACCCATTTTGTCTCCCCTCTGCATTTCACACCCCTCCTAATTTCACATTTCCATCTCCCTCCTTAAGTTACCCTCCTTAACTATTTCTGTTTATCTTACCTTCCCTCTCTTTTCCCCTTTTCTCTCCAAATCATCTTCCCATTTTTGACCATGTTTGCACCCTCATATTTCCCAGAAGACCTTCCATGTTTAGATATTGAGATATTGAGATTGACATTTTCGTGAATTGATTTATGGTGTTCTATACTTACAATGAACTGAATGAATACATGTATATATTAGAATAATGTCAGTGCATCTTGAGGCCTTGGTAGAGAATCTACCTCAGTACAATATGTATTTCATCAGTAGAATTTATTCCACTTTCAAAGCATCATATGTAAACTTAAGTTCTAAACATCATAATATTTATTTATGGCATACATTTTTGTGAACTTATTATTATAGATGTATCTTACTCAGTTTCAGCATACCATATAGAGTTATTGCATACATATCCTTAATATAAGTTATTGCATATATAACCTTTATATATTACAAGTGCATTTTGGATAATTTTTGTATTATATTTACAATCAGTCATGCTTGCATTATCGTCTTTTATCAGCTATCTTGATATAAGCATAATGTATGATAAGAAATTTAATTTGTATTTAAAAATGCCAATATATATTGCTGCAATAATGAAATAAGTTATATGCATGCGTAAGGAAAGAGAACATAATATAGTTCTAGCTTTTTTCGTATACAAAATCATTGTTTTTATTTTGTTGCAAATATGATTTACTTATATAAATTATGTTAGTTATTATCAATTGAAATGTGGAAAATATTTGTAAGAATATGATTGTAAGCTTTCAGGAATTCAGTTTGATATATGTACTTACCCCTCACAACAAGTGTTTCAGAAGGGATATAGGATTGCTGCTGTGTGTCTTTGTGTGTGTGCCTGTGTGTGTGCCTGTGTGTGTGCTTATCTAGGGCCTTGTCAATCTAGATCGGTGTATTGAAGAAAAACTTCTCTGCACAGGATCATCAAATCTTTCACAAATGTTGGCCTCAGAGATAGGATGAAACATGCTGATTTTAAGGGAATTTGCACAAATGATTCCTTCAAAGAGAGAATGAAACTAAATTTTTTTTTAAGCTTAGAAGTCTAGGAACTAGGTCACAGTGGGTATATAATGAAAAGCCTTGTGAATACATTGGGAAGAAATCTATTGGTCTTTGGATCACCAAACCTTGTCACAAATGATACTTAAAAAGAAAAGAGGAATCTTACTAATTTCCAAGTTCATATATATCAAAAATCAGGGATACAGTGGGTGTGTAGTTTAAAAACTTGAAGAACACTGTAGGTAGTTCCATCATCAAAATTTGCACCAATAATACTTACGCAGTGATGATGAAGTTTGTCAGTTTCAAGGTGAAATGGGTAAAAGGGCACAGTTTACATGTCCTGAATAATCTTGTGAATATGATGAGGATATGATGAAGAGGATATGAGATCTCTTTTTATCACCCAACCTATTATTTGTTGTGTAAAGAACTCTATTGATTGCTAAGGTCATAGGTCCAAGTACAAGGTCTCTGGTAGGAAAATACAGATTTTGGTGCCATATGAAGAGATGTCCTGCTGTACTCTGTCCTTGTTCAATTAAAAAATATTGTAGATTTGAATGTACAGGATAATTTTTTTATGCGATACTATGTTTTTCTGTAAAGCATTTGCAGAATGCAGTGAAACACGACATGAATCATTATTACTTATGATACCTATAGACATAAACTCTTGAATAATTTAATCTATTATAATAAATTTGAAAGAATTCGATATTTTCATAAAATGTGTTCTTAGATTTAATGATGAAGTGTAAAGGGAATGACAGTTTCATACACATTTAGGGGTAGATGTGTTGATAAATCCTAAGTTTAGTTGAAGATACATTTTGTATTTTGTGTACTATAAGAATCGGTTACACTGTCAAACTTTTTCATTTTTTGAATCTTTAGGGAAAGTGATAGATATAAAAAGGTAGACATCACTGAGTTTAAATTGTTTATATTTCAGATTTGTTATTCGAGACAAGGAGAGTTTTTTCACAAACGCTCAAAGGAGCAAGATTGCTTTTGAGATTTTATCACGATGCCCATATGAAGATGATGAAAACAAAGAGGACAAAACCCATAAGAAATTTGGTAGGGCTTGCAGAAGACAGTAACAATTAATTAGATACTGAATTTTTCTTTTGTATGTAATTAGCTATACACTATTTGGTAGAAATAGTGACTCAGATATCCTAGACACTGTGTATAAATACACAGTCGTCTCTGCTAGATGTTGCAATATAAAGGACAGATCAGATGAAAGTAATAAACAGTATCTATAAACAGAGCAATCTGATAAAAAATTATTCATTCAATTTGATATTATGTTAAACTATATTGAATTATATATATATATATATATTGTTACAATGTTATACTGAAGTATATTTGGTGTTTGGTATATGATATGAAAAGTTAATTATTGTTGAATTCAAAATGAATATGATTTTATATATTTATTATTTATTTGGAATTTTTCCTTCAGGTATCAAGAAGCTAGTGAATAACCAGACCTACTTGTCAGCTTTCCCTCTACATGATGTAAGAATTTTATGCATAATTAATGAGAACAAATGGCAATCGTAACAAAGTTTTCTATATCATGTATATCATGACCTTATTGTGGCTGAAGGTTTAGTTAGTCCAACTTGTGCAAGATGTGATTAAAATGCTACCAAATATTTTGGTTATTTCAGGTCTTTTGGCAGGACAGAGAATCCTTACTAACAGTCATTGCATGTTAAAGATTTCTATATGTCTTTATCTTACATGCTAAACATACTGTCTAATAGTTAGAACTTGTACAAGAGCTGATATCAATATGATATACCTGAAAAGTGATTTAATGGAAGTAAATAAAAAGAAAACAAATCTGCTGATGTCTGAAACTTGAATGATGTGATAGTCTTAGCATTTTTGTTCATATATTTTTCAATATATAGAGACTGAAAGAAATTTGAGTTTAAAAATGAAGTGAATATCTTGTGTATTTGTAGGGCCGTTACTTGAGTGAACATTCCCTGTTGACAGTTGGAAAAGATAACGATCGCCATGTAAGTACATAAAGATAGTAAATCAAGAGAAAGCACATTGTATTTTGATTGGTTCAAATTGTACTATATATGATTTATTAAATAACAGTAAATTATGATAATTAAAATAAAGTCTTTAAGAATTCTTTTGCTATTTTTAAAATATGGAAAGTAAGAAATCTTATGGGACTTTGGAGTAAAGAATTTGATCTGCAGATTGTGAATTTTAGATTGAATTTTTAAAGAAATTATCCCAGAGACAGGTAATTTTGTCGATACAGGATGTAGTACCTCATACTGATGTTACTCTATCAGACATGCATGTACATATATACACTCTACATATATATATATGATCAGTCATGGAGGACATGCTGGTGATGATGCTATCATAGTGTTATAGAATGAATTAATATTCTTTACCATGATTCTTGTAAATATTGTTGACTCCCATTAACTGGAGGGAACTTAAGGGGTCCATGTGAAAGAATTCAAGTTAAGGAGAGCTCAAGTAGGGGATGTAGAGATATATATATAATATATATATATATATATATATATATATATATATATATATATATATATATATATATATATATATATATATATATATATACATGTATATATATATATATATATATATATATATATATATATATATATATATATAGAGAGAGAGAGAGAGAGAGAGAGAAAAAAGAGAATCAGGACTTTAAAATCTATTGAAGCTAGCAAGAAACTCCAGTTATTGGTGTTGAAGTAAATGAGAGTCAACTGTATTGGATAATAGCATTTTCTTTAATGTTGCCTTGAAGTAAGAGTATCCTCAGGGTTTGCTTCATAAAGACTAGTGCAAACATACAAATATTCTCTTATGGCTATGTACTGTTTATGAAGTATGCACATAAATGTAGTATGTTTTCATTTATCTTTTCTACTCTCATTTGGATTTCTATGCTTCTTAGACTATGGTTGAAACTGAATGTTGCAAAATCATATATTGTTTCTAGTAGGTATTGATTATATGTTTTTATTATTTTCATTCTTCAGAATGAGACTTCATAGAAAGTTACACAAGCTCTTAAACTCTATAGAAACTTATGCACGTTAAAAAATGTAGCGAGATATATTTTGGAGTAAAGGTGCATGTTGTAGCTTAATTAAGTTTTAGTTCATTTTAGATGAAGACTTTAGTAAAAGAAATAAGATCTTTAATGCTTCTACTTAGTGAGACTGAAATTTTGTTTACTGCCTACAATTTGTTTCACAGGGTATATTTTCATTTCATGTTTATATATATCTTTATTAGAATGTATTTAGTCATATACTTGTAGAATTTGTCTTTTAAATCAAGTCAGAATTATGACACTGATTTTTTGCTTGCCATTTCAGCTGCTATATGAATTATGGGCCAAGCCAGGAGCCTGGTACAAATATCAGCCTCTGGATCAAATTAGGTATGGTTATCAGTAGAAGTGTGAATAGAGAATTTTAAAAACAATTTCATTAAAGTAATTATCCCTTCCTGCAACTTGTTGCCTAGGATATTTAGTCAGGCCATTGAGAAACTCTTTGTTGATTCATTGGTCCCTCTTACTTTATAGACACTCTGGAAAAATCATTTTGTTGTGAGCATAAATGAAAAAAGTCAAATGATATGGGTACTTCATCCATGTTTATCATATTGTCACATTGTAATTCCGAATAGAATGTTCCATTACTGGGTATGTAATCATTAACAAATTGATGGGAATTGTCAAGGTTCTCCTTGAAGTCAGCAGGTAATTGTTGAGTTACTCCTCGAAGTCAGCAAGTAGTTGTTAAGTTTCTTCTTGAAGTCAGCAAGTAGTTGTTAAGTTTCTTCTTGAAGTCAGCAAGTAGTTGTTAAGTTTCTTCTTGAAGTCAGCAGGTAGTTGTTAAGTTTCTTCTTGAAGTCAGCAGGTAGTTGTTAAGTTTCTTCTTGAAGTCAGCAGGTAATTGTTGTGATGAAGCTGTGGTAGTGTATATTAAGTCTCTTACAATACATGAAACCAAAGCCCCATAACAGGTTACCTGTTTGTAATTCCTAAATCACTTGTCAATTCTTTGAGTAGCTCAAAATACAAAAGAAGATTAATCAGTGAATTTTAGTCAAAATGTATATATAACAATTAAATTAATTATTGATAATTTGGAAATGAAAATGCACATATAGCAATCAACACAACCCTATTTAGAATTATTACAAGTAAAAAACAATTATGTGTACATAAACTAAGAATGACATCAGTTATGGAAGACATTTGAAGGCCACACAGTATATTCATTGATATCTAGAACAAGTAACTCGCTTCCAATTAAGAAAACATCAATTACCAATCATTAGAACAGAACACCTCAATTTATTGTATTGAATGCATTTTGACCTTGTATGATCATTGATAGGAGACATAAGAAATTATTTAATAAAGTTATTCACTTCCTCAATCCCACCTTTTCATACTTGTTTTATCTCTTCTGAACAAAGAATAAGATTTTTAATTTGATCCATGTTATGATCATGATTATAGTAATGTATGCAACAACAACATGCAGATATGTTTTTTGTATTCATCTTTTAGTTTCATATCATAAATATCTTGGAAATAATAGAGACTTAAATCATGTTTGTTATATTTCAGAAACTACTTTGGAGAGAAGATCGGCATTTATTTCACCTGGCTAGGTTTCTATACCTCCATGTTGATTCCAGCAGCCATTACTGGACTAATAGCTTTCATCTATGGCCTTGCTACATTCATGGATGATGCACCAAGGTAGGGAAGTCTTTAACTTTGGGTAATCTGCTCGAGTTGTGGTAATAAAATCACTTTTTAAGTACTTAATCTAAAGAGAAGTAACCATGTTCTCATTTTCTTTTTTAGTGAATTTTTGTAAGATAATATAGAGTTATCCTTCTTGATACAAATAATCTTGGAAAGTCTTTTATTTGTTCACACAGACTGATGAAAATGATAAAAAGAAAATGTAAAAAAAAAATAAGAAAAAATATTGCTTTACCAACAATGGCATTGTGTGTTTGATTTTTTAATTTCTGGTAATCATAAATTCCCTTATTGCTCCCATTTTGATAATTGGGTCAATTCTTTATATTTTTCTTGTATGATACATTGTTAATACATGTACAAACACACACACACAAATATTAAGTATTAAAACTAATTACAAGAAAACACATATTCAGTTTATCAGTATCATTATTTCAGTTCAGAACTTTCTCTGTTTCTATATTTGTAGTGATGAGATTTGTGACACCAGTTTATCAGGGAACTTGACCATGTGTCCACTGTGTGATAATCGGTGCCCATATTGGAAGCTGGTAGACAGCTGTACCTACTCTAAAGCCACCTATCTGTTTGATAACTATGCAACCGTGGCCTTTGCCATTGTCATGGCTTTATGGGGTAAAGAAAATTTTTATCATCAAGTGGAGTCAATCTTATATATATTTATCACTGTGGTATTATTTTTGTGTTGTGTTTAATGCCTCAATATCTAAATGGAGTATGAAATTGTTAACACATGTGATCATAGTTTTTATATGTCCATCAAAGATGGGACTTTGATATAATAAAAAAACATGCCTTTTCATTTTGAAAATGTTCCCTTTTTCCATACAGAGTTATGGGTCCTTGATATTTTTTTTTATTGTGAAATTAAAAGAAATTCATTTCTCACTCCAACCCTTTCAAATTTAAAATGGTGCTAGAGTTATGTATGAACTTTAATATATATTACAGTATTTTATTTCTGATGCATTCTTAAATTTTTGGCATAGACGAGAAAAAAATAAGGAGGAGAGGGTGAATTTATTCTCTTTGCCACAATTTCTTACTGCCTTCATGGATTTCCATAATATTTCACAGGGTTGTTGCCCAGGGCCAAAGTGTGTTGAGATCCTGAATGACAGGCAAATGCAAAGTTTCCATACTTTCAAATTTCATCTGTTCTAACTAAGTGACAGGTGTATTATACCACATTAGGCATTGCTCTTGTTGTATATAACATTTGTTCTATTCATCCTCAATAATCTTTTTAAAACAAAAATGACTTGAAATCTGTTGTTACAGCATCTTTCTTCCATGAGTTTTGGAAACGTAAGCAAGCCGAGATAGAGTATGAATGGGATGTCGCAGACTTTGAGGAGGAGGAGGTAAAGACGATTGCATTATCCTCAGTTAAAACCTGACAATTCTGTTGGGATGAAATTTGTAGGAAATGTTAGTGAAATGCAGCATTAAAATCAAAAGTCTGAATGAACATTGTAGTGAAATAAGATTTAGCTATAGATGGGTAGTTTAGATAGAATATAGATAAAATAGATAAACCCTGTACCAGTAAGAGATGCTTCCCTATCAACTGCTTGGTTTGATACAAAGTTCATGTGATAAGTCTACTGAAGACTAATTTCCACAACTCAAGTTATCACATCTATGGCTTGCCTGTTTTTCTAGGTTATGGAACTTTCTCTAGCCTTTTTTGTCCCCCGCTTTTCGTGAAAGCGTGGGGACATTAAATCTCATTCGTCTGTCCGTCTGTCTGTGGTACCGTCCGTCTGTCACAAAAACTTTAACCTTGGTTATAACTTTTTAACCGTAAGACGTAGGGCCTTCATATTTGGCATGTGTGACCCTTATTGCAAAACCTTTCCGTTGGTACCAATATTTTTTATCATGTGACCTTGACTGGGACCTCTGACCTACTTCAATGTAACTTTTTATCCGTAAGACTTAGGGCCTTCATATTTGGCATATGTGTCCCTAATTGCAATAACTTTCTGTTAGTATGGAATTTCTTATCATGTGACCTTCACCGTGACCTTTGGCGAACTTCAATGTAACTTTTTTACCGTAAGACTTAGGGCCTTCATATTTGGCATATGTGTCAGTAGACATGCACTACCATGACAGTTTGTCACAGATTACTGCACCCTTACTGATAGAACCCCGAAAACAGGGGACCAAATTCTCTGAATTTGCTTGTTTTTTTCTAGTGTGCATGTCTTGTATAATGTGGACTTGATACACTCAATCACAAAACTAATATTTTCAAATTTCAAATATTTCTTTTTGTAAAAGAATCTGTTAATAGAACTTGTGTACCATCAAATTTACCATGAATTAAACAAAACATACTCAGTTCTTTAGGTTATAAGAGATGATTTAACAAATGAATTGCAAATATTTTACAACCTGAGAAATACACCATCATTTGGTATATGTTATTATCATTTGCCTGTTGTAGGAGACATTACGACCAGAATATGAAGCCTCAGTCACCAGAAAGAAGACCAATCCGGTGACCAAGGTAAGAGGAGTAGCTGTAACATCAAATATTTATATAGATACTTCAAAAGAAATGATAGAATGAACACAAAATACTAGTGTGGTTAGTATTGTGCATGTTATGATATTCAATACTCTCTTGGTGAGAACTGCTGTTTGGAATATTAAAATAGTGTCGGTCACTATTATTAGTTTATTTGTTGAATGGAAAGTGTACTTCAGAACAGGTATATTTGAATTGAACAGATTCTTTACTTGTCATTCTGGTTTTGTTATGTTTTGTATAGCCCTTTTTTTTCTTTTCAAATATGATTCTTGAATTCAGTACCAACAGACACATCTGTTAAAGTGTTTTGAATATGAGGAAAAGAAAACATGATTTAATCAAGACTTCAAAGAGAAATGATTTCTGTAAGGGTCGGTGATCTGAGTGATTATCCATATTTCTATGACTAGGTTTACATTGTACTGTAGTATTTATATATGATTATATCAAGACCACAGGATGGTGTATAAAGTTAAGAATTGTGTAAATTGTTAGGGTTATAAAACTCAGGAATTTATAAGTATCCATAGGGTACAGATTTTTCTGCTTTCCATAGCTATGAATTACGTAAGAGAAAATTTGTATAATATTTGATATAAATTTATCTTATCAATTTTTCCTTTAGAGGGTAAGAAAAACACATTCTTTATACATGTATACATATGCTGAATGCATCTTGTGTAAATTCTGTTCTTGTTTCTATATTATGAGTTCTTTTGCAATAAATGCTTAAGATACATTTCAAATTTATGGCTGAAAATGTGCCTTCCAAGTGGAAATTATGAAGTTTTCTTTCAGAAGTGCTGACTCCCACTTGTATAACCAAACAATCATATTGAACTATAAGAAGCATATTATATCACTTTCTAACCAAAATTTCCTGATTACAAACATTCTTGATGAACTGTAAAAAGCTGATTATAATGTTCTTTCCTGATTAAGCTTTCCTAATTATGATAGTATTATATAGTTTTCTGTTTTGTTTCCGCAGGAATGATGTATATAGTACATGCAATATGATTTCATAACAAGTTTTGTCTGAGACAGATTAGTTTCATTGAATGTTCGCTATCTCATAGCCATTAAATATTAGCATAGACATATGATTTTCTTTTCTCTCTACAGACTGTGTCTATTTGCTGACAACCAGACACTGTTGTATGGAATGTCACATACGCTGTAATATCATCATAGATAATATATGATGTATAATGATCTACAATAGTGTCTGGTTTTATCATAGTATACTAAATTATCTATTTGTCTTGCTAATTGTAACTGCTAACACATTTTATTTACATTGTGAAAAGCTTTGATTTCTGCTGTGTGTATATAAATAGTTAGAGTATACCTTAATTTTAATAATTATACCCATATGAAAAACATTTTATGTTTCTGCATTCAAAACTTCTCTAAAAAATTTTAATTGCATCATCTCTTATATACATGATTTCAGATTTTTTTCATAGACTCCTATTTTTTCAATGAAAAGTATATATTCAATGACTATGCTATTTTTACAGAGAGATGAACCATTTGTACCATCTTGGAGTAAATGCATCAGATATGGTACTACCTTTACAGTACTGTTATTTTTCGTAAGTTGAATACAGATCAGCATTTATACTTCTGATATCTCAGTCGACACTGATGATTGACAACTACCTGAATGATGGTTATAGTAATTGTCATTTTTTAAGATGGGCTTATTGTAGTTTATATATTGCCAGCATCCAAAAAGTAGATCAGTTATCACTAGTATTGATATCTAATTCAGTGTAGTGCGCAGTTGTGTCAGTATCTGTGATAAGAGCCCACTTCTGTGTAACTGACTGGTTAAACATTCATAAGACCAAATAATTCATATCAAGCTCCAAATTGTCACTGGACATTTCATTCTGACCACAGAGGACCTCAATTCAACCCACAAATAAATCACTAGTAGTTTATAAATCAACATAGATCATGTGTCTATTGTATTTGATGTATTTTTCAGCTGGCTGTTGTCCTTGCAGCAGTGTTTGGTGTGATACTGTACAGGATTGTGATCGCTGCTGTACTGTATGCTTCCACAGACGAAGACCTGATCAGGTCACGTACCAGCTTCATTGCTTCCACAACTGCTGCTTGTATCAACTTGGTCATCATTCTCATCATGAACTTTGTAAGTAGAATAAATATACTAAGAAAATTAAAAGTACATTTACACATTAAGATAGCCGACCACAATATGAATCCTGCATAGTAAGTGCTATCTAAATATAGGTGAAAAGTTCCTGTATGCGGCATAGTAAGTGCTACCCAAATTTAGGTGAAATGTTCCTGAATATGGCATAGAAAGTGCTACCTATATATAGGTGAAAAGTTCCTGAATGTGGCATAGTAAGTGCTACCCAAATATAAGTGAAAAATTCCTGAATGTGGCATAGTAAGTGCTACCCAAACATAAGTAAAAAATTCCTTAATGTGGCATTGTAAGTGCTACCCATATATAAGTGAAAATTTCCTGAATGTGGCATAGAAAGTGCTACGTAAATATAGGTGAAAAGGTCCTGAATGTGGCATAGAAAGTGCCACCTAAATATAGGTGAAAAGTTCCTGAATGTGGCATAGTAAGTGCTACCCAAATATAAGTGAAAAATTCCTGTATGTGGCATAGTAAGTGCTACCCAAATATAAGTGAAAATTTCCTGAATGTGGCATAGAAAGTGCCACCTAAATATAGGTGAAAAGTTCCTGAATGTGGCATAGTAAGTGCTACTCAAATATAGATGAAAAGTTTCTAAATGTGGCATAGAATGTGCTACCTAAATACAGGTGAGAAGTTCCTGAATGTGGCATAGACAGTGCTACCAAAATATAGATTAAAAGTTCTTGAATGTGGTGTAAATGGAAACTTTTTTTTCCTTTTATGGAGTACTTTCAAAATTGATATGTGCCTGGCTTTCATGCTAGCAGTATATTTGTAGATACATAGGATATAAAAAATGTTTTATTAACTTTTATGTTAGACTGCATCTGATCTTTGAACAAATAACACCTAGATGAAGGGATAAGAATTAAGCTTAAGGTCTGTGCTTTCATGATAAAGTAAGTTTAGTCATGTCTCATTTCAGATTTACCAAAAGGTTGCTTTCTTTTTGACTGAACTTGGTAAGTTATAGAACAAACAATAGTGATTATTTTGTTTAGACTTAACGTTGGTATCCAGAATAATTCCGTTGTGAGAATGTGTAATGTCAGATCGATGTAAATGAGCAGAGGTGATATAAGAATAAAATCTAACATTGACTTCACCAATAATTATCATGAAAGTTGTCTTTTGGTAAATGGACATTTACCATTATGTCATTGTTAAGGTGGAAAGAGCTCTTCTGAAATGAAAATACAGCAGTTGTATTAAGCATTATTTTGTGAGACTTCACAGATAAAAGTGATATAACTGTAAAGATATTGGTGATGTATTTCAGTTGTGGCTAATTTTATATTTAACACAAATGCACTGTATGTTTGAAATAGATAGATACAAAAATAATGCCTTACCAATGCTTGCATTATTACAGAACAACATCGTACCCAGACAGAATGGGAGGATGCCTTGACCTTCAAAATCTTCCTCTTCCAATTTGTCAACTACTATTCCTCTATTATCTATATTGCATTCTTTAAGGGAAAGTAAGTGAGCATATTATTCGAAGATAACATTAAAAAAAAATGCAGTCCCATAAAGAAGTTTTATCATCAGTATTCGCCTTGTTTGATTTTTTATATTCTTAGAATAATGTTCAGTGTCGACAAAGAAACCCAAAATTCTCATTTATTTGCAAAATATAAAAATAAGCAAAATTCTCAATAAAGTCAAATAGTTACAATAACATTTGTGTTTCATATATCCTTTTCCTTGACTTTCTGATTTTCTATTAAACATCAATTTATGAAACATTTATGTTTATTTTTCAGATTTGTTGGTCGTCCTGGCAACTATAACTACAGTTTGATCAACAGACGCCAAGAAGAGGTAACAAAATGAGTCAGACATACCTCTGTTATGAAGATATAATTTTCTGTAGTATTGCTTGTTTAAGCTATTTATTTTATTGTCTTTTCATGAAAGCATGGGGACATTAAATCTCATTCGTCTGTCTGTCCGTCTGTCTGTCTGTCACAAAAACTTTAACCTTGGTCATAACTTTTTAACCGTAAGAGGTAGGGCCTTCATATTTGGTATGTGTGTCCTAATTGCAGTACCTTTCCATTTGTACCCAAATTTTTTATCATGTGACCTTGACATTGACCATGACCGTGACCTCTGATTTTCAATCATTTTAGAATCTAGTATAATATGATCAAACTTTACAAGGTTCTAGCAGATACATGTAGACATGCACAACCATGACAGTATGTCACAGATCACTGCACCCTTACTGATAGAACTGATAGAATTCTCTGAATTTGCTTGTTTACCATATTTGAGACCTTAGCAATGTAATTATAAGTTTTTCATTTTGTGTTTCAGTGTGATCCAGCAGGATGTTTGATTGAGCTCTGCATTCAGCTGCTTATTGTCATGGTGGGAAAACAAGCTATAAATAACTTCAAGGAAGTCATTCTTCCGTATGTAACAAATTTTTTTCATAAATTTTCCAATTGGCATCATTCTTGTCAAGTGTGGCTCTTACAAGTAAACTGTGGAAGTATCCTTTATATAAACATAGTACTAACTTTGTTTGTTTATTGATCATGATGAAGTAATTGACACATATTTTGACCACTTATCAAGGGAGTAATTGATGGTAAGTCAGCCCTAGACTACATTGATGTCTTGTCAATGAAAGCTTAACAACAAAATGAATCTCTTTCTCACCATTTTTACTCATTGTGCATGACATTCACTGAAGAATATGCCACCATTATCCAGGTTACAAATGTTCTAGTGCTAAGACCAAACTTGGTGTCTAATCTTTACTACATTAGCATTAACGTGCAAATGTGTGTGTAAAGATCTGAAGGTCATTGCTTCAATATCAAAGTCTGGGTGAATATTGAAATGTGAATGCAGATTCCTGGATAGTAGAAGTATCGCTTTGCTGTATCTGGGTGACTGTTAAGATGTGAATGTAGATTCCTGGATAGTAGAAGTATCACTTTGCTGTATCTGGGTGAATATTGAAATGTGAATGTAGATTCCTGGATAGTAGAAGTATCACTTTGCTGTATCTGGGTGACTGTTAAGATGTGAATGTAGATTCCTGGATAGTAGAAGTATCGCTTTGCTGTATCTGGGTGGCTGTTAAGATGTGAATTTAGATTCCTGGATAGTAGAAGTATCGCTTTGCTGTATCTGGGTGACTGTTAAGATGTGAATGTAGATTCCTGGATAGTAGAAGTATCGCTTTGCTGTATCTGGGTGACTGTTAAGATGTGAATTTAGATTCCTGGATAGTAGAAGTATCGCTTTGCTGTATCTGGGTGGCTGTTAAGATGTGAATTTAGATTCCTGGATAGTAGAGGTATCGGTTTGCTGTATCTGGGTGGCTGTTAAGATGTGAATTTAGATTCCTGGATAGTAGAAGTATCGCTTTGCTGTATCTGGGTGACTGTTAAGATGTGAATGTAGATTCCTGGATAGTAGAAGTATCGCTTTGCTGTATCTGGGTGACTGTTAAGATGTGAATTTAGATTCCTGGATAGTAGAAGTATCGCTTTGCTGTATCTGGGTGACTGTTAAGATGTGAATTTAGATTCCTGGATAGTAGAGGTATCGGTTTGCTGTATACATATGGGCCCTGGATAGTAGAAGTATCGCTTTGCTGTATCTGGAAGAATTTATCCCATCAAGACTATTAAAGTTCGGTCCGTTCACAGCACTTTCTTTCAGTTCACAGCACTTTCTTTCTTTCTTTTTTTTTAATGTACACATGTTTGCTGTACATACATCTTTCAATTTCGAATGGTTTAGTAGTATTTATAGTTTTACATGATGGTTAGTAAGGTACACTTCTTATAAATAAGGGTTTTATAGGTGGTTTTCAATTTGTGTAGATTTCAGCATTTTTTTCTTACCCGGTATTTTCATAATGATTTTAGTATGCTTTTAGGTTATGTGTGACAGATGTAATCTGTCATGAATAATCATCTTGTGTCCTGCTGTACTCCTTTAAAGTTACATTTATAACAATACATGTAGTATACTTTGCCCATTTTTATTTGTATAACTTGTCTATTTCAGGAAATTGAAAGTTTGGTTTAAGTCCCGCCAGTCGACAAACAAAAGTGATGATAAAGTTTACTCGCGGTGGGAACAGGACTACAATCTGGCGGACATGCCAGACCTTGGACTGTTTGATGAATATCTAGAAATGGGTATGTAAACTGACATTAACCGGCGTTGGTTGAACCACAATTGCAGGCTGATATTTTAGCTATCTTAATCTAATTACAGATATTTTCGTTGCATTTGGTCATGTATGTCAACCCTAAAATATTAATGTTGAAGATCGGTGATTCTAATCTGTAACCTACATTGCAATATGAGACAAAAAACAAAATGGTCAGTTTTAACTGTACTTGTTACACATCAGGTTTGTTAACTTTAGTCTTGCCAATTATATTTCAGTGATCCAATATGGTTTTGTAACCATATTTGTAGCTGCATTCCCCCTGGCTCCACTCTTTGCATTGTTAAACAATGTAATTGAAATTCGATTGGATGCCTATAAATTCACGACTCAGTGGAAGAGACCTCTGGCAGCAAGAGCACAGGATATTGGTATGTCTTTCTTCTTTCTTTATTATCATCTGAAGCTCATGTAGCTCAGTGGTTGAGGTGTTTGGCTTGTGACAGAGAGGTAGCAGGTTAGACTCCTGCCATGGGCATGTCAGCTGGCTTGTGACAGAGAGGTAGCAGGTTAGACTCCTGCCATGGGCATGTCAGCTGGCTTGTGACAGAGAGGTAGCAGGTTAGACTCCTGCCATGGGCATGTCAGCTGGCTTGTGTAGAGAGGTAGCAGTTTAGACTCCTGTAATGGGCATGGCAGCTGCCTTGTGACAGAGAGGTAGCAGGTTAGACTCCTGCCATGGGCATGTCAGCTGGCTTGTGACAGAGAGGTAGCAGGTTAGACTCCTGCCATGGGCATGTCAGCTGGCTAGTGACAGAGAGGAAGTAGGTTAGACTCCTGTCATGGGCATGTCAGCTGGCTTGTGTCAGAGAGGTAGCAGGTTAGACTCCTGCCATGGGCATGTCAGCTGGCTAGTGACAGAGGTAGTAGGTTAGACTCCTGTCATGGGCATGTCAGCTGGCTTGTGTCAGAGAGGTAGCAGGTTAGACTCCTGCGATGGGCATGTCAGCTGGCTAGTGACAGAGAGGTAGTAGGTTAGATTCCGGCCATGGGCATGTCAGCTGGCTAGTGACAGAGAGGTAGTAGGTTAGACTCCTGCCATGGGCATGTCAGCTGGCTTGTGACAGAGAGGTAGCAGGTTAGACTCCTGCAATGGGCATGTCAGCTGCCTTGTGACAGAGAGATAGCAGGTTAGACTCCTGCCATGGGCATGTCAGCTGGTATGTGACAGAGAGGTAGCAGATTAGACTCCTGCCATGGGCATGTCAGCTGGCTTGTGACAGAGAGGTAGCAGGTTAGACTCCTGCCATGGGCATGTAAGCTGGCTTGTGACAGAGAGGTAGCAGGTTAGACTCCTACCATGGGCATGTCAGCTGCCTTGTGAGAGAGAGGTAGCAGGTTAGACTCCTGCCATGGGCATGTCAGCTGGCTTGTGACAGAGGTAGCAGGTTAGACTCCTGCCATGGACATGTCAGCTCTCCTGCCATGGGCATGTCAGCTGACTTGTGACAGACAGGTAGCAGGTTAGACTCCTGCCATGTGCATGTCAGCTGGTTTGTGACAGAGGTAGCAGGTTAGACTCCTGCCATGGGTTAGACTCCTGCCATGGGCATGTCAGCATCCTGTCTTTCAGATAAGACAATGAAAACCGAGGTCCTGCGTCACGGAAGGCATGGCATGTGAAAGATCCCTCACTGCTTCAGGGGGTTCGTTGTAAAGGTATGAATTTCCATGCAGTGCTTTAGGCAGATGCTTTCACCATGTACCTGAAATAATCATAGAGTGACTTAAAACAATAATTAATCAATCATGTAATCATGTGAAAATAGTATTTAACATTCTTGATGAAAGGCATTATACCAGTTTGACAGACAAACCAATAGGGAAATGGGCAGGAACACATTCTTTAACAGTACTTACTTGAATTTGAATATTAATATTAGTTGTACAATGGCAATGTTCAAAATGTTCATCGACCCCAACAAATACCAATTTCATTATGTTTTATTTAAAGTTAAATAGGTTATTCAATGTACAGTGATGCTCCTTTAATCCGTTCAATGCTAAATTTGTATAACACAGCAGGACGTTAGATAAACACTTGGATCGCGATAGAAGTGAAATTAGTCAAGCGTGAGGTATAGATAAAGGCGACTGTCAACATTGAGATAGGTGAAATTGAGTTGAAAAAATCAAGGAGATTTTAGAAGTTTGGCTGAAATCAATGTAAAATTTACTAATGATGTTAATGTATTAAATACGTAATAGATACATATTTCTTCATATACAACTTATATGCATATAATGAATGTACAGTTTACTTGTTTTTCATTGTGTATACACCCTTTCTATCATCAAGCAATTAGATTCTTTAACATCTAATGTACTATGATCCGGTAATCCAAAAAATCTGTTTATCCGGAAAAATCGGCCAAGAACAAACTTGTCCAGATAAAAGGAGCATCACTGTAAATTTGTCACGTTAAATTTGTCACGTCATGAATAATTTCTTATTATGCTGTAGGTATTTGGTTTGGAATTCTGCGAGGAATCTCTGCTCTTGCTGTTGTGTCCAATGTAAGTTTTTTTATTACATGTATTTTGAAAATGAGAAATTGGTAACATCTCAATGAGAGCCATAGAATGTAGCCCAATAAAAGATAAATAGAGTGATTATACCTCCTACATCCGTGTAAAGTATTGATTTATTCATGCTGTCATCCGGTCTTCCATCTCTGAGTTCATCCCTTATGTATTTATTTGTTTATGTATATCAATCTGTCATCATAGCGTTTATCTCTGTATTCATTCTAATCTGGTGTATGTTTTTCAGACTGTCATTATAACTTCCTACAAATTCATCCCCAAGCTGATATATGTATTTACGTATTTCAGGCTGTCATCATAGCTTTTACCTCTGTAGTCATTGTAACGTGGTGTATGTATTTCAGACTGTCATCATAGCTTTCACCTCTGAGTTCATCCCTAAGCTGGTTTATGTATTTATGTATTTTAGGCTGTCATTATAGCTTTCACCTCCGAGTTCATCCCCAAGCTGGTATATGTATTTATGTATTTCTGGCTGTCATCATAGCTTTCACCTCCGAGTTCATCCCCAAGCTGGTATATGTATTTATGTATTTCAGGCTGTCATCATAGCTTTCACCTCCGAGTTCATCCCCAAGCTGGTGTATGTATATGGATACTCAACAGATCATACTCTGAATGGTTATACCAACTTCAGTTTGTCAGAGTTCCAGACAAAATATTTTGAATCACAGAGCATACCAGATCCTAGTTTGAATACTGATATAAAAAATGCAACAATTTGTAGGTAAGAAGAGAGCAATTGAAGGAGCAAACAATATACTTTTAAATTGATATAACATCTTTTCACAAACTGTTGGATGTCAATTGATTGGTGTTTTACATTGCTTTTAACAATTATTCAGTTATATAGTGACATAGAAGCAGGAGGTAACCAACCTCTTAAACATCGTGATACAACCGGATAATTGAACCTGGCGCTGCAAACCAAGCATTTAACCACCACACCAAGCCTGCCCCTTTTACAAACTGTAAACTGAAGCTGTGTTGGACAATATTATTTGACTATTTTTCAGTGCAGGTCTGCCAGTGTGTCTGCTGAAGGTTCATAGAGCAGCTCATTAGTGTCCAGTCTTTCAGTGCAGGTCTGCCAGTGTACCTGCTGAAGGTTCATAGAGCAGCTCATTAGTGTCCAGTCTTTCAGTGCAGGTCTGCCAGTGTACCTGCTGAAGGTTCATAGAGCAGCTCATTAGTGTCCAGTCTTTCAGTGCAGGTCTGCCAGTGTGCCTGCTGAAGGTTCATACAGCAGCTCATTAGTGTCCAGTCTTTCAGTGCAGGTCTGCCAGTGTGCCTGCTGAAGGTTCATACAGCAGCTCATTAGTGTCCAGTCTTTCAGTGCAGGTCTGCCAGTGTGGCTGCTGAAGGTTCATACAGCAGCTCATTAGTGTCCAGTCTTTCAGTGCAGGTCTGCCAGTGTACCTGCTGAAGGTTCATATAGCAGCTCATTAGTGTCCAGTCTCTCAGTGCAGGTCTGCCAGTGTGGCTGCTGAAGGTTCATACAGCAGCTCATTAGTGTCCAGTCTTTCAGTGCAGGTCTGCTATTGTACCTGCTGAAGGTTCATACAGCAGCTCATTAGTGTCCAGTCTCTCAGTGCAGGTCTGCCAGTGTGGCTGCAGAAGGTTCATAGAGCAGCTCATTAGTGTCCATCTTTCAGTGCAGCTCTGCCAGTGTACCTGCTGAAGGTTCATAGAGCAGCTCATTAGTGTCCAGTCTTTCAGTGCAGGTCTGCCAGTGTACCTGCTGAAGGTTCATACAGCAGCTCATTAGTGTCCAGTCTTTCAGTGCAGGTCTGCCAGTGTGGCTGCAGAAGGTTCATAGAGCAGTTCATTAGTGTCCATCTTTCAGTGCAGGTCTGCCAGTGTGCCTGCAGAAGGTTCATAGAGCAGCTCATTAGTGTCCAGTCTTTCAGTGCAGGTCTGCCAGTGTGCCTGCTGAAGGTTCATAGAGCAGCTCATTAGTGTCCAGTCTCTCAGTGCAGGTCTGCCAGTGTGCCTGCTGAAGGTTCATAGAGCAGCTCATTAGTGTCCAGTCTTTCAGTGCAGGTCTGCCAGTGTACCTGCTGAAGGTTCATATAGCAGCTCATTAGTGTCCAGTCTTTCAGTGCAGGTCTGCCAGTGTGCTTGCTGAAGGTTCATACAGCAGCTCATTAGTGTCCAGTCTTTCAGTGCAGGTCTGCCAGTGTGGCTGCTGAAGGTTCATAGAGCAGCTCATTAGTGTCCAGTCTTTCAGTGCAGGTCTGCCAGTGTGACTGCTGAAGGTTCATAGAGCAGCTCATTAGTGTTCAGTCCTTCAGTGCAGGTCTGCCAGTGTGCTTGCTGAAGGTTCATACAGCCGTTCATTAGTGTTCAGTCTTTCAGTGCAGGTCTGCCAGTGTACCTGTTGAAGGTTCATACAGCAGCTCCTTAGTGTCCAGTCTTTCATACGAGAGTAACCAATGAGGTGGCAAATCAACATTGGCACTTTGAAAATCCTCCCCTGCATTTGGAGAGTTGATTGCAAAAATTTCTTAGTATTACATCAGACTTATGCATTTATCTTATTGAGGTGTTGAACTTTGCATGAAATAAAACAAGAAAAAAAAACATCCTCTGGGTACTCTAGTTTCTTCAACCAATTAAACACTGGGTTGCTGCAAGGTGAAATATTCATGGAGTTACTGTTCTCTTATTTGAATTCCAACAATTATGCAGCCCTCGTATATTGTGTATTATGCATAATTCATTTCTATTTCTTTTATTCCTGTTTCTGTTCCACTGATTTTGTTTAATAACATTCTGTGTATATACTGGTAGTTTTGATATCATTTGTAAAACATGAAAATTACATAAATTGTGGTATATGTTCTTGCAGATTCCGAGGATTTTATGAGTACCAGGCTTCTAGTAATCCCCGGGACACCTATGTCTTCACAATGGCTTTCTGGCATGTTCTAGCTGCACGCTTAGCTTTCATTGTTGTGTTTGAGGTAAGAATACAATCAATAATTTTAAGAAATTTAGTGAAGTGCCATTTTTAGATAATTAACATGATTAGAAATGTACTGGCATCTATTTTTTTCTAGATATTCTTTGTTTTGTATTTGGTGACAAAAGATATTCTTGTTTGAAGTGTTTGTTTATTGTTCGATATTAATTGTGTTTCAAAGAACCAATAAGAATAACTTACTGACTGTGTAAAAATCTTTCAAGTTTGCAATATGAATGGACTTTATAAGATCAACAACCAAAGTATCAAATTAATTTTCAAATATATTAAATGTTTGACAAAAAAATATATGAAGACTATGAGAAAGACTGTCATTCTTGTAAACCAAGGAAAGGATGCTTCTTTGGGTGTAAACTGTAATTGTTATATAAAACATATATCCATATTAATCCTCACACTCACTGATTGCTCAGATAGGTAAACGAGAAAACAGAAGACATCTGACAAAGCTATGTGACACAGATCACCGAGGACATGCACACAAAACATGATAATACATGTAGTAAAATATACACAGAAAAACGACATTACAAAAATATTATCAGATACATTTAACTTAATACATGTAGCTTAATGCATGTAACTGTACACATGTGTCTTCTGAAATACATGTAATTTTATCCATATTACTTACTACACTTAACACTTAGACCTTTATGCTTGTAACTTGTCACATGTAACTTTATGTCTGTAACTTGTCACACGTAATTTTATGTCTGTAACTTGTCCCACGTAACTTTATGTCTGTAACTTGTCACACGTAACTTTATGTCTGTAACTTTACACATTCATGTGTTGTAGAATATCGTGGTATTTATCACCTGGTTAGTGATGTATTTTGTTCCTGACATGCCATACGCAGTGAAGCTACAGATGCTGAGAGAGAACTTCCTGGCCAAGGAGGCTCTTTATAATGCTGACACCATCAGACAGGCTCGGCAGAAAGATCAAGGAGAACACGATCTTAATTATTAATGATACTAGACGCGTTAATCACATACAGGTTACACAGATGTGGTTACCAACGGTACTGAGGTATGAAAAATACCATAGTGCTGAGCAAAGCTGCAGTGTAAATCTTAGATCTGAAATCTTTCTAATAAGAGGACTAATTCTGGGATAAGACATGCTTGATTTTAAATCTACGAATTATACCAATGTCATCGCTTTACTTGTTGACAAAGGCAGATGGACAAAATTTCAAGCAGACAAAGGGATTGATGGAATTTTAAATGAGCTAAATTATAAATGTTATTCATCAGTTTGAATGTTTTTGATACTGTGTCTGTTATATACTCAATTTTGATATGAATACAAGTTTAGATTTCAATGTATTATAACATTAATACATTATAATTCTTTGTTATTGTTTTGTACATACATGCACATACACACTATGGTTGTAAACTTTAAGGTATATTTGTTTTGTATATCTTCTCCTTTTTATAGAATATGCTTTTATTTTACTTGATTACATGTTTAAGTGTTTGTATGTCTGTTGAACCATAATGTTAATCATTATTAATTCAGAGTTCATGTTCTCCTGCTCTTAAGATAATTAGATATAAATGTTTAGTGACTCACAAGCAAGTAAGAAATTGTCTTAAATATATATTCAACCAAGTATCTAGATCTGAGTAGTTTGGTGTTAATTTTGCAATGTTTAATGATGGCTGCAGTAAACGGATTCAATGCTTAGTTTTGTCTGACTTTGTCACCACAATAATTTTAATACTGGAAAAATGTGGAAATTATAGTGTTTGAAAGATAGAAAACTTGATGACTATATTGTCAAGTAATATCATCTAAAAATATATCATATTCTAAATGGCAGAAACTTGTGTGTAAAACATGTATGTAATACATGTGTGTGTTAGAATAATGAATTTTCTACCTCATCATTGTAAATTGGAATTGTTATTTTGTAATTCTTATGACTGTATGAAAAGCTTTATAAATCATCAGATGTAGAGGCTGCAAGGTAATGAATGTATTCTTGTCAATATAAAACTGATTCCTATATGTCAAGGTCACAGGTACTGGTCTTGATGCTTGTTCTGTAATTCTCAAGGTCCTAATGAAAGCTCAATTGATATAGAAAAAAAATGCATGGTAAAACTTGAGTATCATAGTGATAAGGAAAAACATGGTCTCAAGGTATTTCAGTCAAGTCTTAATATATCTGATATCTTATTCATAGACATGAATTTCTTGTAGAATGGAATTAAATTTGCCTTCTCATTCATTTGAATCCTATGTTTAGATGCTAAGAGTTAATTCATATGTACTTATGATTGTATGTGAAAAGAGAATTAAATTTTCTTTCTTGCTCAATTTTTTCTATATGTATCCTATATTCCATATTTATTTATCATCATGTATTGCATACTATATATTAATTTGTAATTTTCATACAAAGTTCTTCCTTAAATTGTTTTGTTGATTTTATGAGAATGTTGAAATACTGATTATGTATAAATAATATGTATAATCAGTAATGCATAGTTCCATGGGCAGTTTTTATGAATTTGGCCAGGACTTGCATGTAACCAAATGTAAAAGCATTTTTATAATGCATAATAGTTTAATAATAATATTCTATACCCTAACCTGTAGGGATGAGTTTCCATATATCCACTTGGAGAGACTGCGTCCATTCAAATTTTGTTTGTAAGAAAGCTGTTCATATATTTATCACAATTATGTTAAAAAAAAAAACTTGATGCAGATTGTATGAAGGAATTCATTGTCAACAACACAATGTGCGTTAGGAAACTGAGATTTACATTTCTTTTTACTTATTTCCTAAAAGGTCATAATTTTGCAGTCAAGAAAAAATGAAAATGTAATAACGATAATTTTTGCAGATTTTGATGTTTACAAGTACTTGATGATGTAATCCACTTACATTATATGACAGAACTCTGCAGACATACCTACCATACACAAACTGTGTGTACTAGATATACCTTATTATGCATGTGTCAATCAGTTTTATCCAATGTATCATATAATGTATGTACAGGTATGTACTCACGTACCATATAATGTATGTACAGGTATGTACTCATGTATCATATAATGTATGTACAGGTATGTACTTGTGTATCATATAATGTATGTACAGGTATGTACTTGTGTATCATATAATGTATGTACAGGTATGTACTCATGTATCATATATTGTATATACAGGTATGTACTTATGTATCATATAATTTATGTACAGGTATGTACTTAAGTATTCATGTGTGAACCTCAGCAGATGAGAGGACTCTGGTATTGTACAAGAACACAATGTAGCTTTTCATCTCTAATAAACCAGTAATCCTAGATTGTATTATAATCTTAAAGATCAGGGGATATGTTTGTTAGTGTAGATTTTCCAATGTCACAAGTAACTGTGATAATCACTCTTTCAGTATGATAGTAATTGTTGTGGTAACTACAGTGATTCCTGGCAGCGTCTGTCGCATTAGCAGATTATTCTTATTTTCGTATATTTTCTGTGCTAGTTAAGTGTTCCTCATAGGTATGCTTTTGAGGGATTCTCTAGATGTCTTCATTCATGTACATGTCTTTGTGGGATTTATATACAGGGTATTTATCAATCTGCTGGTCATATTTAAAAATTTCATTCTATATTTTATAGAATTGCTTTCACAGTTACTAACGAAATCCATTCATGAACTTTAATTCCTACTCCAGGCACCTATGAACTGAAATAAATGAAAGCAGGCTTTTAAAATACTTTTTCTGCTCCCTGCTTCTTCCATGCATACAATTGCTTTATTGTGTTGTTACATACAGTCAAAATGAAATATACTAAATAGACCTTTTGCAATTTCTAAATGATGTAAGGGGCCTAATATCGGACAAATCACTTTTACCTGGAACTTTCATTTTGACATAAGTAATTTGTAACATCACAGTAGTATGTTCACATATGTGAGCGGCAAAACTTATTTGTCCAGCATTGCCCCATATATCATGTAAAATTGGAAATAGGTCTGTTTAGAATGTATTTGATTTGGCTGAGTTATGGTGCATCACTAAATGTGATTTAACTGTAGATTTTATACATGTAAATTCCATTCATAGGGAAAAGGTGCCTTAATATTTAACACTTGTTATAAAACCAAAGGTTATTTTCAAAGATCATGACTTTATTTTGAATATTCAACAGATTGAAATGAAATGAACTTTTGATATATATAATTTATAGTTGAACAATATTGGCCTTGTGCAATTTAGTGCTTTATTACTTGCATCGTGTATTGTTATTGTGTAGTGCAATTCTTTGGAATAGTATTCCTATCTGTCATATATTACTGGATATTAAAGAAAATGAGATAAATGTCTTGGTTCTTTCTTTAAAGCAACGTAACCGAAACTTGGGTTGAGGGGCTTTCGTTAGTTTGTCAGACATCATTACAATATCTGCATTTTCAATTTACTGTAGACTGATATATTCCAAACCTTCTATGAACCATTGGTCATATTAGGTGTATGCCAGATAGTTGGGGTGTAGAATCAGAGTGCCCTAAGGATAGGGTCACTCATCACATATCCTTGACTAATAACATGGATTCTTGGAAGCAGACAAACTGTGTAAAATCCATTCATCATTTCATTAACAAACAATATACATGTTCCCTTCCATGTACTGCTATTATGAGGAGCAGGCAAACCATCTAAAACTTCGTTTATAATTTCATGCATAAATAATACATGTATATGTCTCCAAGTGGTCCCAGGAAATTCATTTAAGGGAAAAGTGTGTGTGGAGGACTTGAACTCTGCCAGAAGTACCGGTACACAAGATCAACAAAGGCAATTTGATCTGTAACTAACCACAAGTTCACATCTTGATCCATATCTGTATCATTTTGTTTGGCATCTTTCTTACTTCATAACCAAGAATATTTCCAAGTTTGGTTTGAATCTGATGTATAATGCTTGATACCATATTTTCACTCATGCTTAGAAGCTGTGACCTTGACATTTTACCTTGGCTAAATGTACAGAAGGTATAGTCAAACTTCAGTTACCCTTTGGACAACAGTTGTATGATGAAATGTCCAACAGACAGATGTAGATGGATAAGCAAAGTCCTAGTTGGTAGGGGACCAAAACAAGTGCAAAATATTGAAAGCAACTACATTTATTGATAAAAAGCCAAGTTTGAGGTAACTTCAGGCAAATTGATTATTATGGGATAGAGATGAAGAATTGTTGATATCCAAGGTTTAGATCTCTAGACATCTCAAATCATAAAGTTTTCCAACCTAATCATCTAAAGAATTATATGCCATTTTGATCCTAATACTGCACTGGCACCATATACTCGGTATTTGGTAAGTTCAAGGCAATGTCATGTTAAACTGTTTGCTCCTCAGAAGAGGGATTTCTGTCTAGCATATAATCACAACATGCTCATAATCCTGATACATTATATGGCTTGCAGCATCCTCGGTACAAGTAGCCGTAAATGAAGTTCAATTTATGCTGGACCTTAATCCTAGCCCATGAATTATCCAGATTATTATCGAAAAATTAAACGTAAAACAACACAAACATATATGATGCATTTTATTCAATAAATATTGGTAGTTGGACGGATTGCTAGCTAACAGATACAGACACTGAACATTCTCTCCACTTTCTACATGAATGAAAATATTTGTATATGTAATTTGAACCAATAAGACTGTCTTTATCACAATTGTAAACTGCAATATAAAGTTTTGAAGTCTGCAAATTTAGAATTTTAACTATCACAGTTTGTCAACTCTCGATACAGCCCCTCCTCTTCTCTGTGTGGCTGCTACAGCATTTACTCTGGTAGTAGATCATCACCAACTTCTTCATCAAACAGATCATCATTATCTTGTTTCCTGGCCGCTGCTGTCTTCGGACGTTCCATCTGAGGTCCAAGGGGGTCGGAATATGAAGCATCTTAAAGTAGAATAACAAAGTTAGTATACTTTGCACATACCATGAATCAACAGTCAATGTATCAGAATTCAGACAACCAAAGTTTCTGGTCTTAAGACCAGTTCTAAGATACAACCACTACCCTTACAAGTTACTCCCTCCTTGATACACACATTTGCTTAAATCACACCATTGTTGATCTTTTGCCACAGTATAACCCTTTTCCTTTGAGAAACATTGTAAACATGGTCTTTGTCTTAATCATAATTCCTTTAATACATACACAAATATTTATACAAAAGTTTACCAGCTTTTATGAGCAGGCATTTTCCTATCTGAATCTATTATGTCAGATCTATGTTAGTTTGCTCTAGCTATTAGCATCATTTTACTTATGTCACAATTAAAGCATAATTGTCATAAAGAAAAAAATGGGCAAAACAGAGCTTGTCTGGTATAGGGAATGTTATATCAAGCTCAACTGGAAAAGAAGTCTCTTGAAAGGATACTTTTCATTGAATTTCTTTAATAATACAGTATTCTCTCGACATTAAGGTAAGTCAATAAATATGTTCAGAACCCTATTTCATAGATCAGCAGTGCATAAATATAAAAGAGATATGAGGCAATAAGCAGATGGTTTCATATAAAAGAATATAACTTCCTTTTTTCAAGCAATTGTTTTGGTAATGGAAGAAGTTAATGGGTAAAGGATACACCAGAAAACTGCAGACATGGTAGAGGAAAACACCAGGATACTGCAGACATGGTAGAAGAAAACACCAGGAAACTGCAGACATGGTAGAGGAAAACACCAAGAAACTGCAGAAATTGTTTCTTGTGTATTGCATTGGTCCACTCAACCTTTCAACTGCCTAAGCAAAGTCATCATGGTGTATATCTTGTGAGACATATCTACCTGATGTCGCATGGAATTAAACCCATGTTAGTAGGAGATGGGTACAAAGTAGTGCTTCAATTCACTCCCAGAATCCAGGCCAAACAACAGATATCAGGTAAAAGAAGAAGCATTCTGAAAGTATTGCTGAAACACTTCATGTATCCCAGCAGTCCCAGCAAAAGATCAAAGATTTGGTAACTGTGAATTTTGACCTCTAAATCTTCTGCTTTTCATAACTAAGTATATATATCTAAAGTTGATTTGGATTTATGTACTGTACTAGAGTTATTATCCAAAAACCTGTTTCATGACAGAATGACTGACAAACAGATGAGAAGGGAGAAAATGGTTGAACACAAAGTATTCATGATACATGTATATTTCGTGCAAAGATTATATCTGAATCTGAATCAATGGTCAGTGTTCTACAGTTATATAAACATTAATTTTCTAATCAAAAGTACAAATGAACAGAAATTCAATGGAGTTATTATATCAGTATCAGAAAGTACAAATTTCTGTCAAACTTTTACCTTGAGTGTATGTGTGAAAATACATAAAATTCAAAGATGTCAAAGGTAAAGCTATTATTCTAAGCACAAGGTAATACTGTTAAGCAAAGATTTTGTTATATACTATAAAGATCTATATATACAAACCCAATACATATTAACTACATGTATTCAAAGTGAGAAACTGATTACAATACTAGTTACTACTGAGTCATTAAGGCTGAGCGATTGTAAGACTGAGTTTGATAGGGAAAGAAGGATGACAAAAACAGCCAACACCTCACAACATGATCTCACCTCGTTCCTCTATAAAGCATGCATGAAACAATCAAATTATTTATGTATAGTTTCACAGCACATGCATAATATTGTACAATATAGGACATTACATGTACATACAATAGATATGAGAACGACCATGCAAAGGGCTTAATGAAAGAACAATGGATTGTTTATTGTCATCAAGGTACAACAATCCTTCAGGGCAGATTACTGTTATCTACCAGATGGGAAGGAAACAATGCCTTAATGTATTGTTTGTTCTACAGTACCATATTTGGTACTTTTTACTCCCCAGGCTACACAATATATAATGTTATTATGCATGTACAAATTGTATAATCTTTACAATGAAGAAATTGTAGTCAAAGCAGTCAGTTTTCTTAAATAGTTCATTTATATTAAAATCTTATCTGCCTTAAATGTATTTTATGGATTAGAAACTTTATGAACTTACATTGTAGATAGATATGATTAAGTATGACTGAATGAGAATATGCTATGGATATGCTTTTGATTAAATCGATAGAAACTAGCACCTAATTACTATGATACTAAAACTCTTATCCTACTAGTATCCTAGGTAACCATTGTGTATTGTACTCTACAGCTAGTATCCTAGGTAACCATTGTGTATTGTACTCTACAGCTAGTATCCTAGGTAACCATTGTGTATTGTACTCTATAGCTAGTATCCTAGGTAACCATTGTGTATTGTACTCTACAGCTAGTATCCTAGGTAACCATTGTGTATTGTACTCTATAGCTAGTATCCTAGGTAACCATTGTGTATTGTACTCTACAGCTAGTATCCTAGGTAACCATTGTGTATTGTACTCTACAGCTAGTATCGCCTACCTATTTCCTGCCGTTGTGGTTGATACTCCTCATTCATGTCACCAAGCTGTGGACGTCGCCTGGCAGCCTTGCCACCTGCCCCTTTCTTTCCTGCACTACCTTCACGATCTGAAGACACAAATTATATATATATATATATATATATATATATATATATAAATTATTCTCATTATACTACATCTTTATATTACCTTATTACATTTTTGTTTACAAATTGCAACAGAATGATTTTATTTGGTTACGAATGATTTTACTTGGTTACTTGGCGAAAAAAAGGATCACGAATCACCTCTCGTCCTAGATAAAAAAATATCAGTTGAGGGTGACATGCTCGGACATCCCAACCTCAGCTAAAGCCTTGGTTGAGATTATGTCAGAGGATGACACCCTCAATTGATATCATTTGATCTGGGACTCGTGGTGATTCTGGCTTCTCATAATGTATTACATGTTTAATGAGATTGATCTGATCTAAAGAATCAGCTAAATTTTACTACATTATCTAAAACCTGGAAGTTTTCAGACACCACTGGTACCAAACCTTACAATAACTCACCCAAGATAAACATACATTTTTGGATACCAATGTACAGAGAAAGATTAATATGTCGACATAATCTACATAAACAACCCACCGTCTTCTCCTCGTCTGCCACGCCCACTTCCTCGCCGTGTACCACTGTGGGCCCTCTGGAAAATAATAATAGCCATTAAGATAAAAATAGATCATTTAAATCCTATCCACTCTTTTGCTTGGCAAACTATTCACAACTGAACCTTCCAATTTTCGTGTTGGTTGGTTGACTGGTGTTTTACATTGCTTTTAACAATTTTTCAATTCTTTCACTACATGGTCGCAGGAGGTAACCAGCCTCTTAAAACATAATGGTGCAACTTGGGAATGGAACCCATCCCATGAAAGGATTTAATTTTCAGAGGATTTGCAGTTACTAAATTTATGATGTCATTAGTGATTACATCATTTTTCAGATGTTTGATGGACATCAAATAATGTCATCTCCATGAAAAATTACGCAATGTGAAAAAGTCAAGTCCAAATCATTTAACATTACAATCACTCGGGTATGAAATCTTGTGAAGGTTCCTCACTTGCTCTCGGAGTTCTTTTGTCTTTTCTGCTTTCTTTAATTTAGTTGCATACTCCTGTGCTTCTTTTAGGCCCAGATCTGAGCATATTCTCATTAAATAACGTAAACCTAAACAAAACAAGGGAAAAGATAAAAAAAGTTCAATACTGTATCAATATTCAGAGACCTTTTTTTTATTTTCAATACTGTCTCATTATTCAGAGTTGGTTCTTTCTTTAACCAGAGTCAATACACATGAATTTTATCATCATTATCATTTTAGTTTTCATATAGATCAGGCATGCACAAAGAAATATTTACAATATCTTGCAAGTAGAATATATGAAGTCGAAATTGTAAGGGTAGATAATCTGATGCACTTTGGTCAATTTGCCACCTACATTCCTTGATATGAAGAATTTAAAAGACTGCTTAAAATGCAAATCTATGCTATGATGTTTTACATATTTACGCTGCATATTTTTTTAAATACTCACATTCCACATTTTCTGGGAAACGTTTATGGATCTTTTTATACGTTTCCAGAGCCTGTTGATAGTTCCCACTTCGTCTATAACAGCTGGCAATCATCAGCTGCCACTTTACCTGACCTGGTCTATAACACAGATTTCACACATGAACTTGCTACAACTAACAAATAATTATTCGAGAAGCAAATATGCACACTTTACATTAGATACGAACTAGAATGCCTCTTGACACCGCAGACAGAATTTCATGATGACATACCAATGAGCAGAAACACAATTGAACAGTAAACATTAATCAAATGAATGTACTTTTAAAGTAGATTAATAAATTTCGATTTTAATTTTACAATTTATATTCACCTTACCAATGTTGCATCACTGTACTTACTGAACAATAGCAGCTCTTTCAAAGTAATGAATAGCTTTCTCACAGAACTGAGAATCTATGTAGTAAGCACCTAGCCATTCTATAACTGGTATATTGGATGGGAAATATCTGTAAGACTGCAAGGGAAAACAACCACATAAATAACCATTCTATAACTGGTATATTGGATGGAAAATATCTGTAAGACTGCAAGGGAAACAACCACATGAATAACCATTCTATAACTGGTATATTGGATGGAAAATATCTGTAAGACTGCAAGGGAAAACAACCACATGAATAACCATTCTATAACTGGTATATTGGATGGAAAATATCTGTAAGACTGCAAGGGAAACAACCACATGAATAACCATTCCATAAATGGTACATTGGATGGGAAATATTTGTAATACTACGATGGAAAATATCTGTAAGACTGCAAGGGAAAACAACCACATGAATAACCATTCTATAACTGGTACATTGGATGGAAAATATCTGTAAGACTGCAAGGGAAACAACCACATGAATAACCATTCCATAAATGGTACATTGGATGGGAAATATTTGTAATACTACGATGGAAAATATCTGTAAGACTGCAAGGGAAAACAACCACATGAATAACCATTCTATAACTGGTACATTGGATGGAAAATATCTGTAAGACTGCAAGGGAAAACAACCACATGAATAACCATTCTATAACTGGAATATTTGATTGAAAATATCTGTTTGATGGCAGGTATTATTATCACATGAACAAGAAATCTATAACCAGTATTTTGAATGGAATATATATGTAAGATTGGAAAGGAAATAATCTAATGAATGACCATCCTTTACCTGATATAAAAATAACTGCAAGGGAAAATAACCATTCATTAACCAGTATATTGAGGGACAAATACATGTAAATGTAAGACTGCAAGGGAAAATAGCCCCATAAATTACCATTCATTATCAGTATATTGGATGGAAAATGTATGGATGTCTGTAAGGGATAATTACCAAATGAATTACCATTCATTCACCAACATATTCAATGAGAAATACATTGTATATGTAAGACTACAAGGGAAAATAATCATATATATAAAGAACAGCAAATGAAACAATCTTGCAAAACAATAATACTGGAATGCTAGAGTGTTATAAGCACTACATACTGTTGGTGTAGACAATATACAGTATGATATGTCTATGTACAATCTTACATCGTAATAATACTGGAATGCTTGAGTGTTATAAGCACTACATACTGTTGGTGTAGACAATATACAGTATGATATGTCTATGTACAATCTTACATCGTAATAATACTGGAATGCTTGAGTGTTATAAGCACTACATACTATTGGAGTAGACAATATACAGTATGATATGTCTGTGTACAATCTTACATCGTAATAATACTGGAATGCTTGAGTGTTATAAGCACTACATACTATTGGTGTAGACAATATACAGTATGATATGTCTGTGTACAATCTTACATCGTAATAATACTGGTATGCTTGAGTGTTATAAGCACTACATACTGTTGGTGTAGACAATATACAGTATGATATGTCTATGTACAATCTTACATCGTAATAATACTGGAATGCTAGAGTGTTATAAGCACTACATACTGTTGGTGTAGACAATATACAGTATGATATGTCTATGTACAATCTTACATCGTAATAATACTGGAATGCTTGAGATTTATCGCCCTCATTATCATATATTTCTCCGGTTCTTGCTAGGACAGAGGTATCAGTGGGAGCCACACCAATGAGCTGCATGAACCATTCTGTGGCTTGGGCGGTATCCTCTAGCTGGTCATGGCTGTAGTCATGGTTAAGTATAATGTGTTACACAACAGAATTTCAGAAATTTTCAATATGCATCATATATAATCTAACCCCAGACACAAGCAAAGGAATCTGGTAGGTCTTTATAAACAAGATGAAACACAAATATCCTTTGTTAAAACTATGTACAAAATCAAGGACAGAGGAATGGAAGGATGGAATAAGAGGATAGACAAGTCAAACTGACTGATGGTATTCTAATCTTAGTCATTTGACATTTCTTTTTAGTATTAGGAAGGATACATGTCTGCTATCTGATACATGACTTGTGGACTGTTACGGAGAATGGCATGTAGTTTGTAGAAACAGTCCAAGGCATCCTCTAATCGATTGATCTTCTTATTGGTCAGACCTGAAACATTCAATATAATTATTCCATCTTATTGAGTCTTGATTCAAGCTTATACAGATAACAAGGTAAAATCAAAACTACAAACTCTAAACTAGATCACTATCCAAACTACAACATATATACAATGTCCCATTCAATGCTTCTTCAGTAACTTCAATATATAGAGATAACCTTCCATTAATCCATGCAGCAACCAGTAGTAGTATTGTAAGTGACACAAGACTTTGATTTTAACTGTCTCTTTCAAAAAAGAGAGAACCCTTCACCTTCCAACCTAAAGTTGAGCACCCTGCAAGCAGATTAAACTAACTGACGTGACTGCACTGATAGCATGCACTATGATATCAGATCTATGTCCTATATGCACTATGGTACCAGATCTATGTCCTACTTGCAATATGATACCAAATCTATGTCCTACATGTACTATGATACCAGATCTATGTCCTACATGCAATATGATACTAGATTTATGTCCTACATGCACTATGATATCAGATCTATGTCCTACATGCACTATGATACTAGATCTATGTCCTACATGCACTATGATACTAGATCTATGTCCTACATGCACTATGATACCAGATCTATGTCCTACATGCACTATGATATCAGATCTATGCCCTACATGCACTATGATACTAGATCTATGTCCTACATGCACTATGATACCAAATCTATGTCCTACATGTACTATGATACCAGATCTATGTCCTACATGCACTATGATACTAGATCTATGTCCTACATGCACTATGATACCAGATCTATGTCCTACATGCACTATGATATCAGATCTATGTCCTACATGCACTATGATACCAGATCTATGTCCTACATGCACTATGATACCAAATCTATGTCCTACATGTACTATGATACCAGATCTATGTCCTACATGCACTATGATACTACATCTATATCCTACATGCACTATGATACCAGATCTATGTCCTACATGCACTATGATATCAGATCTACGTCCTACATGCACTATTATACTAGATCTATGTCCTACATGCACTATAATACTAGATCTATGTCCTACATGCACTATGATACAAGATCTATGTCCTACATGCACTATGATATCAGATCTATGTCCTACATGCACTATGATACTAGATCTATGTCCTACATGCAATATGATACCAGATCTATGTCCTACATGTACTATGATATCAGATCTATGTCCTACATGCACTATGATACCAGATCTATGTCCTACATGCACTATGATACCAGATCTATGTCCTACATGCACTATGATATCAGATCTATGTCCTACATGCACTATGATATCAGATCTATGTCCTACATGCACTATTATACTAAACCTATATCCTACATGCACTATGATACCAGATCTATGTCCTACATGTACTATAATACCAGATCTATGTCCTACATGCACTATGATACCAGATAAATGTCCTACATGCACTATGATATCAGATCTATGTCCTACATGTACTATAATACCAGATCTATGTCCTACATGCAATATGATACCAGATCTATGTCCTACATGCACTATGATACTAGATCTATGTCCTACATGCAATATGATACCAAATCTATTTACTATAATACCAGATGTATGTCCTACATGCAATATGATACCAGATTTATGTCCTACATGCACTGTGATACACTGTACCAGATCTATGTCCTACATGTACTATGATACCAGATCTATGTCCTACATATACTATGATACCAGATCTATGTCCTACATGCAATATGATACCAGATCTATGTCCTACATGCACTATGATAACAGATCTATGTCCTACATGCACTATGATACCAGATCTATGTCCTACATGTACTATGATATCAGATCTATGTCCTACATGAACTATGATACCAGATCTATGTCCTACATGCACTATGATACCAGATCTATGTCCTATATGCACTATGGTACCAGATCTATGTCGTACTTGCAATATAATAGCAGATCTATGTCCTACATGCACTGTGATACCATATCTATGTCCTACATGTACTATAATACCATATCTATGTCCTACATGCAATATGATACCAGATCTATGTCCTACATGCACTGTGATACCAGATCTATGTCCTACATGCACTGTGATACCAGATCTATGTCCTACATGCACTATGATACCAGATCTATGTCCTACATGCACTGTGATAGCAGATCTATGTCCTACATGCACTGTGATACCAGATCTATGTCCTACATGCACTATAATACCAGATCTATGTCCTACATGCACTGTGATACCAGATCTATGTCCTACATGCACTGTGATACCAGATCTATGTCCTACATGCACTGTGATACCAGATCTATGTCCTACATGCACTGTGATACCAGATCTATGTCCTACATGCACTATTATACCAGATCTATGTCTTACATGCACTATGATACCAGATCTATGTCCTACATGCACTGTGATACCAGATCTATATCCTACATGCACTGTGATACCAGATCTATGTCCTACATGCACTGTGATACCAGATCTATGTCCTACATGCACTGTGATACCAGATCTATGTCCTACATGCACTGTGATACCAGATCTATGTCCTACATGCACTATGATACCAGATCTATGTCCTACATGCATCTTACATCACTTACTCTCAAACTAATATACATCCTTATTACATTGTAAATACACATAAAGCACTTGTCATCAAAATCTTTCATATTTTTCTTATGTTTATATTCAAGTATCTAAATATACTAAAGATTCTCAATGGTATATAGCTACCTAGATTATACAAGGCCTCCACGCAGGATGAATCATTCTGCAGAGCTTCTTTGAAAAATTCCCTAGCCTTCTCGTAATCTCCCCTCTGATACACTACGTTACCTTTATTGACCAAAGCTGAAAAACATCAAGAGGAAATTATGAAGGAGATTATTTTCAATACTGTATTATTCTGGATGTGAATTTAACACCACAGCAAACCGCAACAAATCAAATATCCAAAAATAGAGACAATTTAAAACTTTGTTTTATTTCTGGATATGTAGTTTTTTACAGCATAATGGTCCTGCTTTTCTGAAGAAGTAAACACATGAAAATGTTCAAGCATACAACCTACAAGACGGAAACAATGCTGAATAGTATGTCCAACAAAAAAAAATAATAACTTACCAGCAGGGTTGTATCTATCAGCTGCCATGGCAACCTCAGCATATTTGTCTGCCTGTGCTAAATCATTCTCCTGCAAATAAGAATGAATTATGAGGATAAAATTTAAGTGATATGATAGTACAGACATATGTATACAGGCATTCTTTATCTCTCATGGTGATATAGTAACTGTTTATATGGTCTTACAGTTAGGTGAGGTCTTTTCTATCAATTAAAATTTCATCAGTTGGTGAAACAGATATAAGATTATTTTATGCAAAACCAACGATCTGTTTAATGATACGTAAAAATGATGTTTGCAATGATGATATCAAAAGATGAAACTTAATACATTATATATGTACGATGTAACAAATATACAGGACAAAAACGATGCACTTTAAGACATATGTAAGAACACAATGCTCCCTGGAGGCAGTAATAACTGATAAACATAGTCAAAGTCACTCTGTAAAGAATAATGGGGTCATTAACTAGGACTTCTTAGATTGAGTATAAAGTCTGCAATGGTCATGTTTGAAAATGAGACTATTTTCATTTCTAAATCAAGGTTAAAGCATCTCTGACTAAAACTAATAGTCCGAAATTGATGAAAAACGGACAAACTACGACAATTATGTAAAAAAGAAGACAAAATAATAATGTTACAGTAATCTAAGAATGCATTGCAAAAATAAATAAAATCCAACCCAAACTCACATGGCTTTCCTAACATCCTGCTTGATGTGCAATAGATACAAAATACATATATCCTAATGTGCAGTGGAAACAAAAGAAAAGCTATACAGTTAAAGAAGTCCTGATTGATCATTGCAAAGCAACAACACAGATCCCAATAAGATACTAGGAATTAGTGCATAAAAGAAGGAAAAAATATGTGTATTCTAATAAAATATCAAAATATGTCTGATTCTTGGTGTATCATATTAAAATATATGACTATATGATACAATAAATAATATAAAAAAAGTTACTCTTCTAAATTCAGAAAATATCTATTACTGAAATCGTGGGTTATGGTGGGTAAGACACTTGTATTGTTTGTATCTTGTTTAGCATCATGCCAAGACCATTTCACTTATACAGTGATGTTATCTGAAAGAAGCATTGCACACGACTACCCAACAGACCTATCCTAAGATGTGGCAACGTTTACTGTGACAAAGGAATTCAGATTTTACAGTCTCGTCTGAAAGACAGGACAGCAATGGTCACCCATGGAACTCGAAACCTCTTGGCTACAAGGCAATCATGCTACCCACTAAGCTTCAATGTATCCACTACAATTGTAGACCTAACCTTTACAGAATTATTGGTAGACAAATTACTGGTAACGAGTTAAAGAACAGACAGAAAATTCAGGCACTGTATACCCTGAGATCTTTCTGACTTTACCATAAAAGTGATAAAGAATAAAAGTATGACCCACAAATATACACTACACGTATAGAAATTTTAAAATGGTGTATGAAACTAGTGAAGTCTAAACTAAATATACTAAAATTTTTCTCTCACTAGAAAATATATACATGTAATGTATGTTGTAAATAGACAACAAAATTTGATAGGTAAAACATTGCAGTTCAACCATAAACTACCAGTAGGAAATTCTAAAGAAAGAAAACTACTGCAATACCTCTCCTTGCTGGCAATAAGAAGAATTATAACATTTTGAATTATCCAACATCTTGAAACAATAATTAGTATTAACAATAACACAGAAACATATCCTGGATTAATATCCTGGATTTACATCCTGGATTTATATTCCTTTAAGTGACAAGAACACGGTACCCTTACTTCATCACAGAGTATGAGGATACATCAACCAATCTGCATATATCATTTCATGGTAAATTTTTCAATACAATAAGTGAGTAAACATAAATGTTCTCCTTTTGGTCAATCCTGGATATGTCCATTTAATTTACTTTATATAACTCAAAAATAATGTTATCAACATAGCATACCAATTTAGTCTGTTCATGAAAAGAAAAAGAGCAAGTGCACAAAGGTGAAATATTTGTTAAAGCAGTTTTAACCTAGCATGCAGATGTCATGCAACATGTTGAAGTTATCAGATTAATTAAATATACATGTCCTTGATGTTCGATGAACATTTTTATCCACTACAACAATTGAGCATAACAGGAAAGAAGCCCTTACTGCATCAAATGTCCTTATTTATTTTCAATATACAACAAATTGTATTGACAATATTATCTTAAAACTATTCAATTATTGAAAACTTCTACAAGATAACTACCGACTCTATTTAAACAATGATGCGGAAATCATAGGCAGATTAACTTCTATCAGGTAATGGCATTACTAATGTTACTCTAGTGTAAAACTGATTATTGCACAGATTTCTTGAAGACAGATAGGCAAAAACAGCTACACATTTGTACTTCAAGGTTTTTGTTTGAATGATAATTTCGTATTGTCATAATTTGTAAAAAGTTTTCATCATTAGTGGTTTAAATGAATTAATGATCGTATAAACATGATTTACTGCAAAGAGTTAGCATGGTAACTCACCAGGAAGTAGAGGAAAGAGAGATTGGTGGCTGCTGTGCTGGCAACCTTCGAGTCCTTCTTCTCAAATGATTTTAATGTCTCAATCGCCTTCAAAGAATTCAGGATAATTAACGTAAGGGTTTATATTCCTTACATAGACTTAAGGCACATGTACTTAGAGTTTGTTTTGAAAAAGTTTACTTCTTACACCTGTAGCTGAGTCACAGACATGTTTTCACATGTACAAAGTTAACAGAATAGTTTCATATTTTAATGATTTTTACAAATTTCCTGAACATTTATACATACAGAATTATATATTTACTTTTAAGATTAACAATCAAACACATTACCTGAATCATACCTCCTCATATTTTTCACAATTCTCAACAATGAAGAAATGCAGAAAACTGTTCTGAAGTTAAAATGTGGTACATCCATGTATATATCACTGTAATGACTATAAAACAATAAACTTTTAGATAACTATAAATTATCCCTATGTAAGACTTAGCCATACCTGGTTGAAATCTTTCTCCTTGAGGAACATGATGGCTTTGTCAATCTCTAGATCATGTGCTAGATCTATGTATTGAGAATTCTTCACTTGGTCTACACACCTGAAAGACATTTTATATGCAATATTAAATATCAAGTGTTACTTTTTAGTATCCTTCTACTCAACAGATGCAAATTTTCAGTACTTTAATAAATTTGCAATTCGAAAACAATTAAGTAACATGGTATTTATGGAAGTAAACACCCAAATTTTTTCAGATTTTTTAAAAAGTAAACATTCACCAGTCATATCCCTGAGCGAATTCAATCTCAATAGCAGGGGAGATAATCTTAGCTGCTGTTTTGATGCAATTCTCTGCTTCATATTTTCTATTAAAAACAAAAATTATATATCAATAATCTCAAGATAGTACATATTGTTTGCACCATTACTTATTATTGTAAAACAAATGCAATTAGTATAATGATACCAGAAGATGAAAATATATTAAGTCAAACAGAGATAATTTACTTCTTCCTCTCAATCTGTCGAAGTGAATCATTCTTGATCATCTCCAGAATCAGGTTGTAGTTTTTGTCATCCTGCAAATACATAAAATATTGAAGTATGATTTAATTTACCTGGTTTTATCATTAGTTGATTTAGAAAAAGAAGTTTTGTGTAGATAGCATAAATTTTCCTACTTTCTTTATTAAGGAAAGCAACTCAAGTATTTACAGGAGCATGTGCCAATTTCTATCTATTTTCAAAAGTCTGACTCCAAACAGACAGGCAAACTCTTGCCAAATTTAATGATCTCCATATGTAATGTGGTTTCAGTCAGTATAATACAATGCTGTTACATTCAAATGCATATACTGGATAGATATATTTCAAAAGGTCACTGATTCTGAAAAAAAAAAACTTATAAAAGATACAAAGCAATAACATTTATAAACCTGTAATTCTTGAGGCATTTCCTGGCTAATAGAACTGTACTTACCCCATGTGGTAGATATTTGTCCTCATCATCAATCTTGAGATCGACTGTCAGTAACTTCTGGAAGGCTCTCTTCATTTTCTCCCGGTCTCCCAAAGCAAAATAACATAGGATAAGGTTAAATCCTGTCTTGAAGCTGGGACCCTCTGACATGATATGCTCGAATGAGGTGATGGCATCATTATACTGGCCCATCTTCACAAACACTATCCCAATATTCTGCATAATTTTCGTCCTCATTTCTTTATGAGAATTTGGAACTTGATCTAGAGCCATACGGTAAAATTTGATAGCTTTTGGAAAGTTTCTCTGCTTGAAATAGATATTGCCCATATTAACCTTGAGACGACCTGCGTTTGTGAACATTTTGTTTTTGACTATGACTTGGTAGGTGTTGAGAGCTTCATTATACATTTCATTTGAAGCATATTGATTGGCCAAATTGAAGAGAACAGAGTAGGTGAGGTCTAGGTTGATCTGGTCTCCCATGGATTGTTGTTCTCTCTGTCTGACTAACACCCGTTCCTTTCTTCCAGCATCTTTTGCCTTCTCTAAAGCCTGAAAATAATTTTTAAATTTCATTAATACAGAATATATGAGTGATATTATGAACTGCAATTGTTTAGCGATGAAAAAAAATAAAACTTAATTAAAATGATCCCTATATGTCACATGGTATCACAGATGACACAACAAAATATTATAATACAAACTCAAATATCCCAGAAAACAACTTCATAAAGTCACTTAAAAGAAACATTTCTTTTATACCTATTTAGGATTTAGAAAAGGTTAGAAATTCAGAGTTTTCAACTATAAATTTCAAAAAACTGAAAGCTGATTGATTTCAATTTGACTTCTGTCCTAAATTTTAAATAAACTACATTGCAATTTAGAAAAGTCAATGACTTACCAAGCTGAATTCTCCTCGGCTATTGGCAAAACAACTCTCCTCTATCAACTCATTAACTTTCTTCTCCAACTGTCGAATTTTCTCTTCAGGACTGCAAAGAATATTTAATAAACCAAATTCATTTGTTTAAATTTTGAATTAAAAAATACAAAGACAGTATAGATAGAAATGTCTCATTAATTCTTAATACAAAGAACTTATGTGTGATAAATCTTAACTTGCATAATCAGATATCCTGTCTTTTGATTTTTTATAGTAATTTTTTTACCATCAATCATATCAATATTATATTATAATATTGATTTAAAAATAGCTCAGAACATTACATACCTATCCTCTGGTTTGGGTTCTAGGGGAGGAGCTGGTCCTGCTTGATTCAAAGGATCAAATCCACCTGGCCCTTAAAAACAAATATATCACCTTATGTTGTTCTCTTGGTGCAATTTACTCCATTACAAAAATTTTAAGATTTATATACTTTTCTCCAAAGTCACTGAAGAATTAACAAAAATGGTCAACAGAAAGGTAAAATTTATCTGTTTTGCAAGTAAAGAAGACATGTGGATCTTTTCCTTCTCTTCTTTCTGCATAAATGCAAGACTACCGAGGGAGTGTAAACATAGCTCAAAACTAACTTTTTCAAGTATTACTCAGACGGACTAACTGATTACAAAATCTATCAGTCCGTCAGAAATACTGAGAAAAAAATCTCATTTTAATTTTATGATCACATTTAATTCATTTATGTTTGCATTTCTTTAGAAAAATTTGTGCAAAATTTAATATATTTAAACAGAGAAAGGCACAAAGGCCTCCTCCTCCATGAATGATGGTCTCCTCTGATGAACACTAAGGATCACTAACCCCCGAATTATGTCTCCACATCTTGACTTCTATCTCCAAAACACATCAACATGCTTCATACTGATCTCCATATAAACACATGACTGACTTACACTCATTTACCAACCTTGTACTTTTCCACAAATGTTACTAACAATAGTGTTGGGGGTTTCCAGAAAGTACGAGTTTGTTTCGTATGCTCATTAAAACTTTTGTTAGTCATGGGACTGATACAGTGAGAAAACTATTGGTTCGTGACAAATTTTATAAGTCACAGACTTACAGACATCTATAAATTTCAAGCCCTGGTAAATATGCACTGGGATATTTTGTATTATATCTTATGTAATTGAACATCACCTTGTATAATGCATTAGGCAATGAATCTTTTTTATTTTTTTTTACATACATGCATTTTTGATAGAATACACATTCATGATTTTTTTCATTTTACAGACATACAGAATCAACCATGACAATGTTTTATTACACTGAATGATACCTCTGTTTCCTGCTGATGTGTAGCCTGCTCCTCTCACAGCGGTCATAGGTCTGGCCATTTCTGCTCCTCCTGCTTGGACAGCCCCAGTATTAAGCCGACCCATGGAGGAAGGCATTCCAGCCCTCCCTCCCCTCATGGCTGTACCTGGCACGACACCCCTGGCAGCTGTCTGTTATACAGACATACAGCAATATTACATTGTGACATGCACATGAAATGTATTGGCATTAAATATTATTATCTACCAAATTTTAAACAGTTCATTAGAGGCTAAGGTTTAACATCCTAACATGAATAATACAGCAAATATTCTCTCCTCTCCCCTCACCTTTCCTACAACTTTGTTGGTAAGGAGTATAAACTTTTAGATGTTTTTAAATTGAAATGAACAAAATAAACCATTCACTTCAAAGATAAATTGTACATATAGCAATTATATATCAAATAATTAGCTTTAATTCATTTAGTAATCTTTAACTACATAGAATTCACACTCAAATGATGGAGTATAAATGATATGGAAGGTTACCGGTGGAGGTCTTCTGCCATGACTGGTTCTCATTACAGCCTTTTGAAAAGTTTCATCATGCTGTAGATCCTTCAAAAATTAATGCATAAATATTAACATTTGCTAGTACAAGTAAAAAAGATCTTGATCAATGAATAATAAATAGATAAGTAGTTATTTTAACAGATATAAGCAATCTCAAGTACTGCAAATGTGTTGGGAAGGATTAAAAGTTTTGACTTACTTCTGTATCTAGTGTGGCATTGTAATCATTGAAGCCAGAATATATGTCATCTTCATCTTCTCCACCGAGATGCACTTGTTCCATCATACTCATTCTGTTCATGTCTGAGAGGAAATGAATACCTTAGTGAAAAATTATATTCCAGTATCCAAAATATATATATTATGCTGTTGGCCTATTCTGCGCCCCTAGACACACTTGCCTATGTTAACTCGGTTTAAAAAAAAGATCCAGCAAAATAACATTCAACACCTTTAGACTGATCTTTACTCTATACAGTGATACAATTTTTATTTTTTATCCAGTTGTATGAATAAGAAAAAACATAGCTAATGTCATCTTACCCATGCATCACCTGAATGTCAACTAAGTCAGCTAATTCGACGTTATTGAGGTTATAGTGTATATAAAAATGAAACAGACTATAACTTTGGACAAAATTGATGTGAAGTGGATTTCTAAGACAAATTGAATTACACTATAGTTGGCTCAGGGCAAATTGAATTAACAATATTGTTTCTGTGTATTGTAAACTAAAGTAAATGATCATGCTCAATCTACTGTTTTTCATCTTCATTAAGCCTTCTTACCTGAGGCCGGGTCTATTTTCTTTCATTGTACACAATCGGAGATCAAACAGAACCGGCCTCAAAAACGTGCACCAGTGTTTACAAGGAAGTGATTACAATGTCACAAAATGTCCAGCACAGAATTAGCCGACGAGCAGAATAGGCCGACACAGCAATATATATATTTATAATGGTCAGTTTCCTCAATTAATTATGATAAAAATTATTCAAGTGATATGTATGCAAATTTTGTGCCATGTTTTTATCCATGGTATATATCATTTCATCCAAAAATAATTCAGACTATCTTCTTTGCGTACATAATTTTTTAATTTGGAAGAAATTCGAGCTACCAGTACTAAATTAGTATTTCTTAGCTCTCAGCTCGATAAACTCACAAATCTGGCCAAAATTACAAGTTTTCTGTGACTATATGACTCGTACTTCTCAACAAACCATAAACCATTCACAATTTAGCGATGTTAATATTTTTAAATTTGAAAGTACGGTATCGCAATATTTCTTACCTGTGGAATTTATTTGTGCTAGCAACTCGTCGTAGTCTTTCAAGCGCTTCGTATAATGTAATTCCATTATGTAGCTGCAAGCAGCTTAATGACTGTGATTGCTTTTTTTTTTTTTTTTTTTTTTGGTAGTAACTGTCAGGTGCTTTTGTGTCAATAACCAGAATAAAAGAGTTCGTAAGCCATTTCTTCGCCGTGACATGTCAAAAACACTGAAAAATTAGACAGAAGAAGGAGGTAGATATCAAAATAAATCCTATACTCTTTAAATGATTTAAGATTTGCTTTGAAATAAATTCTGTTTTGTATAATATTTTAAAAGTAGACCAGTTTTAACAGTTTTACGTTGTAACTTGCATGCACTTTATTCATAAATATTGAATAATTTGTAAGACACAATAATCTCCTAGTCTTTCATACATCAGAGATGACTTAATTCCCTGATTAAGACGTCGAAGTTGTGGTAAATATCTGTCTGTTTTGCCTGTGTACACATTTCCTTACAAGACAGCTGGTTTTATAATTAATGGGGATCACCAGTTACATGCGTCCGCTTTGAATTTTATGTAATGGATTATGTTTAAATGAGAAGAGGTCTGAAACATTAGATCTACTTTTTATGAGATTTACTAATTGATGTTTTTGATCTTTAACCATATTTCATGGGCTGGGTTCGGCCCTTTAGATGCATTATAAAGGTCATATACATTATGTTTGCTTTTGTTTTTGAGGTTGATATTGAAATTAGAATTAACTTTCAAGAATGTTTCCTTACTCAGTTAATGGTGTATCTGATCTTTGATATTGAATATCATTGCAATCCAGTGTTAAAACTAACTGCAGGTAAGTTACATGATCATATAGTATCACATCTCCTCATATTGATGCTGGATTTTACTACTGGTAATGTAAGAAAATTTTATTCATTTGCTTATCTAAAGATTTACTTGGGTCATTCCCCAATAATTATTTGGACTAATTACGATATATAATATTTCTCCATCCACAAAGCATGAAACTTAAAGGGTTTTATCCACAAATATGTCTTGTATGTTAAAAAGGTCTAGTCCCCCAGAGAATCATTTAGACTTATATCCATAGAAATGTGTATTCATGACTTATACTCGTTTAATGATGCCCTTTAGAATGATATTTGTGTGACAGGATAAACATCGAAAAGTTAAAGCATTCATAAAAAAAAAGAGATATCTGGTATATGTCATGACTTGTCTATTACAGGTATAACATTGTAAGTCTTAGCATGTCTTGGAATGAGCTTCCAGAGTTGGTCTTGGCCAAGATATTTAACTATTTGGATGTTATAGACAAAATTCAAGCTGGCAAAACTTGTTCGACATGGCACAGAGCACTGCAGAATCCAGAAATCTGGTTTGAATTCACTTACTCAGAGAATGACATTTGGGAAAGACTATTTCCCACAGGAATTCCCTGTACTACAGAGGATATAGAGTATTATGACAAAGTAAGTCAGGAAATACAAAATCTTGTGGAGAGGAACATCAAATATTGTAGGCATGTAACTATTTCATTGAGAGGAATTCATTCTTTTGCTATATTCATTGAAATCTGTGATCAGTGTTCCAATCTGACTCATCTTACTCTCTTCCAACTTGTGAGTCAAAGCTCCAGCGAAAATTTGAAACAATTGACCCCTCTGCTGGATAGAAATAAACGATTACATCATTTAAGAGTAGAAGACTTATCTAAATTTGGAGACAAGAACAGTCCTGTTCCCATGGGATTGATCCATGGGAAAACTTTATCATCTCTGTGGATAGTGAACTCCTTTAATTCAAACTCCCTGAGTAATGTCATGTATCTGGTTAATCTAAAAAAGCTCGTTATTTCACCCAGGCATCTCAATTTCAGTCTTTTAAAACATCTAGCATCGCATGCTCTAACGGAATTGCATGTAGTGGCCAACTCAAAAACTCGTGAATTTTATAATGAAGCACTAAGTGATTTTCATTGGAAAGAAATCTGTAAATGTGGTCCAATGTTGCGAGTGTACTGCTTTCTTGCAGTGTCCCATGAATGGGCACAGAAAGACATCTTCCTTAAACAGAGCATGCCATTGGTTTCACTGGTGTACCGAAAAAATGTCTGGTTGAAATATGTAGGCTCTATCGCTCGAATGATGGAACAACACCGTGATACCTTGGAAGAATTTGTAGATTTTGCCTTAACAGAAGGTCCATATAGACACCCACGTTCCCATGATTATCAGGATAGGATTGACAAACATACTCTACATATAGTGAGATCTTGTCCAAAACTGAAGACACTGATAATCAAAGAGATTCTGTCAAGTTCCACTTTACTCTTAATGGCCTACCTTAACAGAGGTCTGTCTGGATTAGTAATCCGAGAAGACATGGTACTCTATGATAATGATCTGCCATCAGAGGAAATCGAACACACACGCGAGATACAAACGATGCTGGAGGAAAATTGGACTAAAGAGAAATTTAGTACAACAATGTCTTCTCTACTGGGAATGCCATGGACACCACTATCAGTTGAGGATTATAAAGACTTTCTTTCTAGAAGATATGCAAATTATACATAGAACTAAGGAATTTCTTTTTAACCAACTGTCCATGTGCAGTAGTTTATACCAACTACCGAACATGTATGTGTGTTGTTTTGTCATTTGTAAACTTTAAGTCCGCTTTTATATTCATCATCTTACGGCATTATTACAATGTTAACTGAGACTTGTTTTGTTATAATTTTGTGTAAAGTTTTAAGTAAAAAATATGTGCTCAATCATGACTTTGTTATAATTACTCAGTGTAAGGTTTTGAATACTTTGCCAACAGTGAAGGATCACATGGGGTCCTACTTCCAAGGTTAATTGCTGAATACACAAGTGAGCTAGTCATAGTGATGTGTCTGCCTGAGTTATCTTTTAACATATTCAGCTTCTTTGAAAGGATTATGATGAAACTTAATGTAGATGAAGTACTCAAGGTCCCCTATAAATGTCATTTTCAGACAGATCTAGCTAGAGATGGATCCAGGGCAGAGCAACATAAGTTCCTGAGGGTACCATTCTTGACAAACTTCTTCAGGCTTGTATAAATCAACAAACCAAATCTATTGGCAGTATCCAGAATTAAGGTTTGTATTAATAGGTGTCGTATTTGGTTCAAATTCCCAAAACTAAGTCGATCTTTAGGCGTTTTATTTGATTTTGTTATTGGTGATTTGTTTGTAATACAATTATTTTTATTTTGTGTATTTATAAATATTATAATATAGATTGGGAATACAAAAGTGATTTTTAGGATTCCCGATCATATTGTTTTTGACCTGTCCGTATTGTTCGTTTGTTGTCAACTTTATCCTTCACGATAACTTTTGAACCATGAAAGACAGAGACTTCATATTTGGCAAGCATACTCCACTAATAGATACCTTTCAAATTAGAATAAGTCATCGACCGCATGACCTTGGCATTAACTTTTTACCAACATTTTAGAATTTGTCTTATTTGGATTTTACTGCCGTCCGGGACCTTCATTTTTCACAAACAAATCTTTTATATTCATTATTTTAAGATAAAACTGGAAAAGGGCATGCACTATTTGCATGTTATATTAAGCTCTGATGCACTCCTTCTAAGCTGATGGAAGAATTTGATGAATCTTGGTAGAGATAAATTTCTTAAGGTCCATGCAGATTGTCTAAGCAGTCGCATTAGAGACCGGCTGCATACTGCATAGAAAAACGAACTGAATGCACCAGTGTGATCTGAATGTCACTGGTATCTGAAGAAATGGTGTGTTTTGAGTTCCATTCCAAAATAAAAATTATGACACACTTTGGAAATCTTTTCAGAATTTCTGCACATCTTCAGGCAATTTCTTGAATTTTTTTCATTGCTATGAAAAAAAACTTATGATAAGCTGCATAACATAATGACTTAATGAATCAGTCTTTTGAGATAGATTCTGATGTGAACGTTGTATTTGAAAGCACTTTCAAAACTTTTTAATCTTACCATGTGCTCAAACAAGCAATATAGGCCCACTTGAGCCTCTTGTTATCTGATCGTTTAATGTTCTAGGTTAAAAATTATCAGAATGGTTTGAAATGTATCATGAAAGTTATATTGAAGAAAGACTGAAAAACAGATCAACATTTCAGCTTTTGACCTGCCTGCCTAGCCCATTTGCTGGAAGCATTTGTTGGGCCTTTTCGTAATATTGATCTGGATTTGTCACCAATAGTAGACCTCGGCTGATACTGCAGTTGTGCAAGAGAAACTCAGCACGTGTGTATTTTGTACAATGGATAAGTTTTAGTAGAAAGAAAATAATTACATGTACTATGCCAAGAGATATAATTTGCCAAAGTAATTGCCAATACTGTACCGAGAAGTTTGAATTTACAGTTCAGTGTTCATAAGCCACTTTATGTTATTGTTTCACACCATTTTCAATTATAATGGGGTAAAACTTTCAAACTTTGACCCATGGCCTTGCACTCTAACACTGGGCAACTTATATATTTATAATCACCTTTGTTAGTCTAGGTTTCAATTCAAGAAAGGTTAGGGTCGAAAGATCAAAACCTTGGCTAGCAAAGATGATTATAATATACAAGGTCTATTTGTGACACAAGACTACGTCCCAGCTTTCAGAGCTACACCACATGTGACCATGTTTTCAGACCAACATCTATGATCATCATCAGTTAGGAACCACTCTCGTTAATTTCTCTGCCCCACCAAGGCCCACCTACTTTGTTATAATACTATATCAAGTGAAAACTATTCAAGTGAAATACACACATTTAAAAAATTTGGTACCTTATTAATTGTTTATTGCTGACCACCAAATTGGGATTACTTTACGTATATGGGAGCGCAACTGTAGGATTTCAATCCTGGACCATTTGGTCTCGCTTGGGATACATTAATCACTCAGCCACCAGCTTGTAGAAGACGTGTGACAAAGTCATTATTTTATATTGTTATCCTAAACAGGGGAAACAAAAATGAAGTAGTGAAAACCTCTATAGTAAGTGTTTTTATTCTGATATTAAAGTAAACATAATCAATTTTTGCACTTGTTTACAAGATACATCATATGAAGCTTATTTGGCTGAAATATACAGTTCATTGTATATGAATAACAATCAATATAATCTACTTCTAGTTAGCAAAATATAAAATGATTTAACAAGAAACATGATCAGTGCATCAATGTCCATGTTTAAATATGATAAAGAATTCATTCATGTATGTATATGACTAAATTTGTGTAAAAATGCATATGTTTCTGAATACCCCCTCCCTCTGTATCAAAATTCTATATCATAACTTGTATTTGTTGTTCAACATGGTAAATTGTTCGCATTTTATTTATGCTTAAGATTCCTATCTTGTCAGAAATTTTGGGGTATGTTAATTTTCTGAAATAATTATCAACATCACAAAGTAGAAAATTTGGTAAATTAAATTTGCAAAATACCTTTATCAATAAATTAGAAAATCACAAGAAAGTGAAAATAATTTCATTTACACAACATCAGGTGAAATAATGAGGCACTTGGTTAAATTGCATCATAAAGATCAAGGTCATCTTCATAAAAGGTCAAGGACTACGAAAGTCAGTCTCTGACCTACAGAGAAAAAAGGAATTTGTTCATTGGTAACTTTATTGGAATGATATGCCATAACAATAATAACAATAGTTTCTGAAAAGGTCAAACAATAGATACTGGTAAAAACAATATATATAAAGCATCACAAAATCTTATCTGTCCCTGTTTGGAATGTGAAAATGCCTTGAAACATCACAAATTCAGTTAATTCATAATATCATCTCTGGTACATTTAATTCATGCCAGCTAATTTGTTAAATTATACAAATAAGAAAATGTTACTTTAATACATTCATGCAACGTCACTAAGACTTTGAAAGAGGAATTAGTACCAGGAGAAGACTGGCCATAAAAACATGTTTAACGCCTAAAAATAAAGGTTCTAGGAAAGCTTAAAATGAAAAAAAAACATATATGACCATATAAGGAATAACCATGTGACCAAACTCCAATACATCACAGTCTAGCATAAATATCAACAAATCCCCATACATAAGAACCAAGTATAGGCCACTCTAAAAGTAATACAACCATACAGTGTCAGTCTAAATTAGCACAGCCTACAGGTTTTGTACATGTTCATTGCAGAAAATTCCTCAAGTTTGGTAAATTTAATATAGAATCTTTGATACGTAGATGGATTCTTACTGGTACATTGTACACTTAATAACCATATATGAAGTTTATAAAAATCATAAAGTAAAACTTGGATTCCAGACTAGATGAAACTTTCCGATACTTATTCCAGACCTATGTTGTCCTATTCAAGATATGATAAAAATATTTAAAATCTTGTTTTTCCTGGTACATGTAAATGAAATCCTAAAAGAATCTTTCCAAAAGTAAACTGATAAGGGAATTTGGGGTACTAAAACAAGGTAACTTTTCTACATAAAGCAAAAGCAATTATCTAGGGGGAATGGCTACTGCCCATTATGAAGTTGAGATTCTATATCGCGTAATGTTTTGGAAGCCTTAGGTTTTTCTTTTGGTGTACCCTCTCCAGCCTCGGAGGCAAAGAATTTCATTTTATCACGGAACGACATTCTGTCAGCATTGCCAGACTTCTTGATGACTCCTTCTCGTTTTGCCTGAATCTTACTACGAGGGTCGCGATACACTTCTTGTGCCCCTACAACTGTTGGTGTGCTGTCTGCAGTTCTGTACATGACGTGATTTTGTTGCGGCGTGCTATGAGAATCGAATACAGAGTCATTCACATTATTGGTTTGTGGGGGGTATGAATTATGAACAGAGGGAGATGAAGGTGTCTGATCAGACGACACAGAATTTGTTCGATACGATGATAGTGAACTCCTGTCCTCACTTCCCACACTATATGTATTTCTTGTCTCTAATTGGGAGTTAAATGACACTGACTTTTTCGGAACGTACATTGTATTTTCTGGCATACTTCTCATTGACGAGGGAGCGTTTACTCCCCCATTGCGGAAGCCATTGTTTGTTAAACTATTTTGCTGTATGTCGTTTCTACCAACATTTGTGCGCCCAATAGACGAGTTGCTAGCTACATCATAAGATGACCCCCGCTGTGGAGGTGGTGGGGCACCATATTGTGACTGAGTAGCAGGTAAATTTGCATACTGTTGATAGCCCGGAGAGTGGGACTGATTAAGACTTAGAGCGTCCAATCGCTTACGTTCCTCAGCGACCCGGATTTCCCTTTCTTTTTCCCTCATTTCTCGTTCCCTTATCTCCATCTGCTGCCTTTGAAATTCCTCTTCTCGCCGTCTTGCCTCTGCCCTTAGAGCTGCTTCCTCCCTTTCACGCTGGGCTGTCAACTCTTGTAGACGTTCTCTTTCCTACAAAAACAAGAAATGTTCGTTTGAAATCATAACTAAAATACATGACTGTAAGAAACAGAAATTAGAGAGTTTAAAAAAAAACTATAGGTGGCTTTTATTGGACAGACAATATCAAAGATAAGTATATCTTATCTAAAAGGAATCTTGTAAGAGTTTGTTGTTGAATGTTTGATGCAAGACTATGATTATTTCACTTTTATGAAGGTGGTATCTTTTCAATGCATGACCTTTGACCTATGCTGGGGACCCACCCACAACAGCGGGGGATCTTCTATTGCATTATACCATCTCATCCCAAGGATAGATAGGGAGGTAGATGACGAGGATCACCCTACACAATTCTTTTATGTCAACAGGGATCAAACACTGGTCACAATTCTAAAATCCAGTGAGCTTGGACCAACATGCCCATTGAAAAATTAATTAAAAGATTGAATTAAACCATTGCTTGCTTACAAATTCTTTGCGTTTCCGTTCCTCTTCCTCTTGTCTCTTTTTAACTCTCTCTTCCTCTAGCATCAGTAATCTTTTCTGCTCCTCATATTCTTGTCGCTGTTTCTCTCGAAGCTCCTACAATACAAACAGTTTTTTTCATACAGGCAAAGTACAATGCAAAAAATTTTAACTGCTTTGAAAATCATCTATTAATACTGTATTGTAACATTTGTATTTGACTTCTTTTTTTATTTCTCTTTGGTTTTTCTCACTGATTATACAAAATGCGGTAGTAAATTTATTCACTAACTATTTAGAATATCCAGATAACAGAGGATTTCATGATAGACTTCACAAGTGTCTACTGGACCTTGACGAATAAAAGAGACTGGGAAATAGATTTTAATTTAGGCTAATCATGAAGGCTATCACTTCATTACTCTGCCACCCAGGTAGCCTTTAACGAATGTTTTTGTATTTAATTACCAAGCTTGTCATTTGTAATGTCACATACACAGTCTTCTAAAAACTTTTTAAAAGTTTTTAAACTTTAAGAAGTTTTAGATGAGAAACAAAGAATAATGATGATGAAACACCAATGCAACAGATTATCACCAACCAAATCTCACAACCCCTAGAAAGTCCCACCATGAAGCTTTTGTACCAGGGAACTTTGAGTTTACCCTTTGTTTGCGTTGGTAATCTTCCTGATCTTTTAGTTTTTTCTCTTGTCTCTTCTGCAGTCTCTGCTGTCGTTCTTCCCGTTCTCTCTCAAACATTTCAAGCTTTCTCTCCAACCTGTATCAGGAAAACCACGTAATATAAAATGACTTATAAACACTTAATAATATATCACTATCCCCTACCATTAATAACACGAATTTGTATGAAGCAACTTCATTCATAATCTTGAAAAATAAATCTAAATAAATTGAAGAGTTGTAAAAGGATATATCAATACTAATATTTGATGTAGAAAAAATTGCAGATTTGTTTAAAGTTTAAACCAATCAAGCAACTTTAAAGTCTTGTCTATGACATCATCATTTTCCAAACACTATGCAAGGTATTTTAAAAGCATTTTACTGACAGAAATAAACAGAGCCACCAAGAAAATACAACAGAAAGATCACTATACTTAAAAAAATAATGCAATAAAATTACACTGATAATCCACATAGGCCATTTATATAGACAATACCTTTGCATTCTTTCCTTTTCCTGTTGATATTCGTCGTATTGCTGTTTATGATTTAAATCGTCTAACCTCCTTTGTGCCTTCTGTATATCCTCCTGTATCGTCTGTATCAAAAAGTCTCGACCCTACAGCAATCAGAAAATAATCAGAAAAACAAGGAAATAACCTTACCAGAATTAACAACATTCATAATGAGTAATCTTCGTCATGTATAATAAGAGCTCTGAACAAATTTTCAATTTTGAAAATGAAATTAAGATCAGTTTGACAACCATTATTAAGAATGCTCAGTTTTAACAATTGACCCATAAAACCTTGACATGTTCAAATTTCAGTGTTATAGCATACTTATTGAAAGAGTATATTGATAGTGGATACATGCAGCAGTATGCCATCATTAAAATCAATCCCTCAAGAATTACAAATTGGCTAATAAAAGGTAATATTTGAACGAGTTTTGATACAAACAAAGTACAAGAGTTATCCTTCCTCATCACTAAGATATCACAATTAAAACTGAAACTTTTCTAGGGCAGGTCTGTGAAGGCTTGATGATTATAACTGTGTTGCTGAACGTTTGAAGACCTGTACCTGATGTAATGTTTACTCAAAAAGTAGGTTCAAACAGCTAGTTCCCTATCTTCTTGAAATAGCATCTGCTTATTTCAATTTATTGCTGGATACCATTAGACTAACCTACCCCTTCCTCTTGAAAAACTAGGTTGTTAATGGCAGGATGCATATTTTTCTACGTATATATTTTTGATATCAAATATGTTTTGCAAGTTTACCTCCTTTGGGTACTTCTTAATTAAAATGTGATATTCTAAATGAAAGAATCACAAGTTGTAAAGACTGTTTGCACCAAACCTTTTTCATTTAATAACCCAAAGCAATTCTAAATTAGTTATAGATATGCTACATTTGTAGTAATGTATAGATAAGCTACATTTGTAGTAGTGTATAGATACGCTAAATTTTTAGTAATGCATACCAAGACCATCACCAATGTTTTAGTCGAATAATCTGCACGTTATTACCAACTGCTATAGAATGTTAGTACTTTCAGCCAGCAACACCACACTAGAGTATACGATATTAGTAAACACACTTACTACCTGAGTCCGGCTTGAGATGTCTGTGTCCGAATCCTCATCATCCTCGTCTCTACCGGATACTTCCTGGACTCGTCGCTGGAACTCTTGCTCCAGACGTAACTTCTTCAATCTGTCCTGTTCCTGGGGACTGAGATATGGCCGTGACTCTAAGTCCTGGATCTCCTGATCTCTTAATCGACTCATCTCCTCCTCCCGAAATTTTTGATTCCTCTCCTGTTCCTCACGTTCCCATGGAGATGTCAGAGGACTGTTGCCATCTTTTTTACTCCTTTCGTTCATTTCAGCCATGAGTCTATTTTTGTTTTGTTGGATGTTCCCGCTGGAGTTGGTTGACCTTGATTTAGGGTCATATGTTTCGTATACATTTTGACCAGGAGAATGTTGTGAAGGAGAATCAAAAGATCGGTTTTGTCTTTCATAATGAATATTCTGATAGTCATTGTTGGGTTGGAAACCCCGTGGTACACTTGCTGCCATCGAAAGCTGCTGTCGTTGTGGTTCAGCATATCCCATAATTCTTTGCTTATCTGGATTGTCACGGAAACGATCATTCCCAAATCTTTGTTCTTGAACATGTGGTTGTACCCTTTGCTGTGGTTGGTTGAACTGTGACTGAGAAAATCCTGGTGATGATCCAAATGACCTAGGATCACCCTGGTTAGCATATTGTGGATCCATGGAGTCTATCCTATAATCGTTGACAGGAGGGGGAGGCAGTGGAGGAAGTTCCTCTGGGAGATCTTCTGGAGCTGGAGGAGGAGGGAGTTCAGGAGCCATATCCTGTGGTGGTGGAGGGAGTTCTGGACTTTGGTGTACAGGGTTGTACATCTCCCTACCTGTCATGTGGCTAGGTGACATCTTGTTCATGCCCTGAGAGTGTGACAGATGAGGCTGACCAGGAATATAACTCTGATGTGATGATGCAGGTACCTTCATTATCCTTGGGTCACTATGTAAATTAGGCTCGAAAAAGTTTGATTGAGTTTGCCTGTTGTCAATATCCACTCTTGGGATATCAGCAGGTATTGACTTTGGTGCATTAGGTTTTGGTGCCACTGAAGGTTTAGGCATTGTTTGTGGACGTACTTTGTTCTCGTTCTCATTCATAGGCCGACGGAGTTGGTGGAAAGCTGGAGAGGGTTCATTCTGTCTAGGAGAAGTATTCTCATAAAAGTTCGGCTGCCGAGCTTCATTATTTGCTGTTAGTTTTGGGATGTCACTTTGATTGACATATCCACTCTGCATTGCTGGCTGTCTTTGTGCCCTGGTATTCATATAATTTGGGTCTCGATCATTCTCAAAGCTGCTCTCATGAGGAGACTGATGAGGAGAGTGCTGGGGTGGACCAAATCGCTGATGCATATCTTGCATGCGGTCAAGTGTGACCTCCATAGATTTTGGTCTGTCGTTACTTAAATCAGGCTTCTCCATCTGAGATTGTCCGTAATAAGCAGACTGTGGACGGTCCTCCCTAAAACTTGATCCAGAATTTCTGGATGATGGAGGACCATCTGAACCCTGCCTCATCTGAGGTTTCACAAAATGTCCAGGAGGCATATTCTGGTTCATGTCTGGATAGTCATTACGTCGAGGATCCATATGACCTTTATGCATCCTGGGGTCAACACTGGGATGATTTTCATAATCATTTCCACGAGGATCAGGTCGACCATGATTGTAATAATCATGGAACTGAGCACCTTGATGCTGAAGAGCTCCGACAGAGGCTGCTGGTCGCATATGCTGTTGAGGGCCGTGGGCAGGTTCTCTTTGATCGAATGAATTGTCCATACGCAAGTTTGGTATGGATTTAGACTTTGGATCTGGTTCCCGCATATGACTTTGTTGACCTGGGGGCATTCTGTTGCTAGGAGAGTGCTGGGGCTGATCTCGGATGTTACCCATAGATACTGCCTTACCAGGTGGTCCCATATCACCTACAATACAGTGCAAATACTTAGAAATCTACACAAGAGATGTACTTCTTCAGAAATCATCCTAATCAGAGAAATAATGAGATTTTCTTAATCATAATAAATGTATATTTACAACACCTGTAGTTTATACTCTGGCATTTTCATTTTCTTAAGGACATGTATATTTACTAATATTATGGAAATATCTGAAATTAATAAATGAAATCTAAGCTAATTCTCCTCCCCAACACTCCTTCTTTCTCTTGAAACATTTTTGTTACTGACCCATAAATACATCAGGTATGACATTGTAAAACAGATATCAAAATCAGTACAAAATGAATTAGCAAAAAAAGTCAACAATCTTCTACATTATGTAAACAAATTCCTCAATCTAAATTTATGACAGTAATTGCAAGTGGAGAAAATAACATTGTCAAAATATTTCTTTCATAGCTGCACTTCGGATTTGGGGTCAGCTTACATTTTCTTTTCATAGTAACTTACAGATGGTAAAATGATACGACATCCGATATCTTCCTAAGATACTTGTATTTCACCTTTCCTACTGCATACCTACAATTCTGTAGATATGACCTCTAGACAACAGCTCAAAGTCATACTACTGGCTCAAGGACACCTCTACCATAAAAGGAATTTATGTTTTTCTTTTGCTTAACTATTTCCATAATTTGGTTCATACTGGTAGAGTAACACCCTGCTTAATACTTATCAAATAGACTAAGATATCTAAAGATAAATGGGCCATTTGAATTTTGGGGGGATCATCTTTTACATCATATCTGTTATCATAGCACATGGTTTTATTTTACTGTTATGGTAGCAAGTGTTTAGCGATTGAGTGACATCAAATCCTAGTGGAAAGGTGAAACACACCAATGAACATTTGGGTAATGCCTTGAAATTTACTTAATACAGGGTTTCTACTCAATTTACGCAAAAACTAAAATTTCTGTAAACTGACAACTTTTTTAAAGACAATGCATTGGATATTTTCATATTACCAAAATTACTTACATCTTGCGACCCAATTTTAAAATCTGTTTGCATGAATGTTTATTATATATTATATATTTCAGTTTAATTTTCCAGGATAAATCTTAGCATTAACAAATTTAATAATTGGTATGAAAAGCTTGAAAACATAAAATTTTTAAAAACTTATTTCATGCACAGATTTACGTGGTTATGTATCTGACCCTCTATTATTAGGATTTGTATAAAAGCTTTAAGAAAATTTTAAGAAATTACTTTACATTGCTTTGAATTTTTTAGTACATCAGTATTATCTCTGAAAATGTTGGATTTACAAGAATTACATGGTGGAAACTAAGGCTTTTTATTGTAGTTATAGGTAATTTATACAAAAATAAAACCTTACAAAAGAATCATCAAAATGAAGGAAAAAAGGTATCTAGTTAACTACTTCAAGATGATGCATTTCAATACTTTAGAAAGATGCTAAGAATAGGAACTTTTTCCACATTGAATACATATGCTTCTTTAAATTTTGTAATCAAAATAATGAATATTCCATAAATGTTAGATGCTGATCAGTGCTAATTTGGATCTTTGTGTATTTTACAGAAGACTTACGACTTCTGGTGATGATTTTGTTACGTGGGTTGCGTGTGATATGGCTTCCACCCATAGTGAACGTAACAGAGTTATTGGAACTGAGTGATCCATAGGGGTCTCTCATGGTGCTGTTTAACACCCCCGTACTGATTCTATGCTCATCCAAATAATAGGAGCCTCTGGAGTCACGAGAACTGATACCACTGTCAGAGAGGTTATAGTGCATCTTCTCTCGGAAGGTTTGATATGAACCAATAGAGGACGGAGGACTGGAGCGAGCACCTTTATCATGTGACTGATTGCTTGACCTACTTTGTAGAGAGTCGCTATAGCGACCAGAATCATAACTATCAGTCCAACAAGATGGAGCTTTTCCATGGTAGGACTTCTCCGAATTTATAAACTGATTCCTAGCTTGCTGAGGATGAGAATATCTATCCACTGATCGACTTCTTCCATGATTTTTATCTGTATTATGACTTCGTTCATGATGCTGTGGATGATAACTTTGTAAGTTATGTTCATATCCATCAAGTCGTGGACGGTTGCTGTAATAGGAATCAGGGATAGCACTTTGACTCCTGCGTTTCTGAGCTGCAATGATCTGAGCATGGATATTGTCATTGATGCTGTCTTTCATTTGGGAATTTCTATCAAAATTACCCACTGATTTACTTCTTTGTAAGGAGCTTTGTGAAATCTGCCATGCAAAATTATAGTTAAAAGTTTCTGGATAGTTTTGAGATTTATCCTTTATATTTTCCACACTCTTGGATTGAACCAGAGTGGGTGTCATATTATAAGAAGTATTCCTCCCTTGTACACTAACTGGCCTTGGCATACGACCTTGACCTTGTACATTTTCTGGTCGATAGTTCACATTAAAAGCCTGTGCATCTTGTCTTAACCCTTTCTTATCCATTTCACTAAACGATTTGCTACGTTCCCGCAGTGGCAGAATGTCAGGTCTCTGTGCTCGACTCCTATCCGCCACAGTCTTATATTTTCGTAGGTCAGCTTGCATTTTCCTCATGTCAATATCAGTCTCTGTTTTGCGTCTTGCAGACCGTGCTTTCCGTACCCCTCTAGGTACATTTTTTACATTCTCCTTATTACCGCCTACTTCCTCTTCAGCACCCCTAAGTACATTGTCCAGTTCCTCAATCGCTGATGCACTGTTACTATGAGGGTTCTGGTAAGAGAATGCTCCTGGGGCAGATTCTGGATCTGGTCCTCGTTTTTCAATGAACGCCTGCAGGTCATGTTCCATGATCAGACGCCACAGTGCAGGACGACCTTGGTAGATGGTTTCCATGTCTTTATGACTAATACCCTTACGGTATTCTGTTGAGAAAACATGTCAAAACATAATCACATATAGATCGTGGTACCACCTATATAGCTGTACCATTACAGAGTCAACGACCTGAAAGTTTCTCAAACAGGCTATCTGATTAGAGTTTGTTTTTCACTACTTGTCCTTTCTTTCCCTCCATTTTCATTGGGGAGAGGGAATTTACATCTATCAATTTAAATTTTTATTTAAAATATGCTAAAAGATCCAAAAACTTCAGACAATAAAAAATAATTGACAAGTTGGAAACTTTCAAGTGACTGACATCAAGACTTCAGGCTCTGTATTACACAGGTAACTATGAAGAAAGGTGTAGTCAATAAATCACAAAGTCTGACTTGCTTACTGTTTGGGACCAAGAGATCTATATGAACACTCCAATCTTCATAGTTACCATTACTGTACACCCAACCCTTACCCCCTACCCCCTTCCCCCCATACCAAGTAGTGACTTCCTGTCCAGTTTGCTGAATGATAATGGACTTACTGTTAAGAGATGGAGAGGATCGACTCGGTGCCATCATTTGCTGTTTATGATGATTGGGACGATTGCGTTCCATTTCTTGATTCCCGTTATAGGGAGGGGGTCCCTCCTCGTGGGGTCGATGTTTACCCACTTGGGGACTGGAAGGTTTCTTTGGAGAAGCTACAATGAGAAAGAATACACTGTAATACAGAAGTACGGAAGCAGTCTAATCGTAAATCATAGGTCCTTATATTGGCATTGATATACAATATAAAAGATTTTCATTTGATATACATTATTATCAAGCTTGAAAGTTAGAGATCAATGAGAATTTACATGAAAGAAATACAGCTACTGAGAAACAATATCTTTTAAAAGTAACTAGGTTGGTTGGTTGGTTGATTGGTGTTTTACGTCGCTTTCAACAATATTTCAGTTATATCGCGACATGGAAGCAGGAGGTTACCAACCTCTTAAACATAGTGGCGCAACCCGGGAATCGAACCCGGATCGTCGGCGCCGAAAAGTAACTAGGGAATGTAAAATTTATTGCTAAAAAATACCTATTACCAACCATTGAAATCTCAAATATTGTTACTGTTACCAATGATGACCTTGACTTTTGGCCCAAAAATTTATAGGCATCTTCCCTTTTTGATAAAAATCATTATATATTTAAATTTGGGTCAAATAGGACAGTTTAAAGAGGTGTGTTATCTGCTCTTGTTTAATCTGGTAGTCCAAAGAAGTAGAAATGAACCGACATCAAAGTTGTGCAATGCCTCTTAATTTTAGCTATTCTCCTTGTTTGTATGGTCAGTTGAACATGGTGAAATACAGTCAGTCAAGCAGCCATCATATTTTGTTTATACCTCACCACTATATACAGAAAGCAGAAGAGTTCTTTTTTCAAGTGCAGAGAAATCGTCTAATTGAATCTTCCTATTCAATGCATGGTACTTAATTTACTATCCAAAAAGCACTAATTGATCTATTGACCCCAAAATCAATAAGCATCTTGCCCTTTTGATAAGTATCTATTCATCCAAAATTGTTTCCACAGGATGCAAGGGACTTACGTTGCCGTAGAGAAAACAACTGTTTAACAGAATGATGGACAAAACAAACAAATAATGCCCTGGCCATGCCTATAGCATAATAATGACCATACATTAATCTGATACCTGTAATTGTATACATTTGTATTTGCATAAGAGTTTTACCATGTTGGCACCCATGTCATGAAACAGTAAATGGAGAAACTGTGAATGACGTCTAGCATGTCACAACACACCAGAAACCACTGCTTGATACAATCAATGTACTGTTCCTGATTGCTTTAATATCATGTATTAACCTTCAAGTCAGTGAGACAAATATAACTTTTCTCATTGTAAGAAAATCCCTTATAGATACTAGAAACTGCTACAGACGGTATGGCCAGATTCCAAACCAATTCCAAACAAGGTCAAGGTCACAAGGTCATAAATCCTAGTATCAACTGAAAGCTCTGGTCATAGAGAACCTCTGTGTGAAGTATCAAAGCCCTACCCTTATTGATTCAAAAGATATAGTCAAAATTAAAGTTTTTTTTAAAAAATAGGTCAAAGTCTGAGGTCATGGTCACTTAGTCAAAAGCCATAATTTGACAGCTCTGGTCATAAGGAATGTATGTGCGAAGTATTATGTTTATACTCCTCTTAGATGCTAAAATTTTGCTTCAACCAGAAACTTAACCAAGTTGTTGATGGACAACAGATGGATGGACATCATTAATCTATAGAGTGAACTTGCTTTGCAATCTGGCCAAAAATATGTTAACATGACCTTTGACTTCTTTACCCCAAAATTAATGGACAGTTTGGTCACCTCATGTATGAACAATCCTCAAAATTACAAAAGGCAATTGTCAAGTTATGCATTGTTCTGTGTGGACAAACAGATAAACAAAATCATGTTATCTTTATACTACTAGTATGCTGACCAATACTGACCTCTAGGTAATACAGGTGATGGCTGGCTCAGTAGAGTGGCTAGACCATGATAGAAAGCTCCTTGCTTGGCTACTTTTAATGTTACTGTCTGGCCAGTTCTGGTCATCAACTCCGCTGCCCTAAAACATTAAAATCATCAATTAATAAAATTGTCTCTGAAAAACAAATATGTGGTTTTCAAGAAAAATGCATTATAAATAGGAAATTAAGTTTTGAAAGCTTTGGCAAGATTATTCATAAAGTGATTTTTGTGGCGTTATGGAATGGGGTGGTTTATTTATTCATTTGGTTTAATTTATATATTTGGGAAGGGAAGATGTTCAAAAGAGAAAAAAATCGAATAAGGTTAAATGTTGGATTGGGATATAAAATTTTGTTTTGAAAATTTCTGTTGAGGTGAATAGACCTTTTTCCTACTGATCTTATATTTCATTCCAGACATGCCATAAAAATTTGTGTCATCTTACTCCGATGTCATTATGCTAAGCTATGCTATGCCATAATGGAAATCCCGGCAAAGAGAAACATGTCTGGGATAAGGCCCCTTACAACATGTCTGGATAAGGCCCCTTACAACATGTTAAACTGGAAAAACATCTAATGAACCAGTTCCAGTTATTTAAACTAGGCAAAAGTACAATCATAACAGGAAACCAAAAACACCAACAAATACACACACTGACATATTATAGTAAGGAAACCTACCTTTCTTGTGACAGCCCCACTAAGCTTTTGCCATCTACTTCCAATAACTGATCACCTGCCTGTAGTCTACCATCCTGTAATACAATAAATTCCAGGTCAATTTCAGTTTATTAAGTTAGTGTGAAATGCCAAGTGTGGTAATTTTCTACAGTAGTACCAGGGTAAAAGTATTTAAGGATTACTTGGTTGGTTGTTGGTTGATTGGTGTTTTACATTGCTTTCAACAATATTTCAGTTATATCTCGACATGGAAGCAGGAGGTTACCAACCTCTTAAAGTGGCGCAACCCGCGCCGACGAACCCGGATCGTTCGTCGGCGCCGCGAGCCAAGCGCTTAACCACTACACCAAGCCTGCCCCTATTTAAGGATCACTCTGAAATTAATCTGATCTATGTCATTCTATTGCAAATCAATCACTGCTGTGTATTTTTTTTCAACTTTTTATTCCCTTGAACTGAATACTCAAACTTGAATATATTTAATCAGTTCATTTGTCCTCCTTCTTTACTTGACTATATTTCTACTCACCAAAGCAGCTGCTCCTCCTGGTACAACAGATTTTATGTAAATTCCACTCTCCTTATGGGCTTCTCCCTGCAATGAATAAAGAATACCTGGTGGTCAGTAAACATTGTAGACTGAGGTTCAAGAAAACAAGATCACCATGTGATCCTTATAACATAGGGTTACAAATATACCTGATCTTAATTAAGGTGTTCCAAAAATACCTTGTTATACCGTAAACTATTCCTGGAGATCATGTTGTGCCAAAACTCAAAGTAATTTACAGAACACAAGACTATAACAAGATGTTCTATCCAGTCATATAATACTTCATCAGATCATAGGATCAAAAACTGACAGGTAACAAATAATGTAAGTAATATCAATAGCAGCTGTTCATTTGAACTGTCGATTCATCAAAATGATGTGTTCAGCAGCTGTTTGACAGTCCATATTTCATTACTTTTCTTGATTAAAAACACCACAGAGGTAAACCTATGCTGAAAGACAATTGCTCTTAAAGTTTTCACTAAATACATGTATTTCAATTTTTGTACAAAAGGTGTTACACGTCTGCTCCTATTATAGACCATTATATGGGCTTAAAATCTAACATCAAATAATTTCCATTGGCAATATTAATTATATTTCGAAAGTATGTTCGGAATAAGTGAAACATTTGAAAAAAAAAAAAAACACCGGAAGATAGATAAAACAAACATGATAAAATAAGAATAGACAGACTTGACTGATTCTGATTCTGCTTTGCAAATGACAAAAAAATTAAATATGCAAGAATACAGCAGAAATTAACTCTGTCTTGACACTGGTGGGTAAAATGTGAATTTTCACTTAAATGTAGGCTGAATTTAACTGATAATTCAATGATATATCAAGAAAATTGGAAATATAACTTTGCCACTGCAATCACTTCGACTTTCCTCATTCTATATAATGTACAAATGGTCTACTTGACTATAAACCTACCTGTCACAGAGATGAGATCACATCAGAGAGGAATGGAAGTGGTGCCGAGTTCTATAATGCATTACTTTATAGACCTGTAAATCACTGCATGGTTATCTATCACATCACACATTCAATCCCTTTCATATTCGCCTCAAACAATAAAGAAAACCCCCCTTAAATATCGTACCCCCTTCAACCCAATTATTCTACATACTTATTCTATGCCATATTAATATAACATTTAAATTCAGAGCCTGAAGCAACTTGCAAGGGCAAACTGTTTTCGGAGATATTTTCCAGTACTATGAAATATTCCTAATAACTTCATAGTTTATCATGGAAAATACCGAAGAAAACATGGTATATACACGAGCGAAGAGCTACTTCAATAGTTCAAGCAAACGACCATGTAGACAGATAGAATGACTTTGTCATAAGATGCACAAAAACAATGCATTAGAAACCGTATACTGTAAACAGTCCCTATTCCAACACCTACGTGTGCCCGCTCATGTGAAGGAATTCTAAAAAGCGTAATACGGGCAAGTATTCATGCAAGACTTTCGATTTCATTCCTTTTGATATTTGAGAAAACTCGTGGTCTGTTTGAAATATTTCCTTATTACCGTTTCGAGCACAAAACACCGGAAACTGTGGATAATACCCATACAAAATTTTTCTCTGTGTTATCTATGCATATAATCAATAGACCTCGGGTCTTACAGGGAGCTTATATTAACGATTGATGTAAGTTTCTTGACCCCTGAGCTGTTCATATGACACTATAAAGAACGGTATTTTCTGAATCTGACTTACAAACGAGACGTTCTTATGTCGATACTAGACCGTGACCTTTCACGTGCGCCATGAATTGACCAAGAATTGATCCAATGGACCGTAATCCAACTTTATGTCTTGTGTCAACATTTACCGAGGTGTAGACAATCTTACTCATAAAGAAAAGTGTATTTATCGCTCCACAACCCGACAGGTTTATTTCTATCATTTACATCACTTAAGGTTCTCCAATTTATTTGATGTTACGCATGTACCGTTCTGGGCAATTCGTTGTTAATGGGAGAATATTGTTTTTAACAAGATACAAGATGATTACGTCATGCTGGACGCCCTGATACTATCTGCGACAAATTATTTCACGCATGATTTAAGATCAGTCATCTCAGCCAATAAGTTTAATGTAAAAGAACGGATAGAAGGCTAAACATTCCATCTGAAGTCTTAAGGTTTAATTTTGTTTTCTTGAGTTTCACATTATTTCCTTTTTTCAGGTATTATACTCTTGCATAGCGGCGAAATCCTTTTTCAAACACAGACTGGTTTGCATTGCAATGCACACAGTTTAAATCCACCGACTTATGCATGTTATTCAATTAAACATCTGAGAGAGAACATACTGGCTATAGTTACTGTAGGATTGATACTGGCTTCTTTGGTCATTTACGCCACAATCGCTTATCAAACACTTGATGGTGACAACGCTTTACATGTATGCTATTATGCTATGCTACCTACGAGTAAGGACGACCAAAGCAGTGTACTGGGAGACTCTCGATTTCACAAGAACCCACTCTCACCTTACACGATTTCAGCCTTACCTAACCTCATACCCACACTATAAATTCGACTAAACACCTGCTAAATAATTACTAAATATTTACTCAATAACGCGTAATCTGGAGAGATTACGACAATATTTGAGGGAGGGTTGAATCTTTTTGTCCACCATCGCTCGTTATTTATTGTAAGTTCTCCGCAAACGTAATCCCAAAAAGACACAACATTCCACAAAGTTAGGGACTCGTCATATTTACAAAAACACAGATCATAATATGAGATCGGGTTTTTGAATGCTAATATTTAAAATTCCTATCTGTTAGTCTATTGTAATAGCTCTAGACAAGTAACTAGTATGATCAATGCAGCACAGATGGCTTATCTGATTGGCAAATGGAATCGTCTTAATTAATTAATCAGCAGGCGTGTATCTAAAAGGGTGGGGTGGGGGTATAAACTTTGAGAGGTTCAGAAGATAACCGTTGGATGTTAGATGCGAGAAATTAGTGTAACAAGAAACAAGGCGTCGCCTTCGACGATGCTCGTCGATAGCAGAAATTGAAGAGTGACAAACAGACGGACAGATGACAGACATCCTTAAAAGTCGCTACGTTTCGTAGGCAATACAAAATGATCTTATTGTTGCATCATTTTATATGGTTCACCCTAAGTTCTGATTGTGAGAACCAACTCATCTTCTTGTACTAGAGAGTAGATCTGCGACTCTGAATTAGGCTACAATCGTCCAAACTATAACGCACCAGACAGTCCTCGTTACAGATAACTGAAATATTACTGAAGCAAAGCGAACAACAAAATAAATATACATTCCATGTCAATTTCTGGATCCACCTCCGAAAAAATACACCACGAATCAAACATGCAAGGATACCCGTGTAACTGGACCTCGTCCAAACAGCAGACAACATGTACAGTACAGCCCCCCTGGCGGTCATCCAATACCGCTTTGTTGTCCGTCCTCAGGTAGCAGTAGATATGATGCAAGAGTCCATCATAAAATCTCGATCAACGACAAACGACACGACTTAATTGACTGATCAGACCGTCTCCCTTCTTTTATAAATGGTAGTCAGTCGATATGCCACCCACAGATATGTAGACTATTACAGCATATTCTCAGCGGTATTATTAGTAGTATCAAATACATATATAAATTTTATCTCTATAAATTTTAAACCAATATATAATACATTTTATCTTTTAAATACATCTATATGCACCGAAATTACATGATCAATACCATCCTTGCCGAGACCCTAATTATCACCTTATAAGAATCTCATGTATTCTGTAACCCGACCGTACGCACGTATCCTTTTCGATATTTCTTTACAAGGAAAATGGCTTTAGAAATTTCAAAAAAGTAACAGAACCCCGTCATTTACCCCCCAAAAACACATTTAATGATTGATATCTCAGACCATAGCATTACGTGTATGACGAATCGTCGTGCAATCCTCGTACACTCTGGTGAAGAATGTGCAGTGATGCCACACTATCGGTATGCCGATTTCCTTATAGGGACATTCATATGTCGTAATAAATACACAGACGGCACACGCAGGTGAGTACAATACTTAACAAGCAAGGAAATGTTTACATTAATACGGCGTCGTGATTGCCTTCAAAGTATTTCAACAATGTGTGCGTAGGACTTGCTGGGTACACCTAATAATACACTACAATACCAATGACCAAAATACCTGTAGTCCCTCCCCATAAAACAACGGGAGTAATGTCCGGTGGTGCTTTCAATATTGAAGTAGCTCTTTCTCCACAAATAATGTAAATCTTTTCAGAATTATCATAAAAATGGAACTAAAATCGTGAACTGAAACATAATCAAACATTAGTTTTAAAAATTCACAAATGCTCCGTTTTGGAATACAACCATTCAAACAAGAAATAATCCCAAATTAGATTAAAGCACTTTGAATCCAATATATATCCAAGAAAATCCGAAAGATCATCCAGGAAAACTGATACACAAAAACATATTTCGCAAGGTAAAATCCTGAAAGACAAGAAGTCGGATCAACCGGTATCTTCCTCGCTGTTTATGACAGATAAATCATGAAAACACGAAGCGTAAAAATGTAAGTACACATAATAATGACTGGATCTGCCTTAACCGCTAAATCAACATTGGATAATGAGCTTACACCAAACAAGTTACTAACAGAAAGCCATTGCCATATACAGATCTCGGTTGTACTATTTTAAACGTCCGCACGTAATCCCACGGTCCCGAGATTCTTTTTAAAAGGCAGTTTAAGGTATTTAAAGTTGTAGCAAAACATCCCGTGTTGATCGGCCTAATTCACAAGCCCACGTCGTAACCTCTATATAAATATGATGTAAGAGAAGAAGATCAAACCAGATCTATATATTTCATATTGTGTGAAGACTCCACAAACAATAAGTGTTGTCATGCCGCGATGCTTTTCAATAAAATCCCCTCAATTTATCGCCTATTTTCATTTATTTGACAAACAAGACGCCCAGCGGCTAATCCATGGTATATGTGAGACACTTGACGTCCTGTGGTCCGAGAAGACTCCGCAGTTTTCGCAATCTGAAATATTTCCGCTACCTCTGAAAACTTTACATTCCAATACATGCAATACAAGAACACTCTGCCATGTCGAGCTACAATCACTCTAAATCAGGAATTCTCGAGCCCAATAATAATCCTGCGAATTATTTCACCTGCCTAAAAATGTTGTCCTTGGTGCAAACCTGTCGACGCTGCCTTACTCTATGTAATTAAAGATTGAATCGTTTACTTTTTCACCTGAATCAAGGTAAATTATATAAACCTACAGTAGTCCGTGTGACAACACAGGTATTTTAAGGTATAAAAGGCGCCAAAAATAAAAAGCCGGTTATACATAGCTCCTTCGCTCACTTTGCAAACAAAATCTCGCGTACTACACGTATTATTCCAGAGGTCGAACGAGGGGTCACGGGTCTTTTATTGCTAGTAACGCTTAAATGATACAGTTTGTATACCTGCGCTCAGGTGCTTTCATCCAGTTTTCCAAATCTATTCAACAATCTAATCTGCCGAAAACAAACGTTTGATTGACATACATCGACACAGATTTTTTTTTGTTTTGAAATATTATATACGGACAATAAAAGCGCTCCAGGTAAATTTCTAATGCAGTTAATATAAATTTATACTTATCTAGAAAACGTCACCCATCGTGAATACCGACCAGAAATTATCTAATCTTAACCAAACAGCTAGTCAACACCTACTTGTCATCATTAACAAGACCTACAACAAACCTGATAAAACTTTCATGCACTAATTACAAATTGTCTAAAGTAAAGAGAAAAAGTGTTTTAGTACGTGTTATCACCGAGATCTACCATCCTACACGTTTTAATTGTTATACACGGGCTATGTATTCAGAGGGATGAAGGATACAATACTGGCATACTAATGGAATTATTGTACCGTAACCAGAGACAATATACAGCTAAAACTGGATGAACAACGAAAACATCTCCTTGTAAGACAACAGTCTGGATAGATATTTAGAAAGTTTATTCGCGTTCGTACAGTATATAGCGTGGGGTTTGTTCGTTTGTCTATCACCCCTTCCCGTTTCATTGTAAAATATTCTATACATTGTACATAAAATCTACTGAATGTACATGCACAGAAGTAGGTCTAACTGAAGAATAAATACAAAAAGAATTGAGATTTGGTCATTATAGTGGTAACATTCTAAATAGTCAAAGTGCATGTAGTTATATATAATTCAAAACTTATACAGACAGGAGATCACACACGTTAATAGCCTTACATCAACGACCCGTAAACAAAATTAAATTACGCACTCACAACTAAACGTTTCATCTGAAATCGTATAAAACGATCAAAGCCGAGCACAATCAAGCCAGCTCATCAGGAAATTGGCACGCACTACCCTAAGACTAAGTCAGATACAAAAGTAAAAGGTCTTTTAAAACTTCTTCGACTTCTATGCATTTGTTATCTCCCCTTGCCATCTGTGAGCATGCCTTATGCATACGGAACAATTAAGAGGAGACGTGAATATAACACTACCCTCTTTGTTGTTATAACGGATTCTTCTGTCCCTACCACGTAGCAATAGTATTACTCTTGAGGTAATGAAAATCGATAAAAAAATCTTTTTGAACTTGCACGAATTTCAAACGCTTCCACCCAAAGTGAAAAAAAGTTTAATATCAAGATTAAAGTAAACACTGTTATGGAATGCTCTGTTTTTTCACTGCAAAACATATTTGCACTGAAAGTTTGTCTCTCACTTGTTTTTTTTTTTTATTCGAAGTTTGTATAGGGTACAGAAAGTCAATGTGTATGTTTGCTAACGACCTTCAAGTTTTTATCATCATGTTTGAACAAGCACGGTTGAAGTATTCATTTGTTTTTCTACAAGTATCATTCGTAAATGTTACGAAAATAGAATAATCATAAAGGAACGAATACCATCCTTCCATCATGGCATGGATTTCGTAAAACAAAGTTGGTAATAAACTCACTATGACCTTAACCTTGGAAACATATGACCTAAACCTTGGAAATATTTCTTATGGTCATGGTCTGCCTTGCGTCGCGAGTAATAATCGTGTACAGTAGGACTGTATGCAACAGCTCCGTGCTACTTCTTAGAATTTATGGACCGGACTCAATGTGACTCCGAGACTTTAAAGGTATGAAAGGGGTCAAGGTCATACTAAAATATCCTTGACCCAAAAAACTTCATTTGCGACGGTAAAAACCCCATATATATATATATATATATATATATATATATATATATATATATATATATATATATATATATAGTGGTCTCACGACTTTTAAAAGCCGGTGTGGCCTAGTGGATAAGGTGCTCGGCTCGTGATCGAGAGGTCGCGGGTTCGACTCCCGTCCAGGACACACCGGTGTTCTGTCTTTCGGATGAGACAGTAAAAACCGAGGTCCCGTGTCACGGAAGGCGTGGCACGTAAAAGATCCCTCACTGCTTCGGGTGGGTCCGTTGCAAAGGTCTAAATTTGTATGCAATGCATCAGGCAGATGCCGTCACCATATACGTGAAATAATCGTGGAGTGACGTAAAACAATAATCAATCAATCAATCAATCACGAGTTTTAAACGTCTAAGACGATCGACGTTTTCAATGTTAGCCATTTATAAAACAGCCAAAGTTTTCTTATTCACGATCTTTGACAACTAAAGTAGGCAAGGAACAAGTCGCTCACCGACTACTCGTATGACTAGTGTTAAAGTATTTGATTTTGATAAGCTGAAGTAGTGAATAAGTAGTATTTTATTACCAGTTGATCCAAACAGCATACCTATTGTTGATATCCTGGTCACACAGGAATGACGGAACACGTCAAATTAGAAAATCGCCATCGCGCATGCGCCAATATAACTGACGGTAATAATATAAAATCATTTAAAAATCCGTTACGTTCGTAAATCTAGGTAGGACGAGTGAAGTTCCTTCATACGTCATCTACACTTAATGATAATAGCTTGAGGCGTGATTATTGTCCATCACAGGAAAGAGTACATACCTTACATGGATACTGACAAACAGATCAGAATACTTGAAAAATTATACATAATAAATGGGCAGATTGTACAGGAAAATCAGAGTCAAAGATGGCAAATGGAAACACTGATCATCAAAAAACTTAAGTGAGATAAAACACCAGAACAAAAGGACATTCTCGACTTTCAAACTTCGATGCAGTGATTGTGACAGGTCATAATATAATGTGTGAATAATATAATTGTGCCCAAATGACACAAATTTTTTGAACAGGTTTATTAAACTTACAAATCTTTTTGCTTACCTGTAGAAATGCATCTCCGATTTTCCCTTCGTTCAGATTCCGTGATCATACCAGATACTATTTGTAAAATGCATGTTATATTGTCTGGCAGCCGCAATTCGCAGCCAAAATCTAATTAGTACATACATTAACTATTTATATCAATTCAAAACTTGACTGATTACTTTTCCTGGGAACCGACTTCGGATAAACCATCCAGAATATCAAGACAGAATTATATTCCTTAATTTTGTTTAAGTAAAAGTAACATTACCTTAGGTGTCGCTGCAACGATGCTCAATCCCATGCTGCCCTTCACCTTACTGAAGGTGACATTGGCGACCTCTACTTCTCTGGGTAATTGAGGTTGGGGTCGTGACCCGTCTGGAGTGTTACCTTGACCTGGATGTTGTTGCTGGTGCTGCTGTTGGTTTTTTCTCACAGCCTGAATAGTAAAAGTACGACGAAATCGATGTAGAAAATACATGCTATATCACGCATAAATATCCTACAATCACTCTTCCTCAGTATATCTACTGTAGACAACAAGACTTTCTGGCTCATTTCAATATGCTCTCACTGCACCTGTTATTTTCTCCACGCCCTATTCATTGATGCACATATACAAATTTCCACACATATAACCATCAATGTAAATTACTCTTCCGCCAATGATCAGTGGCAATTATAAATCTCTTCTCCCAATGGATTGGTCAAAATGTCCACTAATTACAAACTCCTCATTAGTACACACCCTGCATCCAATTACCAGCTATATGACTAGCTACAGCCTTTCTTTGAAGACCAAAGCTACAAAACACTAATCATGACCATAAAACCAGATAACTAAAGAATATTTTCATCTATCTGAGATGCCATCCACACTCTTTATTAACTGAAATACATGTACACGATTTTTTCCAAGATAATCGCATCGAATCGTTGTTTTCAGCATTAAGGACCATAATTGTATTATTCCATTTTTCTTCACATCAATTATCAAGCATCTCGAAGACTTTAACCCTTCACAGAATGCCAGATTGCATATAACGAATGCTATTCACAATTCCAAAAATTATCAGTTAAAGTTTCCACATAATTTGTTACTCAGCTACAATTCCAAGGACTTTTACTACTAAACGTTTATGCTATAGCACAAGTATAACATTATTAAACGACATTCAATCTTTATTTCCTCTAAGTTAGATATTTTACAAAATACATAGACACTGTCGGTATATACTCTCAAGATCATTTCGTAAATTTAATAGATATTTATTTTATTGTTACATACATGATGGTAGAGAATTTAATATTTTCATAATGTAGGATATCAATACATGGAATCCAGATTTTAATTATTATTTGTTAGAAACTGAAGGAAAATGTATTCAAATACCGTCAATAAATCAATACTTTTTCAGATACACTGTTCATACGCCTTCTAGCACTGATTGATAACAATAGAATTCATTATAGTTTTCGCTGATTATCTGTTACTCTATCAATGATCATACTAAACAGTCGTCAACACGCGATACTGTTTCTTTATAGGATAGTGACCTCATTTTATAGCAAAAACTTATTCTACCAACGAACAAGTATTTCTAAATTTAACTTCATGTACATGTATTTCTAAATATTGATTAGTGTTTGCCATTTTCAGATTTTACTGCGCTTTCCGTACGTTCCAGTAATATCGTCACATGGAAGACACAAACGTCCCAAACAGAGAAGGGCGATGTGGGGACCGAACCCGTACAGCCTGTCTAGCTCAGCCAAGCTCATAAACACTACAGTCTACCTAGTCAGTCAAGCCCATAACCACTAAAACCTGCCTAGTAAGTTAAGCTCATAACCACTAAAGCCTGCCTAGTAAGTCAAGCCCATAACCACTACAGCCTGCCTAGTAAGTCAAGCCCATAACCACTACAGCCTGCCTAGTAAGTCAAGTCCATAACCACTACAGCCTGCTTAATAAATCAAGCCCATAACCACTACAGCCTGCCCAGTAAATCAAGCCCTTAACTTCTACAGCCTGCCTAGCAAGTCAAGTCCATAACAACTACAGCCTGCCTAGAAAATCAAGCCCATATCCACTACAGCCTGCCTAGTAAATCAAGCCCATAACCACTACAACCTGCCTACTAAATCAAGCCCATAACCACTACAGCCTGTCTAGCAAATCAAGCTCACAACCACTACAGCCTACCTAGTAAATCAAGTCAACCACTACAGCCTACCTAGCAAGTCAAGTCAACCACTACAGCCTGCCTAGTAAGTTAAGCTCATAACCACTACAGCCTGCCTAGTATGTCAAGCTCATAACCACTACAGCCTACCTAGCAAGTCAAGTCAATATCCACTACAGCCTGCCTAGTAAGTCAAGTCAATATCCACTACAGCCTGCCTAGTAAGTCAAGTCCATAACCACTACAGCCTGCCTAGTATGTCAAGCTCATAAACACTACAGCCTGCCTAGTAAGTCAAGTCCATAACCACTACAGCCTGCCTAGTAAGTTAAGCTCATAACCATTACAGCCTACCTAGCAAGTCAAGTCCATAACCACTACAGTCTGCCTAGTAAGTCAAGTCCATAACCACTACAACCTACCTAGCAAGTCAAGTCCATAACCACTACAGCCTACCTAGCAAGTCAAGTCCATAACCACTACAGCATGCCTAGTAAGTCAAGTCCATAACCACTACAGCCTACCTAGTAAATCAAGCCCATAACCACTACAGCCTGCCTAGTAAATCAAGCCCTTAACTACTACAGCCTGCCTAGCAAGTCAAGTCCATAACAACTACAGCCTGCCTAGAAAATCAAGCCCATATCCACTACAGCCTGCCTAGTAAATCAAGCCCATAACCACTACAACCTGCCTAGTAAATCAAGCCCATAACCACTACAGCCTGTCTAGCAAATCAAGCTCACAACCATGACAGCCTACCTAGTAAATCAAGTCAACCACTAGAGTGGTCTGCCTAGAGTGAAGCTCATAACCACTACAGCCTACCTAGCAAGTCAAGTCCATATCCACTACAGCGTACCTAGTAAGTCAAGTCCATAACCACTACAGCCTACCTAGTAAGTCAAGTCCATAACCACTACAGCCTACCTAGTAAGTAAAGTCCATAACCACTACAGCCTACCTAGTAAATCAAGCCCATAACCACTACAGCCTGCCTAGTAAATCAAGCCCATATCCACTACAGCCTGTCTAGCAAATCAAGCCCTTAACTACTAAAGCCTGCCTAGCAAGTCAAGTCCATAACAACTACAGCCTGCCTAGAAAATCAAGCCCATATCCACTACAGCCTGCCTAGTAAATCAAGCCCATAACCACTACAGCCTGCCTAGTAAATCAAGCCCATAACCACTACAGCCTGTCTAGCAAATCAAGCTCACAACCATGACAGCCTACCTAGTAAATCAAGTCAACCACTACAGCCTGCCTAGAGTGAAGCTCATAACCATTACAACCTACCTGGTAAGTCAAGTCCATAACTACTACAGCCTACCTAGCAAGTCAAGTCCATAACCACTACAGCCTACCTAGCAAGTCAAGTCCATATCCACTACAGCCTACCTAGTAAGTCAAGTCCATAACCACTACAGCCTACCTAGTAAGTCAAGTCCATAACCACTACAGCCTGCCTAGTAAGTTAAGCTCATAACCATTACAACCTACCTAGTAAGTCAAGTCCATAACTACTACAACTTGCCTAGTATGTAAGCTCATAACCACTACAGCCTACCTAGTAAGTGAAGCTTATAACCACTACAGCCTGCCTAGTATGTAAATAAAGTCCATAACTTTTGGTGTTCATGGCGTTTGGTGCTAACCAAACAGAAGGTGCTTACTGTTCTCTGATTTCCAGGGATCCATCACAAGCATGGTGGTACCATGTACATTATTACCAACGTCACAGTGATAAATAACTTCTTTCGTATTTTCCGTTACACGAAGATAATAAATGTATATGGCGAGGAAGGAAAGCCGGGACCACGGCTAAATCACACAAACGATATTTAATACACCGGGAACCGTGACTGAGTACAAGCTCTCTAGAAGCTGGCATACCGAGTACTACGGTATTAACTATCAGAAATATTTCGAAATATTCTATATAAAACACACTGTGGTTTATAGTTTTCTTTATTTTACTTTCGAGTGATATATGGTATTTGCAATTTCCTTTTGGAATCTTTAGGTTACAAAAAGTGCAACTACAAATCCTGGTAGAGGAAAATTAGCAAAATGTTTCATATCAGAAAAGTTTTTAAAACTACGCTTATGCTTGTACAACATCAACGATGGGTTGTAAAGGGTGTAAATAAAATTTTACACTGATCCAAGCCTTGATATAACGATGCTTTCCAAGAAGCTGAGGGCTAACGAAGTTGCCTGGAAGACCTCTTCTATTCAGTATATCACGGCATGACATAGTGCCTTTCTCGGAACATCACATATACACGGACTATAACCCACTAATTCCTACACACAATTATTTTAGTCCCTTTCGCAATGTTTATTTATTTTTTTCGTCTTTTGTTTTTGTTTTCTAGTTTGTTGATATACAAATGACTGAAACGTTATCACGCACACAACACATCTTAAGTCCTTCTTTCTGTCAAATAAGCTTCTTGTCTAGCTGTACTATGAACTTCAACTGGAGAACTAGCTGAGTAAAAAGTTCGCAAAACGCAAAATCATTTTATGCAAATCGCCCAATTTCATCGAAAGCTGCATAACCTATATGTCAGTTTTATCAAATTCTGTTGCGTCAAACGGCAGCATTTTGACGAGCACCGTGTGTTCGTTTTGTGTCTGACAATGTCGCCGCTCTTCTCTATCGCAATTCCGCACGAATAACACTATAACGTGCCATCCATTGATAAAATGTGCCAACCAAAAACGACCAAATCAAATCTCAAAACAGACATCTGGTCTTTATAATATATACTTAGTCCAAGTTCCTGAACACCAGCCGCCATGACCCTTTTGGGTTTTTTTTTTTTTTTTTTGGTTGCGTCTGTTAAAACTTCTTCGTCGGCTTTATAACTGTATCTATATACCGATACATCCATCACAAATAGCCACGACCTCTGTCACGTCTTTAATTAGATATTCTAATTAAGCTGCTTTCCCTTTCATAACAAACTGTTTATTCCTAAACATAGTTACAACGAATTCCGTATGTATATTCCTGATAATGAAGGCAATCCTTTGATTTACGCGTCGAATTTTCTGTTGAATCTGGAATCGATGTTCCAATGGCTGTTGTTAGAGCCGACAAACAGTGAGGAATATTTCAAATAAGGCGTGGGTATGCTTGTTGGTGTTCTGTACTCAAGGTGATTTTAATATGAACGAAAATAACCTCGTAGTAAAACAAAATAGAAATACATCCGCCCATAAGCTCAGACTATACTGGTCGTCAGTTGATGATTTCTGCACCTTTTAGTACCCCTTTAAAATGTAAAATATTACCGTCACATTGTTCTTCCGATGTCACACGGTTGTTAAAGTAGAATTGTGCTACTTGTTCTGTTAAAGTTCGACTTTAGTATGAAAACCAAGAAACTTATTTTACGAGTATAAATCCCAAAAGTCAAAAAAATAAAAAAAAAATCACAAAAGCAGAACGATAACATTTAGCTAGTATGTCCATCATACCAACTGCGTATTTCAAACATATGCTGAGCTAACGAATCATCTGGCCGACTAGGATAAAGTCCTAATCTTGGTTAAGTAAACATTAAAAAGCAATTTACCCGAGTATAAAACCTAAAAGACTTCTCGATATATATCACCACGGCAACGGTATGAGATTGACAGTGTATACGTTAATATGACAGTTGACCTTTGACGAGTACTTGAAATGCGACAAAATCAATGCATGCCGCTATAAGCTGTGGATTGTAGCGATATAACATGCAGACAGCACGAGGAGGCTATGAAATTACTTGTAGCTCTTCCTAACCATACAAAAGTACCTGCTAAACACACAGAATTTTCGGTATTGTCAAGTCTCTTAAATATTACATACGACAATAGCATCACAATCTCCGAGTAAATCCATGATTCATTCCAGAGTTACGTCGAACCACGGCCGGTATGGCATCAGGGGATTGATTCTGCTTTTTAATGTTTTTGAGGGCCCAACGCATTTTTTTTAAGTTTCACCATTTTAAAATAATTTTTTTGAGTATTAAACGCCGATCAATACAATAGTGATGAAATGTTGAGATTCAACGCAATAACTGAAGTAATGTTCCATAGGCTTACATACCCAGAATTGAAACGGAATGACTCCGAAATTTGTACCACAGTCCTTTACAACAGTTCTGACCAATCTGAAACCCTGGATTCCTGTGCCAAGGGCCAAAACCGACAATGACGAATCTAACACTGTGGACCCTAGTGCTGACAATCAAATGGACACTGACGAATCTAACGGACTAGATCCCAGTGTCAAGGACCAAAACCAACAATGACGAATCTAGAGCTATAGACGCCAGTGCTAAAAACCAAAAGCGACACTGACGAATCTAACGCTATAGACCCCAGTGCTAAAAATCAAAAGCGACATTGACGAATCTAACACTATGGACCCTAGTGCTAAAACCAAATGGACACTGAGGAATCTAACACAACAGATTCAACTGCCAAGGACCAAAACCAACAATGACGAATCTAACGCTATAGACCCCAGTGCTAAGAATCAAATGGACACTAACGAATCTAACACTATGGACCCTAGTGCTAAAAACCAAATGGATACTGACGAATTTAACACAATAGATTCCAGTGACAAGGACCAAAACTAACAATTACGAATCTAGAGCTATAGACCCCAGTGCTAAGAATCAAATGGACACTATTGTCACTAACGAATCTAACGCAATAGACCCCAGTACCAAGGACCAAAAGCGACAATGACGAATCTAACACTTTGAACCCCAATTTTAAAAACCAAAAATGACACTGACGAATCTAACACAACAGATCACAGTGCCAAGGACCAAAACCAACAATGACTAATCTAACGCTATGGATGCCAGTGCTAAGAACCAAATGAACACTGACGAATCTAACAAAGTGGACCCAAGTGGCAAGGACCAAAAGCAACACTGACGAATCTTACACTATGGACCCCAGTTCTACAAACCAAATGGACACTGACGAATCTAACGCAATGGACCCCAGTGGGAAGGACCAAAACCGACACTGACGAATCTAACGCTATGGACCCAAAATGCCAAGGAATAAGACCAACATTCTGATTAATCTGTCGTTTTCGACCCCACTGTCAAGTAGTAAGACCAACACTAACGCTTTCGACTCCTGTGTAATGTAGTAGGACTAACAGTCTGACAAATCTGACGTTATGAACCCAGTGCCAAGGACCTGAACCAACCTTCCTCCTTGAAGTTTAGTTTACACGCTGTGAGTATGATGAATAGTATGCGCAATGACAATGTACTGCAAGAGAAATATTGATGATATGCAGATCCGCTGGACAGCTGGAACAGCTGGAATCCGACAAGACATGTCCGACTTTGTGCCGCAAATCCACTGGACAGTTGGAACTTAAGTTTCTCTTAATGACTTTGGATTGAAAGCTGAACTACAATTTCTCTGGATTATTTAGTGACACTCACTGGATATCTGTTAAGAAGACCCAGCTTTAGTACCAGGTCCCATCAGTTGGTTCTGTCGGTCTGTCCTTCAGTTGGTTCCTGTCGGTCTGACCATCAGTTCGTTCCTGTCGCTCTGTCCCATCAGTTAATTCCTGTTGGTCTGTCCATCTGGTTCCTGTCGGTCTGTCCATCAGTTGGTTCCTGTCGGTCTGTACCATCAGTTGGTTCCTGTCGGTCTGTACCATCAGTTGGTTTCTGTCGGTCTGTCCCATCAGTTGGTTCCGATATTTTTTATCATTTTTTGTTTCCCTATCACTCATTGGAATGAGACAATATCAAAGTTCTGTGTCATAGTATACGTTAGCACGTAAAAATCCCACTTCTTTAGAAAGGGGGGGGGGTTGTCGCATTTATGAAAAAAAAATGTTATGAGGGCATGCATCAGACAGGTGCCATCACCGTATAAGTAAATAAATAATCTGTGATCTTGGTGCCACATGAAAACTTTCCCTTCAATACTTTTCATCATGTATTTCACCTTTCACAAATCCATTCATATCAGTGTTTTATTTCTATATCTACACTTGTATATTCTGAATGTGATTACTTATATACATGTTACCTTATCTTCATAAGAAATATGGAGAGAATCACAGAGACACAAGGTAAAATGACTATAAGCTGTCACTCTTTGAAGTTCATAAATCACTTTATCAGAGCCCTATTTCCTATCATTATAAACTTATTACCATCATTATCTGGCTGATATCTTATCCAATAATGAGATAATGATCTTTACTGCCACAAATTAGCGTTCAAAATGAGAGTCTCAAAGTCATGCAAGGTCAAAATCATCAAAGAATAATCCAAAGCAAATGTAAGAAAAATGTTTTCTCCCATTGTTGAAAAGTCATTGTCAGGTGTTCAAATTGTTCTTTTCATAATAATAACAGGTATTATCCTCTTTACAAAAAGAACTGTACTGCCTTCAATTTGGAATGACCTTTAATGTTGATATACGTTAGGAAAACTATAAGTCTGTCTTTTTAACAAGAGAGAAAGATAACTCCAGTGGGTAGCTTAATTGGAAAGCTTTTGCTCTGGATATCATCACAGCATTTCCCCTGTGATAAGCTCTTGTTACCATCACAGCATTTCCCCTGTGATACGCTCTGGTTACCATCACAGCATTTCCCCTGTGATACGCTCTGGTTACCATCACAGCATTTCCCCTGTGATACGCTCTGGTTACCATCACAGCATTTCCCCTGTGATACGCTCTGGTTTGATTTCCTGTCTGCTTTTAAAAGATGTATGCCAACAGTTTTATGTAATGTTGATGATTTACTGTGGAGCTGTAGGAGAAGCTGTATTTGTGAAATACAATGCCCCTGGTTGCAACTTTGTCGGTATGAACCCTTATCCTAAAACTAGGTCAAACTCCAAGGTCAAGGTCACAAGAAATACACAGGTAAAATATGAAAGCCCTATCACTTACCATTAAATAGATATACCCAATGTTTGAGTTTTTGAAATGGTCATGGTCATGGTCACATGGTAAAAAATTATTGTACCAACAGAAAGTGCTTGTCACAAGGAATAGGCATGTGAAATATGAAAGCCCTTTCTCTTACAGAAGAAAAGTTATATGGAATGTTCAAATTTCTTGCCACAGGCAAACAGATGAATAAACAGACAGATAGATATGCCAGAAACAAGATGCCCCAAAATTGTTCTTATTCCAGTGGCATATAAAGATTGTTTTTATTCCAGTGGCATATAAAGATTGTTTTTATTCCAGTGGCATATAAAGATTGTTTTTATTCCAGTGGCATATAAAGATTGTTTTTATTCCAGTGGCATATAAAGATTGTTCTTATTCCAGTGGCATATAAAGATCAAAATAAACTTCTAATTTGATTCACAAAGCTAAATTTGGAACCCACCTCATCAATCTTGGCTCCTTCATCTCCATTCATGTAAATCGTCCAATCACCACTAGATCCTGGCTGTGGTGTCAAGCGACACAATCCTGTGAGAAGAGAAATCTATCTTAATGAACCTATAACGTACACCATAATAAAGAAAAGGAAATAAGGAAAACTTTACTGATGCAGTTTTGCTGCTTCTATATATACTAAATATCTGTGGTATGACAGCAGAAAACTTACCAGCTCTGGCAAGTGGTTCAATGAACTCATCAAGACCTTTCGGAATGCCTCTGACTGTATCACAGGAATAGCCATCTTCTGGCAGTAGGAATGGTAACTGTAAGTCCGAGTCCTCCTCTAGGCTGACCTCTCGACCGTCTGTCTTGATCTGAGCGTCAGCCATATTCTCTGCAATCTTGACCACACCTTCTATCAGGGTGGGTGGAATGGGTGGTTCATTAGGTTCTACAATTAAAAAACACATACAGAATCCACTGAAAAACACATATAGAGTCCACTTCATTAAAAACTCTATTTAAAACTGAAAAACTAGAAGTATGTATATGGTCCTATCATACTTTAGTATATATTTACATGACACTTTTATTAAACCCTAGTGCTACAGAAGTTGATTTTAGCTTACTCCTATTGATGAATAGAGCTTCCCGTTAAGTAGAATTACAGAACTTGAGTCCTTAAGGTCTTGATGCAACCCCCCGATAAAGAGTGTTAGGGGGACCTTATATACAGTTCAGGGGGTTGTGTTAAACCCCTATGGTAAAGTTGTCCTATGGAACTTATGATTATGTGAAAAGTTAAATATAAATACAGAATTCATTAAATTAATTAAACATTCGATGCAAATCATTTCTCTTCATCCTCTTATGTTACATTGACAGAAAATGAACTGTTTTGGAATATATTTCACTCAAACCCGGCATGCTATATCTGGAATATATTTCACTCAGACTCTGTATGCTATACCTGGAATATATTTCATTCCGACCCTATGCGATATACCTTGAATCAGACCCTGTATGACATACCTGGCATATATTTCACTCAGACCCTGTATGACATACTTGTTATACATGTATATATTTCATTCAGACCCTGTATGACATACCTGGAATGTATCTGGTGAGGAGTTCACGAAGTTGATAGGAGTTCAGTTTGAAGCAGGTGGCAGAGATATCAGAAATATCATGCTCTGGACTACTTTTTGCAGCTTGAAGCAGATGAGCAGCCTAAAAATAGAAATATATACTCAGAGTTCATTAGCAGCCTAAAACAGAAAAAAATCCTATACTCAGAGTTGATTAAAACAGAAACAAATCATATGCATCTTATTACAATGATAAATGATTCATTTATAAAAACACCTTTTTTATTTCAGATAATTCACAATAAGACACATACCCTCAAAATGTTTTGCTAACATATTGACTTCATGTGCAAATAGTTCACTAGTTGTAAACATGAAATATCATACAACTTATATATCAAACTTTTCAGGAAATATAACAGCAAGGTTTCTCTTCTGTAATAATACCACAAAAGATTTCTGCCAGTAATTTTGTACCATGCATAAAGTCAAACTTCAGTATCTCTTAGCTGAAAGAACCACAGACAATACTCCCATATATTTTCAAGATATCCAAAATTGGACTTTATGGCCATAAATCCAGGACATGTTCATTTACACGTGTTAAAATTAGATAAACCATTGGTATTAAAAGATTTATTAATTAAAATATATGTATATTCAGTACATACTACTGCTAATAAAATACATGTAATCAACTAAAGTCTTATCACAGCCTTTCTTGGTAAAGCTTGGGGAAATGTTTTTTAGGAAATTGTTTTCGGAAATTGTATTTGTTTTTTGAGACAGGATCTAAAAGAGTCCTACTTTGTATAAGATCACTTTATGAAATTCTTAATGATGTGTTCCAAGTGCTTGGAAATATTCATGTTTAACAGATTAATGTACATTGTTAGATTCTAGAATTGGACTTAGAAGCTACATTTGCAACTTGCCATGTTTTTAATTAAATTTGTACTTAACTCAGATTCATATTTATTTTCCAATCAGAATTTGAAAAAAAAAAATTACAAAAACGAAAGTTTTCAAAACCATATGCATCATGTACCGTTTATACAAGATCTGTCAAATGTGCCGACATGCTTAAGTAATTTCACTAAGCTAGCAGTCTTACAATTAGAGGAATACTGACCGAAAGGTCATGTCAAAAGGAATACGCATGTGAAATATGAAAGCCCTATCTCTTACAGTTGAAAAGTTATGTGGAATTTTAAAGTTCTTTGCCAAAGACAAATGGAAAAACAAACAGTCCAAACCCTAGATGTGCTGAATCTGTGGTGCAGGGGCATAAGAATTTTCAAGTAAATAGTAGAAAATATAAAAGTCATGTTAACCTGGCTGATTCTACAGAGGTGGCAGTCAGCAGCTAGTTCTAACCCTTGTTTCTCCGCCCATGCCTCAATGCTCCCCAAGCGTCGCTTCAAGCGCACTCCCCAAATCCTGGCGCAGAAATGATTATGCTGATCTTTAACTAGAATGTTGAACAACCACATGTTGATGAAGTGAAACAGCTGAGAAAAAAGTTGAATAGTTAGGGCAGCATTGACACGGCAGCGGCGTAGAAGGTTCATAGCAGACGACAAGGTATCCAAGACATCTTCCAAAGTAGGTCGACCACGATTGTACTGTCTGTTTCTGTCTCCTGTAAATAGAATTACAAAAGTATGACAATGTGTCTCTTTCTTTGTTCTTCTATTATAAACTCTCTCTTACAAACACTTTTTACTTGTAAGATATAAAATTATTCTCTCTCAGTTTTATAAAGATACACTACACTATCACAATGTAAGTTAGGTATGGACAGATCGTTACAAGCAAATTCAGAGAATTATGGTCCCCAGCTTTCGGGGTTCTATCAGTAAGGGCGCAGTGATCTGTGACATATTGTCATGGTTGTGCATGTCTACATGCATCTGCTCTGCTATTAGGGACAAACAAGACAAATATGTAGGCTCAACGTCTAACGGTTAAAAACTTACATTGAAGTAGGTCGAAGGTCACAGTCAAGGTCACATGATAAAAAATTTTGGTACCAACGGAAAGGTATTGCAATTAGGGACACACATGCCATATATGAAGGCCCTACGTCTTATGGTTAAAAAGTTACAACCAAGGTTAAAGTTTCTGTGACAGACGGACAGACGAATGAGATTTAATGTCCTCACACTTTCCCGAAAAGCAGGGGACAAAAATCTTTCAGTGAATATGAAACATTACAAATAGAAAGCATGTGTACTTATTCTTAGAAAACTTCACTTTTAGTGTGAAAAGGAGGGCTATTTCATGACCAATCATGATAAAATAAACCTTTTTCCTACTGATCTTATATTTCATTCCATGCCAAACGTACGATAATTTACAATAATAATTTGCATCATTTTACTCTGACGTCAGTATGCCAGCATTAACATCATAATGAAAATACAGGCAGAAACTAGCCAATCTGGCATAAGACCCCATACATCATGTTAAATTGGAAAAAACATCTATTAAGAACAGAAGATATTTAGCATCTGAATTACGATTACTCTCTACTAACTAACATGCATACAGTAAATTGTATAATCTTTTCCCTTTCACAAAATGTCCATCTAATATGCAAGATCACAAATACTCATTCTGTTCACGTTTTGTATTTCAGTCATTTACCAAATCTATTGTCCTAATCTTGGGCAGATCTTCTGCTGCCCCACAGGAGAACAAAAGAATGGTGTGTATAAAAGCATGAGTCAAAACAGTCAATCAGTAATCACAATCCTCTGTACTACCTAAACAGTTTAAAGGAACATAACTCCCATAACAATAAATACAAGTGTGGGCTGGTACAAATTTTGACAAGACATACATACTGATTCTTTGAAGCATTGATCATACTTTGACATCAATACACAGTATTAGCTGACAAAAAGACCTTAGTAATCAAAACCCATTTATTTCAAGAAAAGATGACTTGGACAAAATTTGACCTTGACCTAAAGCCAACATCTTCTAAGGTTATGAACAACATAAATCTTTATCTTGACTCTGAATGAGTATGGAGCATCCCATACATCATCTTCTAGGACATGATTTAAAAACTATACAGACACAAAAATACCAATACTGTCTACATTTCGTTTCAAGCAATGAAGAAAAGGAAAAATAAGAACTACATGGTGAAAAGTAACGCACCATTCATTTCTTCTTCATCGTTGTCGTCGAGGAATGCTGGCATGGTTCTCTGTAGGTCATACTGTAGACATTTAACGAGATGTTGGAATGCTAGCTGTACTGACTCGGCCAGCATCTCCTGGGCATCCTGGCTGAAAGGATGAATGTCATGATCCTGTTTAAAGAAGTGCAGGACCTCCGAGGAATTGGCCATCCAGAAAGCTAAAGCAGCTGGGTTATCACGACTTCCCTGCAAACAAATTACACATACATTTTACCCAAAAATGAAAACATTGCGTTCCGTCCTATGGTAAAGTATGATACATACAATCAAAGATCTAAAACTTCTATTTAGGTCTATATCAAAGCTTGATCTGAATCTCTGTTTACTTCAATCAAAATCGATAACCATTAAATTCATTTCAAATAAGGACAGCTCTCTAAATACTTCTCAGATCCATTGATCGTCAATACGTTTGCCTTGCCAGGTATAAAATAAGACATCATATACTGGGGGTTCCTTAACGTAACCAATACTGCCTTGCCAGGTTTCAAATAAGACATCATATACTAGGGGTCCCTCATCACAAACCATACAATCTTACAAGGTATGAAATAAGGCTTCTCTATGCTGTGGAGCAAAGATGCTATTTGTTAACATCTTATTTTGTAGGAAAATTACTATAGTAGTAAAACATACATGTATTGCTTGATGAGTGAAGTTAGCAATTTTATTGATGAGGGAGGTAATAGCAATGGCTCTATCATGAGGTCCAAGGTCCTGGCGATAACCTCCAGTGATGCAGTATCGGATTGACATGTAGATGGTGTAGGTTGGAGCCAGCTTAAACTGGATGCGAGAATTCCCTTCATCCAAAATCAAGGCACCAAAAAAGTTCTCTTCCTCTGCAAAATAAAATAAAACAAAAAAATTGGTTAAAAACTGACAAATTGTTAAATATGCAGGAGTAGTAATATACAGTAGCAATATTGGCCAGGAAAAACATAGTACACAGTCAACTGTTAAGTGAGTTTAAAGTTAACGTCTAAATCAAACTGTGTATTTCTGAAGAAGTAACATATCCCATCTTGCTTATTTCTCCCACTTTTACAAACACAGAAATAAGTCAACAGAGTGTAGCACCCCATTACTGATAGCACCTGAATGCAAAATCAAGAAGTATCTAATTAAAGTCAAGGTCACCATTATGGATGAAGTGCTCTGAGCAAGTTACTTGTGTCTAGGAAAGGTCAATGATGGTATTTTATATACTTGTGATTTTCATTATATTCCTCAAATATAAACATAGTGGGGTAAAACGTTGCTGTAGAATCTGTTTTATACAATACATACTGTCGTCTCTGAACTCAAGGGTGGCTGGTAGACTGTTCTCAACAGGTTTTGGTCCTGGTCCTCGGTCTTGTTGTCCTGGCGATATCTGTTGAGGAGCAGCCCTGGAATAAGACATTGGTATAATCAGTGAATTCCTAGAGAGCAACTTTCAATTAGTAAAGATCACTAAGAAACAAGTTGCCCGCAACAATGGTTTAGAAGTGTGACACACAGAAAATAAATCAAATCATACTGAAGTTTCATATGTTCTACAAACCATACATTATTTTGTTAAAAATCAATGACAGCCTTTCATATACAGAATAAATAACAAGTTTTAAAGATAGTCACTTATTGATAGTATCTTATGTTATGAAAAATTAAATTTTAAATTGACCAATGATTACTATCACTACACATGCAAATAAACTATCTCATCACATGACTACCTTTTTTGCATTTCCATTGGTTCCTGAGGTCTGCCCTGATGAGGTACATGCCCATTCATAGGGACATCAGCATCGAGGTCCGTCTCCAGGGGCTGCTGTTTAGGGGGCTGCATTTGCTGCGGCATGTTCCTTTTAAGCTGAGCTCCATCAGGTGGAATCTGGCCACGTCTTAACTTCTAAAAGAAAATTCTCACTGATAGAGACATTATAGCAAATACCAACTTCATACAGATATTTAAGCATAAAAGTTTTTTCAAATTGGTCTATCTAATATACAAAGGTTTGCGTCTGAAGGAAAGAGCTAGAGAGCAGCAATAAAGTTCAAACACTGAGTAAGAAAACTTTTTCAGAAATTTTGTACAAATAAATTCACAAAGTAAATGACATACCTCTTCAAAATTAGGATCAATAAATCTGAATAAGTTCAGCTTTCCAAATCGTACCACCATGCCATTTTGAAGAGTTGTCGTTTCAAACACTCTCATGTTGTTGACATACATCTCTGACTCCTGGTTGGTAGGTGTAACCGTGACAATCCCGTCATTTTGTGTAAGGCAAATGACACAATGCCGAGACTGGATGTTAGGTCCACTGACCTAATACAAACAGACAATGCAACATGAAAGTAACATGTTCAGAAGTTTCATTTCTCCTTTTGAGATCAAATCAAAAACTCCTTTGTTATTACAGTGTATTATGTCAGGACCATTTTGTCGAACTATGCAGTGTTTACGTAGTTGTCAAGGGCGTATATTTGGTTTTTATTATGTGTAGGCTAAAATGAAGGCCAACAATTCATCTGAGGCGCATAGCACCGAGAGAGGATAGGTGCAAAAGGGGGGGAGGCACAAAAAAAACAGAAAAATAATGTGTAGGCTTGAGCCTTTTAGCCTATATGTAATATATGCCCTTGGTTGCATATGCTTTATTGTTTAACATATTATATACAGCTAATAGTTTACAACTTGAAAAGTTCAGTGCCACGCAGGTATAGCACCACAGAGACTGTAGGAGTGCCATTAAAAGGTCACTCCTCATACACTGAATAATACTGTTTCAATACAATGCTGTCCACGTGCATCACATAAACAATGAAATCAAATTAACATTAAACCCAAAGCTAAAAGTAAAACCAGAATGAAGCGTCCATTTACATACTGTATATAGCCTGAATTTAATTATGTCTGAAGTGTAGTCTGCACTGTGATTAGCTTGATACCTTTATTTGCATGGAATGATCACTGCCAACATCTGTGTACTTCAGTTTTAGAGGACACACTTTTCCTTTAGGATTCTCTGACCCATCTACAAATCAAATCAACAGATTAGTACACAAAATTTCAAACCTTGAAATCCAATTATGAATTTTCTTCAACACAGACCAAATTCTCAACCGATACAGATCTCATGGCAGATATTGCCACATTACTTGACTAAGATCAAACTTACGTTCATTCAAAATAATACAGTGTACTCCAAGAAAAACATCCTTGGCCAGTCTGCCACTGTTCAAACATTTCATTACAATGACAACAACAAGGATGACAACCCTTAAAAATGGCATATTTGATTCTATCACACAATACCACTTGTGATCATGAAAATTGAGTTTAAAAATCAATAGGGTTCATCCTCTCCTCGTGGTAAACATTTGTGAGAAAAAGTATGATTATATGTTAGCAGTTTTGCCTTCTATCATGTTCACAAAGTTCCGGACAAACATATACATGTATATACATATACAGAAGATGCCAATCAGCAATGCTGTATCCCTATGAAACTACGTGTGGGGTTAATATAAAGCCTACATGCCTCATGATATTATTATGTTTACCTGGGTTAAGCTCTACAAGGTAAGGAGTCTGTTTGGCTTGTTGTTGTTGCTGCTGCTGCTGCTGTTGTTGTTGTTGCTCCTCACGACTGTAACGCAAATCATCATGTGACACTGCTCGTTGACGCTTTGTTTTCTTCTTAGAATCCTGTGGTCTCAGTTTGAAATGGAACATCATTGTACCTGAGCAACACGAAATAAATTTGTTTCACACTTTACAATTTTTCTTTACATTTTCTACAAATTACATGCTCACCCTTAGTATGTAGGGATGAGCTAAAAATGAACAAGCACATCTCAAAATCAAGCATCCCCGTCATTTGACCTAGAAAATTGGTAAGATTTCTCCTCACAACATCAGTTATATATTTATACAATCAGTAATAGTGCTCTGTATCTGATGTACCTCCTTTATCTTCTGTGACATGCAAAGTATTTACATAGTAAATGGGACACACAGACACCAAGGAACAGACAGACAAATAACAGCACCTTTTTATCCCCTCTGTGAATAACTGAACAAGAGCAATAGCTATAATTCAAATCAAAACTTTAAAATTTAATAAGCTAACCCTTTTCTTTCCTTTAATCTCTGTTCTTGTAAATTCTATGAAAAATAAATCTAAAATAAAAGACAGAAATAGTAAATGTATATAGAGAAAATAAAGATACAATAAATAGTATTAAATACCTTTAGATGGAGGGAAGTCCATCGCAATGGCTAGAGGGCATTCATAATCTTCCATGATTCTTTCCTCTCCTATCATGCCACCATGATACTCCCTTTCTCCAGGAGGAACAAGCACCTGTTAACAACCAATCATCACATAAACATCATAAAGGTAAACATCAAGTATCTGTATAGAACACCAATCATTAGGGGGAGAAAGCAAGTGATATAAACATGATCAAAAACTTGAGCATGAGATTAGGATAGATCTGATAATGGTGTAAATCATGTGTCCCATATTGGAGAATTTCATAAAAAATTGTTAAAAGATAAACCAATCACAGACGAGCATTATTTCAATTAGTCCCCGTAAAATGTAGAAATGTGCTTTCTGCATCTTTGTATGCATTTTTGACGAAGATTGTGAAAAGAAAATTTTAGATTTTGTATAAAGTGGATGTATACTGTTTTTCCCCACTATCAGTGTTAGGCAGTAATAGGAGTTAGTAAGTGGAGTAAACATACAGCATTCTCGTCTATGATATATTAGTCATTGGTAACCCTAATAATCACATGAAATTAAAACTGATGTGCGGTAAATGTTCATCCAAGCGGAACACATTAAGGGAGATGAACAGAGATGCATCACCATTTCCCATAATTGTTACATAATATTTATCCTGATTCACCTCAACATAGCATTTAAAACATAAAACACACATGGAGATAAACAGCTGTGTTTTTCCCTGCTTTCATAAAGTGCTGTACAGAGGACAATGCATTGTATTTTCCTCCAGGTCAGTCCCTTGTAACATGAGTAATGAGGGGTCTAAGGTGAAAGCAATGCTTATAAAATGCAAATAATATGCTAGTAAAAAGCCTCACATTAACTGAATATCCTTAAGCACTGAATAACAACACCGTAATTTATCCAATACACTATATCTCTCTCAATCTTCTAAATGTTACACAAACCAAGTTATTCCTCTTAATATAAATCTTTATTTCCACGTTTGGCACCAGTCTCTTCTGGAGATATGAACACAATAATATGCATCAGACCATAATCTCATTATCTCAAGGTCAGATAAGTATCAAAGACCTGTACTCATGGACCCTCATCATTAATTTTCCAATTATTTACTGCTTCAAATCATACTGAAGTAAATTTTCATAAAAAGATGGTATCAAATGACAAAGGAAACTTGTGTCTGAAGTAAAATCAGCAGGCTTTTCTAAAACTGAATGTCAAACAATAACTAGAATCAATTCATTGTCATTTTGTGTGTAGTTTCCCTTGCACAACTGGACAGCAGGATTGCAGATCACTTTTTTTTACCTTGGGAACAATATGGGCCTGTAATGGTCAAATACTACTATTCATGGGATCATAGTAAAATCAAGAAGCCCACAATGCAAATTTGCCAAGGATAATTTTTATTGACATTCCATTTCTTCTTCCCTTCCAAATATGCATTTTCTCTTATGACGTCAAGTTAAAATCTTGTTCCACTTCACTCTTACTTCAAAAATATCTACCTCAACAATTAAGAACTTGGTCAATATTGACAATTGCTCTTCCATTTCTATGATCTTTTATGACCTAAGGTTCTTTGTAGTTTACAATTTTGTCATGTTTGTAAGGTGTACATCTCTTCAGAGACTTTTATTTCTGATCATTAATGTGTTTCTTGCACTAAACACAAATCATGCCTTTTTAATGCCCTTCCCTTTCATGATTCTCAGACTACTATGTTGTTTTATTCTTCATCTTATTACTTCATTCATATTTCAAAGAGAACATTCTCGACCTTTTAGTTTCATAGTAAATTTTTTCCCTTTGATTTTCCTATTCTAGTTTAATGTAGAGTCACATTTTGTAAACAATTAAAGAGTGGCACCGAAAGCGAAAGACCAGAATCTTAATATCAGTCTACGTGTACATAAGAACAGAAACAGTTTAAGCCACCATAGAAGTGAATTAATACAAGATGTAAACGAACTATAATGTCAAACAACAACTTTCTGTAACACACCAAATCAGGCATTACAGAAGTAGACCATCATACCTGATACAAACAATAATCATCTGGGTCTTCTTTTTCTAGTCCGTATTTCTCCATCGTCTCCTTGATGACATACCGTACTGTGTCGGCAGTCGAGAGGAGAAGTGTCTTGTATGGTACATCAGGACGAATCGTCTCTCCGTAAATCTTCAGAGTCCCTCCTTCAATAACATAAACATATACGCAGATTAGAAAAATATACTTATTATATGATCATCTAAATCAGTGAAACCAGTTGTTAACTTTGTCTACATAACAACAATACTTCCTGATTTAAAATACATTGTACTTCATAAATATTTATCTCTGATTCAGAATCATCAATTGTAAAACATTTTACAGGACATTCGGTCTGGTTAACTAGGACAATTCACCAGACCGAAGAAACTTTAACCAGACCGAAAATAAAATGTAGATTTTAAGAATGATTGTCACAAAACTTGTACGACGACTACTCACTTTAATTTTTATTGGTTTATAGCTAATCTTTGACAAGTTAAAACACATCTCCACAGTTTTCTTCAACAAAATCAACACAATAGTCATCATTGTCAACATCTTTTCCCCATGTAAATGAAAGGGCCTTTAAACCTTTTGTTTCTCTTTTAGTTTTTGTTCATCTTCACCAGACAATCACTCTGGAAATCTAAGGTTATTTATGGGACCAATAGCATTTTTACCAGACTTGTCCATTGGTGCGATGGCATTTCATTTTCACTGTATTCCAAGAACTAAAATAAGTGTACCACTAAAACAAGCCAAACTCTGTTATCTATGGTAAAACAGATACGAGATAGAATATAACTCAAAGAGTAAAGACAAACTTTTACAAAATCATAAAAAATTTAAATTTCAGTAAATTATCGAAAGCATTATCAAAATACATTCAGTATTTTATCAACTCTATTAGCACAAGCTAGGGATATGAATGAAACAGAGTATTGTTGCGAGATTAGACTATCAAGCTACAAAACATAAACACACAACCTGGGAAGATAAACAAGAGAAGAAAGACAGATGGACCAATAGACATACAGACAGGTGAAGAACAATGTGATTACTAAGTATTGCTATGCTTCAAAGTTTGTACCCAGTGCTCTAACAGCTATCAACTCTCTAAGTTGTGTGTAAGGATTTTTTTTTCATTCACACAAAAACATGTATTAAGGTGTTTTTAAGCTAATAATCAAAATGCTGTGTATGTATAATGACATTATAACAGCAGGATCTTGACCTACTGAACATAAGAGACTTGATCTCATGGTTCAAGAGTTTTCATTCAGGCCATAGTCCATAAAACAAACAGTGACAGATTAGTCCTCGCTAAGTCCCTGATCTGACTCCATTTAAAACTAATCCCATTAGCATTACCGCATATTGAGGCACAAAATAGGCCTGATACTGTAATGTTTAAACCCCTGCGAAACAACTGAGTAGCCCTTGTACTACAGTTTGCTGGTCGTACAGCTTTTTTAAAATTCATACCTCTTGAATATCTTAGAAGTTTTTCGTACTGATCATGGTAGATATAGATAAAATTTGTCAGTTTTTACACAGTTCAGGTTTAGCTAAATCAAGTTTTTATATAATACTAATAAACCTGAATATATTATAACAATACAATATTTATATTATAACAATACAATATTGTAATCAGATGATAACACTATCTGCCCTAAGCCTCCCCTCCCTACCTAACTTTTCCCAGTTCCTACCTTGCCCATCCTGTCCTCTACACTACTATAACTTTTCCCAGTTCCTACCTTGCCCATCCTGTCCTCTACACTGCTATAATTTTTCCCAGTTCCTACCTTGCCCATCCTGTCCTCTACACTGCTATAATTTTTCCCAGTTCCTACCTTGCCCATCCTGTCCTCTACACTGCTGTAACTTTTTTTCCACCTTTTGCTGCCTTCGCCTCTTCATGACAGCCTCTGGATTGGAGATACTTCGAGTGAAGGGAGTCTCAGGCACCTCTGTGTACAGTTTCTCTGCCACACCTGCAGCTTCATTCTTCTTCTGCTCCTTTTCAAGTTTCTTCTTTTCTTTCTTTTCCCTCTTCGAAAGTTTTCTTTTGAATGTCTGATTTTCTTTGTCAGCATGGGGAGAGATGGTAGGTACTCCCTACAAAATTAAATTCAATATCAATTTTTTCTTTTCATTATACATGTATCATTATGAATATTCATGGAAAACAAATGCCATAATACATGTATTTATTAACAACTTAAATGCAGAAGCAAACTATAAAATTCCCCATCAACATCTTCATACATCATTATAACTAAACTTTCGTTTGCTGTGCTGTGATTTTCCTAACCATGAAAGTATTTCTTGAATATTTTCTTATGAGCTAAACACATTGAATTCAACGCACTTCAATCTTAATTTTTGAAGTTTTACACAAACCCTATGGACGAGATTTCAACATCTAATTTTCCAATCATTTCCTTGTTTTCTGAGTCATCCGAGAGACAGGACACCTGTGCGTTCACGCAGGGAGTCGAATTTAAAACTTCCCGGTCACGAGCCGGGCACCGCATTTACTGAGCAATACGGCTTAGACGATATACAGAATATCAAAGAGGTGAATCAAGGAATTTAGAAAAAAAGGGGGCAGAACAAAAACTTGGAACGCAAAACTTGGAAAGGATGACTGATGACCAAATATTTTTTCTTAAGTAATGTTTGTGATCAGAGGCACTGCATCAAGTTGGTACAGAGGTTGGGCGGTGTTAACCCTAACATTACCTATTTGTTGGTATAGTGGTCGGGCGGTGTTAACCCTAACCCTATCTATTTGTTGGCATAGTGGTCGGGCGGTGTTAACCTTAACCCTACCTATTTGTTGGTATAGTGGTCTGGCGGTGTTAACCCTAACCCTACCTATTTGTTGGTATAGTGGTCGGGCGGTGTTAACCCTAACCCTATCTATTTGTTGGCATAGTGGTCGGGTGGTGTTAACCCTAACCCTATCTATTTGTTGGTATAGTGGCCGGGTGGTGTTAACCATAACCCTACCTATTTGTTGGTATAGTGGTCGGGTGGTGTTAACCCTAACCCTACCTAGTGGTCGGACGGTGTAAACCCTATCCCTACCTATTTGTTGGTATAGTGGTCGGACGGTGTTAACCCTAACCCTACCTATTTGTTGGTATAGTGGTCGGGCAGTGTTAACCATAACCCTACCTATTTGTTGGCATAGTGGTCGGGCGGTGTTAACCATAACCTTACCTATTTGTTGGTATAGTGGTCGGGCGGTGTTAACCCTAACCCTACCTATTTGTTGGTATAGTGGTCGGGCAGTTTTAACCCTAACCCTATTTATTTGTTGGTATGGTGGTCGGGCGGTGTTAACCATAACCCTATCTATTTGTTGGCATAGTGGTCGGGCGGTGTTAACCTTAACCCTACCCATTTGTTGGTATAGTGGTCGGGCGGTGTTAACCCTAACCCTACCTATTTGTTGGTATAGTGGTCGGGCAGTGTTAACCATAAAACTACCTATTTGTTGGTATAGTGGTTGGGCGGTGTTAATCCTAACCCTATTTATTTGTTGGTATAGTGGTCGGGCAGTGTTAACCATAACCCTACCTATTTGTTGGTATAGTGGTTGGGCGGTGTTAACCCTAACCCTATCTATTTGTTGGTATAGTGGTCGGGCGGTGTTAAGCCTAACCCTACCTATTTGTTGGTATAGTGGTCGGGTGGTGTTAACCCTAACCCTACCTATTTGTTGGTATAGTGGTCGGGCGGTGTTAACCCTAACCCTATCTATTTGTTGGCATAGTGGTCGGGCGGTGTTAACCCTAACCCTACCTATTTGTTGGTATAGTGGTCGGGCGGTGTTAACCCTAACCCTACCTATTTGTTGGTATAGTGGTCGGGCGGTGTTAACCCTAACCCTACCTATTTGTTGGTATAGTGGTCGGGTGGTGTTAACCATAACCCTATCTATTTGTTGGCATAGTGGTCGGGCGGTGTTAACCCTAACCCTACCTATTTGTTGATATAGTGGTCGGGCGGTGTTAACCATAACCCTATCTATTTGTAAAGGACACAACTATGAGTCCATGTACCAAGCACTGGAAACAATAAACAACGCCACATCAAGGTATTTCTTTGTTATTTTCTGATAGACAGCTTTTTGAACTCAAAGCTGTTACTCAACATAAAAAAACAGAGGTGGCCTCAATACACAGATAAAATTAAAAGCAATAATAAAAGTCTGTGTGAGAACGGATCATAAATATGTAAAGAAGAAGAAGAGAGAGAGTAATCAATTGTGATTATTCCTGACATTTCAAAGGGATAAACATCTACTTTATCTCGAATGTCTTAGACCCCCTCTTGGCATCAAACATCATACATCTTTATTTTCTTGTCCATACACACTGATCTCAGTAGCTTACATCCTGATGCAAGATTCTATCAATATCCTCTTTGTCAGACATGAGTCATCTCCCTTAATAAGCTCGGATCCTTAATCACTCACAGATCGATATATCTAATTCTGTAAGGCATTCTATGCACAATCATTCTTTGAATTCTGTGGTATATATCGCCTACACGACAGGTCCTCCTTCGTTTCTACTGCTGTTTTAGACTGGGTCAATGTGTCAACAATTATATTTGTTTGTGAAAGCTGTGAACATTTCTCATGATTTCTGTGTAAGACGGATTCGAACGTGATAGACTACGCGCCTGTCCGTGAGGAGCTTTTCTCACAGACATTATTAACATTATTCTTAGTAATACCGATATCACCACAAAACGACAGTGGGTTTTTTTTTCAAATCAGGTCCGTTATAACGTTCCAATGGAAATTTCATTGATTTTTCCCAACATTTGTCAAAAAGTTTCCCAAACACTGATCCTTTATCATTGTGCATAAGGGACAAAAATTCCCAATGAAAAGGTACATTTGAAAAAAACAAACAAACAAACAAACACTGAATGATCCATGTATCCTGAAAGGCAGTTCATATTGACACAATCGGAACATTTCAATTATTTCTTTAAGGTACATCTATATTACAGATGACACTCATCAATCACAATTATTCCCCTTGAAATCATATTCAATAGCTTTTTCTATACACATATAGCATAAAACGGAAACTAACTCTTTTTTCCCTTTTTGTTTAAAACAAATATACTTTAGCATTTTATTCTACTTCTATTTTATTTTTTCTCTGGAAAATCCTTATGTTCATTTTAAAGTGTAACTTCAATGAAAATTTTATGCTCGTTCGCAGCACTAGTACTCAGATATTTACGTGTCAGCCCCCTACGGTCTCCCTGCACAATAGATACGATCAAATAACCTTACTTTTTTTTAGAATGCACCAATTTCACCTCTACTCTTTGAAATGGTTCAAAGTTAAAAATTCCCGTTTTATTCACAAATCAAGAACGACATTCAGCTTTAAACTGAAATGTTGCATGTTTTTCGTTTTACAACCCCCAATATCGATCCCTTCCTTTCAAAAGAATTTATATTTATTCCATTCGCTATAAACATAAAGGATCTAGAAACTTTAATGATTATCCAACATCACACTTCAATACTACATGACTGGTTTTTACGACTTGTTAATCAGCATTGATAAATTATGTACAACAAAATTATCTACCGATTGTAAATTAATTTTTCCGACACATTGAACAGGGTGTATTGACTGTGTCACATTAAACAGATCCCCTCTTAAGATAAGTGGACGATAACCTTGTAGGAGGTTCAGAGTCTACTAGTGACAATTAAACGACTATAAAAAGAGTGTTCGGCGAGTAGATGTCGGTAAAGGGTATCTTAGTATATAGATGAGAACTTGCAGATTATGTAACAAGTGTTCGATTTTACATAGCCAAGTGGATTAGTGACAGAATCTTTAATCTTCGTTTGAATGTTCATTTTATTTACTCCATCACTAAAGGTCTACAAGTAGTAAGAATAAAACAGCAATTAAAGCGAGTATTTGACAAGTAACGAGTATATGATGTGAGTATGATAACGACTGGGTAAAGATTGCTCAATGAATCCCCCACACAACTTATAAGGTTTACATTGTCCTACGCGACATCAAGATCATTGCACAAATATAACAGAAGCACAAGTCTGTTGCACGGTCTAAAATTTCGACCTACGCAATGAACTTGAACCGATGCTGTGAGATGTCTTTAACGCGTCAACGTCCATCGTGAGACCGATGCTGTGAGGTCTTAAACGCGTCAACGTGCACCGTGAGACCGATGCTGTGAGAGGTCTTTAACGCGTCAACGTACACCGTGAGACCGATGCAGTGACAGGTCTTAAACGCGTCAACGTCCACCGAGAGACCGATGCTGTGACAGGTCTTTAACGTGTCAACGTACACCGTGAGACCGATGCTGTGACAGGTCTTAAACGCGTCAACGTACACCGTGAGACCGATGCTGTGAGAGGTCTTTAACGCGTCAACGTCCACCAAGAGACCGATGCTGTGACAGGTCTTAAACGCGTCAACGGACACCGTGACACCGATGCTGTGAGAGGTCTTTAACGCGTCAACGTCCACCAAGAGACCGATGCTGTGACAGGTCTTAAACGCGTCAACGTCCACCGAGAGATCGATGCTGTGAGTGGTCTTAAACGCGTCAACGTACACCGTGAGACCGATGCAGTGACAGGTCTTAAACGCGTCAACGTCCACCGAGAGACCGATGCTGTGAGAGGTCTTAAACGCGTCAACGTACACCGTGAGACCGATGCAGTGACAGGTCCTAAACGCGTCAACGTACACCGTGAGACCGATGCTGTGAGAGGTCTTTAACGCGTCAACGTACACCGTGAGACCGATGCAGTGACAGGTCTTAACGCGTCAACGTACACCGAGAGATCGATGCCGTGTGAGGTCTATAAGGCGTCAACGTCCACCGTGAGACCGATGACGTGTGAGGTCTATAAGGCGTCAACGTCCACTAAGAGACCAATGCAGTGAGAGGTCTTTAACGTGCTAACGTCCACCGTGACAAGGGAACTAGTAATTTACAGTGTCATTCGAAGAATAGACCATATATCTACTTCAAATCCCATACATTCCTACTTAAACCATTACGGTCACAGAGTTTTCTTTCCGAACCAATGATCAAGAGCAAGGTGCCCTCACAAGTTCACACGACCTTAAAATGACCTTGTACCCCTGTCACAATTCGGACGAAAATAACACACAAGGTGAACAGATTACAGCCTTTAATTAATTTGAGAGTATATGTCGAGCCTCTTGATACAATAGTGTGAATAATTGTCTCGTTTGTGTTGTTACCGTCAGTAAGTCGACCTTAATGGAAATAATGGGAACGGGAGCATTAAGTCACTGTAACAACAATGTCAGGAATGTGCTCGACATATCTCAAATAGCTTGGAGAAAAAGTACCGGAAAAAAGGACAGAAAACAAATCAAGAGGATTATATGGAACTTCATCAATAATAAGTATATACATGTAATTCTAGTCTGTCTATTACTGTTACATGATTTGTCATTTTCTTCTTCTTCCGTTCCGAAATGTACTCCTTAGGTACAGCGTTATACTTCACGTATTTTCCCAAAATCTTTAATAGCTGCAAAACTGGAGTTTGTTCTATTTTGTTTTATTACTACTTTCTGTATCTGTGCAATAAAGCCTGAAAGCAGCCTCTAAATTGATGTTGTGCATCCGAGAATCGGATCATACTACCAACACTAATCACTTCACCAGCGCACCCAGTTTCTATCTTCTTCAGAAGTGATACTGAATGCAAGACATGCAACGGAACCGACAACTCGAAATCATAGAAAGTTAATGGAGAACTTGGATATGTGACGGAAAATCTGAAACATTATTTACCTATCGTTTCATTCAATAAATTACCCACTAAAAACCATATTTTTAAGATTCAAGCTAAATAGTTACATTATTTATACAATAACTTTCAAGTACGTTGATTCTCCCTCCTAAACATGTATTTACCTCGTCTTCATTTACAAATTTAAAAATCTACAATCGTTCCAAACTAAATATACATAATAAAGCTTAAATTTCATAAATCAATAACCAGAAGTGTAAATCCCCGAGCATGTATCCCAAACACACACAAAGGAAGATGACTTTTTAATATGAAGAGCAAAGTCTAAGGGTGTTATTTTCCCACCAAAACCTCCTTTACATAATGGGAGGAGGGTCTCTCAGAGTACAGCCTGCCAGATAAACTCTCGTACGTAAACACGACTGATTGGGGCTGTCAAACCAGGCATTGTCAGGAGCCTGAAATCCCTCTGTAGTGGCACAGATCATTTGTATCTTAAAAGGGGGTCTATTATCCGAAGAGATTTAAAAGCACTTAAAAGTATATTGTGAAGTCCATGTAACATATTTTGTGATCAGATAACGCAAGTATGGTCCGCTTATCTCGATCTATCGTATACTCTTATCCAGGTTTCGTGTGTATACCGTACAGGCGAAGGCGTTTAAATAGTAAAGAGAGGGTGGACGTACATATTCATGCAGAAATTTACGACAGTCTAGTATATTTGTTAACTGCCTAGGTACAGAATATAACCGGTACTTCCTTCTCATGAGAAAGGGGCCGGTCTCAACGTGATCGATTATCAAAATGAACAAGCTGTGTTTGTGAAACACTTATGCCTCCGATCGATTGTCAAAATTGTCGTTTACTCAGGCACATTTATATGTAAATGCACATGAGTACACGACTATGAAAAATGGAAAATGCATCAAATGCACACAGAGGTCCAAACATACAATATAATTTCAAAACCTTGATTAATTTAAATCATACTTTCATGTATTTCTGCACTCAACTTTGTTCTTTTTGCTATATTCATATCATCTTTCGTATCCATTTTAAGGAAAAAAGGATGAAAAGATAAACATGTTGTAAAATCTCAATAATAATTGTATGAAAAGAGACTAAAGCCGACAGACGATATGCTAGTGACAGATAAGTCCTGCTGCGGATCCAAGGGGGGGGGGGGGGGGGCTGTAAGGATGGGAACAGTAACGTATAAAGATGCATGCCATATTCTTTACTATATCTTTCTGGGGAGAGGTTTATCTAAGTTTGTATATAACTCGTAACCAATCTACTGCATTTACAAGATTGTAATAAATACATGTATGTTGAAACTAAACAGTAACCTTCAGAAATCACCTGTTTGATGTAAAATTTTGTCATAAAAAGTCGCAAACAAGGCCATAAAAAAACCCCAGAACCCGTTCCAATCCCTTTATCTGGACCAATGTGAAGTTACAACAAAAATGATTCTGAGTTGAACAGATACATTAGTCTATTATTTACCTCTTTTTTCAACAGAAATCGACCCTCCCGAACGTCTGACCCCCAGTTGATCTGCACGTTCAACACTCTTTCTTCATCCAATAATCTTCTTTCGTCTGAAATAACAAAGCATGAAAATGATTACACCAGCACTTGAACCCCTGTACAGATGACCCATGTTTATATCGTTACATATTGCGTTCGCCATGTTCCAACTAAAGGGGGTTTTTCACTCAAGATCTAAGAAAAATTACAAATTTATACTAAACCCAGGTCTTAAACATTTCAGGGTATATCGCTTTGCGCACACTATTTAACGGCAGAACATTGGGTCTCTGAGCATGCACGACATAACAGCTGAAGTTTATTTGCATGGGGAACAAATATAAAACAAATTCGGACTTAAGTACTGCACAGGGAGAGTTTTTATCATATGAAAGTACGCATGACTATAAATTTACAGTTAAATCTGTGGTTGGCGACCACCAAAAGTAAGGTGGAAAAGTGGACACCCAAAATCTGTTGTAGGCGACCACCAAAAAGAAGGTGGAGAAGTGGACACTCAAAACTCGTCGTAGGCGACCATCAATCGGAAGGAGCAGAAGAGGACACTCAAAACCTGTCGTAGGCGACCACCAAAAGGAAGGTGGAGATGTGGACAGTCAAAACCTGTTATAGGCGACTATCAAACAGAAGGTGGAGAAGAGGACACTCAAAACCTGTCTTAGGCGCCCGTTATAAAGAAGGTGGAGAGGTGGACATTCAAAACCTGTTGTAGGCGACCACCAAAAGGAAGGTTGAGAAGTAGACACTCAAATCAGGTGGTGTCATAATACAAGTTGATTTTGTAAGCGGTAATAAGGAATAGAGGATGGTGGATGTTAAAGACAGGAGACTACTTAATGCAAGTGGTCCCGCAGATTCCAACCCTATATTTCTGGTCCTAGAATGTTCCCAAATTATCGATATCCAGGATAGGATACCTATTCAACTTTCCGCTAACACAAGCAAGAGCAAACCCCTTTTTATTCACAAGACACGTGTTCTAGATTTTGTTGTATTGTTCCACAAAAAGCAGAGACACTGTAAAATGGCCACAACTTTAAATAGCATAAACTAATTCCATAATTAGGAACTTGTCATGTCAGTTTGAGCCAAAGATACAGGGAAATCTGATCAGGGATCTGAATCATTCCATTCACGCAGATATCAGATCCATATCGGAGTGCCCTCCCCTTAATTTGGGAATTATGTCAATGACCCGTTAAACACCCCGCATAATGTTAATGGTTTATACAGCTATCTGTGTACAGATAACCATCGATATGAGATCCCAGCCATATTAGACATTCCTACCCTCTCTCTAGCATACTCTGTCAGGTCTGATGGCCTTTGGCACTAAATTCATCTCAGCAAAGTAGCCTATGTATCTGTAGCATTATATACTGTATTCTTTTTATATCATTTTGAAATTTAGGAATTCATGAATGAATTGTTCTGTTCAATGATGCAAAACCGTCTAGAAGTACAGAAAAAAATCATCGACGTGGACACGTTTGAGACGTGTGTCTTCTATTTTGTTAATTAATGCACTAGACATTAAATGTACATGTACGCTTATTACTGGGTATCTGTATCAAACAAGATGTGAAACACAAATGTCATCGGCAATAACAAAGCAAAAGCAGAATGGCCAGAAAAAAACCCAGATGGATTAATAGGCAGACAGACCAAATACCAAATTTCCCCGAATATTTTGTAAGCAATAAGAATACGGGTAGCATGTTTTAACGCTCCTTAAAGTAGAGAGTTCGCTGGTCCAAAACGGATTACTGATAATTCGCGTTAGAATCTGACCATTGTCCAGTGACATGTAGTTTTCGATGACTGAAACATCTACTAATATAGATGCAAAATATTACACCATCAGCATATTCTTGACAATCCCTCTTTTAAATTTCTACGGTTCAGCATCGCCATCTTTCTCCATACCTTTATACACAAATATATATCATACATCATTTGGTCATATCTCAGTACATTCCTCGCATAACCTAGATATCTTCTAATGTGAAACAAATCACAGGAATTAGCCCGGTCCTATAAAGGTAACGACTCAACAAGAACACTCTCCCCCTGATAACTAAATAATGGCAGTGTTATCTCAGATGAATGACTTTTCCCAGCTTTGTGTACTTAATATTAACACTAAGTACTGGCCTCGTTAATCATCGTTATTTATGCTTTTCTTCTCGTAACAAAGTATCTGAGTCGATATGGTTAAGATTGTTAAGACCACAAGTCTACGTACCTAAACGCTAGTTATACAATAGTCATTTGTCATGTGAAGGATAATTTTGACATGCTATGCAGCTTCATTTACGAGGTATTACTGGTTGATTAATCAATTATTAATGTCACGTCTATGGTGGCGGCACATGTTTGACGAGTTGGTCAAATTTGTACCTATGTTTTAAATGTCTACAACATGGTCTGTCATAAATCACTGTCATTACTCCCTCCCCCCCCCCACACACACACCACCAACACACACACACACACTTGCTTACATGTACGTATTGTATCAATTTTATATGTTATACTTATATACAGTGCATTGATAAAACGTACGTGAGTCTAAAAATAAATCAAGAGAAAACTGAAGACTCCTATGACATGGGACAAAGATGATGAAAGACAAAAAAACGACAAATCTCCTAAAACACCTGCCTGGATTTGAGCCCACAATCATCCTTTCCCTAGCTTAAAATAACTCCGGTTGTTGTTATGAAATACCCAGTGGCAGAGCAGCTAGCGTTTTGTTTGCTTGATTTGTAACCCCCTCCCACTTTGTAAGTCTTTGTCGACATTGTGACGGCATTTTCTGTACGAGCAGCAAATTCTGACCTTTTTCTGAGCACGATCTACGGTCTGTCTGCCAACCAATGCATTTATCAAACCAACTCTTGACATGGAGACTTTTTACTTCTCTTTTACTGGACATGGTCCACTAATCAATTTACCGTTCTGTCTCTAAACTGAAGCTAATGAATTTTCTTCGTTTGTCTGACTTCCACACAAGGTTATATAAAGGACATGCACGTACTGTATATACCTCGACTCGCCGCTGCAGCCTTCCCACGAGGAGCGTAGATGTGTTTGAGAGTATATGCTGGAGGAGGGGGTGGTAAATTCTGAAGCGCAGATTCTGAATGAAACATTCCCTAGTTATGGCAATGTACGACAAACATACAGTATTAATTATTTGTGCCAAAGAAAGTTTAAAGTATTAGTGAATCTAATGATCTGCTAAATTCTATCCACTCTATAATAAGATAATGACACCTTTCTCGTAACAATGCGTGTGACATCACCACCTTCTGCAAGCGCGCCATCGCCCACAACGGAATATCCAATCTGGGCGTACACCCAAATCATCCGAGATAACCACTCTCACTATCTATACACTCAATGAAACCGCCATTCTCATACTCGAGCAGGTGCGTGTTTTGTAATACAATGAGAAATTAAGGTACAAATCAACCTTGAAAGTTATGGGTCAGACTGCAATGCAACCACACACTTGAATACTTTTGGCTGACCTCCAATCCATCTAACACCAAAATACACTACAGTGCACAATTCGCGTTTAAAATGCTCACATCATAATCGGGTCGGCCTAAATATTTACATACAAACTAGACAATTTCGTCCATATTACAAACAATCATGCTATTGAATTTCTGCTTAAAACTTTGCCAGATGTTTATGCCGATAGAATAATAATGGTCGCCTTTGGTGATAAGGTTAGAAATATGTGGTTGGTCTTTTTTTCAAATATCACACAAGGTTCTGGTATACTGAGAACTAGAGAAGGGGTCCATCACAATGGGGCATGGAACTCAAGCACGAAATCTACCAGCTCTGTAATTTGCTTAAAAATATCGCGAAAACAATAGGAAATATTTGAAGTATGTCAGTCCATAGAAATCATTTTTGTCAGTTCTGCAGTTTTGTTTCTAAATAAAAATGTTGATTAGGCCTTAATAATAGGGTTCCTCCTTTAATAACGATACTGCTTACCTGTAATTAACCATATATAATAAGACATTTAGGCAGGTAGAAGGTATTAAGGGACAAAAATGAGATTCAATGCTAAAATAGCTTTTTTAAATACATGATATGAAAAAATAATTTGGACGACGAGATGATAAGCACTGAATTACTTCGTATTTGTTCTTCGAAAGGTCCGGAAAGAGGAAGGTTAATCTGACATTTTTTGTCTATTCAGGAAAAATTTCAACCTATGATGCGCTGTGTCAATACTTCTTGACAAGGTGGTTATATCAGGTGTGATTTAGAAAGACAATGCAAACTGACGAATATTCATTGATTGGTTGGTTGGTTGATTGGTGTTTTACGTCGCTTTCAACAATATTTCAGTTATATCGCGACATGGAAGCAGGAGGTTACCAACCTCCTAAACATAGTGGTGCAACCCGGGAATCGAACCCGGATCGTCGGCGCAGCAAGCCAAGCGCTTAACCACTACACCAAGCCTGCCCCTAATATTCATTGACATGTTTCTTCTACTTCCTTGATGAACACAGCGCGATATCAGGAACTAACAACATTTACTACCAATTAAAGGCAGTAGACGTGTAACTGATTGAGCTCGAATCTCCAACCACACAGTCGAAGTCGGACGTCGTTTACATTCCCTCGTATGACTTAATGAGAACAAGATGTATCAAGAGGTTTGGTTTGTAAGAGGGGGGGGGGGTTTCATGTTGCTATTTCAGTCTTATCACGACAAAACGTAACCAACCCTCGTACAAAACGACGTCACCAACCCTCGTACAAAACGACGTCACCAACCCTAGAACATAATGACGGAAACGAGATTGCTTCCAAGCTGATTGTACTATAAATCCAACGCATAACAATAACTGCAACACCAAATCTTATTCAAACAGATCAGACAAATTGGTACCCGTTCTGGAATATGAGTAACGATAGAGACATCGAGTTCCGGGAGTCATAATATAGTGTTTACCTCCATTGACGTGGACTTCGTAAAGAGCATATTTATTGGCAGTCAACATGCGCATGTCTGGCCGGAATTTTTCCACCAAGACGTCCACCACTTCCCTGGTGGTGGCTGTACTGGCAACCCGAATACACTTGGTAACCACACTAGCACCATCTTGGAAATAAAACCGCACTACACCATGGAATTCTAAATTCTGAAAAGAAAACAAACAGATATAAATATTTTAGAAGATATACAGTACATAAATGTTTTAATCATTGCTTTACGCTACGCTCAGATTAAAGTTCATGTATACAGAAAAAAAACCCACCCCACCCCAGCTATAAAATTCCAAACAAAATCTCAATTACTGATTATGAGTGACTCGGTAAATAAACGTGCGGACATCCCTACACTGACCAGACCATGTCTGGAACCCAGTCCGTCAGAAGTGATAAGCTGTCAGTGAATATAGTCTGAGCACTTCTGATTACCCAGACCTAAAATGACTGCTGTTAGTATGTACCCACTGCATTTGCTCACATAACATAAACTCCGACAACTTGTAACTAGAGTACTAGTATCCCGGCTGATGAATCATGATCTCTTTGATACTGAAATATATGACTATTGTTTTTGTCTCGAGTAACCACATAATCAATAGGACCCATCTGCTAACTGCTAAATGCGATGGCATGGAGATGTATATCATAGTTGTATATATACGTCCCTGGCGAAAGCAAATCTAAGAATATACATCATAAAATATATACAAATAATTGTTTTTCTGATGTGTCAATCACTTTCAAATTTATAGTGGCGGCACAATTTGTATAAGCACCACATTATGTCCTGCATACAACTGAACGAGACGTGGAAGTTAACTGAACTCCGTTTAATTATCTATTTGTACCTTAGAACATCATGGTCTGCTCGAAAAAAAGACATAATATGGAAGAATTGAGGGCACCGTGTAAAATATGGAATGGAATGGAATCGTGGAATTGGAATTGTGGAATGGAATGGAATGATGGAATGGAATGAAATAGATTTTAGAATAGAAGTTTGGAATACTTTTTACGTCCGGCCTAAAAGGCATCCGTCTGTCTGTCTGGCTGTCCGTTCGTCCGTTAATCCCTCCCGATTTCATAAATACAATAACTTTTCCACCGTTCGAGATAGAGACTCCATATTCGGCATGCTTATTTAACTAATGAAACCCTTTGAAATGACATTAAGGTCAGTGACCTTGTGACCTTAAACGTGACCTTCATACTAAAATACAACAATTTTTGCCAATGCATGCTATGTCAATGTAGTCCCACCTACTTGCTTTTAAAATTTTCTAAACACTGACATGTGATAATCAGATACTAATTCTCGACCAAGCGGGTACCACACACGACAAAATCAATCACTGAAAGGTTTTATCCTGGCTGTGTCTGATTCGAGCTATTATTCGATTAGCAACCATTTTACCACCTGTCAGTGTTAAATTAGTCTTACATTTATAAATACCAAAATTTTGGCACGATGATCAATGATCAGTTGTACAGACTGACCAATGGTCAGTTGTCACATTTTGATCTTTATAAACAGTTCATTGTGTGAAAAGATAACGCAAAAAGTTTTTATTTCAAAATTTTACTGGACTGACCAGTGGTCACTTATTACACATTTACCATAAAAATGTAACCCCTTTCATCTCAAGAAACCGAATGTGTGACCTTTACACCAAAAGTTTAACTTAAAATCTTCATTCCAAAATTCTTTCCGTATTCCATTCCATAAACCCATTCCATTCTACTGTTCCATTCCACGATTCCATTCCATTCCATATTTTACACGGTGCCAGAATTGAGTATGGTCGTGCACATGTCATACAAGAACATTACAGTCTGATCTAACGGAGGGACAAGCTGTGCAAGGACTGGGTATGAGTCAAGAACATTACGGTCTGATCTAACGGAAGGACGTACTGTGCAAGGGCTGGGTATGAGTCAAGAACATTACGGTCTGATCTAACGGAAGGACGTACTGTGCAAGGGCTGGGTATGAGTCAAGAACATTACGGTCTAATGTAAAGGTGGGACATACTGTGCAAGGGCTGGGTATGAGTCAAGAACATTATGGTCTGATGTAAAGGAGGGACGTACTGTGCAAGGGCGGGTATGAGTCAAGAACATAACGGTCTTATGTAAAGGTGGGACATACTGTGCAAGGGCTGGGTATGACCATGTACAAATCAGTCAAGAACATTACGGTCTGATCTAAAGGAAGGACACTCTGTAAAAGGGCCGAATATTGTCCTATGAAATATTGTACTTAATGAAATGTATATGAAATATCCAAAACGACTACTTACAGTATGGCCGTGCACAAATCAGTCAAGAACTTTACGGTCTGATCTAAAGGAGGGACATGCGATAAAAGAGTTGGGTATGAAAGTGTTTAAAATTCTAAAGAACATTCAATTCTCGTTCAAAGAAGAGATATACAGTGGGGAAGGTTAAATATAACCGTGCACAAATTTTACTCAAACATTAAGGTCTGGTCTAAAGCAGAAGTATACCATTATTGTGTTGGGTCTGAGCGTGCACGGCTATTAGTCTAGACTTGGCTCCGGCTACCAGGTCGTCTTCCTGTTTGACTATGCAGATCATATCCCATGCTGATACTTAAACTTGGTAAACAAATACGAAATAAACGATATTTAAACAGAATTTCCAGTAAACAGACCAATAATTTCCGCCAATATGCAAATACAATTACACCCTGCCACTGTAGTATTGGTATTTATATCTCACATACCATGACTTCATCAAGATGGCTTAGCTGTTGGCGTTGTGCTTTCGTGATATTTGATATAAATTATGCATGGAAACACGTGGCTTTTGTTTCTATATCTACAACACGAGAGCCCTCTGAAATTTCTTCACACTACTGTACGGCTTATGTCATTGTCATTACAATCCCTGCATTGTTCTCGCATAGCTGTATAAAACCAAAAGTGGGACCATGCTTGGAGAACACCCTTTTGAGTAATGAGTTACCTGCAACTCGACATCCGGCTCTGGTGTCTTATAGACCACTTGCCTTTATGATTACTAAGGGAGTGGACAAAGTGATGCATGGCCCCCTCCCTTCTCCCACCTCGTACTTTCCTATTTCCCTCCTCCTGTTCTTACTTTTTTCTACCTCCCATTTGCTTTCCCCACTCCCTCCTTTTTATCTACCTCTTACTCCTCCACTCCCTCATTACAAGCAATCATTCGCACTTACGACGATATTCAATAATGTTAATCTTCAATAACTTTCTATCAACCACTCAACCTTTTTTAAATGTATTTTTACTTTTTTCCTGCCTTGTATCGGCCTTGTTTTAAAACGTTACAAACTTCGGAAAGGGGGGTTCTTTTCTTATAAAACTGTGCACCCCAAAAAGCATTATACAGAATAATGCCCTATTCAACGACAAACACTAAGAATGTCACTGCAGGTACACGTTTGGAGTTCGGGTTACATCGTTGACAGCTCTGTGTCAATAAAAGCGCTGAAACCACTCGACTGAATGTCCCTCTCCATGTCATACTACCTCGACATTGCATCACATTGCACTACAAGGGGCCGAAATGGTCTACAAATATTATAACACTGTACCTAGCTCAGGTAACGTCCCGGCTACTGGTCCATCACGGATGGATAGTCCAGGTAAATACCCTGGCGTGGACTAAAGCAGCTGATTTCCCTACTTCCTTATTTGGAAGCATTCCAATCATACCAGTAATAAACTTCGCTTGTCAATCCGTCATCTTTCCCCACTGCCATAAACTGTGATGAAATGATAGCGCAGTAGCCTGTGACCTTCAACTCGATCACTGACACCCACGGGCCGTTTATGTCTATGACCAGTCACTAGTGATGGCTAGGGCTGCGATATATTCAGAGATAGCGAAAAGTACTGTTCTAAGAAAAACACTTGAAATGACTAAAACAAGTTGTGTTTATGAACATTAATGCCCCCGGCAGTACTACAAAAACCCTTCACGTGGAGAGGACAAGAGAACGGACCGACCCCTACATGCATAATCTCGGATCATTGACTGTTATGGGGGATACAAAAAATCTACATACAGTCGATTTCGACGTATTCTGACCGTGTTTGGGATATCTAAATCAAATTTCGTTGTCATGATAATTGTGTGTGATACAAATCCGAAAACATCTATTTAATATTGGTCGCTTTCATGCATTATGATAAAGAAACTGCGTAACGTCATTTTCCTCTTTAACCGGTATAAAAAAATCCGGCAAACAGAAAGAAATCAGACAAAATTACGCAAACTGGTAAATTGATCAATTTAAGACTAATAGAAATTCAATAAACTTGGGCAAATATAGCGGTTATTTTATAGTGAACATTTCATCACACGATTATTCACTCAGTAATGAATCAAGAGGTTTAATGTTCGAACCCCCCCCCCCCCCCCTCCCCACACACACACCCTTTCTTTAAACTCCGCTGTGACTTTAAATCAGAATATTTCATATTAGCTCAATAGAAATCTTATATAACTAAGTATAAGTATAATCATACACAAAACCCACATATCACAAAATAAAAGAACTCCTACACTAGGAGATTTGGTTGACCACGGAAATATTATCTTCTTCATTTCGGTCGGACTTGGTTATGTTTTTTTTTTTTTTTTCGAGTGTGGTGCACGAGATGCCATACCAGTGGTGTGAGAGCAGATTAGCGGAGACAATAAAGTGGGAGAGAGCGTTGTATGACCCCGAGCTACGCCTGCTTTACAGCCGATTACCTGCTCTTACCTATACAATACTGTGTACGATGGACCTTCCTACAGGTGGAACATGTGTTTGTCAACAAATCTTTGACGTGGATTTACACGTAATACGTGTAACATCAGATATATAATGAGTTTACATAGCAGATAATGTATATGCTTTGGACAGAACTTATCCTTTGGTGATAAAACCTTCGAATCTCGTTCACATATTTGTATCTTACAAAGTATTATCACAGTACTTTCATTTTCCAAACAACTGAAAACCTTGGATATACTTATGTGTTTTTCTACTGGGGTCATATCCCTGATTTAAAATTTTCTACGGTGATTCATTAATTTCTGCTTCTCTACCTGTCCCTCCGACGTGCCAGTAAAAACTGAGGTTTAGTGCCACAGTATACGTTGACCAGTACTGAATCCCCATCTACGTTTGGTGGGTCCATTGCGAATGTCTCAGTTTTCTGCCGTGGTATACATTGGCAAGAGAAGTATCCTTGTCTACTTTTGGTGGGTCCGCTGCGAATGTCTCAGTTTTCTGTCGTGGTATACATTGGCAAGAGAACGATCCCTGTCTACGTTTGGTGGTTCCGTTGCGAATGTCTCAGTTTTGTGCCGTGGTATACGTTGGCAAGAGAAGTATCCTTATCTACTTTTGGTGGGTCCATTGCGAATGTCTCAGTGTTGTGCCATTGTATACAATGGTATGTAAACGATCCCTGTCTACGTTTGGTGGTTCCGTTGCAAATGTCTCTGCTTTGTGCCATGAAATACATAACGTTGGCAAGAAAAAGATCCTTGTCTACTTTTGGAGGGTCCTTTGCGAATGTCTCAGTTTTTATCTTCAATTCATGCACCAGACAGGTGCCGTCACCATTTAGACCCAAAATACCTGGTTTGGCACATGTATTAAACAATAAACAAACCAACAAACCCAACACTTTCAAGATATTTGTCTCCCTCACTGTCAAAAATCGTCGAGCAACAACTTACGCGGTTAACATTTACAAGTATGTTGCATACACTCCGATTACCTGATGCAAACCTTACACAAACTTATCTACATAGACACCCTTTCATCTTGTGTCCCTTTCAGGTGCAATTGTTTTATTATACTATATAAACCAGAGAAATACAATCCTGACAATAAACAGTATGACCCAGAACTCCTTCCCGTCTTTGTAAGTTTGTGCCAGAGCGTCGTGTTGTCTCGGCTGATTCACTGGCGGATGTAGAGGGCGGGGTTCCAGATCCCTTCTCTATATTTTTAACAAAAAATTAAATAAAACGACGTAGTATGTGTTAAATTTCCACTTACGTTTCTCAACCCCCACCCCATCCTACCACATTCTAAAATTCAAGATCCGACACTGTTTGACCCCATATTTTGCCATTTTGCAAGTTTCACTCTGAATACAATGTTTTCTCTGAGTTTTGAAACAACCCATTTTCTACAAAAACATTTTTTAACAACCCCCCCCCCCCATTTTCCTCCTCTTCTTACTTCCTTCAAATCACACTTGTGGTTGTCCAATGTTATCATGAAAAGCGTCACCCATGTCACCCTTTATATAATCGGTACACATGTCTAACATCCTCACTAGACTGGGGTTATCAAGAGACTGCCACAAATGACTTTCATATCCCTCACAAAGGACGATGTCAACACAGTTTATCTATAAAGAAGTAAGGAAACTGACTCTCAGACTCGGAGATAATGACTGAAGTTTGTCCAAAATTACAATGAAATTAACCACAGTGAACACCATGTGTGGCAGTAAGGCTTAAAACTCCTATACTGTGGTTTGACAATTCAGACTATATGTATGGTACTGTGCATTATTGCCAGGCAATAAAACCACCACACATGACCCTGTGGATAATTTGTCACTGCCCGTATTCTACACCCAAGCATCTTACTTCTAATTTTGAATAGTTCTTAATCAATTACTGACTATCATTAAACACTCAGAGTCATGATCCCTCTCATTAACTGTTGTCCCTGTGGTTCAATGTCATGACTGGTATCATTTCCTCATATTGTGGTGGCAAGTTTTGGTTGTCAAGGAAAAGGGAAACCACAGGACTAAGAGAAACCACCAATCATTGAAAAGTACAATGACTTCCAATTCCACTTATCCTCAAGCTCAGATTGTACAGAAGTGATTAGGAATCAATTTTCAAAGCTCTCTGAAATTACCTACAAACTTAAGGACCTGTGACTTTGAATAAAAGGTTTTTTAATTTAATTTACCAGCTTCAATTACTGGTCTTTCTTAACAACTTCAATACTAATACATGTAAAATTGAAAGTGTTCTAAACTGACATAGTTTGCCCCTTGTTGTTGGTTTTTAACTTTGATGTGACACAGTGTATAGGACTGTTACCCTGCAGCGGATGGATATCCATGTCCCTCGTGCAATATTGATGAGATCAGCACCTTACAGATAGGATTCTAACATACCAATACATGGAGACACTCGATAGGAATAGAGCCCTCTCAATTTGAGAGATTGAATATTGATTCCTTGAAAATAATCAGGAGAGACGTATCTATGTGTATAACATACTGGCACATACTTGGGATAAATGGAACAGGAAAGGAGATCAAGTATGTGCCAGGGATAAATGGAACAGAAAAGGAGGTCAAGTACATGCCAGGGATAAATGGAACAGGTAAGGAGGTCAAGTACATACAGGGGTACATAAAAAAGGAAAGGTCGTCAAGTACATGCCAGGGATAAATGGAACAGAAAAAGGAGGTCAAGTATATGCCAGGGATAAATGGAACAGGAAAGGAGGTCAAGTATGTGCCAGGGATAAATGGAATAGGAAAGGAGGTCAAATACATGCCAAGGATAAATGGAACAGGAAAGGAGGTCAAGTAAATGCCAGGGATAAATGGAACCGGTAAGGAGGTCAAGTATGTGCCAGGGATAAATGGAATAGGAAAGGAGGCCAAGTACGTACCAGGGATAAATGGAATAGGAGAGAAGGTCAAGTACATGTGCATTTTAGGGATATATGAAATTGAGGACGTCAAGTACATACCAGTATATGCAAAGGATACCTGAATATGGAAAATGGGAAGAAGGTCAAGTACATGCTAGTGATAAATAAAATAGACATGATAAAGGAAGTCAAGTACATGCAAGGGATATATGGAAAAGGATAGAAGGTCAAGAGGCTAAAAACTCAAGTACATGTAAAGAGCACAAAAAATAAATGGTGCAACAAAAACACAAAAATGCAATCAAATACATACAGGGTAAAATTGAACAGGGAAGATTGAGTACATATACTTAGACAAGGAATAGAGATAAAATGAACAGCAACAGAGGTTATACATGTACATGTATATATACGCTAGGGATAAACAGAATAGGGAAGAACAAATACATGCTGAGGATAAATCAGAGAATAAGTAAAGACAAATGCATGGTACGGAGAAAAGGTGTAGAGAATGAGATTTCTTACTGCTAAGATACATGTATTTAAAAGTTTTATAGAAAGGTTCATCTGTGTCATTTATCGACTTTGAAAAGAAGGATGAGGAGGGTATGCGTGGAAAAGACAAATGATCAGTAAATGAAATGCTGATTAAATTCCTGTTCTCCAACCTTCATGAATTATTCTATACCTGTATCAATGATGCATGTAATACTAAATAAAATTTCTGAGATTGTTATGTAAATCCGAAAGTTTTATAATGAAATAGAAATTGAAATAGTGATCTACAGCTTTTATTATCTATAGAGGAATTTGGTTTTCTATTACATGTATGCATCATCGCTTAAAATTAATATCACGGCTCCTGTCTTCAAAAGAAGGATCTTGAAATAAAAGTTTCATGAATAAGTTAAGCTCTCCAATTATGGAGTATGCATGCACAATATGATTAGAAATGTAAATGTTGAGCAACAGTTATACTTAATTTTAAGTCCATCATAGACATATGTATACAATTCAATCTTAACTAAAAATGAAAACTGGATCATGGATACAGTACTTGTTAAAAATTCTTATTTACAATCCACAGGTCTTCAAATCAAATTCGATTATATATGTACAATTTACATCATTAACCCTCTTTCAAGGGAAATAATTTTGATAGAAAGACTGCAAAAATTTGCAGGTCCAATGTGTGAGGCCCATTGATTACAGTGGTATACAAGCACTCATGCAATACATGTAACACACCATTCACTTCTGAATCAGTTTCAAGTGCATGATCCTGACATAATCTAATTTAACGACGGAAATGTAAATGTAGCCCTAATCTGATCAAGATCTACCATAGGGGGATGCTGGGAAATAGTGCTTGGAACACAGGGAAGCACCGAACACACACCACAGCTCAAAGATCAGAACCATAAAATCAGCAATCATCATCCTTCAGATACAAACTCTCGGCAGAAATTCAAAGAGGATTACTTTACCCAAGTTTATCTGAGTATCAAGAGTGAATTTACACCTATATGATATATCTAGCATAATGAATGAAGATCAATTAAAAGACCTTATACCTGTAAGATTTTTCTTCAGTACCAGAAAAAAGATAGAGGGAAGATTGTTAATAGGGCCAGTGATTTTCCACGAAAACAGAATCACGAACAGAATCGCAGAAATGACAATCTGAAACAGAATCTGCTATTCTGGTTCTGAAATTTTTTTCTTTATATTAATTTTGCTAATATTTTTGCTTTTTTTCTTGTGAAACTCCTTTCAAAAACAATCTACGACATATGTTTTTCGTTTATAATACTTTCTTTGCAAAATACAACAAGTATCATACTATTTGCAAAGTATAATTTTACAACATCAAATTCAATGGGATTTTGATATGTATATATAGAAACGTTCCAATATGGCAGATCAAAACCCCAGGATTATTGCTAAGAAAAAAAGGACAACACCATTTCAAATGATCAGCGTTGATGCCAGGCATTACAATTTCCAAATCATTTTTATAGTGACAAAGCATTCTTTTCTGCAAGTTTTGTCAACATGTTTATTAATAAAAGAAATACTGTGCAAGATCATGTTAAGTCTAAAAACATCAGTCTAACAAAGTAATTTAATAAGTAAATGAATTGGTAACTAAGGTGTCTGGCAGTGAGTGCAAACAAGTAACTTTGAAATCTGTGCTTGGATGAATTGAAATCAATGCTTATATAGATAAAAAAATATAAATGCTAAACACATGGACATTTTATACTGGTTTACATGTCAAAAACAGAAAAAACAGAATTTACATAAATGTAAAATGGAATTCACTAAATTCTGGAACGGAAAATCACTAGCCCTATGTTAATGATTATAAAACACAAAAATTTGACTTTTGAGAATGGGAAAGATTTTTTCAACATAAATAAAAGGGAATTTCAGTGAATGACATATAGTATTTCGAATGATTCCTCCCAACATGGGTAATCCAACTTACAATGACTATATGAATTACAAATGTGCAGATCAAATGAATATTATGGTATGATCTGTTATGAATTTTATCTGTCAAAACAAGGAGTATAGTTGGTACAGTTATTACTTAAATGATTCACGTATGTTGAAAGGATTGTCATGGATGTGGTGACGGAACTGTAGGGGGTTTTTTGATAGGAATAAAGGAATGAAGAGAGAACTGGAAAATGGATGGCAGATGGGAATTTAAGAGAAGAGGAAGGAAAGGAGGACAGGGGTGGAATGAGGGACGCATGGGGATACAGGATGTAGACAGTCACAGTAAAATATGGGGTGGAATGAGGGAGTAAATACCATAGGGGGTGAGAGATATTGCCAAAAAAATAGATTTTTTTTTTGTAAGTTGTAATGTCGTAAGTCCTATTTTATCGATCACTACAACTCTTTCATAACACAGTGAGCTTTTACATCTCACTCACTGATCATCTATTAACGTGAAATATAACTTTATGTTAATTAACTGTTTCATTCTTAGTACATGTATCTTCATCTTCTTAAGTTATATTCTTACATGTAGGACTGCATTTATATCTCACAAATTGGATAAAAATTGATATTTTCAAGATCATGTATAAATAATATCCATATTCTGTGAAAATAAAAAAATGTAAGTTCCACCGACATAGTAATGTCGATGACAAGTGACCTTCCCTACACATACCTGTAGCTGTCAACAAGTGACTAATTAGGTCAATGTTAAGGGAAGCAACTCTTGGTAAATGTTAAATCCACAGGTGAGATCACACTTTGCCGGTTAATATCGCATACTACCACACTCTATTTTTATTGTTATTAACACCTATTAATATCGCTTTTGAGTATTTCTTTTGCATACTCTTCCTAACTTTACGGTAATACGAGTTGTTTTGAATTTTTATGAGGAGGCAGCCATATTGAAATTTTGTTGACGAATTTGTCACACCTGAGTTTACCTGTGTGTCATTTCTCGTTAAAAGTGCATATTTTCAAACTAACATCGTATATATCTTAACGAGTGGATAAATACACTGTGATATACATAATAACTGTGTGTTTCTGGGTTCTATAGTTACCTCATTTGGTTGACTAAGTTCGAAAATATCATAGTGTTCTTGATTCCAGTCCCGTATTAACTGTGCGATCCTCTGACGCTCTTTCGCTTTGTCTTGAACGTCCATTTGTGTCATTGTGGCACTAATCCAGCCATTAAAACCACTTGTTAATTATCTAATAACTTCTCCACAATTTCCGCTAATAAGTTGATATTTCCTTTGAAAGTACTGCGATTAAAAATAGCTTCCGAAACAAACCAAACTTGAACGACAGCCTATGGTTAGTCTTCCTTGGTGCGCATGCGCAGGAATCAATACAGACAGTGGGGAAGGGTCAATACACATGTTTGTATATTAGTTTGCGACACCTTAATCAAACTGTATTGTTAGATGGACTGTAGTGATTCAAGACGGACCTCGATTTATAACAATCTTTCAAACCATGTTTTGCGCAAGAGGTGGAGAGATTTTTTGAAATAAAGAGATTGATTGCCATTGTTAATATATTATCTACCTGCATGGCCATTGAATATTAGTATACAAATAGCAGACGCAGGATTCCACATGTTTTCCAGGTGATGGATTTTTCTCGATCAGTAAATGGCCATGATTATACATATGAGGTGCCTATATAAATATTAATCTACGTTTGAGTTTTACTTGTAAATGTGTGGGGGAAAAGAGGGCCCGCCCCCTCTAAATCCGCCACTGGCTCCGATTGTTCATACTGTATTTTGAACATTTTGTGCTCCCTTAAAAATTTCAGGGAACATTATGATGTAGTCAATGTCCTATCAATATATCGGTCCATCTGTATGGATGTCTGTCCGTCCGCACTTTTATCTCCGACACCGTTCATCAATAGTAGTTCATATTCCACACAACGGTTTTGGGATATAGGCTTTCGAACAAATCATGACTCAAGGTCATATTTGAAAGGCCAAATTCACACAGAAGATAGAATGTAAAATACTATAAAGAATTATTATTTTTGGTGAATTTTCAATAAGCAATGTTCATTCTTCATACAATTCAAATTGTCAGTCGGGAATTGAGTTTTCAGACAAAGGTCAATCAGGTCAATTCTGAAGGGTCTGTCTAAGTATAAACAGGATGCATATGAAGATATGTACATAGCGTATGGAAAAATAAACAAACAAAAATAAATACAAAAAAAAAGGAAAAGAAAACAAAAGGAAAAAAATAATTTAAAAATACATATGACGTTTAATTGCACATAACGTGTGTTAAAGGCACCTGATAGTCGGTTTCTGCTAGCTGGTTGTCTGAATGTCTTACACAGAGTGTATCAGAGGTTTATTTCCTAAGTAGAACATCTACTCAGTACATCGAAACATTTGAACCCATGAATATCGTATCCGTTCATTTAAGGTTAAATGCTTGATCACAGCATCAACACTGGTCGTATTCTATTATTTGAAAAACATCTCGATGGGTGTCTTTGTTAGTAAAGAATATGAGGTGCAGTTCAGACCAGGATGTTTGAGTTCGAATCTAATGTGCATGAACTAGTTTTCCATCCTTCAAATATATAGGGGCAGGCTTGGTGTAGTGGTTAAGCGCTTGTCTTGCGGCGCCGACGATCCGGGTTCGATTCCCGGGTTGCACCACTGCGTTTGAGAGGTTGGTAACCTCCTGCTTCCATGTCACAATATAACTGAAAAATTGTTGAAAGCGACGTAAAACACCAATCAACCAACAACCAACCAACTATCCACCAGATAACAAGAAATGATAAAGGATCGTACAATTTGAACTGTCGCTCTTTCCCTCACATTCCAACGCACACTAGATCTCATGTATGGACACACAACGTCGAAGGTAGAAACCCCTTGATACTTGCATTGCTATGTTTTGTTTTAAAATTCATACCGTAGACATTAGGACAAAATTTGTTGATCAGCTTCTAAAACTCTCTAATACCACTGAGTACAGATATTAAATATGAATGGCTTCCTGCATGCCACTTAGCGCACACCCTGAAGGTTGATGGTTCTCTGAATGTCACTAAAACACATGCTGAAGGTCGACGGTTCCCTGAATGTCATTGAATACACATCCTGAAGGTCAATGGTTCCCTAAATGTCATTGAATACACACCCTGAAGGTCGATGGTTCCCTAAATGTCATTGAATACACATCCTGAAGGTCGATGGTTCTCTGAATGTCATTGAATACACATGCTGAAGGTCGACGGTTCCCTGAATGTCATTGAATACATATCCTGAAGGTGGATGGTTCTCTGAGTGTCATTGAATACATATGTTGAAGGCCAGATGTCCTATGCATGTCGCTGAGTAGATGCTAGCCTTGGATAGTTCCTTACATGCCACCGAGCTGAAGGTCGATGTTGCCCTGCATGCTAATGAGTGGATCCCCGCATAACATTGAGTGCACATGCTGTATATGTTTCTAAATGCACATGCTGATGGGTGATGGTTTCCTGTATGCCTCCAAGTACACATGCTGATGGCTGATAGATACCTACATGCCTCCAAGTGCAAATGCTGATGGGCAGTGGTTTCCTATTAGCCTCTAAGTACACATGCTGATGGGCGATATTTTCCTTTTTGCATCTAAGTGCACATGCTGATGGGCAATGGTTTCCTATTTGCCTCTAAGTGCACATGCTGATGGGCGATGTTTTCCTATCTGCATCTAAGTGCGCATGCTGATAGGCAATGGTTTCCTATTTGCCTCTAAGTGCACATGCTGATGGGCAATGATTTCCTATTTGCCTTTAAGTGCACATGTTGATGGGCAGTGTTTTCTTATTTGCCTCTAAGTGCACATTCTGGTGGGCAATTGTTTCCTATTTGCCTCTAAGTGCACATGCTGATGGGCAATTGTTTCCTATTTGCCTCAATGTGCACATGCTATTGGGCAATGGTTTCCTATTTGCCCCTAAGTGCACATGCTGATGGGCGATGTTTTCCTATTTGCCTCTAAGTGCACATGCTGATGGACAATGGTTTCCTATTTGCCTCTAAGTGCACATGCTGATGGGCGATGGTTTCCTATTTGCCTCTAAGTGCACATGCTGATGAGCAATGGTTTCCTATTTGCCTCTAAGTGCACATGCTGATGACAATGGTTTTCTATTTGCTTCTAAGTGCTCATGCTGATGGGCAATGGATTCCTATTTGCATCTAAGTGCACATGCTGAAAGTCAGTGATTCCTACATACCACTGAGTTTGCATGTTGAAGGTATATTGTTCCGTGCATGCTGAAGGTCGATGGTTCCTTCCATGTCACTAAGTGCACAAGCTAAATGTCGATGATTCCAAGCATGCAACTGAGTGCACATGCTGAAAGTCAGTGGTTCTTTTGCTGCCGATGGTTGCTGATGTTGAGTGTCGATGATTCCCTACCTGCCAGTATGTGCGCACGCTGAGAGTGGATGGTTCCTTACCTGCCACTGAGTGGGCATGCTGAGACGATGGCTCGGGGCATGCCACCGAGTACCCACGATGAGAGTCGATGGTTCCGTGCATGCTACGGAGTGCGCACGCTGAGGGTCGATGGTTCCGTGCATACCACCGAGTGCCCTCGCCGAGAGTTGATTGATTGATTTTTGTTTAACGTCACACCACGAATATTTCATGTATATGGTGACGGTTCCGTGCCTGCCACCGAGTGTATGTGCGCACGCTGAGGGAGACGTCTCAGTGTATGCCACAGAGTGCAGTGGTGGATTTAAAGGGGAGGCGGGGCCCTTTTGGTCACATATTTACTACTAAAAGTCAAGATTTTGCACCAAAAATTGCTGAGAAGTTTGACTAATACCCATTTGGCCCCCCTGTTCGGAAATCCTGGATCCGCCACTGGAGTGCGCATGCTGAACTGAAGGTCGAGGGCCATGTATGCCATTGGTCGCGCGAATTGAAGGTGATGGTTTTGATACAATCCATGCAGCTGCTAAACACTGGCCATTAATAAATATAACCAGACTGAACAAACTTGACGAAGTGGTTAAGCGCTCAGTTGTATAGTGTAAACGACCCGGGTTCGACTCTGTTTGCCCATCAAATTCTAAAAGGTTGGCCACCTCCTATTTCGATATTGCCATATGATTGAAAAACTGACCAAACGTCTAAACCCCAATCAAACAATTAAAATATAGCAAACAGTGTTAAGAAGGACAACTCCCATTGATTGTTCTTTGAATCTGTTTAATGGCTCAGTGTCTAGCGTGGTATAGAACCATGCCTATTTATTACTCGTTATTCAAAATACCGTCTCTGTTGAAATAAGTCTAATTATTTTTATTAGCTTTAAAAATACATGTGGGTGTACATAAGTGGTAAGGCGTGCTTTTGTACCTTCATTTGACGATTTCAGTTTTGATATCTAGTAAACAAATTTAATACAAACTTAGATTTTACTAGACATGTCCTCCTTCGTTTGGGGCATCAGTAATGTTCAAGTTGAAGTAGGAGTCACAGCCCTCTAGAGTAAGAAATAAATGACCTTCACCTAAAACAATTTGGCTTTCAACCCGATCACTGATGACATTGCTGAATTTTCGTAGAAAACTTCGTTTTAACAAGAGCAACGCCTAGCGTGGCATAATATGCCCGTAACTTAGTTTGAATGGGGGAAATATAAGCTATGGAAACGATCCACCTTGCCTATTAATGAGGACCTGGAGATGACTCATGAATAGGCCACCTTTTTCATTCTATGCAGAGAAAAAAAACAATACAGAAGAACAAATATATATGAAAAATGCCCCCCCCCCCCCAAAAAGGAAAAAACCGAAAGCAAAAAACAAAATACCAAAGTCCCATAAATCCGTAACGACTAAGATTTTTTTACAGGATCGAAAGGGCTCTTTCTCTGCACTTTTTGAGCACAGGGATGACCTTACACTGAGAAATTCCCAAGACCTAATCCATAATAGACTACAGAAATTCCCAAGACCTAATCCATAATAGACTAGTAATACGTCAATAGGTAACCTATCATCATCATCATCATCATCATCATCATCATCATCATCATCATCATCATCATCATTATCATCATCATCATCATCATCATCATCATCATCATCTTCATCATCATCTTCATTATAATTATAATTATAATTATAAATTATAATTATAATTATATATCTCCAATATATACATTACATTCAGTCCAATTATACTTTGAAATTATACTATAAACTTTTGACACTTTATCCAGTATATAGTTTCCTTTGTCATTCAGCTTCTCCAATGAGAATCTCTTTTCAACGTGTCTACTGTACTATTTATAATTTTGCCCGAAGTCAGTAAGTTAAATCTATCCTTCATATTGACTAGACATGATGGAAATAGTAGATTTATTGTTCATTAAAGACAAATGCTGCCTTTTGTGTAGGTTGAATTGGAATTAAATCGGAAACAATCTTCAAATGTAGAACTGGTATTTTGATTTATCTTTAGATAATAACATTGAAATATAAACGAGGTGTTTTAACTGGGAATAAATAGATAATACTATTGCCACAATGATAAGCAGAATCTTGGAGCAAAAAAAAAAAAAAAAAAAAAAACGAAAAAAGTATAGGTCGATACAAGATATTTCGTTACATCGTAATGACGGTATATAGACATACAATCATCCGGTGTGGTTAATATGCTATGAACCCTACAACCCCGCTTACCGTGAAACAAGGTATTCAAATGGACATACAGTTAAAAATACATAAATACAAATTCGACCTCACTATAAAATGGATAATTCGTGATATCTTTCTTAATTTTCAACAACTTTGAGGTTTCTGTCCAGGAAAAGGGTTTTTAAAAATTTTCAACATTTAGATTATCAAATACAACATTGGCATTGAAATAAACTAGATAATGAAATAAGAAATAAATGTATTATCTTCCTTTTTATATAACATATAGCTGAAATTAATTGAAATTATGACAAGTTCATGAGGCATACAAGTTGTCGTTCTTAGAACTGAATCATATACCATTTCAGTGAGGGTAGTTATCTGCCCCTGATTAGCACGGCAATCAGAGGAAGTAGAAAAGAGGAGATATTAACTTATTTTTCTCATTTGTCTGGTCAATTGACCATGGCTAGATATCGAAATGGCATTTTATAGTACTAATAACACCATACCACAGAGAATATTGACCTGTGGTCACACCAAGGTCCGTGCCATAAACTGGAAAATATTTCACTCAGTTACTTCATTTCATTCAAACGTTCAAATACATCGTTTTGCATGATAGTGCACTTATACAAAGTTGCACTCGATATGAATGGAGACCATGCCTGAAGACTCAAATAAAAGTAAAACTGAAAATTAAGTCGTCTACTACCGTGTATACCCGTTTTATATACTGAAAATTAAGCAGTCTACTAACGTATATACTTGTGTTATATACTGAAAATTAAGTCGTCTACTACTGTGTATACCCGTGTTATATACTGAAAAATCAAGCAGTTTGCTACCGTGTATACCCGTGTTATATACTGAAAATTAAGTCGTCTGCTACCGTGTATACCCGTGTTATATTCTGAAAAATCAAGCCGTTTGCTACCGTGTATACCTGTGTTATATACTGAAAATTAATTCGCCTACTACCGTGTATACCCATGTTATATACTGAAAATTAAGCCGCCTACTACCGTGTATACCTGTTATATACTGAAAATTAAGCCGCCTACTACCGTGTATACCCGTGTTATATACTGAAAATTAAGTCGTCTGCTACCGTGTATACCCATGTTATATAAAGAAAAATAAAGCCGTTTGCTACTGTGTATACCTGTGTTACATACTGAAAATTAAGCCGCCTACTACAGTGTATACCCGTGTTATATAGAGAAAATTAAGCCGTCTGCTATGGTGTATACCCGTGTTTGATACTGAAAATTAAGACGTCGGATACCGTGTATACCCGTGTTATATACTGAAAATTAATCAGTCTACTACCGTATATACCCGTGTTATATACTGAAAATTAAGTCGTCTACTTTCGTGTATACCTGTGCTATATACTGAATATCAAGCCGTCTAATACCGTGTAAACACGTGTTATGCGAATGTATACAGAAAATCAAGCCGTCTCCTACCGTGTATACCACTTGTTATATACAGAAAATTAAGTTGTCTACTACCGTGAAAACCCGTGTTACATACTGAAAATAAGCCGTCTACTACCGTATATACCAGTGTTATATATTGAAAATCAAGCCGTCTGCTACCGTGTATACCCGTGTTATATACTGAAAAATCAAGCCGTCTACTACCGTGTATACCCGTGTTATATAATGAAAAATCAAGCCGTCTACTACCGTATATACCCGTGTTATATATTGAAAAATCAAGCCGTCTGCTACCGTGTATACCTGTGTTATATACTGAAAATTAAACCGCCTACTACCGTGTATACCCGTGTTATATATTGAAAATTAAGCCGTCTGCTATGGTGTATACCCGTGTTATATACTGAAAATTAAGACGTCTGATACCGTGTATACCTGTGTTATATAGAGAAAATTAAGCCGTCTGCTACCATGTATACTTGTGTTATATACTAAAAATTAAGCCGTCTGCTACCGTGTATACCTGTGTTATATACTGAAAATTAATCAGTCTACTACCGTATATACCCGTGTTATATACTGAAAATTAAGTCGTCTACTTTCGTGTATACCTGTGCTATATACTGAATATCAAGCCGTCTACTACCGTGTAAACACGTGTTATGCGAATGTATACAGAAAATCAAGCCGTCTCCTACCGTGTATACCACTTGTTAGATACAGAAAATTAAGTTGTCTACTACCGTGAAAACCCGTGTTACATACTGAAAATAAGCCGTCTACTACCGTATATACCAGTGTTATATATTGAAAATCAAGCCGTCTGCTACCGTGTATACCCGTGTTATATACTGAAAAATCAAGCCGTCTACTACCGTGTATACCCGTGTTATATACTGAAAAATCAAGCCGTCTGCTACCGTGTATACCTGTGTTATATACTGAAAATTAAGCCTCCTACTACCGTGTATATCCGTGTGATGTACTGGAAATCAAGCCGTCTGCTACCGTGTATACCCGTGTTATATACTGAAAATTAAGTCGTCTGCTACTGTGTATACCCGTGTTATATACTGAAAATTACGGAATTTACCACCGTATATACACGTTATATATACTGAAAATCAAGCCGTCTGCTACTACCGTGGATACCTGGGTTATATACTGAAAATTAATCCGTCTGCTATCATGTATATCCGTGTGTTATACTGAAAATCAAGCCGTCTATTATGGTGTATATCTGTGGTATATACTGAAAATCAAGTCGTCTGCTACCGTATATTCCCGTGTTATATACTGAAAATCCAGCTGTCTACCACCGTGTATACCCGTGTGATGTACTGAAAATCAAGCCGTCTGCTACCATGTATCCCGTGTTATATACTGAAAACTAAGCCGTCTACTACCGTGTATACCTGTGTTATATACAGAAAATTAAGCCGTCTGCTATCATGCATGTATACCGGTGCCATATACTGAAAATCAAGCAATCTGCTACAGAGTTTACCTGTGTTATATACTGAAAAATAAGCCGTCTACTACCGTGCTTACCCGTGTTATATATTGAAAATCAAGCCGTCTGCTATAGTGTGTACCCGTGTTATATACCGAAAATCAAACCGTATGCTACCTTGTATACCCGTGTTATATACTAAAAATTAAGCCGTCTACTACCGTGTATACCCGTGTTATATATTTAAATCAAGCCGTCTGCTATGGTGTATACCCGTGTGATGTACTGAAAATTAATACGTCTGCTATCATGTATACCCGAGTTATATACTGAATATTAAGCCGTCTACAACCGGGTATACCTGTGTAATATACAGAAAATTAAGCCGTCTGCTACCGTATATGCCTGTTTTATATACTGAAAATCCAGCCGTTTACCACCGTGTATATCCGTGTGATGTACTGAAAATCAAGCCGTCTGCTACCATGTATACCCGTGTTATACCGGTATACTGAAAATTAAGCCGTCTAATACCGTGTATACCTGTGTTATATAGAGAAAATTAAGCCGTCTGCTATCATGTATACCCGTGCCATATCCTGAAAATCAAGCCGTCTGCTACAGAGTATATCTGTGCTATATACTCAAAATCAAACCGTCTGCTACCGGGTATTCCCGTGTTATATACTGTTAATCAAGCCGTCTGCTATCATTTACCCGTGTTGTATACCGAAAATCAAGCCGTCTGTCACCGTGTATATCCGTGTTATATACCGAAAAGCATGCCGCCTGCTACCGTGTATACCGGTGTTATATAAGACTTAATTTCATATACAATGAAATGAACTTACTCATCTTTAAAAACATCATTGGGAGATATGGAAAGAGGGTGGGGCAAGATAAGATACTGATGTCATGTGACTCAGAAAATATTTTATGAGTCACATGGCATGTACCGACGCATTTGCGATTAAGTATAGACAAATTATATAACCTTCCCAAGCGCCTTAGGCATAAAATCCTTACTAGCAGTATCTGCTTACAGATAAAACCTAAAATATCGATAAGTTGATGTTTAAGCCGAGCGTTCACAATGAGGAATCATTGTTACCGAATATTCTTATATCAGTTTTGTCTTTGTTACGTTTTGGGTACACAGCTGTCATGTAAAATACAAAACCTAGGCCGCGTCACAGTGGAGCTAACGAGAATGTAAAATAGTGGTTTATGGCGGCCATGTTACAGTGAAACTTACAAGAACGTATCATAGTGGTTTATGGCAGTCACGTCACAGTGACACCCAATAGAATGTATCACAGTGGTTTATGGCGGCCATGTCACATTGACACACACGGGAATGTATCACAGTGGTTAATGGCGGCCATGCCACAGTTGTACCCACAAGAACTTATCACATTTGTTTTGTGGCGGCCATGTTACATTGACACTCACGGGAATGTATCACAGTGGCTAATGGCGGCCATGTCATAGTGGTACGAGAACTTATCACATTTGTTTTATGGCGGCCATTCCACATTGACACTTTCGGGGATGTATCACAGTGGTTAATGGATGCCATGTCACAGTGGTACCCACGAGAACTTATCACATTTGTTTTATGGCGGCCATTCCACATTGACACTTTCGGGGATGTATCACAGTGGTTAATGGATGCCATGTCACAGTGGTACCCACGAGAACTTATCACATTTGTTTTATGGCGGCCATTCCACATTGACACTTTCGGGGATGTATCACAGTGGTTAATGGATGCCATGTCACAGTGGTACCCACGAGAACTTATCACATTTGTTTTATGGCGGCCATTCTACATTGACACTTTCGGGGATGTATCACAGTGGTTAATGGATGCCATGTCACAGTGGTACCCACGAGAACTTATCACATTTGTTTTATGGCGGCCATTCCACATTGACACTTTCGGGGATGTATCACAGTGGTTAATGGATGCCATGTCACAGTGGTACCCACGAGAACTTATCACATTTGTTTTATGGCGGCCATTCCACATTGACACTTTCGGGGATGTATCACAGTGGTTAATGGATGCCATGTCACAGTGGTACCCACGAGAACTTATCACATTTGTTTTATGGCGGCCATTCCACATTGACACTTTCGGGGATGTATCACAGTGGTTAATGGATGCCATGTCACAGTGGTACCCACGAGAACTTATCACATTTGTTTTATGGCGGCCATTCCACATTGACACTTTCGGGGATGTATCACAGTGGTTAATGGATGCCATGTCACAGTGGTACCCACGAGAACTTATCACATTTGTTTTATGGCGGCCATTCCACATTGACACTTTCGGGGATGTATCACAGTGGTTAATGGATGCCATGTCACAGTGGTACCCACGAGAACTTATCACATTTGTTTTATGGCGGCCATTCCACATTGACACTTTCGGGGATGTATCACAGTGGTTAATGGATGCCATGTCACAGTGGTACCCACGAGAACTTATCACATTTGTTTTATGGCGGCCATTCCACATTGACACTTTCGGGGATGTATCACAGTGGTTAATGGATGCCATGTCACAGTGGTACCCACGAGAACTTATCACATTTGTTTTATGGCGGCCATTCCACATTGACACTTTCGGGGATGTATCACAGTGGTTAATGGATGCCATGTCACAGTGGTACCCACGAGAACTTATCACATTTGTTTTATGGCGGCCATTCCACATTGACACTTTCGGGGATGTATCACAGTGGTTAATGGATGCCATGTCACAGTGGTACCCACGAGAACTTATCACATTTGTTTTATGGCGGCCATTCCACATTGACACTTTCGGGGATGTATCACAGTGGTTAATGGATGCCATGTCACAGTGGTACCCACGAGAACTTATCACATTTGTTTTATGGCGGCCATTCCACATTGACACTTTCGGGGATGTATCACAGTGGTTAATGGATGCCATGTCACAGTGGTACCCACGAGAACTTATCACATTTGTTTTATGGCGGCCATTCTACATTGACACTTTCGGGGATGTATCACAGTGGTTAATGGATGCCATGTCACAGTGGTACCCACGAGAACTTATCACATTTGTTTTATGGCGGCCATTCCACATTGACACTTTCGGGGATGTATCACAGTGGTTAATGGATGCCATGTCACAGTGGTACCCACGAGAACTTATCACATTTGTTTTATGGCGGCCATTCCACATTGACACTTTCGGGGATGTATCACAGTGGTTAATGGCGGCCATGTCACAGTGGTACCCACGAGAAAAAAAAACTTATCACAGTTGTTATATGGCGACCATGTCACATTGACATCCACGGGAATGTATCACAGTGGTTTATGGATGCCATGCCACAGTGGTACTTACGAGAACGTATTAGAGCGGTTTACGGCGGCCATGTCGCAGTCGTACTTGCTAAAATGTATCACAACGGTTTATGGAGTCGCTGCACACAATTTTCGTTGTGTATCGAAGCTGCGCTGGGAGATGGCAGTGACAGAAAACGCGGTGGAATATTAATTGTCGAGGTGATCGTCTGAGAGGAATAAGGAGGACTTTACAAACAACTTATACGGGCATGAAAAATGTACAGACTGAAGATAAATTCCTTAGCAATTAGTTTGATAAGAAACAGCAATGTAACTGAACTTATACATATTAAGTCAAATCTTTAAAGTTTTCATTAACAGAGATTGAAAATAGTAGAGAGATTATTGGTACCTCGATAAAATAATTTAATTATGTATCTACAATGCTGTAATATACTTCAGAAATGGAAGAAAGAATCAACCTGTAAATTCCGTCCAGAGTAAAGTGGCACATGTTAATAAACACAAAGATTCCAAGTTCTTTCGTAATAGGGATACCTCCAACGCAAACTTTAGGCGCAGAAATCCTCGCGAGGCAGTATCGTATACTAACGTATCTCTATTGTTTCATGATATATTGTTTCATAATATATTGTTTCATATTATATTGTTTTGTTTTGGTTTATGACAAGTCGAGCTATATGCATGTGTAACAATGACCAGATATTCCAACCATACAAAATACCATATTTGACTTGAAAGCAAATGAAGTACATACAGTGGCGGATTTAGAGGGGGGGGGGGCGGACCCCCCTTTTCGCCATATATTTATTACTAAAAATCCAGATTTGGCACCAAAAATGGCTGCGTAGTTTGGATTATACAGATGTGCCCCCCTTTTCGGAAATCCTGGATCTGCCACTGACATAGCATTATGCATGTGCCTACTGATTGAAAATAGAGCTGCAGTCCTAAAGCATAGACAAAGATATAATATATAACGTACGTAGACGGCTTAATTAATCGTACAAGATAGTAATAACATGGTGTAGAACAAATACTGAAGTTTATCCTTGACCTCAGCCAGAGAGGATGCAATTTCTTTTTGTTCCGTGAGACAAACATTATATGTAACAATTAGTTCTTCTAGAGCTTCGATGTGCCTTACTGTCACAGTAGCACTGCATAACAGAACACTAAAATAGTTATCAATAAATAGAAATTGATCGAGTTAAAGTTTGATATGACACCCGTACCCACCCAGCAACACACACACACACACACACACATACACACACACACACCCTACACACACCAACACACACACCAACACACACGCACACACCTACACACACACGCGCCCCCCCCCCCCCCCGCCCTTTCACACACACCTTTCCGCATACTACTATTACTACTACTGCTATTCCGGCATGGCCGACGGGGGATGCAAACTCAACCCCCACTCTTGATGACGTCATCATTCCATGACCCCGAGTTTACTGACAACGTTTAGTCATGCTGCATACGACATAGTGAGTTCGCACTATCTACACAATGCTTATTACTGTTCCAACACAGTTTTGGTGAAATAATCGGGTGAATTAGAGAAAATAATAATAATCCATACAGGTTGACTACATTTATAATGAACAACTTTATACCTTAATTTTTCATAGTGTAGGCACTTTCCACCAACTTAAACGAGTTAATGTAATTGAAACTACATGTCTAATTTAGATAATCAGTGATAAAATTCATGTTTTCATATTTTTCCGGTTATGATATTGAATAATGGACAGTCACATTTGCTCAGCAATATTAACATTATAGGTTTATTATTTTACTCCACACTCACAGCACTACTCTGGGTGCCACCATCTGGAGTCAAGCTGGATGAGCTATAGAGAGCGTCCAACAGATCCGGATCGATTCTCGGTATCGGCGTGTCTTTACGCTGCGATCCAAGCAATGGAACACACCCCTAGGTTAACAAGTAAGAACATAAGCGTTATAGATATATATCATGCATAGGCTCCTTCCATCTGATATATAAGCCGGTATGGCCTAGTGGTATCGCGCTCGCCTCCTGATCGGGAGGCCAGGGTTCGAGTCCCGCTCTGGTCATGCCGGTGTCCTGTCTTTCGGATGAAACAGTAAAAACCGAGGCCCCGTGACGTGGTATGCATGGCACGTTAAAGATCCTTCACTGCTTCTGGTGGGTCCATTGCAAAGGTAAAAATTTGTATGCCCCGCATCAGGCAGATGCCGTCACCATATACGTTAAATATTCGTAGTGTGACGTTAAGCAAAAATCAATCAATCAATCAATCAATCTGATATATTATTGAAGACTTTAAAGGAGCCTGATCCGATTGAAGTCGGGAAAAGTATAAAAAAATGTAAACGGATTTCATAAACGGAAATCGATTGTCAGTAAATTATCTAAGAAAAAGTATCGTTACCAAAGTCGATGTCGTTTTAAATTGCAACATAACCAACTCTGAATATTGATGAGGACGGTCAGAGGAAATCACGTGAAAATGAAACTCAAGTTTTACCCAATTCTAACATTTGTTCCACTTGTTTTTTTTTTTTTGCCTCTGAGTTTGTGCATATTTTTTTTTTTACCGCACTTTTGCTGATTCCCGTGCTCGTATTCCTCCATGTGAGCCTTTTATGGTTGTTGTTTTCTACAGTGAATATCTGCGCACGCGCATGATTATGGGCGGAGCATCGCCGTATATGGAGAAATGACACCAATCTTTATTCTACGAAAATATTGAGGGATTTGAGTTTTAAATTTTGCAATTAATACAAGGTTCATAATTTATGAAATACAGGAAAATAAAATATCTTTTTCATGCTATAATTATCCAGTCTCGGAACAGGTCCCTTTAAAAAGTTGCTGTACAAAGAATTGTCATAAGTGGAATACGAAATTTGGAAAAGGGCAACACCAGATCCTTGTAAAATCATAAGTGTACTTATTTGTCATGGGAAAGAAAACATTGAGTTAAAAGAAATCAAAATTCAAAGCGAACAAAACCTGCGTTCCAAGGTGAATTGACTTTCATAGTTTAATACAGCGAAGCTGTAAAAGTTTAAAGGAAAGGAAAAAAAAAAATAACCGACTAAATCACAGAATCAACCATAGACTGTACAAAAAGGGAAATGAGATGAAAACTGACATATGACATTTATGTGGAACGTTTGAAAACACGTAAATAATGATAAGAAAGCGGCTGGTAGATATAAATAGACGTATCTCGGAATCTGAGAGGTCACAAAGTTCAATGGTATAACACGGACTGACTCTGAAAGGCCATAAAGTTCAATGGGAAAACGCGGACTATACGGACAATAAACGGTAACTACGCGATATCATACTGAATTATAGATTAAAGCAATGAAAAATGATAGGTAGAATCACGGATCAAACGTTAAAGAAATGTCCAGGTAAATACCTCAAATGTTCGTTTCAGGTTCTCACCTTTACTCATTACTCATTATTCTCATTTATCAGTCCCCAAAGACCATTCAGTCGAAAGTGACATCAGTGGCGGATTTAGAGGGGGATGGGGGCGCTCACCACAAACTTACGAGGCATATATAGAGGATAAGGTTAAACATTAAAATAATAACAGTAAAACTCCAGTCTTGAGCAGTGGCGGATCCAGAATTTTTGAAAAAGGGGGGGGGAATGTGTATTAGCCAAACTATTCGGTCATTTTTGGTGCAAAATCTGGATTTTTACATATAAATATGTGGCGAACAGAGGGGGGGGGGGTGTTGGCCCCCTCTAAATCCGCCACTGTGGAGTGTTTTGGCATATACTCTACTTTCACATGTACCCCCCTTTTCGGAAATCCTGGATCCGCTACTGCACCTTACGATTCCATTGACTCTTGCTTATATAAAAGACATTTACGGGGAGACTAAAAACGTCAAGCGTTAGGTCATTATGATGTGGACTTCCGTCATACGATACTCCAAAGGGGACAAGCACTTGGTCATAAATGGCCGTACAAAATCACGTGTGACGGCGTGTCTCCAGTGACATTACAACAAGGACACGTTGTAATTTTGTGATACACAACATTATAGAGACAGATATGGCAGTGATTTGACGAAGCTTTCACGTGTAAACAGGTTACATAACCCAAGGACAACGTCCAGTCTAGGATTGTTTATCAATTATTGGTTATTATGTAATTTGTAATATTATAAATGTGCTTGTAATCTCTTCAGAGCTTTTTGCTTTCATAGTCTGGGATAGAGGCTATTGTTTCTGTTACCGACCAGGTATTATCTTATTTATTGCCTCCTAAAATGGACTCAGACATCTAGTTGGACCCTTAAAATCCTCTCCTGTATATGTTTAAAGTTATATACTTAAATAATACGTTCAGAATGAAGGCATCTAAGGTATATTACTATTATTTTGACTCAACAATTTGAAATTCTTACCACAGAAAAGGAAATCAAAATGAAAACCAAAACCTGTAGATTTCACACAGAACATATTACCGACTTAAGACGGTCAATGGAAGCATACCGTCAAATAGCGGTGTATGTACACGTCAATGAACACTAATGTTACCTTACTACGACAAGGCGTATTCAGATAAACAAATATTGAAATAGAAATAATACAGAAAATACTAAAAAGTTCCCTGCGGAGTGTTTTTGTCTTAAGTGTTATTATACTTTTTCTGTGATGTTATGTGGCAATGACACTTTCTACACAGTGTTAGTTCACATTCATTTATATAGTGCTAAATTACATTTGTTTCTTCCGTATGGCGGGTGTGGCTAGCTACTAAGGAGATGCTTACTCCTCCCGGACACCTGGAGTCACCTTTGAATTTCAGGGGTCCGTGAATGTCCGCTGTGGTACATTGCTGATAGTGCCACAGTGACCTGACACCAGTTACTTTCGTATTTTGCATTAACGTGTCAATGAATACATATTTTCGACTGGCATGGTTTACAGGTTAATGAACTCTACGTTTACATGTTAATGAAATCTTCTTTCCTCTTACGATGATAAAATGTAATCAAATGAACAAACTTTTCAATGGAATTAATATAATAAAATACTTGACGTGAAAAATCGGTGGTCATTAAATGTATGGATATTCATTATACATATATATAAAGAAGCAAGTGAGGATGCAGCGGCAAGAAAGCGCGGAAAAACGATTTTGATTACACGCTTTGCAATTACTTTTGGGATAGACATGTATAAATAGATAGAACCATTATAAGAATTAACTCCCCAAACTAACATACTTATATCTTATTTCATAATATGATAAAGAAAGTTGAATAACATTGTGACACGAGTAATTCATACATGTTTTTTGCATTTTGTCTTGTATCAAAATATGTGATTATATGCGTTTCCAGTGATACTGTTGCAAAAATATAAAGATAAATTAAGAAAAAGCAAATGTATGTGAGAGAGTATTTTACATCTTTGGAACCCTGGAATTCGAAAGCGAGATCAGATGTCCATGAAAACTCTATAGAATCAATTTTCCTGTGTTAAAGGAAATATCAATTTATTAGAGATGTTTCAAGCGAGACAACTAGAATCGAGAGAGATTATTTCCGTAAAATATTTCTATCTTCTTTCGGGTATTGTGGCGCCGCATAAGCATTTCATCTACTAATGACTTTTCAGTAATGCTGAAGGTGAAACTGTGGAAATCCAAAGGACAAAAATTTGAAGAGTACACCAATCGATCCTTCCATTTATGTGCGAAAACTCGTTATATTAGATGACGTCGTAATACCTTACATCTCGGACTAACATTGAAAATGTATTTTGACGTCACGAAATTCAATAAATATTCCACGAAAACGAAGGGTCAGTTATCTGACTGACCAAACAATAAAAAGGAAAAGACAAATCTAAGGACAGAGCTATAAACAAGGAAGGTACTCATTAGTAAATAGAATGATGTACAAGCTTTTATCAAAGTAAAATTGTAGGATATATAGTAACAAAGAACTAGCCATTTACTTTCGTATTTTATTTTTTTCCATACTTACTTAGACAGTAACGTGTGATTTTAGATTATGTAATTTCGGTGTGTAACATTTTGTGTCAAATTTCAATGTACCTTTTAAGATATAAGGTAATCTGGAAATATATAGATAAGAAAATGGTCACTCAGACTCTTCTGTGATTATTGTACGAGCAGGTCAAACTGACCAAACGTGTTTGGTATTCAAAGTGGATTGAGGCGACTTGGTTAAAACAACGCATTGACAATTTGTTAATAAATAAAGTTTACGTAAACACGTTTACCAATATTGGACAAATTTACCAATGTATTGCATCAGTGTTGGTTCTAAAATAGATAAATTTGTATAGGGAATTACCAATAAAATAATTATGCATCGTGTGTATTAACGGGACAATGAAGATGCGAGATGAAAGCAGAAGTTTGGGCGCAGTAAGCGATTCCTGTTTGGCGAGCCATAAATACCAACAGAGGATTGATCTTAATGGATGAAACACGAACATAAAATAAAGTAGAATAAAATAAATAAAAAATCTAATGTACCCTAACCTTATTAGATATTGATTAATATATAAATATATATATATACATGTATATCTAAATTCCTTGGAGTTTAGATTTAAAATATATCGGGTATTGTAAATCCCTCACCAAACGTTTTGATAATCAAGTGGAGCATATTGAAAAAAAGGATGACAACAAAAGTGTCAAGGAAATTAGCATTTACAAGAATTTGAAAAATCTTAACACTTAATGAGAGAAAGGGAATGAAAAAGGGGACTCCCCTCAAAACTGTGAAGACATGAGTGATGACCAATACACCAAGTGCTTACTAAGGTAGATCATTCGTGACCTTGGCTTTACGATGTTTTGATCAATAGATATAAATATCCATCTTCATTAGGTATTTGTCTGCGAGTTTACTTGACGTTAAATGCTCACACAAAATTGCCGTATTCAAGGTAACAGCACGATATACCAAATATAGTCTCTTTATGACTCCTGACGATGTATTAGAGAAATGTCTGGTAGACACAGAGAGTGTTAAAGTCTTGCTACACACACTATTTACGAGCACATCAAGACAGGCGCTTGTCTTATTTATTTAAGTTTTATGATAATCTTAATCAACTTTTGTCAAAGTTCTAGTAAACAGGCAATTTGCTAAAAGAGACAGTTCACTTTAAAGAATAATAAGTTACTGAGTACATGGAAAGAAAATAAAGGGCAGGTAGTGTCTGGCGCGAAGTGGTGGAATGTATCCTCCGCAGCAAGTTTGTCATTTGTAAGTAACTGGTACTAATGATTATAATATGAACAATAAACAATTAAAATTTCATGAATAATTCATCAATATCATGCGATCGACAAAACAGACATATAGACACCGATAATGGAAACCATAATAAAAACTTAAATATCAATATCATATTCAAGAGAGAACTTCTGTGTATCCAAGATGTAATATGTGACACTCGTCAGAGCAAGATATCACATGACTGAAGCAGACTTGTTGTCTCTTTTCGTAATAACTCGTAACATATAGTGTAATGACTGATAACGAGGCCATCATTGGTATTACATCATAACACACCAAACCATTCCATAACTTTATTTTTCAGTGCTTTTTTATTTCCATTTTTTTTAAATCATATATTTCACATCTTAATTAAAACGATTTTTCAGGAGTCTATGAATGTCCATCTTTATTAAGAGTGTTAACTTGACATTGCATTATGATAGTATAATAACCCTATGGCATCACGGCAAATGTGGTTGGTGGGCAGGGAATGCTTTCTTATCCATGGCACCTCATCTAATATCTGCTTTTTTGACAGCTGTCCGTGATGGCCTATAGTTTCTGTTTTATCATGAAGATATTCCCTTTGGACTACTAATCCGTATGTAAGCATTTTATATACATGTACTATATAAACTTCTGTTCTGACGTTATCGTGCTTTGACAATTCCTATTAAACAGGCCTCTCAAATGCGCAATTTTGAAATAGTAGTGACTTCATTTCTTTGGCAGGTGTATTTAGCAAACAGGAGACGCGCACTCTTCATATTCATCAACCTTTCATTTTCAAGAATCCACGAATATACAACCTGACTTTGGTTGAAAGTGTCACAATTTCGTATGTTACACTTGTATTGACTTATTTATTGAACCATTATCAGTTCATACGCTTATTTTATTGTCAGCTTAATGGCAATTGAATAAATTGTGGTCAAATTACAGGAAAAAGTAACGATATAATTCAATCTGAGAAAGATTATTGTAGGAATAGACAACAGTTCTTGTAGATGGTCTTGATAGGAAGATAAATAGGATACAATTAGGTCGCGTGATTATATTAAGATATGAAATTTGTGCAATTAAATGTCTACGATCACCGAAAACATGGAAATCAAGATAATATATTTGCACTCACTGTAACTGCCCTTGCTAATAACTGCCCTTGCCAGTTGTCTCTTGTTAATTAGATAATATTCTATCAGAAGGGATGCTCAATATCGCAGGAAAGGTTATCAGCACAGAAAAAAGAAAAAGGGCCAATAAATACTGGCTAATGGGAGAGATTGTATTGGCAAACCAATTGTATGATATTTAATGGTGTAATAATGTGACACTGTGTCATACTAAGGCAATCGGAGGCAGTCTAAAGTACGTCTAACAAGTAATATAATACTGGAGTCGCATTTTTCTAAATGCCTCATAAAATATCGCAAGGACAATTGTTTAATAATGATTACTACTACTACTACTACTACTACTACTACTACTACTACTACTACTACTACTACTACTACTACTACTACTACTACAACAACAACAACAACAACAACAACAACAACAACAACAACAACAACAACAACAACAACAACAACTACTACTACTACTACTACTACTACTACTACTACTACTACTACTACTACTACTATTACTACTACTAATGAAACTAATGACGGAGGTATAATATAATTTCATTATACACTTTTAAAGTCTTTCCTGCAGAATTTAGCAATCATTTTATTACATATATGAGCCGTGCATAAGCACAGATAGGTCGAGTACCTTTTTCATTTCATACGTTTTTCTCCTTTAGCACTTAATTTCTATGGCTAGACGAACGTAGTTAAGATTTAACTGCATCCTTTTATTTCATTGGTCAATTACGCGTCATCAAACCCTTTCATTGGATAATCGTAATTTCTAGCGTGCATGTTTACTACGAGTTGTAGAATTTGAAGGGAATCATGACACATACAAGACTTCTCTAACCAATAACTCGAGTACGAGAACGTTAATTCGATAAATGATTGCTTCTGGGTTCACATATAAGCTGTGTCATGAAGCATCAAGTTTACGAACTTGCTGGTTATCTGACATTACTCTTGTGATGAGAGAATTTACTCACGTAGTTTACATTGATCATGATTTAGTCAAAAACTAATTCTTAGACGGGAACAAATTTGTCCACGTCTTATGGGATGGTTTCGATGTTGACCCGATAGTATCTTAAATAGTAACTATTTATCCACGAACGCATGTTTTACGATGTAATGATGTACTTAAAACGATGTACGCTTGGATTACAATCCTGTGTGAGAATGCATATTATGCATCCGGTACGGAAATGACCGAGTAGTCTTTTTACTGTATGTCACGTGAATGCTATTTTGAAACTGGGTCATCAATAAATAACGAAATTAATCTATATAGTGTAAGCTCATTTCAACACTTCAGGATATGAATAAGTTCTATCTATCTATTGTCCATTTGCGCAATAATGTTTTGTTTGCAGATTTAAAGGGTTTGAGGTACAATTCTGACTGACAAAGTGGGAATGGCAAATTGGCGAAGTGGAAAAATATCTTGATAGCATTTGAAATTCTCTATCTAAAACATTATAGGCACGAATGATTTGATGGAGGGACGTGAAAGGATAGTCGCCACTTTTTTTCAAACGGGGTTTGCTACCTGGTAAAGATTAAAATTGATGGGAAGTGGAAGGGGGAATGAAAAGTTATGTCTGTGTTTTTCCTTGACCATACGAATAAAATGGTACACAATATTGCATCACTTTCATTTTTAAACATTATTTTTAAAGTAGGGCCTGTACCCTGGGGTAACGCCAAATGTGCGAGGTCAAACTGTTGTCTGTGCTTTTCCGTCTAAACCATACTAGAATTAAATGAATGACGATAGTATGTGCAGTACCTGCAGTTGTGCAACTGTGTATCATTCTGGGTGTCTGACCCATGAGGGAAAGAAAATTAGCGGAGTTGAAGAATCTTTACCGCACCACTGCTTCTTATCAATATCCATACTCTGATTTAATATTGGAGTATGAAAGAGTATGACTTGTAATAACGCATATAGGGAGTAGTTCCTAGTGTCAGCAGTGTTCTATGTTTATGCTTTTGTTAAGCATCGTTGTGAACAAGGATGGGATGCACGTTCATAGCACAGCACTTTGCATGCTTTGCATAAGGCTAGTTACTGGTGTTTCAACAGAAAATCAAGAACGTACCGATGTACATCAAATAAATGAATTTTTATCAAACAAACTATATGGAATTCACACGATTTGGCTCTTTCTACGGGGTATATGTGACGGGTGTTGCTAGCAAGCAGGAGATGCTCACTCTCCCCGGGCACCTGATCTCACTCCATCACAGGGGTTCACATATGCTCTGCAAGTAGACATAATTTGTTATTTTCCATTTGTTTTTCATTTTCACTGATTTTGTATGTCCTATGGTTTCATGATTTTTGGACTTGTGGTTTGGATTTATCCATCATCTTTACATATAAGTCCTATAAATATTGGACTTGTAACGAGTATGCAATGTCATTTTTTATTGACAACATTTATATACAATTTAATGGCAAAATTTATCAACAGGTGATAGGAATTCCAGTGGTCACTAATTGCGCTCCTCCTATGGCAATTTAATTTTTGTATTGTTATGAGAGGGATTGTATACAGTATGTTCAAAAATCCAGACGTTTAGACCTTATTGATAAGTTTAATGGTACCTCTAGGTATTTAGACGGGGTTTTGGTATTAGATAACCATGGGTTTGAAAATTATATATCTAGTATTTATCCATCTCAAATTTAACTGAATAAAGCCAATATTTGTGATAAAGAAATGCCCTTTTTTGGATTTAATCATTGAAATTATTGACAACAATATTTATACCTATATATATATGATAAATGTGACAACTTCCTATTGTACATTTCCTTTATTCGGATGGCGATGTACCAAGACTTTCTTATGGTATTTATATTTCTCAGTTGGTTAGGTTCGCTAAAGCTTACACCAACGTTTTAGACTTCCACGAAAAATGTACCAATTACTTGGAAACTGTTGACTCTGGGATACAGATAACATAAACTTAGAAAAACTTTTCGAAAATTCACAGATTTTATTCAAAACTTTATTTGAAATCGGAAATATTAGTTTTCATCAATTTGTGTTATGCAAAATTTCTCATCCCAATTTCTAGCTTACAAATGAAAGAGGGAAGATATTTTGATAACTTCATTTTTACCACATCTAAAACTGTCAGCGTCTTCTATATCCACAATATGACCCTAAGATCATCGCCAAGACTGTTGGTATTGTATTGGACCCTTATACAGCCTTATGCAAACTTTTACTTGAGCGTTGCACACTGACTAACAGGGTGATTGGAACTCCATGATGGGACTTGCCAAAACGTTTTCAGAGGAAACATGGTCCCGAACCTTGTCCCCTCTGACTGTTAGTCGGAACCTCTACAGATCAAGGGTCTGAACTCGCTTCCAGACCAACAGAGCACAACTGCCTCCAGTTGATGTCGCTATACAAATTTTTGATATCACAATCTTACTCTATATTACTAATGTGTTTATATATTTTAATGACATCTCAACTTGAGATACTCGTTGATCTTTTTTTTTTCTCTATATGGAGATATATTTATAAAATTTTAAATATGTGTCTTTTGATTGTACTGCATTTGCGATGACGGGGTGGGGTGGGTCTATAAACCGATTAACCACACCCTTCTGTTACTCAATTGACCGTCCTAAATCGGTATATCACTGTCGTACAATCAGTATTTTTGTAATGTCATTGCATGTATTGCATCACTTGTTGCCAAGCATTTTTTTCATTGTAAATCTCCTCGGCGACTTCTGCCATACAGCTAAGTCACATGTCTCTCATTTTCCTCTTGTTTGTCCAAATTGTCTTAAGTGTCATGTAAAACTTTGTGTGAGTAGTTTGTCACATTTGTCGTGTCTATGCAGTAGACTTACTTTTCATATTGGGGTTTTTGTTCTGGGCTTTCATGGCTGGTATGACTATCCAAACAGAAGATGCCTACTCCTCCCGGACTATTCGTCTCAAATCCGGTTTCCGAGGGTCCATAAATGTTCATCATGGAGCGTTGATACTGATGCCAATGATATTGTATCAACGAATGTCATACGTTACATTATATTCACGCGTAAACAGTAAACATTTTAAAAATACCCATAACAGACAAAAGGAATTAACAACATGCATAAGACGGCAGACAATTGTCTAATAGAATAATAGAGTTACTGATTGAGCAATAAGAAGGGTGAATGGGACGTGGACCGTCAGACCAGATTTAAGTCGCTACATTCTCATCATCAGCTTGGTATATAAGTTTCCATCTCACATAATCAATGTGTCACAAGATATCGACCAATCGGTGAATTTACCGCCCGATACAAACTTCAAAACGTCGTCAGCAATTCTTGTTTGACAAAGGGATACAATTAATAACGCCTTGAGATTTATATACGAAAGAAATACAATTCTTATATAGGTCATGGACAATCAGACCTTTGTATCTGTACCCTCTTGGTGAAGACGAAGCTGCTGAAGCACGTATAACTCTCCGGAAATGATTATTAAATTACGAAAGAAGAAACCAAACTGTGTCTGAAAAATTTGATATAAGAGTCTTACAGCTGAAGTCTTCGTATGAAATTAAGCCTGAGGTGGGTGCTTCATTACACAGATTCAAAAGTTGCAGACAAATAAACAGGAAACTACCAATGACATATTGTCCAATAAAATGAAGACCAGTCTTGAGATAAGAATTTCTTATAATATATACGGAACAATTATTGAGAGATGAAATAGACATTGTTTGTCAGTGTAGATTTTCCTTTAAATAAATAGGACATTTTAGTGTATAAAGTAAAAGATGGAATACAGCGCTACTGTGTGGTGGTCAATTCACCTGTTGTACGTAATAATTGCGTGGGGTATGAATATAAGAATATAGTTAGAAATTTAAATTGTTCAAAAGAAAAAAAAAATATTAAAGAAAAAAAAAAATAAAATAAATAATAATAACCTCACGAAAAACTCTATCAAGACGTAAAGTTTAGTCATGAAAAGAGGTTGATAAATATTAGCGTATGTATGAGTGGACCTGTAAACCCTCCTATGTACCTTAGTGTCATTATACACTTGTTTATTATACACGTTGTGCAGCTGTGACACTATCAAATAGTTTTTGTATTTGTTCAACGATTGTGTACGATGTAGAACTATTTTGTATTGTTAGTACAGTTTGGGCATTAAAGGTGGGTGTGGCGAATCAGTCAGGGTGCGCTTACTCCTCCCAGACACCTCGTCATTCAGGTGCCGCTTACTCCTTCCAGACACCTCGTCATTCAGGTGCCGCTTACTCCTCCCAGACACCTCGTCAATCAGGTGCCGCTTACTCAGGTGGCGCTTACTCCATCCATACACCTTGTCAATCAGGTTGCGCTTACTCATCCCAGACACCTCATTAATCAGGATGCGCTTACTCCTAGATACCTTGTCAATCAGGTAGCGCTTACTCCTCCTGGACTCCGACTTTCAGGGTTTTGGCGCTTACTCCTTCCAGACACCTCGTCTCCGACTTTCAGAGATTTATAAATGGCCACCTTTGGGTGTTGGGTGTTTTATAAGTGATACATCGAGATAGCACACGCTATCTTTACTTAGATACGTATTTACCTTATGTATGTCTATATAACAAAAAGGAAGGAAAAGATAAAAGCACCAGGCTCATGATAGAAGTCTCCACGGAAATGTAGTGTTAATAATGTAATTATTTGAGAAAACAAACAGCACACACACACACACACACACACACACACACACACACACACACACACACACACACACACACACACACACACACACACACGCGCGCGCGCGCGCGCAGTAGTGCAGTTTCAATCCGACTTCGGTCGATCAATTGATATAACAGTAGTAAAATAATAGGTGTGGTTCACTGGTTTACTGACCCACCTTCTCACTCACCACAATAACAGTAGAATTACGGGAAAGGCATTTAAAATCTATAAATAATCATCCATATAGAGAGCAAGGATTAACAAATTTCTCTAGTTAAGATATCATAGAAATATAAACACGTAAAGTAATGCAGAATAAGACTAAGTTATCAAAAATATATAAATTTACACAAGCATGAGTAAACCATGCAATGACGATTTGGAAGCAAGCTCAGGCATTGAACTGTAGGAGTCCCGACTAACAGTCAGAGGATACGAGGTTAAGGAAATAAACCTGGGCTCAAGAAAACAACCCCAAAACCAGTTTATGATATCTGTCATTTAATTGACAGTACTAAGGCTTAGATCTTTAAACTGTTTGCTTTATTTTGTCATATGGTTGAGTCAGATCTGTGACCCCCTCTCTGGCTTTGTTTAGGGTGGATTCTGTCATAATGTGCCATGTCTGTATCCTTCTCTCTGGATTTGTCTTGTGTAGATTCTGTCATAGTATGTCGCATAACTATAACAGTCTGTCTTTCTTTGTATAAGGTGGATTCTGGCATAATGTTTCGAATATCTGTAATATTCTATCTGGCTTTGCATACGGTATTTTCTGTCAAATTGAGTCGTATCTGTGGACTCCTCTCGTGTGCCTAAGCTGGATTTTGTCATGAAATTAAGTCATACCTCTTTCTTCCTGGCTTCACACATTGTATCAATGATATCAGGAAATTGTTATCTTATAACATCAAATTCTGTTTCATTAAAGAGAAAACTGAAGACATCTGACAAAGCTGCATGGACATGCGCACATTGGTATTATATCATTATAATGTGATACTGTCTGTGTTTTCTTGGCGAGTCATCGATACATAAATAGATACCGTTCTGAAGATTCAATTACACATATAATAAATCATATGCATTAGCTTTTAGTGCACTGTGCACTAACGTTGGTCCAATGGTGTTCTAAGAAAATGTCAAAACTTATTAGAATCAGGGTTCTTCTTAAGTGCTGTGTTGCTAAGTATAATCTACTTTTCTTTGTTGTATCAAAACTCTTTTACATTATTGCTGAAGAAAAGTTGTTTGTTATAGTGATAGAAATATACCCTGTCATGATAAGCTGTTACAGTTTATAGAAATATACCCTGTCATGATACGCTGTTATAGTTCATAGAAATAGTTTATAGAAATATGCTTTGTCATGATAAGCTGTTCCTGCTTCCGGTGCACCAGACACGAAATAATGTCGAGCTATGGAATACTGTAATAATGATACGAAAATATATGCTAAAGTATGTGACGTTTAAACTTAAGAAGGAAATGCAGAGATCCATAAAATTCGGGAACAGTTCCCTTGATAAGTGTCTCTAGTTGATAGATCACATCAACCATGAAACAATGAGTAACATAATAAATCAGTCAGTTATTCAGAAATTGATGAAAATTATATCATGCTTAAATAAAAAACAAGGCAGTAATATATACTTATTATTTTATTCGAAAACTTCGTATAAATAAGGAATATGTACAATTGGGAACATTGAAAAGCTTCATTCAACAAAATTTCCAGACTCCCGTCTCTGGGGCAATAACAATTTTTCAGATTTTATATCCAGTCTGTGTAAAAGACTGTTGAAATCTCTATTTCATCATCTCATGACATCGTTCTAAAGGCAATGATGAACCTTTCATGCTTTAAAACATTCATTAAAACAATATTTCAATCAATAATCTCAACCAAAATTATTGACTGACGCCAATCGCCACCAGAACATCACATCTTTGTCTCATTTGAGAACTTTAAAAAACTGAGACAATATAGTAAATAATTGTCATTCACAACTCCAAATTGATTCAGACATTCGACTGTCAACAATGGGTTATTGTTGAATACCCGATACAAATATAAAATATGACAAATTGAATGTAATTATGTGGTAATGTATTTGAAGTAATGATGGAGGAGCAATAATGATGATTTAGTAGAAGAAGAAGAAGAAGAAGAAGAAGAAAAGAAGAAGAAAAAGAAAAAGTAGTAGTAGTAGTAGTAGTAGTAGTAGTAGTAGTAGTAGTAGTAGTAGAAGAAGAAGAAGAAGAAGATAGTAGTTGTAGTAGTAGTAGCAGCAGCAACAAATAGTACTAATTATCTAATGTATGAAAACTTTATAATTAGAAGTGAAAATACTAAACAGACATAGTACAAATATAAACATCAAAAATCACCAAAAGCACTCCTGTACTACAAATATAAAAATGTATTTCTCCAACAACAAATGGCAGCGTCATATCACAGTGTCTCTCCAGTAATTGGCCATTGACATCTCGCTGTCTTGTATACATAAAAATGTCAACATGAAGCAAGGACTAGATATACATGGCATTTGTCATGTACGGATACAACATGTGCAAAAATGTATTACTCTTTGGCAACAATATAAAATAACATGACAAAAACATGATGGTCTCTAAAATTGTAAAGATACTGTAGAACAAAAAGAAAAGATGTTTTTCGTGTAGAAATAAAAAAATACAATTGCAGATAAATGAGCAATCGGGGACCTTAAGAGGTAGATCAGGTCTTAGGAAGAAGTAAGCATTATCTGCTCACAACCCATATCAGAATTGATACTAGTAGAGACCAACTCCATCCATATCGCTTGATCTTTATATAAAGAAAAACATCCTTCAGCATAGTAAACACAATTTTACTTTCCGGGGAGGTAAATCCGGGTGCGCGATATATCCGGACAATCGCTATTTTTGCTACTTATTGACCATTTCAAGCAATTGTAACTGCACAACTTGAAAGATTAACATCTATATAAACCGTATGCCAGTGGACGTTTTAAAATTTGTTTATTTAATATGATTTTAACGAGCCACCCGAATTTTACCTGGTGTCCTGAATTTTACATCACGACCAGTGCAGTTTAAGATAATTAATTTAACAGTTTAATAGGTTAAGATAACTGCCCCTGCTTAATAAAATGGTCATCGGAATTAGAGAAATGGTAACATCGTTTTCCAGTTATTTATGATTCAATTTACTCTCGTGTTTGTATGGTACATATGCCATGGAGTCATATAGTCAGACCAGTAACACGAGGACTCAACCTTATTATAACTCGTTATACATAGAGTAAGTGTACTTATCGAATGCAGACAAACCATCACAGTAAGTCCCACTGAAGACCAAAAGTAAGACGAACCATCATAGTGAGTCCTACTGAAGACCCGATGCAGACAAATTATCATAATAAGTCCTACTGAAGACCAACAGCAGACAAACATGATATTGAGTCTTACTGAAGATCAAAAGCAGACAAATTATCATAGTGAGTCCTACTGAAAAAGACGAAAAACAGACAAACTACCATAGTGAGTCCTACTGAAGACCACAAGCAGAGAAACCATTTTAATAAGTCCAGCTGAAGACCTAAAACAGGCAAACCATCAAAGTGAGTTCTACTGAAGACCAAAAGCAGACAGACCATCATAGTGGGTCCTACTGAAGACCAAAAGCAGACAAACTATCATAGTGCGTCCTACTGAAGACCATCAGCAGACAAACCATCACAGTGAGTCGTGTCGAAGACCAAAAACAGACAAACCATCGCAGCGGGTCCTTCTGAAGACTACCAGCAGACAAACCATCAAAGTGAATCCTACTGAAGACCAAAAGCAGACAAACCATTATCGTGAGTCCTACTTAAGACCAAAAACAAACAAACCGTCACAGTGAGTCATACTGGTTAACAAAAGCGAGCAAACCATCATAGTCAGTCCTACTGAAGACTAAAAACAGACAAACCATCACAATGGGCCTTACTGAAGACCAACAGCAGACAGACTATCAAAATGAGTCCAACTAAAGTCCAAAAGCAGACAAACCATTTTAGTGAGTTCTATAGAAGACCAAATGCAGACAAACTATCACAATGAGTCATACTGAGTACCAAAAGCAGACAAACTACCATAGTGAGTCCTACTGAAGACCACAAGCAGACACACCATTTTAATGAGTCCAGCTGAAGACCAAAAACAGACAAACCATCATAGTGAGTCCTACTGAAGACCAACAGCAGACAGACCATCAAAGTGAGTCTTACTGAAGACCAAAAGCAGACAAACCATTTTAGTGAGTTCTATAGAAGACCAAAAGCAGACAAACCATTACAGTGAGTCATACTGAAGACCAAAAGCAGAAAAACCATCATAGTTGGTCCTACTGAAGACCAAAAAGAACCCCAGACAAACCATCGTAGTGGGTCCTACTGAAGACCACCAGTAGACAGACCATTAAATTGAGTCCTACTAAAGTCCTACTGAAGACCAAAAGCAAACACACCATCATAGTGAGTCGTACTGATGACCAAAAGCAAGCAAACCATCATAGTGAGTCCTCTTAAAGACAAAAGTCAGAGACACCATCATAGTGAGTCTTACTGAAGACCAAAAGCAGACAAACCATCATAGTTAGTCCTACTGATGACCCAAACGCAGACAAACCATCATAGTGAGTCCGAATGTAGACCAGCAGTTTTATGAAAATATCTGATTTTTTTTAAAAAAGAAGTGATGCTACTATTTCCTTGATTGGTTAATAACAGTATTTTCACAAAAGGATACCTTCGTTGTACAATAAATAATGGAATATGTCACGGATATATATGATTGATAAATAATCTAATATTCTTTCCGGCATAATTTCATTAATAGGACCAGAATTTAAAATATCAACACAATTTGTCGACAATGTAAAAAGATATGATGAAAACTACTTTTTTATGTTTTCAATGATGAAGGCACAAGGGAAGGCCATTACACTATTTGTACCAAAGAGTTCATCCTCAAAACTAAAAAAATCACACACAACATACAAAACAACAACACACTTGTACGAACACAACGTATTTTTGTTTGTTTAAATATTTCATTTTAAGGTCCATTTAAGTTTAATTAATGTATTATATTAAAATACTCTGTCTGATCGAAGGCCAAGATATTATGGTTATCTGTCTCAGAAAAAAATACGGACAAATTGCTGAAAATGATATTTAATTGTATAATCGACAATTAATGTTTAATTTACTGTTTAACTTCATTTCTTTAAAAATCACGATCAAACTAGAATTCAGAATTATATACGTTTTTTATATCTTGTTCGCATAATTTATAAGAAAAAATCAATTTCAAACAGAATGTTCTTGAGTGTATAAAAATAGTTTTTCGGAGAATTGTTCAAACAAACAAAACATAGGCAGCAACAAAACAAGCATGAGTCTGTATAGAAACTTCCCATCATGGTGGCCACATATATTTAAATATGATGGTACATTTTTGTTTTAAAACACAGGTTACTTGACTCTGTCAAGACAGAATCAATGCAACCAAATGAAAGATATCAAACTATGCTAACTGTATGTATAGCAATTTCTTCTTGTAAGAATCTTACATCAAAAACTTGAACGAAAAATTCGAAAATTCGAAAACTTAGAAAACAAGAAGAACTCACTGAATAGCGCATTTAACCAAAGGTAGCATAGGTAAATAATAACGATTGGAACAAAATTGTACAAATTCTAGTATACAAATTAGCACCTCAAATTAATATGTAAATATGTATCACATTTGACAATGACAAATGATAAAAATAAAAGTTGTAGCTAAGGCCCTAATGAGGATAAAAAGGTGAATAAACCAAAAACACTATAAAGCACCAATCAACGACACAAAATATGAAAAATATGACTTTGTCAAACAAAATTAAAGCAAAACAAAATGAAATAGAAACAACGCTATTATGACTGAAAAACAAAAATCTTACAAAGCTACAAACTAGAAAAAAGACAAGTGAAAAACTGGAATTAAAAACAAATAAAATTATCACTCCACAAAAAGCTCTCCCACTTAAAAAAAGCCAAAGCACCGGTTTCAGCTTCAATGTAGAAATACCAACATGAATATGTGAAGTATTCAAAATGAAATAATAGTTAAAACATAATGATACGATAATGAAAATGATAATGAAACTCAAAAGTAAATCAACCTTACTGCTAACCACTATTCTTGTTCTACAAAAGTGTATAACTGCTTAACAGATCTTGTGATTTATTCTGAAATAAAAAGAATATGCAAAAGAAAATGTTCATGGCAAAATAAAAAAGTGTAAAAGGGAAATACAACACTGTTTTGTTTCATTCAAAATTTTATGCTTAATATATATCAACGTACATCAAAATAACGTGTAAATATACATAGAAAAAAACTTCACAAACCACCTCTCTTGACAACACTTCACAAATATAAATGTTATGCAAATTATATCCTCAGTTCTTTTTGTTCTATCTGCTTATCAAATAGTACTTATCTACTGGCCACGTTATTGGTAAAAACTGTTTGAGAAAATAAACTTATAAAAGATCTAGACTATGGTACAGCATGGTCCCAAATTGTAAGAATTTCGTAATAACGACTTCTTCATATTTTGACAATCAAATCCTTGACCATAAATTTCTTAAAACGCCAGGGATCATGAGACAAAATATGCATAAATTAATTACGGATTTTTAAATCCTAAATTTTATTTAATGAATCCCAACATTTCGACCGTAACTTGAAAGTCTCCGAGAACCACGTCCTATTTTTGGATATAATGCACAATCGCAGGATCCTTTAACTTGTACCTGTGACCAGCTTTGATCTCCGTACTCATTTTTCACGAAGGCAAACGCAAATATTGTTCTTGTCTTACATTCTGATTTATACATTGTGTTATCGACGCCTATGCAAGGCTCATCTTCATCTGCACACATTGTTTGGTAGATATACTGTACATGCTGTACGCCGTTCATCTCTATATAAGGCAATACAGTCACTCTTTGGTCATTCATTGTGTAAGTCTCGTTTATCTGTGTCCAGGCATTTAAGCTGGTACAAGATTTAATCGCATGGGGTGAGTAAATTCTATGTCTTCGATGAGATCGTCTACTCCGAAATCTTCTTTTGTGTCCATGTCTGTACTTTCTCTTCCTTAAACGACTGCTCTTTTTCTTTTTATTCCTTCTGTTTTTTCTTTTTGTTTTATTTAGTCTTTTAATAACTGCAACCTTCTTTTTAATCTTTTTCTGGTAGGTGTACACTCCCTCTGAAGGTGGGAGAATTGGACGAGACGTTGAAAATGCCACGCGATGTCCGGAATAATTAATGATATTGTCTTCCGTCACAGTGGCTTCCGTAACAGGGAAATAGGCTCCATCATTTTCTCTCACTTTCCATGTGGCTGGCTTATAATTTGGAGGTTTCGACATTGAATTGAGAATTTTCAGTTCATTCTGTTCTTTCAACGTGAAAGACTTCACTGTTTGAGTCATGAAGATGAAAATCATTATCGACACAAGCAATTTCTGAAAAGAAACAGTGAAATGAAAATTCAATTATTGGGTAGGTTTAACAAGAAAGGTAGTAATAAATTATTGTTTTATAATGATACATTTATTGCAGCATGTGTTCATTTTTTTGATTTATTGATATATTTGTAAGCACAACCGATTTTGCGATGTTATATCTGTCTATCGGACATTAAATTTTGTCATTATTGATTAGTTATTCTTTACTAAATATTGGTATTATTGATACGATTATTGACCATCTCATTTATTTCACGTAACTTAAGATATATTATTGGCTACTGGAGTCACGCATTTGATTTGTACTTTACTCGGCCATAACATCACTAATATGGGTATTCACGTATGGGTTATGTCGTTAAGGTTTCTGATTATGGTATTCAAGTATGGGTTATATCGTTAAGGTTTCTGATTATGGTATTTACGTATGCGTTATATCGTTGAGGTTTCTGATTATGGTATTCACGTATGGGTTATATCGTTAAGGTTTCTGGTTATGGTATTCACGAATGGGTTATATCGTTAAGGTTTCTGATTATGGTATTCACGTATGGGTTATATCGTTAAGGTTTCTGATTATGGTATTCACGTATGGGTTATGTCGTTAAGGTTTCTGATTATGGTATTCACGTATGGGTTATTTCGTTAAGGTTTGTGATCATGGTATTCACGTATGGGTTATATCGTTAAGGTTTCTGATTATGGTATTCACGTATGGGTTATATCGTTAAGGTTTCTGATTATGGTATTCACGTATGGGTTATGTCGTTAAGGTTTCTGATCATGGTATTCACGTATGGGTTATATCGTTAAGAATTCTGATCATGGTGTTCACGTATGGGTTATATCGTTAAGGTTTCTGATTATGGTATTCACGTATGGGTTATATCGTTAAGGTTTCTGATCATGGTATTCACGTATGGGTTATATCGTAAAGGTTTCTGATCATGGTATTCAAGTATGGGTTATATCGTTAAGGTTTCTGATTATGGTATTCACGTATGGGTTATGTCGTTAAGGTTTCTGATTATGGTATTCACGTATGGGTTATGTCGTTAAGGTTTCTGATTATGGTATTCACGTATGGTTATGTCGTTTAGGTTTCTGATTATGGTATTCACGTATGGGTTATATCGTTAAGGTTTCTGATTATGGTATTCACGAATGGGTTATATCGTTAAAGTTTCTGATTATGGTATTCACGTATGGGTTATATCGTTAAGGTTTCTGATTATGGTATTCACGTATGGGTTATATTGTTAAGGTTTCTGATTATGGTATTCACGTATGGGTTATATCGTTAAGGTTACTGATTATGGTCTAAATCAATTTCCATTGCCTTTTAATAACGTTATTATTTACGTGATTAGAACTAAAATGAACAATACAAAAAGACGAAAGAAAAGCCTGATCTCATTGCATTTTTAAAGTCTGTTCAGGAATGTTGTTTTCATGTGCCTTAACTTCACATGTCTGTCTAACGACCGTTTTAATTAATCTTAGCGTTACAGTACTCATTACTCAAAGAAATCTCGACCTCTTTCTTTATGGAATCCAATAATCCCTATAACAATACCAATGAGACGGCTCTTCCACGTGGATCAGACTAGCCCATTTAACGAGTTGTAAAATTATACATAAAAGGGGTGATGTTTCAATATTAGCTATCCTGTCTGCCTGAAAGGTATTATCTTATTTTGCATGAAATTACGACAAGTTCAAGGGAAACTCAGAATAATTGCACTTTTGATATATAAGCATAGGACAATATTGCTATCGATCAGTTATTTTTGATATTGCTCTATCTGTCAGTTTTGTTGTAACACTTTAAAGATTAATAACCTTAGATAGTAATGTTAATAATGTCAGTAGTGTATTATGTATAGTTCTTTACGAATAGAATCAGGCAATGTCATAAAAACGAATATATTTCATCAAAATTGGCACAGACTATATAATTAAGTTTTCAATTTCTCCTCTAGATATTGTTATAACACTACAATTCTTCCAAGTAGATATTGTTATAACGCTTTGAAGTAGATATTATGATAACACTTTGAAGTAGATATTGTTATAACACTTTCAAGTAGGTATTGTTATAACACTTTCAAGTAGGTATTGTTATAACACTTTCAAGTAGATATTGTTACAACACTTTCAAGTACATATTGTAATAACATTTTGAAGTAGATATTGTTAGAACACTTTCAAGTAGATATTATTATAACACTTTCAAGTAGATATTGTTATAACAGTTTCAAGATGATATTGTTACAACACTTTGAAGTAGACATTATTATAACACATTGAAGTAGATATTCTTATAACACTTTCAAGTAGATATTGTATAAACACTTCAATATTATTATTGATATAACATTTTACTCGTTGATTTTGTTATAACATCTCCCATGTTGATATAGTAATAACACTTCCATGCTGATATTGTCATAACACCTCAATGATAATATTGATATTACATTTCCATATTGATATTGTTATAACATTTATCAGATTGATTTTGCAATTTGATGGCAAGATTGAATATCAACAAATAGTTGGGATTCCTATGGGTACTAACTGCGCGCCTCTGATAGCAGATTTATTTCTTTATTGTTATGAGAGGGATTTTATGGTTTCTCTTCAAAAATCAAAACGTTTTGACCTCATTGACAAATTCAATAATACTTGTAGATATCTGGATGATATTTTGGTTATCGACAACCCTGAATTCGAACAATTTATATCAGAAATTTATCCACCAGAGCTCACATTGAATAAAGCTAATACTTGAGGTAAATCTACACCTTTCTTAGATTTACACATCAAAATTATCAACCACCGAATATATTCTAATATTTATGATAAACGTGAGGATTTTGGATTTCCTATTGTAAATTTCCCTTACTTGGATGGCGATGTTCCTCGACTCCCATCATATGGTATCTATATATCTCAATTAGTTCGATTTGTCAGAGGCTGCACCGATGTTTTGGACTTTCATAAACGAAATTTACAAATTACTACTAAACTTTTAACTCAGGGTTACAGATATCACAAGTTAAGAAAACATTCGGCAAATTCTTCAGATCTTATTCAGAACTTCTATCTAAATTTGGAAATATTTCTTTTCAACAGTATGTATCCAATGGAATTTCCCATCCTTATTTTAACGGCGATCTCGTATATAAACTAAGGAAAGTAAAAGGCTCCGATAACGTTATTTTATCATGTAATAAAATAATCAAACGTCTTATAAATAGACAATATGATATTGAGATCATCAAAAAGACTATAGGTCTTGTATTTGGCCCCTCTACAGCCTTATGCAGACTTTTACTTGAACGTTGCACGCTGACTAACAGGGCGGTGGGGACTATATGACGGGCCTTGTCCAAACCTCTTTCAGAGGAGACATGGTCCTGAACCTCGTCCCCTCTGACTGTTATTCGGGACTCCTACAGATCTAGGGTCTTAGCTCGCTTTCAGACTGGCAGAGCACGGTTTATCATGTTGATGTCGCATATATTTTTATACCATTATGTATTTTACAATACCTCACGTGTTTATATTTTTATGACCTCTCAATATGCGATACCTGTTGACCCTTGTTCTTTACTTGGAGGATTATTTATAAATTTTTAAATGTACGTCCTTTGATTGTTCTGCTGTTACGGTGAGTGGGAAGGTGGGCCCGTAAACCGGTTACCCACACCATTTGTTTGGCTTTTGTCAAATTAAATGACCGTCCTAAGTCGGTATCGTAATTGCACTACAATCAAATATTTTTGTAATGTGATATATGTTCTAGTATATTATTTATATTCATGTATTGTATAGCTCTATGGTGACTTCTGCCACATAACTGAGCCAGTAACTCCTCCTTCTTTGCTATAACTTTCAAATTTTTACTATTATTATAATACTTTTCAGAGATATTTGTTTTTGGAAACTCTCATTGTTGATATTGCTTTGACATAATGGTTAAACGAATAAAGATATTTCTAATGAGTTTAAATAGAAATTTAAGATAAAAGGATAAGTCTATAATCCATGTATTGTACTACTGACATAAAGGTTAAACTAGTTACACACACATACATACACACACAACGTGCACGGATACAGAGGGGGGGTTAGTGGGGTCTTGACCCTTCTGGAATCCGAAAATTTTACCAAAAAAGGTAATATTTGGGCATTTTTGGAGTTGGACCCCTCGTCTAAGAGAAAAAATTACCTTTTTTGGTTGGACATTCTGGATCCGCGCATGCACAATCATATATAATAATTTGACTTTGACGTATAAGTACGGACATTACATTATGCACATGGGATACATGAATGGAGTGTATATTATCGAAGTACTATGCTAAGTCAAATATTTTGTAGGATATCGTCATACACATGAAAAAGAATTCATACCAGGAAAACAATGGATCCGCCTTATTTAATGCTTTTATACGTATAGTATTTCTATAAGTTAAGAGAATAACAGAGTTGAAATACGGGATTGGAAGATGAAAAGATAAATGTCTTATTAAGACACCTGACAAATCCATCACAGGAACAATAGATAGAAAAACCAAAATGAAAGCAATGGCATTGCGGGCATTCAAAGATTCAATTAAATTGAAGGTAAACAACGAAGTACCGAAGGGTTAACCATATCTTGTTGTCCATGGAATAAAAGGACAAAATCGTGTATAATGTCATATTCAGAAAAAGGCGAAACCAGGCAAGTACCACTGAAATCATGGTGCAAGTTAAAAGTTGTATAGAGTGGTTAACATAGTAATGGGCCTTAATTACTGTCCAATATGACGTAGAAACAATGTAATCAAAAGACAGTCATTACTGTCATATTCCAAACTCCCAGAATTGCTGAAAGGCAAACCAAAACAATTCCAAAACCCCCAAAACACAAGAAATCAGCTATGCTGTTTTAATTGATTAATTAAATATTGTTTAACGTCACTAAACGAGTATTTCACGTATATGGTGACGGCATCTGTCTGATGCATTGCATATAATATTTTTACATTTGCAACGGACCCATTCGAAACAGTTAAGGTTCTATTAAGTGCAACGTCTATCATGACACGGGTCCTCGGTTTTTACTGTCTCATCCAAAAGACAGGGCACTGGTTTATGCACAGCAGGATTTCGAACGCGGAACATCCCGGTCAAAAGTCGAGCAATGCATCCACTGAGCTACACCGGTTTCTATGTTGTTTTAAATCTATTTTAAAGTAGAATCTGAATATCAAATAATTAATCTCTTTAATGAACAACAGGAATTATTGTGTCTTAACATTACAGTCAGGGTCATTTACCTGTATCTTTTATGAAACACCGTGATGTGTTCATTAATCATATTTACAGTATCTATCATGTACCAAATAACAGGTGCTATAATTTGTATAAATTTTGATCTCAAATTAAGCAAGTTCTTTTCATTTCATCAATTTTGGTGCTATGTTACACATTTGAGTAAGTGTAATACAATACATAATCATTCACGTTACCAAGGCAATGATGCCATGCGTCTGGGGATTCCATACATCAACAGGTATCAGATTTCCATAAATATGTCAGACATTATGCAAAATGTATTATAAGAAGAACCATAGAATTGCTGAATAAATTATAGTAAATCCTACAAATACATGTACAAAAATTGTAATAATTCATGATTTCATAAAGTACCCCCGTGTTGTTGTGTATGCTATATTTCGTTTACTTTCGTATTTGCATCATTCATAATAAAATTCTGCTCGAAATTTGGGATCATTTTAAATTTTTATTTTGGGATATACCATTTCCTACTTTTATACCTATTGATACAGAATTTAAAGTATTATCACAGGATTGAAAGAATAAAAAGTTATATATTACAGATTCAGATCATTTAGACAACCCTATAATTTTCATATTCATACAGGGGTAAAAACACTAACAAGCTCGCATTATCAAATGGTAAAAAGTAGGATTAAAATATATCACGATGTTTTCATTATCTGCGCTGAAATTTAAAACAATCTGTAATTTAAATACCTTTTCGCAGCTTTATAATATCAAAAGCCCCTTATTTGATGTGATTTTATCTCACTTGATATAACCACAAGCAATATTTGTAGAGAATCTAAATATCACCCGAAAAAATCTTGACTTAATATTGACTTACCTTCTCTGTGCGTTCATTCCCAGCAAAATGGCATCAGTGTGTCATGAGCCACCCACGAACGACAGAGGGAAGTTGGCGTAAGAGATCTTAGAAAATCTTTATTAATTTCTCTATACATAAACACCCACGCCCTTTATACTATGTTCTATTACAACGAAGTGTTTAATGGAGTCGATACCCGCAGATCAATAGAACAAATAGGTTTCGTCATTCTAACAGTAATTTGTATCTCAAAATTGATATCCTTTTTATTAAAACAAGAGCAGATCTAACTGAATTACATCATACAATCTACCCCAAATTATAGAAGAAAATTGTAGTAGATTGTTTTACTTTCGTATTTCATAATTTAGCACTGAAACCTATTTCATGTATAAATGGAAAGATACAGTGTTATGATGAATTTTATCAAAGTTAATGTAAAGTAAACATATGCCGTAGTATACAGTAAGAAAGGAAGCAATCGCATTACATATCTATTCCTAAGCAACAGAACACTGCAGGTAAGAGGTCTGACCAAATACATGGGGAATTTTCCATTAAAAAGAAAAGAACAAATTCATCTGATCCAGGTGTATGACTAAATGTGTAAAAGAATAAACACAAAAAATAAATTACAATGGAATTGCAAAAGTCACGTAGTACTGTAAATTAAATAAATATCGTCTCTTAATTGGTGTTGTTAATCAGTTTACAGGCCTACCTTCCCACTCAGAACAAAAGCAGTTCAACCAAAGAAAACCTTATTAAAAGTAGAAAACAAGTATACAAATGGAATGACAGATAACTGATATTTCACTAAGTCATTCGCAACAAAACTCCAGCATGGTTATCATGGCCACTGAAGTGAGTCAAGCTACGGAGGAAGAGTAAGCAATTCTTGTAGAGGTGAAGTGTGAAGATACCAAATAGTTCGAGTTAAAGTTCCATGTATGAGTTACAATTTTTACTTATATATTCATGTATACGGAACACTAAAAAGTATTTTATATGGTTGTAACAGTGTTCACTTCGGACGGTCACTTGGTACAAAATATTGGTATAATAAGATGTTAGAATTAATTTGCGTAGCATCAGCGAAGACAAGCCGTGTTCAACGTAACCTTCCCTGTGTTTACAGCTTTCAGAAGACCTAATTTACCAAGAAAACAAATATCAAAATCAAGTCTCCTGTGATATAGTGTTAACATAGCTCGTAACAAGACATATCTAAGTTAGAAGTTCAATTAAGATTGTATAGGATCTCTATACAATACTGTGTCCACTTTGATACGAGGGTCATATTTTCATATGTAAGTGATAAATAGCTGAGCACATGTTCTGGTATAGTGCACCATATGCGCATTTCGACAACTTGTCTCTTTAATGATGCCGAAGGCTAAAACTTTAGAAATCCAAAATGTAAATATATAAAGAGGAAATTAATTTCCAAATTGACATTAAAGTAAGAGCCATAGAAGCGATCTAAGACAAGAGCGAGCAAAAAAAAAAAAAAAAAAAAATCTATAGACAAGAATCAAAAGAGAAAACAGAAGACATCTGACAAAGCTCTATGACACAAATCAACAAGGACATACAAAGAAACAGTCTAAGGACAGGAGTCAAAGAACCGATCTAAGGACAAGGACAATCTTAGTTATAGAATAATTTACAAACTTTTGTGACGATGAATTTGGATATATACTACGGATCCGTACAGAAGCACTGAAATCTGGGTTTGTAATTAAGTGAAAAAACATCCATTCCGTACATAACGATACCAATAGCTATTGATTTCTGGTGACAAGTAATTAAATCAAGGGTAATTAGATGCCATACATATCATTTTACAAAGATCATTTACTGTGACATACTTGTTCACTCTCACATAATGATATATTCATATTGCAAAGATATATCACAATTAAGGACAAAATCAATAATTCAACGATACGAGTGTAGATCAAATTCGTCTGCATATTCCAAATCAAGGTGATTGTCCTTATTGCAAATAAATACTTAGTATTCTATGCCTTGTTATATAAAAGGTTTTTGAACTGGCTGATGTATACCAAATTTTGCATCAATGCAGATAAATGTGAAAAGTTCTTTTTTATTGTTTCCTTTTTCATGATCAGTTATCGATCAATTTATAATTTTGAAGAAATGTATATATTTCATTGTTGTTTGATTTGGTTGTTTTGAGGAAGTGGAAACGTTCACTCTTTCCAGTCACAATCTATTAAATACATTTGAATAAATTATGCCAAATTCAGTCCTTCATTTGCGTGTGTGAAATCGAAAATATATTCTCTGAGAGAGAGAGAGAGAGAGAGATGGTCAAGCTCAAATCCTACCCTAAAAGCATACAGATCAATCATCGAGTAGAGACGCCAATCATAATGGCAAAAAGAATAAAGACTTACTTAGTATGCACAGCACAAGTTAATTAGATATAAAGATAATAGAGTAAAAGTCAGCAAGACCATTCTCAGTAACACAATCTTATAAGTGGACAAACACAAATGTCACAAAATGGCATAGGGGAGATGTTTCTTGGAAAAAGTAATAACTCTGATTTGGAATATGCGTAGCGTGAATGTCAAATATTATTGGATAAAACAAAACTAAATACCCGTGTAAAATAACAGAGTCGTATTACAGACGAGGGTCTGGCAAATTTAATCAATTACATTCAATTTTAAGAAAAAAAGACATCGTAATAAACTGTGCACGGGAAAGGAGGTTGACAAAGTTTCAAAAATCAAAATCAATGTTTTGAAGATATAAGGATAGTGGTCCTTAATTACCTGTAAATGCCGTCACCATATACGTGAAATATTCGTGGTGTGACGTTAAAGAAAAATCAATCAATCTTACCTGTAAATCGTATATCAGATAAGTACAGGAAACCGTTCAAATTGCTACACAATTTCTATAGGACGGTTAAATATCAATAAAGTTATAGTGAAATACAATTCGTCCAGTATAAATTAAGGATATAAAATTAATATTCGGGGACGGAATGAATATAAATATATGCAAAATGCACTAAGCAAAGATTTCGGTCTATGAAAAACATCAACAAGGGATTTTGTGGGTCTGTCACAGGACTTTTTTACTATCCGATTTGAATCACATAACATGCACAGTTCAACGATTTGGTTTTAATCCGGGATCCCTTGTCCCTGGCAAAAAACGCCTGAGCACCAAATGTTGATATTCTTTAAAAACAGTCATATATCTTGCTTGTAGTGTGTTATTTCCAGGCAACTGTGAACGAGCAATAATATAAGCTTTAATTTGTAACTGGACTTATATTTTCTACATATTAATGGCGACACTTCTCATAAAAAAGTCAAATGTCTTTTTTCCACTCTTTTATAAATCATGAAAAAATTATAAAAAATGAAAATAAAATAATAATAATAATAAATAAATAAAACAAACTGAAAAATGAATAAAATAAAAAAAAAAAGAAAAGTAAAAAAAAAAAAACAAAACAAAAACCACACCCACACCCACCCACACACACACACACTGTACGATGCGATGTAACAGCAGTAATATAACCTTGACAACAACTGAAACTGATGGTCATGAAAAGTAAAATACCTGTTATCAGGTTATTCTCTGAGTAATATATGGTCAGAATCATTGAATTACCACTATAAGATGCAAAACAATAATCATAAACGTATAATTACTATATCTGAACTTCGAAACTCCAGTATCATAACAATCAAAGCTGTGTCATAGCACGATGATACAATAAGTATAGAAAAGATAGAGTAAAATACGCTGTAAATAGTGTTTATTTGGTTATTACAGTATTCTGTGGTACACATCTCTGGATACGAGGAAGTTTGAGGCAAGATTATATGCCCTGTACGAATATGCATCTCCTATTTGGGTGCCCGCAAATAATGCCCAAACATACTGACGACAATTCAGATAACTCAACACCTTTTGTTTGATACAAATCAATGAAGTAAAAAACGAAGAAGTATCGAAGTGAAATGCAAGTTACCGTAGTTTGAAGTGATTACAATGTCGTTATATTTTAGTAAGGTCTTTTTCTGTGCTTATTCTTGTATGCTTTGTATGGCCAAGGTGAATTACCCCGTACATTTGAGTCAGGTGTCTTTTTCAATTCTTTTATCATATAATAAAACGTATCTAAATATATTATATAGGAATATTTTTGGGATTCCTTTTTGTGTGTTTATTTATGGTTGCTTTACGTCTCCCTGGCGACTGTTCTCATACAAAGGAATCAGATGTATTCTTTTCTTTCTTTTAAAACTATTTGTTCGGAAACAGTTCTAGTAACTTTAAGGTGTTGTCGGTCAAGAGTTTGTAAATTTGCATCCACAGTACACTGATGTATTCAAAAAGCATGTGACTACTTTAGGTTTCATGGGTTCAGTTGACTGTTGATTTAAAGGGTATCGGTCACTTTTAAAGCCCTTTTAGGGCTCAATCTTCAAGTTGCATACGACAGCTTTAGTATAGAGGTTTTCGGCCTAATCTTATAAACATATAAAAGCTCAATCACTGAGCGTTAAGGTGATTGATCGCCCTAAACAAGACCATTTACAAGTAGAGTGAACGTTCTCTAGGATGAAATGTTCCGTATCAGTCTACAATTCAGAGATATTGGAAATGCGAAACTAAGTCTCTTGGTTGTAATATCAAACATACTTTTGTCGATATCCGAATATTAATCCTTTGATATTTGACAGTTACTAAGAAAATTCAGATATAATATATTAGTTTTAATATAAAGTCTAATGAAGAAATAGAACAAGAAAATTGCGCCCAGCATGTTTAATAATGCTACAATACTCTCGTTCAATACATATTTCTTTTATGTTAATGCAGCTGACGATACATATATTTACGTGAAAGGAACTACAATTGTTTCTTAAGTAAAGTTTTGCTTCCAAATTATCTTTCCATTGTAAGACAAAGGATTAAAATGTCTTTTCCATTTATACCTTACATTGACTCGGAAATCAGGTACAGCGAGGGTGGCTACCCTCGGGCGATACTTACTATTCCTATACGCGTGACTTATTTTAAACTTTTGATAGCGTGTACTTCCTGTTTGATGTACAGGTTCGTTCCTGTTATTCAAGGAAATTTTATTGTTCATCGAATTTCAAGTTAGTTAGGAAGATGGTAGATAGTATATGGTATTCGGTATTATTGTTAGCCAGAAATCTGCATCTGTGATGCAATGATACAATGTTCTTACTATGAAATCTCCTTGAGAACTAAGAAGATTCACATTTAGAACTACCGTTTGATGTTATATGTAGCAGAAACATTTCAATTAACTTGAGGCAGGTATTTGCTATATATTTTTATGTGGTCATGTATGCAGATAAGAACAAGAAAATTAGCAGTGATATTTAGATTGAAAATATTTAAACAATAATAATAATAATAATAATAATAATAATAATAATATTATTATTATTATTATTATTATTATTATTATAAATATTATTATTATTATTATTATTATTATTATTATTATTATTATTATTATTATTATTATTATTATTAATGATAATAATGATAATGATGATGATGATGATAATTATGATGGTGATGAATGTTATTATCAAAATGAGGTATACACATGATTACACAATGCTCTATACCCGGGGTAAAACAACTACAAATCAGATGAAGAATAGATGATAATAATCCATAAAATAAAATCATGCTTAAGGGGTATTCTCACTGTATAATAAAAGATAAATTTCCTAACAAATTGGAAGTTTGAATTCTGTGATTTTATGTTCAAATGATATATTGACAAAAGAAGAACAACGTTTAAAGATAAGTTTGCATTTAAAAGTTGAAAAATCTCACCTGATGACTGATATACTTGATGTCGTTCATTTCTCTTGTTAATCAGACCTTTATACACTGAAGTTATCCGGTATTAGAACAAGTGAGAATTGGAGGCAAGGAAAATCACATGAATTTTTCAGAAAATCCATCTTGAACTATCTTGCACTTGTCTTACAAATAAAAGTCTTTATCAATGATACCAAATCATCATATGTATGTATAACCGCAAACTGTCATTCAACAACCTTGCGCACAATTAACTAATGAAAACTACGGAGCTCTCATTGCCCTTCATGGTACTATAACAACGAGCGGTTCAAATAGTAGAACTAGCTAGCTCTCGAAAGATGTATTTCTTTGTTTGGTATATAATTATATATATATATATACAGTATATAAGTAAAGCTTGTGTCAGCGTAATGGCCATTTGATTGTTTCTGTCCATGCGGTAAGCGCGCCTTCGTATATATACGCTACTGTCTCCTTATTAATGCGATAATCGCAATATAGGTCAATGTGCGTGACCTTAGGTCGCGGTGAGGGGTAATAAATTATAGGTGTTTCTCCGCCGCTTTTCTGCAGGTATTTCTTATATAAGGCTACGCGGAAGGGGTTATATCATAGTTATTGACGGCGTCGGGGATGATGGTTAGGAATGTTTGGTGTAGTGTTAATGTGTATTGATTAACATTTTAAGATGATTTGATACGAACGTCGTGATGAGTTTACGCCAGTTTGGTTTATCGTAAAAAGATGCGCTAGGGAAGTAGTAGTATTAGCCAAGACATTATGTTGCCTTTTCAGATTCTTTACTGTAAATACTGAAAGAAGTATCTTATACCTACTATAGAAACATACAGTTATGTATCTTATAAAATTAATTACACTATTTCAAAAATTTTACAGTATGCATATATCATAGAAAAGATTTGATAGAACGATGATAATAACCTTGTCGCTTTTTCAGATTACAAATATAATTAATGCTATTACCATTATTATTGTAAGAGAATGTATATAATGGATCCATTAAATTTTAAGATTTTTAAAAATTTATTTTAATCAAAAATTTATTTTAATTCTATATACCTCTATTAATGTAGTGCACCTTTAGTCATGTCGATAACTTCTATCTTTTGAGTGATACTCCAGAAATCCAAAGTTTTGATATTATGAAGAGCAAACTAATTATAAAAACGTCTTTAAACTGGGAACAAAACTCGTCCTTAAACTGGAAACAAAAAATCCACCTAAGGACATGGCTATTAATGGAGGGATACTCTTAGTTTTAGAATAATTTACAAACTTTTGTTAAAGTGAAGTTGAAGTACATATTGTCAATACAATATAAATCTTTAAGCGAGAAAAACAAGAAGACCGCAAACGAAGGCAAATAAGGAAATAAAATGACACGTTCCAACAAAATGCTGAAATGGCTTCGTTTTACCAAATGTGACTAGGGTATTGTATCGTCTACTGAATTTGACTTAAAACACCAGACCTGCATTATAACATCACAGTGGATGTGACCGGTCGGCAGGGGATGCTTACTCTTACTTGGCACCTGATCCCACCTCTGGTTTTCCTGGGGGTCCCTGATTGCCTTTGTGTCTTTTTATAACGATATTCCTAAGAAGCATTAAATGATAAAAAATGTCTAAATCATTAAACCATACTGACTTATTTAGATTTCATATTGGTCTGAGTTAATTAATAATATGCTCATCAATCAGTATTTCCATATTGACTTAGTTGTTGCGCCTAGGTCTGTAGAACTAGCGAAATAACTATGAAAATAGCACTAATTAGTAACCCCTTAATTATATATATTTCAGTTCAGTTCAGAAGCACTGAATAACAATTAATTATTACCTTTATTCAATTACTGATGCATTTCCTATCAGGGTTTAGATTATTTATCTCAGTTGTTCTATCAGCAAATTGTATATAGTATTTCAATAAGCATATTACGTTATATCTGTGATATATAAATTATAATTCGGAGGACTATTAAGTAAAAAAAACAAAGAAGTACCGAAGGGTAAACCATATCTCATAGTCCATGAAATAAAGGGGACAATATCGTGTTTAGTATCATATTCAGACAAATGCGAACCCCAATAAAATCGAGGTGAGACCAGGTGCCCGGGAGGAGTGGAGGAGTAAGAGTCCCCTGTTTGCATGCAACACCCGTCGCAAAAGTCCTGCACAACCTTTCAAGTTGAGGAGGTAAATACATAAATATACACGCATGAACATACGAAGGAGACAGGAACACGAAGTCAAATTTCCCATTTAAGGCAAGAAATGCTGCCTGTCTGAAATTCCGGTGTCGGAAACACAGGTGAACAAATGTCTGTAAATACATGTATATTCGTATTATGTCAATTCAAGTATAGTCCTAAAGTTAAGATGGTTATGTTGTATGGTCAGGTCCCAAAATATCGGTTAACATTCTTGAAAGAGGAATCTGAAATTGCAATAGATCCCTTTAACGACCATAAACCTTCCTTAGTGACAATTTCAAACTTCCTCAATATAAACTTCTGAGAGTAGTTTCGTGGCAAGAAGCCTCGCTCTCAGGACGAAATTTTCGTATTTAGAGCATACCCTGGCATAGCGTATAAGGTGTGAAATGAAGACGCCATATGCGGGAGAGGAAGGTATGTTGCTACTCAGAAAAGGGAAGTTGGTAATAATAAAATTGAAATCGTCACGTTTGTCATAGAGAGAGGTTACTAATGAACCATCGTCACTAATTGATAGCAGTATATCGAGGTATGAAGCAGAAAATGCGCTCTCTGTAGTATCTCTTATCTAGAGTTCCTTTGGATATATGATGTTGAGGTGATCCTCAATACGAGATGCTAATTGCTTATTGCCTTTAGAGAGCAGAGACTGTATGAATTCTGCTTCATAAGAGTCGGCCAGAAGAGGCGCGCAATTAGTACCCATAGGAATGCCAACAATCTGTTGGAACACTTTCCCACCAAATATCACAAAAATATTATCTGTAAGAAATTCTAACATTTGGATGATCTCTTCTTCTGTATACTTCATGCTAGAATCAGACTGTTCCTTTACAAAATATGTGTCGTTGTGGCCTAAAACGATATATATATATATATATATATATATATATATATATATATATATATATATATATATATATATATATATATATATATATATATATATATATATATATATATATATATATATATATATATATATATATATATATATATATATCTGTGAATTCCATTTTTGTTAAAGAAGGCGTTTTGAATAATTGATGTTATTCTGTTCTTTAGTTTTTGATGAGGAATGGTTGTATAAAAAGTCTAAAAGTCAAATGATTTGATGCTAGTGACATTATAGAAAATAGGAGATTTTAAGTGCTCTAGAAGTTCCTTGGAATTCCTTAGGATCCACATCTGTTTGATTCCGCATCTCGAGTAAGCAGTAGAGCAGTATTTCTGAAGACCATATTTGATTTCTGTTAGAATTTGGGTGAGTAACATGGAAAGAGGCTTGGTGGAACACTTGGAAGATCCAGCAATTCTTTGAATCTTCACCTCTTAAGATTTATGAAGATATGTAGTAATATTAAATTGTGCGTAAAATGCAGATTTCTACAAATGATGTCTCTTTAATAGGGCCAAATCTGAAACTGCGTAATTCCAAATATTTGCACAGGAAACTATGTCCAAAATTTCTTTAGAGGAAGACAAAAACAACCTGAACCCCCCCCCCCCCCCCCCAATACGGAAGAGATGCTCTCAGTTGTATCTTTTATCTCGGGTTCATTTGAATAGTTGAAGTGAAGGTTATCCTTAAGTCAGATTTTTGTTTCACAAAACGTCACCAAAATGTCTAGACATACGTATCTGTATGTAAAGTTAAATCAACACGTTTTAAACTTCCTTTGGAAAGTTGACACTATGAATTTAGTAAAATTTGGAAAAGCAGAAAATTTGCTTGACATTTTAACACTGAAAAGGACGAAAATATCATTTGTCAGAAATTCCATCTTTTCGATAAATTGCTCTTCGATTTATTTGCTATTGGAAGCACAGTGAATGTAATTTTTATGGTCGTAACAGAAACAAGATGTGTGTATCTGCGAATATCATTTTTGTAATAATCGTAGAGGTAATATTTTTTTGAATTCTGCTCCTCAGTTTCTGATGAAGAATGATTAAGAGTTAAAATTTCAGAAGAATTCGAGATTCTTAAGCTTATTGATTTCGCTTCTAGAGTAAGCAGTTGATCAGAACGTCTGAAGACTATGTTTGCATTTTGAAAAAAAAATTCGCCAGTAGTATGGAAAAAGGCTTGGTGGAACACTTAGAAGATCCCAGCTATGAATCGATGCTTATATGTCTTTTTGTGCTCTTTGGAATCAAATAAAGGTAATTAGAGATCAGATATATCTATCAATGAACGATGTTAGCTTACCTTTCATGTTTCAGAGTGGTGAAGGGAGATATTCGACTTAGTTATATTTAAGAATTTACTTCTTTTAAAAAAGTAAAACAAAAAGCAAAAGACAAATATAGAACATAACAGTCACAAATAACCCAATTACAAAATAATCTAGTGCGAAATGTCAACCGAGCATTGAAATTGAATCTGATATAACACTTTCATTTTTGTAATATTAATTACAACATGTGAATCTGAACATATTCCCCAAGGTCTGAATCAAAACAAGGCAGTTCCACCGAAATTGAAAAGAAGCGCTTTAGGGTTCAAAATGGATGAAACCAGCTCACTAGTCTAAAAATCATAAATCGGAAAGACAAACAATATCAGTATAAATATAGAAGGAGAGTCAAAAAGAAACAAACGAATAACTAATAATAAGGAGAATATGTAAGAGAAAAAGCAAATCATGCTTAATAGAAACAACCGTCGTTCACGTCAAATAGATATCGAATCTTTAAAGAAAAATAAAGCAGACATCCGACTTAATAAATAAGTAAGTATAGTTTTCAAATGCAAAAACTGTCGCAAGTGAATAAGAAAGAAAAAATACTTTGCATTTAGGTAGACACCAAGAAAATTGGTTATATTTGTATCATAAATATATTTTGTTCATTAATCTAATGATTAGATCATTAAACCCATCAGAGTTCAATTCTGGAAGCACAAAATGCACGTAGTTTAAAATTGTATTAAAGTGTCACCGCCACGTAAGTTCCGGAAAAGGGTATTATAACGAGAAAGTCAGCAATAATTTGAGTCAGTTAAAGTAGATTATCTTGAGGAGGATTTAGAAGCTGATAGGGAATAAAATGCGTAATTGTAAATCGTCAATAGACGTTTTTCAAATTTAACATGATGTCAGGGGCCTTATATCAGACATGCTTCTTTTAGTCGGGATTTTCATTGCGACGTTAATGCTAACATAGTGACGTCAGAGTAAAATGACGCATATTTTTACGGCAAATAATCGTATGTTTGGCATAAAATGAAATATAAGATCAATAGGGTGTAAGACTATTTAAGTATTTATTTTCTTGTGTCTAGTTAATAAGGGAAAGGGAGTCATAGTGGAGTGGTAAAAGACTGTTTGACGCATAATATAAACCTTTACCCCACCTCTGACAAAATCCTTTATTGTCATTGGCTTAAAGAGTACACATGAACGCCCTCCGCTTTTTAAATTCCGGCCGCTGTTTTTTTTTTTATTTAAGGCATCGCATCAGGGCTAAAGAGACGCTTGACTCCGATTCGAGTCGTTTGCTCAGATGGACAAAACCGGTAAGGGTGACGTGATGGTTGTGAAGAGGTTTAAGATCTCCACAACAGAGGAAAATAAATCCCCCCCCCCCCAAAAAAAAATTTCTCCTTCCGGTAATTGGTTTGAATCAATATCGAAGAAGTACCAAACCGTTAATCATTCTCAAAGTCCAAGGACAGATACAAAATCGTACAACAGATACAGAGAATAACAGTACAACACAACAGATACAGAGAATAACAGGACAACAAATACAGAGAATAACAGTACAACAGATACAGAGAATAAGAGGACAACAGATACAGAGAATAAGAGTACAACAGACAAAGAGAATAGCAGTAAAACAGGTACAGAGAATAACAGAACAACAGGTACAGACAATAACAGTACAGCAGGTACAGAGAATAACAGTACAACAGATACAGAGAATAACAGTACAACAGATACAGAGAATATAAGTACAACAGATACAGAGAATAACAGTACAACAGATACAGAGAATAACAGTACAGCAGATACAAACGATAACAGTACAGCAGGTACAGAGAATAACAGTACAGTAGATACAGAGAATAACAGTACAGCAGTTACAGAGAATAGCAGTACAACAGATACAGAGAATAACAGTACAACAGATACAGAGAATAGCAGTACAGCAGATACAGAGAATAACAGTACAACAGATACAGAGAATAACAGTACAGCAGATACAGAGAATAGCAGTACAAAAGATACAGAGATTAACAGTACAGCAGATACAGAGAATAACAGTACAGCAGATAAAGAGGAAAACAGTACAACAGATAAAGAGAATAACAGTACAACAGATACAGAGTATAACAGTACAGCAGATACAGAGAATAGCAGTACAACAGAAACAGAGAATAACAGTACAACAGGTACAGAGAATAACAGTACACCAGATACAGAGAATAACAGTACAACAGATACAGAGAATAACAGTACAACAGATGCAGAAAATATCAGTACAGCAGATACAGAGAATAAAAGTACAACAGATACAAAAAATATCAGTACAGCAGATACAGAGAATAACAGTACAGCAGATATAGAGAATAACAGTACAACAGATACAAACGATAACAATACAGCAGGTACAGAGAATAACAGTACAACAGATACAGAGAATAACAGTACAACAGATACAGAGAATAACAGTACAACAGATACAGAGGATAACAGTACAGCAGATACAGAGAATAATAGTACAGCAGATACAGAGAATAACAGTACAGCAAGTACAGAGAATAACAGTACAACAGATACAGAGAATAACAGTACAACAGATACAGAGAATAACAGTACAAGAGATACAGAGAATAACAGTGCAACAGATACAGAGAATAACAGTACAGCAGATAGAGAGAATAACAATACAGCAGGTACAGAGAATAACAGTACAACAGATAGAGAGAATAAGAGTACATCAGATACAGAGAATAACAGTACAACAGGTACAGAGAATAGCAGTACAACTGGTACAGAGAATAACAGTACAGCAGGTACAGAGAATAACAGTACAACAGATACAGAGAATGAGAGTACAACAGGTCCAGAGAATAAGAGTACAAAAGATACAGAGAATAACAGTACAACAGGTACAGAGAATAACAGTACAACAGATACAGAGAATAACAATACAACAGGTACAGAGAATAACAGTACAACAGATACAGAGAATAATAGTACAGCAGATACAGAGAATAACAGTACAAGAGATACAGAGGATAACAGTACAACAGATACAGAGAATAACAGTACAACAGATACAGAGAATAACAGTACAGCAGGTACAGAGAATAAGAGTACATCAGATACAGAGAATAGCAGTACAACAGGTACAAGGAATAACAGTACAATAGGTACGGAGAATAACAGTACAGCAGGTACAGAAAATAACAGTACAGCAGATATAGAGAATAACAGTACAGCAGATATAGAGAATAACAGTACAATATATACAGAGAATAACAGTACAGCGGATACAGAAAATAAGAGTACAGCAGGTACAGAGAATAACAGTACAACAGATACAGAGAATAACAGTACAACAGATAGAGAGGATAACTGTACAACAGTTTCAGATGATAACAGTACAATAGATCTAGAAAGTAAACAGATTAGGTGTGTTTGGTTCATATCATGCACGTGTTATGTTCATATACGCACTACCATCTCTACTAAAGTCAATATTGGCTGTATTAATTCATCAGAATCTATGCCTTGCTCGTAATGATAATTTTGTAATGGTAAGAGAATTGTTGATTCATGCAAAGGTGAAATAATTTCATTTCACAGTTATATCTTTTGTCTGATTACGTGAACACTTCAGGCGACAATAACCCCATTCTCCAGCTTCAAATACTAAAAATAGAAGTGATGAAAATGCACAGTAAGCCAGATTACTCGGCACTCATTTACAGCAAATGTTTGAAATATCATACTAGTTTTTTCTTATCTGTTCTATGATGATTAAATGTTTTATCAGTAAATGTTAATGTGAAGAAATAAGTGTAAATACCGTTTACGTCGTCGCTTATCGTGTTTAAGAGTGCGAAATAATGATACATCTTTATCCACAAAAACTTTCATTTGCAGTAGCCCATTCCATCTCTTCATAAAATCATTTGTTCCTCTCGATTACTCTCATTTAGCGGGAATACTACGCTTGTACATCGGTTAACCATGCAATTGTATCATCACCTCATAACAAACAACCGTGGCACCCCATTGCCGAATACATCAGTTAACCATGCACATTGTATAATCAGTCCTTAACAAATAACCGTGGCACCCCACTGCCGTACACATCAGTTAACCATGCCCATTGTATCATCACTCCATAACAAATAACCGTGGCACCCCACTGCCGTATACATCGGTTAACCATGCCCATTGTATCATCAGTCCTTAACAAATAACCGTGGCACCCCACTGCCGTATACATCGGTTAACCATGCCCATTGTATCATCACTCCATAACAAACAACCTTGGCACCCCACTGCCGTATACATCGGTTAACCATGCCCATTGTATCATCAGTCCTTAACAAATAACCGTGGCACCCCACTGCCGTATACATCGGTTAACCATGCCCATTGTATCATCAGTCCTTAACAAATAACCGTGGCACCCCACTGCCGTATACATCGGTTAACCAAGCCCATTGTATCATCACCTCATAACAAACAACCGTGGCACCCCACTGCCGTATCTATCGGTTAACCATGCCCATTGTATCATCACTCCATAACAAACAACCGTGGCACCCCACTGCCGTATACATCGGTTAACCAAGCCCATTGTATCATAACCTCATAAGAAACAACCGTGGTACCCCAGTGCCGTATACATCAGTTAACAATGCTCATTGTATGATCACTTCATAACAAACAACCGTGGTACCCCACTGCCGTATATATCGCTTAACCATGCCCATTGTATCATCACCTCATAACAAAAAACTGTGGCACCCCACTGCCGTATACATTGGTTAACCATGCCCATTGTATCATCAGTCCTTAACAAATAACCGTGGCATCCCATTGCCGTATACATCTGTTAACCATGCCCATTGTATCATCATTTCATGACTAATAACCAAAGCACCCCACTGCCATATACATCGGTTAACCATGCCCATTGTATCATCACTCCATAACAAACCACCGTGGCACCCCACTGCCGTATACATCGGTTAACCATGCCGATTGTATCATCACTCCATAACAAATAACCAAAGCATCCCACTGCCGTATCCATAGGATAACCATGCCCATTGTATCATCAGTCCATAACAAATAACCGTGGCACCCGACTGCCGTATACATCAGTTAACCATGCCCATTGTATCAGCACTCCATAACAAACAACCGTGGCACCCTATTACCGTATACATCTGTTAACTATGCCCATTGTTAATCATTCCATAACAAATAACCGTGGCACCCCACTGCCGTATACATCGATTAACCATGCCCATTGTATTATCAGTCCGTAACAAATAACAGTGGCACTCCACTGCCGTATACATCCGTTAACCATGCCTATTGTATCATCACCTGATAACAAACAACCGTGGCACCCCATTGCCGTATACATCAGGTAACCATGCCTTTTGTATAATCATTCTATAACAAACAACCGTGGCACCCCACTGCCGTATACATCGGTTAACCATGTCCATTGTATAATCATTCCTATAATTATTCCCTGACAAATAACCATATCACCCCACTGCCGTATACATCGGTTAGCCATGCACATTGTATAATCATTCCCATAATCATTCCCTGACAAATAACCATATCACCCCACTGCCGTATACATCGGTTAACCATGCCCATTGTATAATTATTCCAAAACAAACAACTGTGGCACCCCACTGCCGTATACATCGATTAACCATGTCCATTGTATAATCATTCCTATAAGCATTCCCTGACAAATAACCATATCACCCCACTGCCGTATACATCGGTTAACCATGCCCATTGTATAATCATTCCCATAATCATTCCCTGACAAATAACCATATCACCCCACTGCCGTATACATCGGTTAACCATGCCCATTGTATAATTATTCCAAAACAAACAACTGTGGCACCCCACTGCCGTATACATCGTTTAACCATATCCATTGTATAATCATTTCATGACAAATAAGCGTGGCACCCCACTGCCGTATACATCGGTTAACCATGTCCATTGTATAATCATTCCTATAATCATTCCCTGACAAATAACCATATCACCCACTGCCGTATACATCGGTTAGCCATGCACATTGTATAATCATTCCCATAATCATTCCCTGACAAATAACCATATCACCCCACTGCCGTATACATCGGTTAACCATGCCCATTGTATAATTATTCCAAAACAAACAACTGTGGCACCCCACTGCCGTATACATCGTTTAACCATGTCCATTGTATAATCATTCCATGACAAATAAGCGTGGCACCCCACTGCCGTATACATCGGTTAACCATGTCCATTGTATAATCATTCCTATAATCATTTCCTGACAAATAACCATATCACCCCACTGCCGTATACATCGGTTAGCCATGCACATTGTATAATCATTCCCATAATCATTCCCTGACAAATAACCATATCACCCCACTGCCGTATACATCGGTTAACCATGCCCATTGTATAATTATTCCAAAACAAACAACTGTGGCACCCCACTGCCGTATACATCGTTTAACCATGTCCATTGTATAATCATTCCTATAATCATTCCCTGACAAATAACCATATCACCCCACTGCCGTATACATCGGTTAACCATGCACATTGTATAATCATTCCCATAATCATTCCCTGACAAATAACCATATCACCCCACTGCCGTATACATCGGTTAACCATGCCCATTGTATAATCATTCCCATAATCATTCCCTGACAAATAACCATATCACCCCACTGCCGTATACATCGGTTAACCATGCCCATTGTATAATCATTCCATGACAAATAACTGTGGCACACCATTGTCAAAACACAGACACACACCTACACACACACACCTACACACACGCAAAATATATATTAACCATCCAAACAGCATATCTGTATAATATCTATAGCTTTATTGTTCATCAACATACATTTATTTATTTTACATACGCGTAAATTAGATTCATAGCGAAATTAATTATATATATACTGTATAACATCACATGTATCTTCAATCATCGCCGACGAATTGCATGTAGATTTCGTGGATGACATCCTCAGACATCACTAGAAATAATATCATCGAGGTGACTGGGACAATTCTCTACGGAAGTATGTACTGAGTTCCAAACACTTATACCAAATGATCACATGGATGCACACCATTATTATCCGTAAGCCTTTGATATTATTGTGGGTGCGTCAGTAGTGTCAATTTAGGCGTCTATTTTTACGTCTATGTATGCATGTTGCTACGAACTTAAGACAGACGTAGGGCTTATTGTAAGAACACTAAAGACAAGCACATAGCTTATATATAGATGACTTGCTTTCAATTAATAATCCTTCATTCGCGGATTACCTTAGCATCATATATCTAAGTGAATTGGAGGTCAAAGAAATCACAGAAAATAGTAATTCTACTTCGTATTTAGATATTATGTTGTCTTTCGACATTAATGGTCAATTGAACACCTCACTCTATGACAAACGTGACGATTGCAATTTTGCTATCACAAACTTTCCTTTCATAAGTAGCAACATTCCATCATTGCCCGCATACGGCATATTCATATCTCAGTTAATACGTTATTCCAGAGCATGTTCACATTACAATGACTGTTCTGAGGGCTAGGCGACTTTCAGTTAAGCTGCTCAACCAGGGTTATATATGTGCTAGACTAGCAACGTCACTGAAGAAGTTCTACGGTCGTTACGAGACTCTTATTACTCCATATGATATCTCGTTATCCAGACTTTTAAATGATATTCTGGACTGAAACCGATTCCGATTATTTTACACAGATTTGACACCTTCTATACTAGAAGGTTACCTACTCTGACTTCTCCATATATAAATACATATGGAATTTACACGATTTGACTCTTTCTACTGGGTATATGTGACGGGTGTTGCTAGCAAGCAGGAGATGCTCACTCTTCCCGGGCACCTGATCTCACTCCATCACAGGGGTTCACATATGCTCTTCAAGTAGACATATTTTGTTATTTTTCACTTGTGTTTCATTTTCACTGATTTTGTATGTCCTTTGGTTTCATGATTTTTAGACTTATGGTTTGGATTTATCCATCATCTTTACATTATTTTCAGACCTTAAGACAGGCATAGATCTTACTTTCAGACCTTAAGACAGGCATAGATCTTACTTTCAGACCTTAAGACAGGTACAGAGTTTTTAAGAACTTAAAACAGGTACAAATCTTATTTTAAGAGTTTAAGGGAGGTAAAGAGCTTATTTTAAGTGTTTAAAGGAGGTACAGGGCTTGTTTTAAAAACTAAAAACAGGTACAGAGCCAATTGTAAGTTCCGAAAAGAAGACTTTGAAAGGACAAATACAGTGGTTATTTCGTTTCAAGAAATGAGTTGAGCAGTTGTGTTCTTAAGTCATCATTGACTTCCTCGTGTCCTTATAATATTTCATCTGGAAAGAATCCGAACGTTTATCATTTTTCTCTTGTTTTTTATTTTGTTTGTTTTTTCGTTTGATTTTTGTTTGTTTGTTTTTTTTTTTTTTGTTTTTTGGGTTTTTTCATAAGAAGGGGAGATGTTTATTTGTCATTCAATTTTTTTTTCAACTAATATGAATAAAGAAGTAAAGAACGGTAAGATTAATGTAAACAAAATATGAATTTGGAAGATTACCACTGGATGTCCGATATACAAGTCCAAATTAAACAATGCAAATTAAACAATGGAAATACGGTGGTGCTGGTTTAAGCAAGATCAACTGCGAAATATTAAGATAAAAAACCAAAACAAAAGTAGATATGAAATAAATGAGAAAAATGTTGAATCGTGTAATTGCACATAATATTACCTTTGAAGTCACAGAGGTGCTGTTATCATTTAAACATTTATAATGATTGTATGCAATCAATCGGTTTATAGTATATCTATGTGCTACAATCATTAACTTTCGCATCTTGCATTAGTCCTATTTCACAGCGTGTTGTTTTTTCATTTTGCCGGGAAAAGACACTGTTGTGATTAAATCAGATATGTATTTTCCTCTACTTTGAGAGTACAAAGTACCTTTCAGCAACGATATTAAAATGGTATTTTGAAACAACCCCTTTCTTAATCAAACCCAGCCATGACCCAATTTAATACCGATAAGACTTTTACGTTTTACTACGAAATCGTTAACATATAATTGGTGCTGCGATGATAGTATATTGGAAAACTTAACACGAAACCACGGCTTATGCCTTGCCGGATAATCCATCGCCATTCCGCCTGAGGAATAAATCATTTCTATTAAATGATAAGGCAACGGCAGATCTTGAGAATCATTAAGTCCCCTATCTGGCTATTGCTTACCCAAACCCAAGCACGGAGGACAAACAAATGTCCTAAATGTTACGAAGCAATACACTATAACAGGATCATTAAACAAGGATAAAATTTTTAGTATTTCATATCGTAAAAATATTGCTATGCACCTTGAAACCGCTTGGCTTAAAAGTGCATTATCGAACTTTTTTGCACAACACATCAATTGCTGTCTCAGTAAAATTGTGTTGTAATATAAACTGTCTTTGATACCTTATAAAACACGGCTTATTATGTTTCCTCTGTAAGTAAATTACAAAAGAACCTGAGTATAATCATCGACATTTCAAGAGATACAACATAAATTAGCTGAACAAATGTTTAGTATACGTAACTCGAAAACCGAAGGCAGTTACAATAATAAACAACATTGTAAATGGTAAACGGAACATAGGTCATTAGATAATACCAGTCATCTTGGAGAAGTATTTTTCGTAGCCGAGCAAAGATTCATCACTCAAAAAAAAAAAAAAAAAAAAAAAATCTGGCATATATGAAATATACAAAATTTTGAATTAAGCATCGAGGTGTCATACGGCACACTAAATAAATATACAATGCTGAATGGACAAATTAACCATACATCTGAAAGTTATTTTATTTAGTCAGTAAAACCCCAAATTATCATCAGTATTAACCGAATTAAAATATCACACTGGTGCATGAAAATATCAGACTGCTACATGAAAATATCAGACTGGTACATGAAAGTATCAGAGTGGTGCATGAAAGTATCAGACTGGTACATGAAAATATCAGACTGGTACATGAAAGTATCAGACTGGTACATGAAAATATCAGACTGGTACATGAAAGTATCAGACTGGTGCATGAAAGTATCAGACTGGTAAATGAAAGTATCAGACTGGTACATGAAAATATCAGACTGGTATATGAAAGTATCATACTGGTACATGAAAATATTAGACTGGTACATGAAAGTATCAGAGTGGTGCATGAAAATATCAGACTGGTGCATGAAAGTATCAGACTGGTACATGAAAATATCAGACTGGTACATGAAAGTATCAGACTGGTGCATGAAAGTATCAGACTGGTACATGAAAGTATCAGACTGGTACATGAAAATATCAGACTGGTATATGAAAGTATCATACTGTTACATGAAAATATTAGACTGGTACATGAAAGTATCAGAGTGGTGCATGAAAATATCAGACTGGTGCATGAAAGTATCAGACTGGTACATGAAAATATCAGACTGGTACATGAAAGTATCAGACTGGTGCATGAAAGTATCAGACTGGTACATGAAAGTATCAGACTGGTACATGAAAATATCAGACTGGTATATGAAAGTATCATACTGGTACATGAAAATATCAGACTGGTACATGAAAGTATCAGAGTGGTGCATGAAAATATCAGACTGGTACATGAAAGTATCATGTTCTATAGCCCTCTTATTTTCACTCTGAAATATCTAAGTATTCTATTTTGGTTCATGAAATCGTCATTCATGCGGAAATTCTATGATCGATACAGAGATATTATAGGACAATTTGTTGCACCCTTTTCCCAGATTGTCTCATTCTTATGATACTCTCGGACACGATCTAGTGCAGTAACGCACTTTGATCGATCTGAAAAAATACCGATATGACTTTACTATACGGGAGGTTTCTGCAGTAGATTTTGTCGAGTGTACTTTATTAGCAGGATACGCTCACTGCTTCCCGAAATCTGGTCGCATTCCATTTGAGATTCGCAATTCGCAAAGAAAAAAGGTAGAAATACCTTTCTAAGAGTGAAATGCATCCCACGATGCCAATTTAATTGTTTTAAGAAAATATATGATAATATGTTTGTAAATATTATGTTCCATTACTTTTCCCCCTTCTTTTTCATAATAAGATTAATGTTATCTGTCATATTTTGGAAGCTATTTCAATTATACACTGTGGCGTAATTACGCGGTAATTAATGAAGAGCTACTTAATATAAATATAGAATGTATTTGCATATAGTGAATATATGAGACACAAAAGTGACAGCATCATCCCTGTAGAGAAAGATGTATTAATAGAATAAGGTAATTAATTGAATGTGGTTATTAGAGGGAGGGTAATAAGTGCGAGCTCGGAAGTGGTGATTAACGGGGCAGGTTCGGTATAAATGGAGTCAGCTATAGGATCTAATACTATGTTACCGTCTTTGCATATAACCAGAGATTGTCTGTGTTTCCGGTGTTTACTGATGCACAGGTCTGCACGATCATATCATAAATAACTACATTTATTGTCTCATATTAATGAAAACGACATTAAAGTAGGAAAATAAATCAAGAAATAAAATTAGTAGCATTGTTTAGATAAATTCATCTGCGGTGTTCAACAAGGGCAGCAAGGACAATATGTGGATATTATGCAGGAGATACTTTAAATGAAAATACTGAATATTTAAATATCTAATATTTTTCACACATTTAATTAGCATGATTTATAGATGTATTCGTATGGTATGGTTTATTTGCCTTTAGCCTCATATTTACAATATAAATATAGAATTATGTAAACAGTGAGTTGAGTGAAAATTTGGAGGTATGGACAATGTAAACATGATATTGTCATAATAACAAATACATGAAAAATAAATACATGATATGATAGTAATAAATCAAATGATAAGTATAATGAAAATAAGTATCTTAATCATGGAATCTACGTTTAGATACACAAATGAGAAATTTGGATAATTTGCATAAAACTTTCCTATTTTTCACAGTAAGCAAATGAACAAAATTATACATTGAAGGATTTCTATAATAATAACTATTTATATACAATGAACGTAAATCACGATATAAAGTGCAAATTAAATAAATTGGTATTCATCTTCGATATCATTGATATTACAGTATCGGCATATTCTTTGGTCTCTCCTGATATTATTATAACGACCCTTTTCTATCATTAAAGTATGTGAAGACATTCTGAATTTCGTTAAAACTTGAATAAATGAATCGGGTAGACCTTTTCTTAAATAATACTGCAGACAAAATGTATCCGGTAAATTTCTGTACAGATAACATTTTGGAGATTCTTGAAAATAACTGTGCATTTCTTGTATAAATGTGTCATGCAAACGAGATTTACACACACCATAAAACAAATCTGTATTCGAAACACTTTGAGACACCCATATATATCCAAAACCGATTGTAAATAACAAATGTTTAACATGACTCAACCAGTTAACCTGTTTATCAACATTGCTATACATATAATCATAAATAGCATGTAGCACACAGTTATCAGTGTATATAATTTTTACCCAATATTTTAAAATGGACATTTTTCTGGTTATACTCAATGGTGTCCTTCCTAATTCAGAGTACACCATATAATTGGAACATTTCTTTTTATTTTCAAAATACGTTTACAGAGATCTGTTTGTACCCGTTCTAAATCTTTCCGCATATAAATCCCCACACTTCACTTCCATAGTTTAAATGCTGCTTACATACGTATCAAAACATACAACTTTGTTTCAATATTAAGACATTGTGATTCACATATGTTAATGATATTATACATACATTGTATGTACATTCGTATAAGGGTATGACGGATACACTGCACCCAGGCTTTGTGAACGAAATAACAAGACAGAAACGTGTTAATAGATTAAAGTATAATACATGAAATACATGATCCCCTAGACGGAAATAAATACAAATTGACCATAACAGGTAAACAACGAAAAAACAATAAATAAATAAATAAATAATAAGTAAATAAATAAATGAAAATTAAATAAATAAATAGAAAAAAATAACAAAAAAAAAGGAAAAATAAATAAACAAAAACAAAAAAAAAAAAAAAAAAAAAAAAGAAAAAGAAAAAAAAAGAAAAACAGAAATTCACATCAAAATCTAATGTTAATGTTAAATTTTGTGATTTTTATATGGTATTTACTAATATTAACTTATCGGTATGTTAGAGTTATGAACTGATATTTCAATTTTCAGTTTGAATTAGATATGACATTGGCCAAATTATCAAAGAAAGGTGGTTTTATCGAAGTAATTGCATTATTTTTCACTTTATTAAAATGCTTTTTAAAAAAAAAAATTGGTGAATTTACTTTGCAATCTTTTATTTAGTTATTTTACCATCGACTTTCCTGTGGAAGATTTTACTTGTAAATTGTTTTCCATTTAGGTAATTTGTATTCATACAGAAGCATGTCATGTCATGCATGAACATAATTTTTTCCTGTTATTCATAGGAGCTGGACCAATACGATGGACAAGGACAACATGCCGTATTTAATGCAATGACAATGACATATGAGAAATAGAAAACGTGACTTTTTGACAGGAAAAACAGACGGAGAGGAAAATGTGGAAACAACCGTAGCATCTAGAAGATATCATGTTATAGAAAGATAGATACGTACCGTATAAGTTTGTCTCTCTCTTGGAATACGTTAACTGTTAAAATTATTGCAGGCACTGATCAAAACTGGCAGCGAACTCATAACACATATTCGATGTAAAGGAAGAAAAAAAGGTACTGACTCAGCCGTATGTCAACGCGGAAATATAGATAGTGTAATGATATAAAACACATAAGGACATCGCATTTCATCGCAAAAATATTCGATTACAGTGCAGTTACGATACAGATTTAGGACAGTCATTTGATAAGAAAATAGTCAATCAATTGGTGTGATTAAGCGGTTTACGGGCCTACCTTCCCATAGAGGTAAAACATAAGTAAAATGCTAAGATACCGAGCAGTAGTCATTCAGGGACGCCTATTATACGAGACAAGGTAGATATTTTGACTATCAATGACCAATAAAGAACGAGAGGTCAGATCTGGTAACATGAGGAATAAGCATCCCCTGCCTACTGCCACACCTGCCCTGATGCCTACCGCCACACCTGCCGTGCAGCCTACCGCAACACCTGCCGTGATGCTTATCGCCACACCTGCCGTGATGTTTACCGCCACACCTGCCGTGATGCTTACCGCCACACCTGCCGTGATTATTACCGCCACACCTGCCGTGATGCTTACCGCCACACCTGCCGTGATGCTATAGGATAATGCAAGCTAATATAAGTCGTAGTCATATTAAGTAGTGACGGTTTAACCGTAGTCATGATCGTGATAAAATCATGGTGAATAAAATACAATATAAACGGTGTAACAAGGACTGCGATCACATAACGAAATCAACATGTTAAACCATCATTTCTTATAAGCGTAAAGAAGGTATCTATAGCGACGGTAAATTTTGTTGAATGTAGATCTTAAACATGGGTTTTCGTAGCCCTTGTGATATTAATATTTCGCCCAGAAGTTTGCATCGGTTAATGTAAGTATCATAGTCTGAATGAGCTCTAGCATATCGGATCAACTGAGACATAAAGACAATATACACGTATGAAAAAGTAATATTACAATATGAATATGGAAAGTTAACAATACGAGAATTGAAATGGTCTAAGGTGAAGTAATAATAAATATAGAACATATATACCTTTTAATTTTGAGCACCATGCGCATTTCGACAAGTTATGTCTCTTCAGTGATGGTCGTGGCCGAATGATTGGAATTCTCAAAATATATAAAAATTTGAAGAGCAGTGGTAAGCCAAACTGACCAAAAAGTGAACAAAAGAATCTATCTAAGGACAGAGCTATGTATGAGGGAGATACTCCTTAGTTTTAGAGTGATTTACTTAATTTGATGACTGAAAATTTGAAGTATATATTTCATGTAGCTTAGCACCTTGGTTGATATTTAGTATACGATCTATGTGTGAAGCGCATTAACTGGATTCCGATCTATATTTAATTTTTCTATATCTAATCATGTTTTATATGCATGTCCTTGGTGATTGGTGTCATACAGCTTGGTCAGATGTCTTTTCTTGGACTATTATCATGTTTTATATGCATGTCTTTGGTCATTGGTGTCATACAGCTTGGCCAGATGTCTTCTCTTGGACTATTATCATGTTTTATATGCATGTCCTTGGTGATTGGTGTCATACAGCTTGGCCAGATGTCTTCTCTTGGACTATTATCATGTTTTATATGCATGTCCTTGGTGATTGGTGTTATACAGTTTGTTCAGATGTCTTCTCTTGGACTATTATCATGTTTTATATGCATGTCCTTGGTGATTGGCGTCATACAGCTTGGCCAGATGTCTTTTCTTGGACTATTATCATGTTTTATATGCATGTCCTTGGTGATTGGTGTCATACAGCTTGGTCAGATGTCTTCTGTCTTCTCTTGGACTATTATCATGTTTTATATGCATGTCCTTGGTGATTGGTGTCATACAGTTTGGTCAGATGTCTTCTCTTGGACTATTATCATGTTTTATATGCATGTCCTTGGTGATTGGTGTCATACAGTTTGGTCAGATGTCTTCTCTTGGACTATTATCATGTTTTATATGCATGTCCTTGGTGATTGGTGTCATACAGTTTGACCAGATGTCTTCTCTTGGACTATTATCATGTGTTATATGCATGTCCTTGGTGATTGTTGTCATACAATTTGGTCAGATGTCTTCTCTTGGACTATTATCATGTTTTATATGCATGTCCTTGGTGATTGGTGTCATACAGCTTGGTCAGATGTCTTCTCTTGGACTATTATCATGTGTTAAATGCATGTCATTGGTGATTGGTGTCATACAGCTTGGCCAGATGTCTTCTCTTGGACTATTATCATGTTTTATATGCATGTCCTTGGTGATTGGTGTCATACAGTTTGGTCAGATGTCTTCTCTTGGACTATTATCATGTTTTATATGCATGTCCTTGGTGATTGGTGTCATACAGTTTGACCAGATGTCTTCTCTTGGACTATTATCATGTGTTATATGCATGTCCTTGGTGATTGGTGTCATACAGTTTGACCAGATGTCTTCTCTTGGACTATTATCATGTTTTATATGCATGTCCTTGGTGATTGGTGTCATACACTTTGGCCAGATGTTTTCTCTTTGACTATTATCGTGTTTTATATGCATGCCCTTGGTGATTGGTGTCATACAGCTTGGTCAGATGTCTTCTGTCTTCTCTTGGACTATTATCATGTGTTATATGCATGTCCTTGGTGATTGGTGTCATACAATTTGGTCAGATGTCTTCTCTTGGACTATTATCATGTTTTATATGCATGTCCTTGGTGATTGGTGTCATACAGCTTGGCCAGATGTCTTCTCTTGGACTATTATCATGTGTTATATGCATGTCCTTGGTGATTGGTGTCATACACTTTGGCCAGATGTTTTCTCTTTGACTATTATCGTGTTTTATATGCATGCCCTTGGTGATTGGTGTCATACAGCTTGGTCAGATGTCTTCTGTCTTCTCTTGGACTATTATCATGTTTTATATGCATGTCCTTGGTGATTGGTGTCATACAGTTTGACCAGATGTCTTCTCTTGGACTATTATCATGTTTTATATGCATGTCCTTGGTGATTGGTGTCATACAGCTTGGCCAGATGTTTTCTGTCTTTTTTTATATCTGCGAAAACCTTTTCTAGATTCATTTGTTGTATAATATTTACAATGCTAGTCTAATTCCTTCGATAAGCCATGCTAAACAGACTCGGTTCATCAGCCCAGGAACTTGTGTCATGGAAGTAGTAACCGGCGTAAGGCAAATCACATGCGTAGTAATATAAAAAGAGGCGGGGCTTACTCAATTAAATTTAAGAATTGTAATAAGGAAATTAATGCATCTGTTAATTTTGAGCAATTAATTACCTGGATAGATAGAGAATTTTTAGTATTCTAGACACGCACTATATTGCGTGGCGGAAGTACTTTTCCACTTCAGGAAAAATTCGGTCCTTGCCAGTTTGATAACGAGGAATTTGATATTTTGTTTTCAAAAAAGAACCTTTTAAAATGCATTGTAAATATATGGAATGACTGGGGTTTTTTTTCTAGGTTCATGGTAATGAACTTGGGTGAGAAACAAACAAATCATTCGAGAACCGCTTCGCGGTGCACGTGATTTGTTTGTTTCTCATCCGAGTTCATTCCCCATGAACCTAGAAAAAAAACAGTCCTTACTTAAATGAGAAAGAGTAAGGTGAAGAGTATAAAAGTCATAAGACTTTATATATTTATCAGTTGACAAGTTTTGAGACTTTAAACTCCTAAAAGCTCTTTTGAGCTATTCAGAATTAACACCACTTCTCAAATTGATTATATCCAATTTTTTTAGAAGCTTTTTCTTAACTACGGATAATATTTGGTAAGCCTTAAAGAGGGCTGACAGAAGTTTGATGGAGCATTTACTGCAATATATCGTTGTTAGTATGGATTTTTATGACGTCAATATAATCCAATATAAGTAAGGTAACTTGAACTCACTATCTTTAGTACATATATTATAAACACTCAATATCAATTTTTTTTTTGTTTTCAGGGATTGTAGAATAACCAGTTTTTGTATTTATTCAAAGTTCATCTAAAAGGCAATTGTAATAGTAAGCCTTGCACAAAGTACAATATTGTTTGAGGATTCTGTCGTTATATATTCTATTTAGTTCTACCAATACATCTGGGTCATCAAATACAGAAGGAAAATGGGTCCTCAAGCTCATTTGTAGTTTACTAATATGTTATTATATCAGATAAGTAGCATTTAAACCCATTCCGACAATGTGTTCGATATCACGTCTTAATGCCTAACCCGTCATCTCTCAATAACAATGTAATGAAATGGAACAATACAGTATATTCTGTATTTTGAATCAACCAATCGTATTGCATGAATTTCAAGTGGTTAACGCATTCCCGTTTAAATTTCATAGTTCCTTATAATGTTCATTATGGTGTGGCGGATGTTTGGTCAGACAGGAGAAGCTTACTCCTAAGTGTCTATCTGAAGTGTACTTAAGACACCTGGTCTCACTCTAAAGTGTCTGTCTGCAGTGTACCTAAGACACCTGGTCTTAATCCTAAGTGTCTGTCTGAAGTGTGCTTAAGACACCAGGTCTTACTCCTTAGTGTCTATCTGATGTGTACTTAAGACACCTGATCTTACTCTTAAGTGTCTGTCTAAAGTGTACTTAAGACACCTGGTCTTACTCTTAAGTGTCTGTCTGAAGTGTACTTAAGACACCTGGTCTTACTCCTTAGTGTCTATCTAAAGTGTGCTTAAGACACCTGGTCTTACTCCTAAGTGTCTATCTGATGTGCACTTAAGACACCTGATCTTACTCTTAAGTGTCTGTCTGAAGTGTACTTAAGACACCTGGTGTTACTCTTAAGTGTCTGTCTGAAGTGTACTTAAGACAACTGGTCTTAATCTTAAGTGTCTGTCTGAAGTGTACTTAGGACACCTGGTCTTACTCTAAAGGGTCTGTCTAAAGTGTACTTAAGACACCTGGTCTCACTGTTAAGTGTCTGTCTGAAGTGTACTGAATACACCTGGTCTTACTCCTAAGTGTCTATCTAAAGTGTACTTAAGACACCTGGTCTTACTCTTAAGTGTCTATATGAAGTGTATTTAAGACACCTGGTCTTACTCCTAAGTGTCTGTCTGAAGTAAACTTAAGACACCTGGTCTTACTCTTAAGTGTCTATTTGAAGTGTACTTAAGACACCTGTTATTACTCCTAAGTGTCTATCTGAAGTGTACGTAAGACACCTGGTCTTACCGCTAGAATTTCACTGGTAATTTGATGCACAACATGGTACGTTGTTGTACCACACGCACATAGCATATGCTACATTCAACATTGCTAAAATGCTGCATTTGCATTGCAATTTTTTGCATGCTAACATCATTTATACATAATGCGATAACGGTAAGCAAGGATCTGACTCAATAATAAAACAGGAAAATGAAATAAGAATAAATATATGCAGAGCGACACAAAACATTTCCTTTACACTGTAGTAACCCTACTAACTGACGACGGTATATTGACAAAGAATGAAAATTGTGTGTATTCCAGGATTGTAGATCCTACTTGCCACAAATAATGAAAATGAAATAACGCTGTTAAAAATTTAAGCATCATAAAAATAATTATCAGTTAAACCCCCCTCCACCCCCCCCCCAATCTACCGAAGCTCAGCGCGTGAATGTAAGTGAAAAAACACTGAAACAATGCGGAAATCTGAAATATAAGAAGTTAATCTAACATCAAAAAGTCTCATTTTTCCACAGAAAGCATAATATATATTTGAATTGTAGAACAATTTGAATTTATATATCAAGTCATACAGACATATCTAAATATAGAGCATTATATGCGCACGCATTTCTACACCTACAGTCTCTCAAGGCTGAAACTGAAATTCCGAAGTAGGCATATCTGAAGAACAAACCAATCAAAATTGACCTAATAGTAAAGGCAATAGAACCAGTTTAAGGACAGAGCTTTGCATGAGGTCGATACTCTTCTAAACTAATTTAGAAACTTTTGAACCGGTATTTGATAGTATATATTTCATTCAGTACACAAGCACTAAAACTCCATTGTTGATTACTCGCAGTGACTATCAGTCCACCAGCAGTGACTATCAGTCCACCAGCAGTGACTATCAGTTTACCAGCAGTGACTAACAATCCACCAGCAGTGACTATCAAATCACCAGCAAGGACTATCAGTCCACCAGCAGTGACTATCAGTCAACCAACAGTGACTATCAGTCCACCAGCAGGGATTATCAGTCCACCAGCAGTGACTATCAGTCCAGTGTAAAACTAATATCAGAATAAAACGTTATAAATTTCGTGCACTATATTCATAAACAGGAAATGAAACGTGTTCATATCTATATATTGCATGCCGATGTATTTTTGTTGCTCATTTCACAAGAGAATCACTCATTCAAGTAAATACGAAATCTAAAATGCTGAATATACAAACGAATGACAAAAGTCACCACAGAAATATACAGTATATATGAAAGACACATATATATGAAGGCCATAGCAAAAATATTTGATTACAATGCAGTGACGATACCGACTTAGGTGGGTCATTTAATATGAGCATAGTCAATTCGGAGTGGTTAACCGGTTTACGGGCCCACCTTCCAAAATGCATAAATAGTCGGAAAAAAGTCTTCTCGCAGGTGAAATACACCGTAGAAAATACACCCATACCATTTTACAAGAATAATAGCTTATGGCATAACAAAAAAAAAAAATAATAATAATAACACACTGTATAGCCAAAGTATAATAACACACTATATAATCCAAGTATAATACAAGTATAATAACACAGTGTATAGCCCAAGTATAATAACACACTGTATAACCCAAGTATAATAACACACTGTATAGCCCAAGTATAATAACACACTGTATAATCCAAGTATAATAACACACTGTATAATCCAAGTATAATATAACACACTGTTTAACCCAAGTATAATAACACAGTGCATAGCGCAAGTATGATAATACATTGTATAACCCAATTATAATAACACAGTGTATAGCGCAAGTATAATAACACATTGTATAACCCAAGTATAATAAGACATTGTATAACCCAAGTATAATACAAGTATAATAACACACTGTATAACCCAAGTATAATAACACACTGTATAACCCAAGTATAATAACACACTGTATAACCCAAGTATAATAACACATTGTATAACCCAAGTATAATAACACACTGTATAGCCCAAGTATAATAACACACTGTATAACCCAAGTATAATAACACTTTGTATAACCCAAGTATAATAACACATTGTATAACCCAAGTATAATGACACATTGTATAGCCCAAGTATAATAACACACTGTATAACCCAAGTATAATAACACACTGTATAACCCAAGTATAATAACAATTTGTATAACCCAAGTTTAATAACACATTGTATAACCCAAGTATAATAACACACTGTATAACCCAAGTATAATAACACTTTGTATAACCCAAGTATAATAACACATTGTATAACCCAAGTATAATAACACACTGTATAACCTAAGTATAATGACACACTGTATAACCCATGTATAATAACACACTGTATAACTCAGGTATAATAACACACTGTATAACCCAAGTATGATAACACACTGTATAACCCAAGTATAATAACACACTGTATAACCCAAGTATAATAACACACTGTATAACCCAAGTATAATAACACACTGTATAACCCAAGTATAATAACACACTGTATAACCCAAGTATAATAACACACTGTATAACCCAAGTATAATAACACACTGTATAACCCAAGTATAATAACACACTGTATAACCCAAGTATAATAACACACTGTATAACCCAAGTATAATAACACACTGTATAACCCAAGAATAATGACACAATGTATAACCCAAGGATAATAACACTTTGTATAACCCAAGTACAATAACACACTGTATAACCCAAGTATAATAACACACTGTATTACCCAAGTATAATAACACACTGTATAACCCAAGTATAATAACACACTGTATAACCCAAATATAATAACACACTGTATAACCCAAGTATAATAACACACTGTAAAACTCAAGTATAATAACACACCGTATAACTCAAGTATAATAACACACTGTATAACCCAAGTATAATAACACAATGTATAACCCAAGTGTAATAACACTTTGTATAACCCAAGTATAATAACACACCGTATAACTCAAGTATAATAACACAATGTATAACCCAATTATAATAACTCACTGTATAACCCAAGTATAATGACACAATGTATAACCCAAGTATAATAACACTTTGTATAACCCAAGTATAATAACACATTGTATAACCCAAGTATAATGACACACTGTATAACCCAAGTATAATAACACACTGTATAACCCAAGTATAATAACACATTGCATAGCCCAAGTATAATAACACACTGTATAACCCAAGTATAATAACACATTGTATAACCCAAGTATAATAACACACTGTATAACCCAAGTATAATAACACTTTGTATAACCCAAGTTTATTAACACATTGTATAACCCAAGTATAATAACACACTGTATATCCCAAGTATAATAACACTTTGTATAACCCAAGTATAATAACACATTGTATAACCCAAGTATAATGACACACTGTATAACCCAAGTATAATGACACATTGTATAACCCAAGTATAATAACACACTGTATAACCCAAGTATAATGACACACTGTATAACCCAAGTATAATAACACACTGTATAACTCAGGTATAATAACACACCGTATAACTCAAGTATAATAACACAATGTATAACCCAAGTATAATAACACACTGTATAACCCAAGTATAATGACACAATGTATAACCCAAGTATAATAACACACTGTATAACCCAAGTATAATAACACACTGTATAACCCAAGTATAATAACACACTGTATAACTCAAGTATAATAACACACTGTATAACCCAAGTATAATGACACAATGTATAACCCAAGTATAATAACACTTTGTATAACCCAAGTACAATAACACACTGTATAACCCAAGTATAATAACACACTGTATAACCCAAGTATAATAACACACTGTATAACCCAAGTATAATAACACATTGTATAACTCAAGTATAATAACACACTGTATAACCCAAGTATAATGACACAATGTATAACCCAAGTATAATGACACTTTGTATAACCCAAGTACAATAACACACTGTATAACCCAAGTATAATAACACACTGTATTACCCAAGTATAATAACACAATGTATAACCCAAGTATAATAACACACTGTATAACCCAAGTATAATAACACACTGTATAACCCAAGTATAATAACACACTGTAAAACTCAAGTATAATAACACACTGTATAACCCAAGTATAATAACACACCGTATAACTCAAGTATAATAACACAATGTATAACCCAAGTATAATAACTCACTGTATAACCCAAGTATAATGACACAATGTATAACCCAAGTATAATAACACACTGTATAACCCAAGTATAATGACACAATGTATAACCCAAGTATAATAACACTTTGTATAACCCAAGTATAATAACACATTGTATAACCCAAGTATAATGACACACTGTATAACCCAAGTATAATAACACACTGTATAACCCAAGTATAATGACACACTGTATAACCCAAGTATAATAACACACTGTATAACCCAAGTATAATAACACACTGTATAACCCAAGTATAATAACACTTTGTATAACCCAAGTACAATAACACACTTATAATCCAAGTATAATAACACACTGTATAACCCAAGTATAATGACACAATGTGTAAGCCAAGTATAATAACACACCGTATAACTCAAGTATAATAACACACTGTATAACCCAAGTATAATAACACACTGTATAGCCCAAGTATAATAACACACTGTATAACTCAAGTATAATGACACAATGTATAACCCAAGTATAATAACACTTTGTATGACCCAAGTGTAATAACACACTGTATAACCCAAGTATAATAACACACTGTATAACCCAAGCATAATAACATACTGTATAACCCAAGTATAATAACACACTGTATAACCCAAGTATAATAACACATTATATAACCCTAGTATAATAACACACTGTATAACCCAAGTATAATAACATACTGTATAACCCAAGTATAATATAACACATTGTTTAACCCAAGTATAATATTAACACAGTGTATAGCCCAAGTATAATGACACTATGTATAACCCAAGTATATTGACACATTGTATAACCCAAGTATAATAACAAATTGTATAACCCAAGTATAATAACACACTGTTTAACCCAAGTATAATAAAACAGTGTATAGCGCAAGTATAATAACACACTGTATAACCCAAGTATGATAAGACATTGTATAACCCAAGTATAATGACACAATGTATAACCCACGTATAATAACACACTGTATAGCCTAAGTACAATAACACACTGTATAACCCAAGTATAATGACACAATGTATGACCCAAGTATAATGACACATTGTATAACCCAAGTATAATAACACACTGTATAACCCAAGTATAATGACACAATGTATGACCCAAGTATAATGACACATTGTATAACCCAAGTATAATAACACACTGTATAACCCAAGTATAATGACACAATGTGTAACCCAAGTATAATGACACACTGTATAGCCCAAGTATAATAACACACTGTATAACCCAAGTATAATATAACACACTGTTTAACCCAAATATAATAACACAGTGTATAGCGCAAGTACAATAACACATTGTATAACCCAAGTATAATAACACACTGTATAACCCTAGTGTAATGACACATTGTATAACCCAAGTATAAGAACACACTGTATAACCCAAGTATAATAACACACTGTATAACCCAAGTATAATATAACACATTGTTTAACCCAAGTATAATATTAACACAGTGTATAGCGCAAGTATAATAACACACTGTATAACCCAAGTATGATAAGACATTGTATAACCCAAGTATAATGACACAATGTATAACCCACGTATAATAACACACTGTATAGCCTAAGTATAATAACACACTGTATAACCCAAGTATAATAACACTTTGTATAACCCAAGTATAATAACACTTTGTATAACCCAAGTATAATAACACACTATATAACCCAAGTATAATAACACACTGTATAACTCAAGTATAATAACACACTGTATAACCCAAGTATAATAACACACTGTATAACCCAAGTATAATAACATACTATATAACCCAAGTATAATAACACACTGTATAACTCAAGTATAATAACACACTGTATAACCCAAGTATAATAACATACTATATAACCCAAGTATAATAACACACTGTATAACTCAAGTATAATAACACACTGTATAGCCCAAGTATAATAACACACTGTATAACTCAAGTATAATAACACACTATATAACCCAAGTATAATAACACACTGTATAACTCAAGTATAATAACACACTGTATAACCCAAGTATAATAACACACTGTATAACCCAAGTATAATAACACACTGTATAACCCAAGTATAACAACACACTGTACAACCCAAGTATAATAACACACTGTATAACCCAAGTATAATATAACACATTGTATAACCCAAGTATAATATTAACACAGTGTATAGCGCAAGTATAATAACACACTGTATAACCCAAGTATAATAAGACTTTGTATAACCCAAGTATAATAACACTTTGTATAACCCAAGTATAATAACATACTATATAACCCAAGTATAATAACACACTGTATAACCCAAGTATAATGACACAATGTATAACCCAAGTATAATAACACACTGTATAACCCAAGTATAATAACACACTGTAAAACCCAAGTATAATATAACACACTGTTTAACCCAAGTATAATAACACAGTGTATAGCGCAAGTAGAATAACACATTGTATAACCCAAGTATACTAACACACTGTATAACCCTAGTGTAATGACACATTGTATAACCCAAGTATAAGAACACACTGTATAACCCAAGTATAATAACACACTGTATAACTCAAGTACAATAACACACTGTATAACCCAAGTATAATAACACATTGTATAACTGTAGTATAACAATGTTTGAATGGAATGCAGGCATATTACATCATGGGGTAATTTGTATGGTTATACAAATATCATATTATATACAAAAACGGATTTTAGCTTGCACAGAATTTTCAAAACGATCTGCTTGATAATAAGACGGTGGGTGTATTCTGTCAGGTAAATGAGTTGGGTCTTTTAACTCTACTCATTTTAAACAAAGGCTTAGTACATGGAAAAGGTTAAAAGCTTTCTAAAGAAGAAATCTGACAATAGATTTTCAGACAATATCAGCTGAAGTATCCTTTTGATATCTTCAAAGCAAGACATTTAGATGTGTAATGGCTCTATGTACTCGTCATCTTTACTACATCTTCACTTACATATATTTTTGTGGTTTGAAAATTGTCGAGCATCATAATGTCTCATTTCCTTGATCATCTTGACTTTCAACATTGCCACTTTACTTTTGAATATCTGTTAGGTTTTAAAAACAATTTTTTGATGACTATATAGTTTATGAGCTGAATATAGGCGTCAAGATACCTGGCTCTAATGTGACATTAAAATTATTAAGCCCGTTTAGAAATGTAGCTTATATTGGCCTTGACCTACTCATTCTTATGACAAAACCATGCCAGAAAGAATCAAAGATTAAAACGTAATTAATACCAAACAGTGGCTGATGCAAAAGAATGGCAACAAAGGAAAACTTGTCACGAAACTGGTAGATAATGTCAGATAAAAAACTGATATATAATGTCAGATAAAAAGAATGGCAACAAAAGAAAACTTGTCACGAAACTGATATATAATGTCAGATAAAAAAACTGATATATAATGTCAGATAAAAAGACATATGGTGTCATCTTAGGATACTTTTGTGAAAAACTATGAATCGGTATGATTGACACCGTGGTGACATCATGTTTCTACTATCAATCGGTATGATTGACACCGTGGTGACATCATGTTTCTACTATCAATCGGTATGATTGACACCGTGGTGACATCATGTTTCTACTATAAATCGATATGATTGACACCGTGGTGACATCATGTTTCTTCTATCAATCGGTATGATTGACACCGTGGTGACATCATGTTTCTACTATCAATCGGTATGACTGACACCGTGGTGACATCATGTTTCTACTATCAATCGGTATGATTGACACCGTGGTGACATCATGTTTCTACTATCAATCGGTATGATTGACACCGTGGTGACATCATGTTTCTACTATAAATCGATATGATTGACACCGTGGTGACATCATGTTTCTTCTATCAATCGGTATGATTGACACCGTGGTGACATCATGTTTCTTCTATCAATCGGTATGATTGACACCGTGGTGACATCATGTTTCTACTATCAATCGGTATAATTGACACCGTGGTGACATCATGTTTCTACTATCAATCGGTATGATTGACACCGTGGTGACATCATGTTTCTACTATAAATCGATATGATTGACACCGTGGTGACATCATGTTTCTTCTATCAATCGGTATGATTGACACCGTGGTGACATCATGTTTCTACTATCAATCGGTATGACTGACACCGTGGTTACATCATGTTTCTACTATCAATCGGTATGATTGACACCGTGGTGACATCATGTTTCTTCTATCAGTCGGTATGATTGACACCGTGGTGACATCATGTTTCTACTATCAATCGGTATGATTGACACCGTGGTGACATCATGTTTCTACTATCAATCGGTATGATTGACACCGTGGTGACATCATGTAACACAAAGCTCTCTCTCTCTCTCTCTCTCTCTCTCTCTCTCTCTCTCTCTATATATATATATATATATATATATATATATATATATATATATATATATATATATATATATATATATATATATATATATATATATATATATATATTGGCTGGAATGATTTATAGTAAGTTTGCATTGTAGAAATCTGCAGTGACGTAGGATACAATTTACTTATCATGACAAATGATAGATATCACAATGAATGCCACACAAACATCCTAGAAAAATTATTTATGGATTTCTTTGCTACTAGGTAAGTGATATAATTAACAATGAAATGTGCACCGCATGATCTCACAAATTTACTAGAATATAAACATCATTATTATTCTTTGTTTAAAGTATTGTAATTATATACAAATTAAATGTGTGTTATCCCAACACTGGCATTTATTAAACAATGAATGGAATGATATTCAGACTTATCATTCATGATACTACTGTACATATTTGGTTAGAATGAAAACAATACATTAAAATCGATATAAGAACATATACAGATGCGTCCCTCTAGTATGAATTGTGTAGTAATCCCATTTTGGTCAGTATGGTATCACGATTAACTTTATAGCATTTTGTTTCAAATGTCAGGATATCATTCCATTTAAAGTCCTTCCTTTGGAAAACATGGGTTATGACCTCAAATTGTATCATGGAATAAAATTCAAACATTGAAAAAAAAATACACACGTGACGTCAAAAAGGCTTTCTCCCTAACCACACCAATTAATGCCTATTGTTACCTCTATCCACCGCCCCAAGACGTTATTTTCTGTATTTTCGTGAAGTATGTACGACACCATGTATTAATTCAAGATACGAAAGTAGCTGGTGTCAAGTAATTATGGCACTAACAAAAATGTATCATAGCGGACAATAACGGACCCCTGAAATCCAGAGGTGCCCTGGAGGAGTGAGTGTTTCCTGTTTGGCTAGCCACACCCGCCATGAATGCCCTTACATACAGATGAACTAAATATAATCCAGCACTGTATATATACATGAATGTGAACAAACACTGTGTAGAAAGTGCCATTGCCACAAAACATCAGGAAAAAGGGTATAATAACATTTGAGTCAAACCCTCCGAAAAGTACTATATGGCAAAGTATTGCATAATAATGTTGAATATCGGAACAAATTTTATACCAATTTGGTTGCATAGATACGTTGTTTGATACATTGCAAACAGTGCTTTAATGGCAGTTTTATATGGCAGTGTTTTTATTGATATTTACGGCGATTCCAACGAATTTCACTAATTCAGCTATCTTGTTTTTCATACATTTTTTCATGTGAACTTCTAGTTATCAATAAAAACGGAAAAAGTAGTATTATTTCACTTGTTTGGCATTGTATTTCTCGAAATGCGTATAAAGAGCGCTTAATCTATACACTTATATATGTTATGAAAGTCTGACCATAGAAACTAGCCGTCTTAACTTTTTGACTATACTTGATTTGGCATAATACATTTATATACAGACATTTGTTGACGTGCATTTTCGACGCAGGAAATTCACTTCAACATCATTTCATACCGTGAATAGGATAATTTAACGTCGTGTTCTTGTCTCCTTCATGTGCTCACATGTATATATCTATATACGAGATATGCTTAACCCTTCGGCACTTCTTTGTTGTTTACTTTTATTCCATGGACTACGAGATATGCTTAACCCTTCGGCACTTTTTGTTGTTTACTTTTATTCCATGGACTACGAGATATGCTTAACCCTTCGGCACTTATTTGTTGTTTACTTTTATTTGATGGACTACGAGATATGGTTAACCCTTCGGTACTTCTTTGTTGTTTACTTTTATTCCATGGACTACGAGATATGCTTAACCCTTCGGCACTTCTTTGTTGTTTACTTTTATTCGATGGACTACGAGATATGGTTAACCCTTCGGTACTTCTTCGTTGTTCACTCATTCTTACTTTAAAGACAGTTAGGATTATGAATTTGCTCATCAAATATTTGGGATTACCAGATTCAAACTTGATCATTACAGAAGAGACAAAATATTGTCGACATGTTTATATTGATATAGGATTGTGTGTGTTAATAGTTCCGTATTTGAGATTAGATCTTCCTTCTTCTCCTTTATGTTTAATACGCTGTATTTACGCTGAAAAATTCAGTATTCAACGTCTCTTTTGATTATTATTCACTACTTGATAAGTCTTTTTGTGTGCTAATTCCCAACTACTTCCGGATTTCTCTTCTCATCCCATCCGGGAAATAGAATTTTCCTGTTGACACCAGCACCACCGAATCTGCAGTGCTTTATCTAGATTTTAGATATTGGACATCCAGTGGTACTTTTTCGAATTATATTTTTTCAAACTGAAATTTCCGTGCTATATTACACTTCCAATGTTTCAAAACAAAGTAATATGTACCCTTCAAACACCAAGCAGAACTTAAAATAAAGACCAAATACGCATGTTCGGGTGACAAAGCAAACGGAAAACCTAGATGATAACGGAAACGACACAAAAATGCTCCATTACACAATACTCACGCTAGTTGGTCTATGTTAATTCTTCGTGGAAGTCCTTATACTGTCTTAAAAAAACTTTTGTACTGGCTGATATTGACCTGGGAATGTCTTTCAAAACGTTGCAATGTGTTTTTATCATATCAAAATGATGATTGATCTTTTATCCAGGTGCAAAAGCGTAGGAGCTTTAGATAGGTAACACCATATAGTGGACGGCGGTAATAAACGGAAGAACAAAGTATGTATAAAACATATACAAAAAGTACAAGGAAGTAACTGGTCCTTGGTATCGACTCCGGTCTCGTCTTTGATTTTCAAGGGACTATGTTACTTTGCTACTTATAAAAACACCAAATCTTTGACAAATTCCATTTCAATTGGCTGTCCTAAGTCAGTATTACAACTGCAGTACAATCAAATATTTTTTATTTTTTCATTTCTGAAGTATTTTCGTGCTTATTCTTTTATTATCTGCATGTGCTTTGCGACTTTTCTCATGCAACTGAGCCAGATATCTTCTTCCCTTTCTTAGTTGTGAATACCAAAGTAAGATGACACCAGGTGTTATAAAATCTATCCAGGCCAATCATAGGCGAAAACAATGTGTCATTTGATAACCTTTGTGTAATCAAATGACAAATGCAAGAAGGCCTTATACAAATATTCAATAGCAGAGCATGATGATGCCGATTTCATATTTAGCGAATGGTGTAGTAAAATGTACTGCCCTTTTATCCCATTTACCATGAAATCCTTATAGTAAAATTTACATACATTTCAAACTTCCATAAATCAAGGATATAGAAAGTCCAGTTTGATAATATAAACGAAAGATCGTAAAAATATAGAAACAAATAACGAAACTAGTAAAATAAGTGTATCATGATTACAAAATTGTAAGAAGGACAGCATTACTTCTTTACTTGTTTATACTGGCAAATAAAGTAAAGCGGAATGAAGAGGTGATGGTTAAAACCAACCCAGAATCCAAAAATCCTTAAAATCAAAGACGAAATCAGCAAAAAGCGAGAAACCAAATACAACCCTTACACCCCCCACACACGAAATCTACGAAGCACCATATGTGAACCCCAAACAATAAGAGATCTGATGCCCAAGAGAGTAAACATTTCCTGCTTGTTAGCAACACCCGTGAATTAAATCCTGTAGAAATTATCGGAATAAGTTAATACCAAATATAGGTGTCAAATTCGGTGTTTAACATGATCGGTAATAATCGGATAGGTGTTATTCCAGAATATCATATGAAATGTATGTATGTATGTATGTATGTATGTATGTAAAATACAATATTTAGATGAAGAATACGAGGCACAAAAGAACGGGAACATCTTAAAATGAATGTTTCGGTTAAATGCAAAGAAACGTTTTCTGTAACAAACATTTTTTAAATTGTGTGTTTCACCGGTGCTATATATATTACATTGATAAGGCAGGATAACAATGTGTCAGTGACTGCTTTGTTAATAATTTCAATCATCGTTAAAAGTCAAAGTGAAATTCGATACATCTTTAGTCAGACGTCCTTAGAGTGATCAAAAGAAATGGAGACGTAACGTATCAAATGTAGGTGACGAAATTCATTTCTTGTCAATTATAGAAAACTTCCTATTATTATGTAAAGATAGATGTCTGACATTTAAAATCTCCTTTGTGTTACAGAGTTAAAACGAGTCATCCAATAAAAATAAGTCCTGTTCATGATGCTATCATATGATAAGTTCATTTAGCTACAATTGACGAAATGAGGGTGGACCTTTTGATGGAATATTTATGCGAATTCTTTGATACTTATTAAAACTTATGACTAGCACCCGTTATTTGTTCCTTTCACAACATGTTGGTTTCAGTGCTTCTGTACTTACCAAATATTCTTCAGTTTACTGTGAAAAATATCTATAAATCATTAGAAAATTTATTTAGTTCACTCTTCAAATCTATTTCCTTTAGATTTCCACAGTTTTAGGTCTTGATCTAGAGACAGATGTTGTAGACATGCGAATACCGTGCATTAAATCAATACAAGTATTTAACTGTAAACAGAATAGCTTTTTAGTTATTTAAACCATTAAACTATAGTAAATATATAGATTTCGTTGTGAAAATCATTCATGGGGAACATACATATCCGAATTGAGATAACCGCGAAAATATCGTGAAGCAAAATACTAAAAAAAGAAAAGAAAAAAAAATGAAGAAAAGAGAGAAAGAGAGAGAGAGTGAGAGAGAGAGACCCTCACCATTATGATTTACAGATTTTTAAAATAAGACTTTATTATGACGCTAGATGATGTGAAATAAGACTTTATTATGACGCTAGATGATGTGAAATAAGACTTTATTATGACGCTAGATGATGTGAAATAAGACTTTATTATGACGCTAGAAGATGATGTGAAATAAGACTTTATTATGACGCTAGAAGATGATGTGAAATAAGACTTTATTATGACGCTAGAAGATGATGTGAAATAAGACTTTATTATGACGCTAGATGATGTGATATAAGACTTTATTATGACGCTAGATGATGTGATATAAGACTTTATTATGACGCTAGAAGATGATGTGATATAAGACTTTATTATGACGCTAGAAGATGATGTGAAATAAGACTTTATTATGACGCTAGAAGATGATGTGAAATAAGACTTTATTATGACGCTAGAAGATGATGTGAAATAAGACTTTATTATGACGCTAGAAGATGATGTGAAATAAGACTTTATTATGACGCTAGAAGATGATGTGAAATAAGACTTTATTATGACGCTAGAAGATGATGTGAAATAAGACTTTATTATGACGCTAGAAGATGATGTGAAATAAGACTTTATTATGACGCTAGAAGATGATGTGAAATAAGACTTTATTATGACGCTAGAAGATGATGTGAAATAAGACTTTATTATGACGCTAGAAGATGATGTGAAATAAGACTTTATTATGACGCTAGAAGATGATGTGAAATAAGACTTTATTATGACGCTAGAAGATGATGTGAAATAAGACTTTATTATGACGCTAGAAGATGATGTGAAATAAGACTTTATTATGACGCTTTAAGTTGATGTTTTATATTAGTTTTTTATGACGCTAGAAGATGATGTGATATAAGACTTTATTATGACGCTAGAAGATGATGTGATATAAGACTTTATTATGACGCTAGAAGATGATGTGAAATAAGACTTTATTATGACGCTAGAAGATGATGTGAAATAAGACTTTATTATGACGCTAGAAGATGATGTGAAATAAGACTTTATTATGACGCTAGAAGATGATGTGAAATAAGACTTTATTATGACGCTAGAAGATGATGTGATATAAGACTTTATTATGACGCTAGAAGATGATGTGAAATAAGACTTTATTATGACGCTAGATGATGTGATATAAGACTTTATTATGACGCTAGAAGATGATGTGAAATAAGACTTTATTATGACGCTAGATGATGTGATATAAGACTTTATTATGACGCTAGATGATGATGTGATATAAGACTTTATTATGACGCTAGAAGATGATGTGATATAAGACTTTATTATGACGCTAGAAGATGATGTGAAATAAGACTTTATTATGACGCTAGAAGATGATGTGAAATAAGACTTTATTATGACGCTAGATGATGTGATATAAGACTTTATTATGACGCTAGATGATGTGATATAAGACGTTATTATGACGCTAGAAGATGATGTGATATAAGACTTTATTATGACGCTAGAAGATGATGTGAAATAAGACTTTATTATGACGCTAGAAGATGATGTGATATAAGACTTTATTATGACGCTAGAAGATGATGTGAAATAAGACTTTATTATGACGCTAGAAGATGATGTGAAATAAGACTTTATTATGACGCTAGAAGATGATGTGATATAAGACTTTATTATGACGCTAGAAGATGATGTGAAATAAAACTTTATTATGACGCTAGAAGATGATGTGATATAAGACTTTATTATGACGCTAGAAGATGATGTGAAATAAGACTTTATTATGACGCTAGAAGATGATGTGAAATAAGACTTTATTATGACGCTAGAAGATGATGTGAAATAAGACTTTATTATGACGCTAGAAGATGATGTGATATAAGACTTTATTATGACGCTAGAAGATGATGTGAAATAAGACTTTATTATGACGCTAGAAGATGATGTGAAATAAGACTTTATTATGACGCTAGAAGATGATGTGAAATAAGACTTTATTATGACGCTAGAAGATGATGTGAAATAAGACTTTATTATGACGCTAGAAGATGATGTGATATAAGACTTTATTATGACGCTAGAAGATGATGTGATATAAGACTTTATTATGACGCTAGAAGATGATGTGATATAAGACTTTATTATGACGCTAGAAGATGATGTGAAATAAGACTTTATTATGACGCTAGAAGATGATGTGAAATAAGACTTTATTATGACGCTAGAAGATGATGTGATATAAGACTTTATTATGACGCTAGAAGATGATGTGAAATAAGACTTTATTATGACGCTAGAAGATGATGTGAAATAAGACTTTATTATGACGCTAGAAGATGATGTGATATAAGACTTTATTATGACGCTAGAAGATGATGTGAAATAAGACTTTATTATGACGCTAGAAGATGATGTGATATAAGACTTTATTATGACGCTAGAAGATGATGTGATATAAGACTTTATTATGACGCTAGAAGATGATGTGATATAAGACTTTATTATGACGCTAGAAGATGATGTGAAATAAGACTTTATTATGACGCTAGAAGATGATGTGAAATAAGACTTTATTATGACGCTAGAAGATGATGTGATATAAGACTTTATTATGACGCTAGAAGATGATGTGAAATAAGACTTTATTATGACGCTAGAAGATGATGTGATATAAGACTTTATTATGACGCTAGAAGATGATGTGATATAAGACTTTATTATGACGCTAGAAGATGATGTGATATAAGACTTTATTATGACGCTAGAAGATGATGTGAAATAAGACTTTATTATGACGCTAGAAGATGATGTGATATAAGACTTTATTATGACGCTAGAAGATGATGTGAAATAAGACTTTATTATGACGCTAGAAGATGATGTGATATAAGACTTTATTATGACGCTAGAAGATGATGTGATATAAGACTTTATTATGACGCTAGATGATGATGTGATATAAGACTTTATTATGACGCTAGAAGATGATGTGATATAAGACTTTATTATGACGCTAGAAGATGATGTGATATAAGACTTTATTATGACGCTAGAAGATGATGTGAAATAAGACTTTATTATGACGCTAGAAGATGATGTGATATAAGACTTTATTATGACGCTAGAAGATGATGTGAAATAAGACTTTATTATGACGCTAGAAGATGATGTGATATAAGACTTTATTATGACGCTAGAAGATGATGTGATATAAGACTTTATTATGACGCTAGAAGATGATGTGATATAAGACTTTATTATGACGCTAGATGATGTGAAATAAGACTTTATTATGACGCTAGAAGATGATGTGATATAAGACTTTATTATGACGCTAGATGATGTGAAATAAGACTTTATTATGACGCTAGAAGATGATGTGATATAAGACTTTATTATGACGCTAGATGATGTGAAATAAGACTTTATTATGACGCTAGAAGATGATGTGATATAAGACTTTATTATGACGCTAGAAGATGATGTGATATAAGACTTTATTATGACGCTAGAAGATGATGTGATATAAGACTTTATTATGACGCTAGAAGATGATGTGATATAAGACTTTATTATGACGCTAGAAGATGATGTGATATAAGACTTTATTATGACGCTAGAAGATGATGTGATATAAGACTTTATTATGACGCTAGAAGATGATGTGATATAAGACTTTATTATGACGCTAGAAGATGATGTGATATAAGACTTTATTATGACGCTAGAAGATGATGTGATATAAGACTTTATTATGACGCTAGAAGATGATGTGAAATAAGACTTTATTATGACGCTAGAAGATGATGTGATATAAGACTTTATTATGACGCTAGAAGATGATGTGAAATAAGACTTTATTATGACGCTAGAAGATGATGTGATATAAGACTTTATTATGACGCTAGAAGATGATGTGATATAAGACTTTATTATGACGCTAGAAGATGATGTGATATAAGACTTTATTATGACGCTAGAAGATGATGTGATATAAGACTTTATTATGACGCTAGAAGATGATGTGATATAAGACTTTATTATGACGCTAGAAGATGATGTGATATAAGACTTTATTATGACGCTAGAAGATGATGTGATATAAGACTTTATTATGACGCTAGAAGATGATGTGATATAAGACTTTATTATGACGCTAGAAGATGATGTGATATAAGACTTTATTATGACGCTAGAAGATGATGTGATATAAGACTTTATTATGACGCTAGAAGATGATGTGATATAAGACTTTATTATGACGCTAGAAGATGATGTGATATAAGACTTTATTATGACGCTAGAAGATGATGTGATATAAGACTTTATTATGACGCTAGAAGATGATGTGATATAAGACTTTATTATGACGCTAGAAGATGATGTGAAATAAGACTTTATTATGACGCTAGAAGATGATGTGATATAAGACTTTATTATGACGCTAGAAGATGATGTGATATAAGACTTTATTATGACGCTAGAAGATGATGTGATATAAGACTTTATTATGACGCTAGAAGATGATGTGATATAAGACTTTATTATGACGCTAGAAGATGATGTGAAATAAGACTTTATTATGACGCTAGAAGATGATGTGAAATAAGACTTTATTATGACGCTAGAAGATGATGTGATATAAGACTTTATTATGACGCTAGAAGATGATGTGATATAAGACTTTATTATGACGCTAGAAGATGATGTGAAATAAGACTTTATTATGACGCTAGAAGATGTGATATAAGACTTTATTATGACGCTAGAAGATGATGTGAAATAAGACTTTATTATGACGCTAGAAGATGATGTGATATAAGACTTTATTATGACGCTAGAAGATGATGTGAAATAAGACTTTATTATGACGCTAGAAGATGTGATATAAGACTTTATTATGACGCTAGAAGATGATGTGATATAAGACTTTATTATGACGCTAGAAGATGATGTGATATAAGACTTTATTATGACGCTAGAAGATGATGTGATATAAGACTTTATTATGACGCTAGAAGATGATGTGAAATAAGACTTTATTATGACGCTAGAAGATGATGTGATATAAGACTTTATTATGACGCTAGAAGATGATGTGATATAAGACTTTATTATGACGCTAGAAGATGATGTGATATAAGACTTTATTATGACGCTAGAAGATGATGTGATATAAGACTTTATTATGACGCTAGAAGATGTGATATAAGACTTTATTATGACGCTAGAAGATGATGTGATATAAGACTTTATTATGACGCTAGAAGATGATGTGAAATAAGACTTTATTATGACGCTAGAAGATGATGTGATATAAGACTTTATTATGACGCTAGAAGATGATGTGATATAAGACTTTATTATGACGCTAGAAGATGATGTGAAATAAGACTTTATTATGACGCTAGAAGATGATGTGATATAAGACTTTATTATGACGCTAGAAGATGATGTGATATAAGACTTTATTATGACGCTAGAAGATGATGTGAAATAAGACTTTATTATGACGCTAGAAGATGATGTGATATAAGACTTTATTATGACGCTAGAAGATGATGTGAAATAAGACTTTATTATGACGCTAGAAGATGATGTGATATAAGACTTTATTATGACGCTAGAAGATGATGTGAAATAAGACTTTATTATGACGCTAGAAGATGATGTGATATAAGACTTTATTATGACGCTAGAAGATGATGTGAAATAAGACTTTATTATGACGCTAGAAGATGATGTGAAATAAGACTTTATTATGACGCTAGAAGATGATGTGATATAAGACTTTATTATGACGCTAGAAGATGATGTGAAATAAGACTTTATTATGACGCTAGAAGATGATGTGATATAAGACTTTATTATGACGCTAGAAGATGATGTGATATAAGACTTTATTATGACGCTAGAAGATGATGTGATATAAGACTTTATTATGACGCTAGAAGATGATGTGAAATAAGACTTTATTATGACGCTAGAAGATGATGTGATATAAGACTTTATTATGACGCTAGAAGATGATGTGAAATAAGACTTTATTATGACGCTAGAAGATGATGTGATATAAGACTTTATTATGACGCTAGAAGATGATGTGAAATAAGACTTTATTATGACGCTAGAAGATGATGTGATATAAGACTTTATTATGACGCTAGAAGATGATGTGATATAAGACTTTATTATGACGCTAGAAGATGATGTGAAATAAGACTTTATTATGACGCTAGAAGATGATGTGAAATAAGACTTTATTATGACGCTAGAAGATGATGTGATATAAGACTTTATTATGACGCTAGAAGATGATGTGAAATAAGACTTTATTATGACGCTAGAAGATGATGTGAAATAAGACTTTATTATGACGCTAGAAGATGATGTGAAATAAGACTTTATTATGACGCTAGAAGATGATGTGAAATAAGACTTTATTATGACGCTAGAAGATGATGTGAAATAAGACTTTATTATGACGCTAGAAGATGATGTGAAATAAGACTTTATTATGACGCTAGAAGATGATGTGAAATAAGACTTTATTATGACGCTAGAAGATGATGTGAAATAAGACTTTATTATGACGCTAGAAGATGATGTGAAATAAGACTTTATTATGACGCTAGAAGATGATGTGAAATAAGACTTTATTATGACGCTAGAAGATGATGTGAAATAAGACTTTATTATGACGCTAGAAGATGATGTGAAATAAGACTTTATTATGACGCTAGAAGATGATGTGAAATAAGACTTTATTATGACGCTAGAAGATGATGTGAAATAAGACTTTATTATGACGCTAGAAGATGATGTGAAATAAGACTTTATTATGACGCTAGAAGATGATGTGAAATAAGACTTTATTATGACGCTAGAAGATGATGTGAAATAAGACTTTATTATGACGCTAGAAGATGATGTGATATAAGACTTTATTATGACGCTAGAAGATGATGTGAAATAAGACTTTATTATGACGCTAGAAGATGATGTGATATAAGACTTTATTATGACGCTAGAAGATGATGTGAAATAAGACTTTATTATGACGCTAGAAGATGATGTGATATAAGACTTTATTATGACGCTAGAAGATGATGTGAAATAAGACTTTATTATGACGCTAGAAGATGATGTGAAATAAGACTTTATTATGACGCTAGAAGATGATGTGATATAAGACTTTATTATGACGCTAGAAGATGATGTGAAATAAGACTTTATTATGACGCTAGAAGATGATGTGAAATAAGACTTTATTATGACGCTAGAAGATGATGTGAATATAAGACTTTATTATGACGCTAGAAGATGATGTGAAATAAAACTTTATTATGACGCTAGAAGATGATGTGATATAAGACTTTATTATGACGCTAGAAGATGATGTGAAATAAGACTTTATTATGACGCTAGAAGATGATGTGAAATAAGACTTTATTATGACGCTAGAAGATGATGTGAAATAAGACTTTATTATGACGCTAGAAGATGATGTGATATAAGACTTTATTATGACGCTAGAAGATGATGTGAAATAAGACTTTATTATGACGCTAGAAGATGATGTGAAATAAGACTTTATTATGACGCTAGAAGATGATGTGAAATAAGACTTTATTATGACGCTAGAAGATGATGTGAAATAAGACTTTATTATGACGCTAGAAGATGATGTGATATAAGACTTTATTATGACGCTAGAAGATGATGTGATATAAGACTTTATTATGACGCTAGAAGATGATGTGATATAAGACTTTATTATGACGCTAGAAGATGATGTGAAATAAGACTTTATTATGACGCTAGAAGATGATGTGAAATAAGACTTTATTATGACGCTAGAAGATGATGTGATATAAGACTTTATTATGACGCTAGAAGATGATGTGAAATAAGACTTTATTATGACGCTAGAAGATGATGTGAAATAAGACTTTATTATGACGCTAGAAGATGATGTGATATAAGACTTTATTATGACGCTAGAAGATGATGTGAAATAAGACTTTATTATGACGCTAGAAGATGATGTGATATAAGACTTTATTATGACGCTAGAAGATGATGTGATATAAGACTTTATTATGACGCTAGAAGATGATGTGATATAAGACTTTATTATGACGCTAGAAGATGATGTGAAATAAGACTTTATTATGACGCTAGAAGATGATGTGAAATAAGACTTTATTATGACGCTAGAAGATGATGTGATATAAGACTTTATTATGACGCTAGAAGATGATGTGAAATAAGACTTTATTATGACGCTAGAAGATGATGTGATATAAGACTTTATTATGACGCTAGGAGATGATGTGATATAAGACTTTATTATGACGCTAGAAGATGATGTGATATAAGACTTTATTATGACGCTAGAAGATGATGTGAAATAAGACTTTATTATGACGCTAGAAGATGATGTGATATAAGACTTTATTATGACGCTAGATGATGTGAAATAAGACTTTATTATGACGCTAGATGATGTGATATAAGACTTTATTATGACGCTAGAAGATGATGTGATATAAGACTTTATTATGACGCTAGATGATGATGTGATATAAGACTTTATTATGACGCTAGAAGATGATGTGATATAAGACTTTATTATGACGCTAGAAGATGATGTGATATAAGACTTTATTATGACGCTAGAAGATGATGTGAAATAAGACTTTATTATGACGCTAGAAGATGATGTGATATAAGACTTTATTATGACGCTAGATGATGTGAAATAAGACTTTATTATGACGCTAGATGATGTGATATAAGACTTTATTATGACGCTAGAAGATGATGTGATATAAGACTTTATTATGACGCTAGAAGATGATGTGATATAAGACTTTATTATGACGCTAGATGATGTGAAATAAGACTTTATTATGACGCTAGAAGATGATGTGATATAAGACTTTATTATGACGCTAGATGATGTGAAATAAGACTTTATTATGACGCTAGAAGATGATGTGATATAAGACTTTATTATGACGCTAGATGATGTGAAATAAGACTTTATTATGACGCTAGAAGATGATGTGATATAAGACTTTATTATGACGCTAGAAGATGATGTGATATAAGACTTTATTATGACGCTAGAAGATGATGTGATATAAGACTTTATTATGACGCTAGAAGATGATGTGATATAAGACTTTATTATGACGCTAGAAGATGATGTGATATAAGACTTTATTATGACGCTAGATGATGTGATATAAGACTTTATTATGACGCTAGAAGATGATGTGATATAAGACTTTATTATGACGCTAGAAGATGATGTGATATAAGACTTTATTATGACGCTAGATGATGTGATATAAGACTTTATTATGACGCTAGAAGATGATGTGAAATAAGACTTTATTATGACGCTAGAAGATGATGTGATATAAGACTTTATTATGACGCTAGAAGATGATGTGAAATAAGACTTTATTATGACGCTAGAAGAAGATGTGATATAAGACTTTATTATGACGCTAGAAGAAGATGTGATATAAGACTTTATTATGACGCTAGAAGATGATGTGATATAAGACTTTATTATGACGCTAGAAGATGATGTGATATAAGACTTTATTATGACGCTAGAAGATGATGTGATATAAGACTTTATTATGACGCTAGAAGATGATGTGATATAAGACTTTATTATGACGCTAGATGATGTGATATAAGACTTTATTATGACGCTAGAAGATGATGTGATATAAGACTTTATTATGACGCTAGAAGATGATGTGATATAAGACTTTATTATGACGCTAGATGATGTGATATAAGACTTTATTATGACGCTAGAAGATGATGTGATATAAGACTTTATTATGACGCTAGAAGATGATGTGATATAAGACTTTATTATGACGCTAGAAGATGATGTGAAATAAGACTTTATTATGACGCTAGAAGATGATGTGATATAAGACTTTATTATGACGCTAGAAGATGATGTGATATAAGACTTTATTATGACGCTAGAAGATGATGTGATATAAGACTTTATTATGACGCTAGAAGATGATGTGATATAAGACTTTATTATGACGCTAGAAGATGATGTGAAATAAGACTTTATTATGACGCTAGATGATGATGTGAAATAAGACTTTATTATGACGCTAGAAGATGATGTGATATAAGACTTTATTATGACGCTAGAAGATGATGTGAAATAAGACTTTATTATGACGCTAGATGATGATGTGAAATAAGACTTTATTATGACGCTAGAAGATGTGATATAAGACTTTATTATGACGCTAGAAGATGATGTGAAATAAGACTTTATTATGACGCTAGAAGATGTGATATAAGACTTTATTATGACGCTAGAAGATGATGTGAAATAAGACTTTATTATGACGCTAGAAGATGTGATATAAGACTTTATTATGACGCTAGAAGATGATGTGATATAAGACTTTATTATGACGCTAGAAGATGATGTGATATAAGACTTTATTATGACGCTAGAAGATGATGTGATATAAGACTTTATTATGACGCTAGAAGATGATGTGAAATAAGACTTTATTATGACGCTAGAAGATGATGTGATATAAGACTTTATTATGACGCTAGAAGATGATGTGATATAAGACTTTATTATGACGCTAGAAGATGATGTGATATAAGACTTTATTATGACGCTAGAAGATGATGTGATATAAGAGTTTATTATGACGCTAGAAGATGTGATATAAGACTTTATTATGACGCTAGAAGATGATGTGATATAAGACTTTATTATGACGCTAGATGATGATGTGAAATAAGACTTTATTATGACGCTAGAAGATGATGTGATATAAGACTTTATTATGACGCTAGAAGATGATGTGATATAAGACTTTATTATGACGCTAGAAGATGATGTGAAATAAGACTTTATTATGACGCTAGAAGATGATGTGATATAAGACTTTATTATGACGCTAGAAGATGATGTGATATAAGACTTTATTATGACGCTAGAAGATGATGTGAAATAAGACTTTATTATGACGCTAGAAGATGATGTGATATAAGACTTTATTATGACGCTAGAAGATGATGTGAAATAAGACTTTATTATGACGCTAGAAGATGATGTGATATAAGACTTTATTATGACGCTAGAAGATGATGTGAAATAAGACTTTATTATGACGCTAGAAGATGTGATATAAGACTTTATTATGACGCTAGAAGATGATGTGAAATAAGACTTTATTATGACGCTAGAAGATGATGTGATATAAGACTTTATTATGACGCTAGAAGATGATGTGATATAAGACTTTATTATGACGCTAGAAGATGATGTGAAATAAGACTTTATTATGACGCTAGAAGATGATGTGAAATAAGACTTTATTATGACGCTAGAAGATGATGTGATATAAGACTTTATTATGACGCTAGAAGATGATGTGATATAAGACTTTATTATGACGCTAGAAGATGATGTGAAATAAGACTTTATTATGACGCTAGAAGATGATGTGAAATAAGACTTTATTATGACGCTAGAAGATGATGTGAAATAAGACTTTATTATGACGCTAGAAGATGATGTGATATAAGACTTTATTATGACGCTAGAAGATGATGTGAAATAAGACTTTATTATGACGCTAGAAGATGATGTGATATAAGACTTTATTATGACGCTAGAAGATGATGTGATATAAGACTTTATTATGACGCTAGAAGATGATGTGATATAAGACTTTATTATGACGCTAGAAGATGATGTGATATAAGACTTTATTATGACGCTAGAAGATGATGTGATATAAGACTTTATTATGACGCTAGAAGATGATGTGAAATAAGACTTTATTATGACGCTAGAAGATGATGTGATATAAGACTTTATTATGACGCTAGAAGATGATGTGATATAAGACTTTATTATGACGCTAGAAGATGATGTGATATAAGACTTTATTATGACGCTAGAAGATGATGTGATATAAGACTTTATTATGACGCTAGAAGATGATGTGAAATAAGACTTTATTATGACGCTAGAAGATGATGTGATATAAGACTTTATTATGACGCTAGAAGATGATGTGATATAAGACTTTATTATGACGCTAGATGATGTGATATAAGACTTTATTATGACGCTAGATGATGTGATATAAGACTTTATTATGACGCTAGAAGATGATGTGATATAAGACTTTATTATGACGCTAGAAGATGATGTGATATAAGACTTTATTATGACGCTAGAAGATGATGTGAAATAAGACTTTATTATGACGCTAGAAGATGATGTGATATAAGACTTTATTATGACGCTAGAAGATGATGTGATATAAGACTTTATTATGACGCTAGAAGATGATGTGATATAAGACTTTATTATGACGCTAGATGATGATGTGAAATAAGACTTTATTATGACGCTAGAAGATGATGTGAAATAAGACTTTATTATGACGCTAGAAGATGATGTGAAATAAGACTTTATTATGACGCTAGAAGATGATGTGAAATAAGACTTTATTATGACGCTAGAAGATGATGTGAAATAAGACTTTATTATGACGCTAGATGATGATGTGAAATAAGACTTTATTATGACGCTAGATGATGATGTGAAATAAGACTTTATTATGACGCTAGATGATGATGTGAAATAAGACTTTATTATGACGCTAGAAGATGATGTGATATAAGACTTTATTATGACGCTAGAAGATGATGTGATATAAGACTTTATTATGACGCTAGAAGATGATGTGATATAAGACTTTATTATGACGCTAGAAGATGATGTGATATAAGACTTTATTATGACGCTAGAAGATGATGTGATATAAGACTTTATTATGACGCTAGATGATGATGTGAAATAAGACTTTATTATGACGCTAGATGATGTGATATAAGACTTTATTATGACGCTAGATGATGTGATATAAGACTTTATTATGACGCTAGAAGATGATGTGATATAAGACTTTATTATGACGCTAGAAGATGATGTGATATAAGACTTTATTATGACGCTAGAAGATGATGTGAAATAAGACTTTATTATGACGCTAGAAGATGATGTGATATAAGACTTTATTATGACGCTAGAAGATGATGTGATATAAGACTTTATTATGACGCTAGAAGATGATGTGAAATAAGACTTTATTATGACGCTAGAAGATGATGTGATATAAGACTTTATTATGACGCTAGAAGATGATGTGATATAAGACTTTATTATGACGCTAGAAGATGATGTGATATAAGACTTTATTATGACGCTAGAAGATGATGTGAAATAAGACTTTATTATGACGCTAGAAGATGATGTGAAATAAGACTTTATTATGACGCTAGAAGATGATGTGATATAAGACTTTATTATGACGCTAGAAGATGATGTGAAATAAGACTTTATTATGACGCTAGAAGATGATGTGATATAAGACTTTATTATGACGCTAGAAGATGATGTGAAATAAGACTTTATTATGACGCTAGAAGATGATGTGATATAAGACTTTATTATGACGCTAGAAGATGATGTGAAATAAGACTTTATTATGACGCTAGAAGATGATGTGAATAAGACTTTATTATGACGCTAGAAGATGATGTGATATAAGACTTTATTATGACGCTAGAAGATGATGTGAAATAAGACTTTATTATGACGCTAGAAGATGATGTGAAATAAGACTTTATTATGACGCTAGAAGATGATGTGATATAAGACTTTATTATGACGCTAGAAGATGATGTGATATAAGACTTTATTATGACGCTAGAAGATGATGTGATATAAGACTTTATTATGACGCTAGATGATGATGATATATAAGACTTTATTATGACGCTAGAAGATGATGTGATATAAGACTTTATTATGACGCTAGAAGATGATGTGATATAAGACTTTATTATGACGCTAGAAGATGATGTGATATAAGACTTTATTATGACGCTAGAAGATGATGTGAAATAAGACTTTATTATGACGCTAGAAGATGATGTGATATAAGACTTTATTATGACGCTAGAAGATGATGTGATATAAGACTTTATTATGACGCTAGAAGATGATGTGATATAAGACTTTATTATGACGCTAGAAGATGTGAAATAAGACTTTATTATGACGCTAGAAGATGATGTGAAATAAGACTTTATTATGACGCTAGAAGATGATGTGATATAAGACTTTATTATGACGCTAGAAGATGATGTGATATAAGACTTTATTATGACGCTAGAAGATGATGTGATATAAGACTTTATTATGACGCTAGAAGATGATGTGATATAAGACTTTATTATGACGCTAGAAGATGATGTGATATAAGACTTTATTATGACGCTAGAAGATGATGTGATATAAGACTTTATTATGACGCTAGAAGATGATGTGATATAAGACTTTATTATGACGCTAGAAGATGATGTGAAATAAGACTTTATTATGACGCTAGATGATGATGTGATATAAGACTTTATTATGACGCTAGAAGATGATGTGAAATAAGACTTTATTATGACGCTTGATGACTATAAAGATGATGTGAAATAAGACTTTATTATGACGCTAGAAGATGATGTGATATAAGACTTTATTATGACGCTAGAAGATGATGTGATATAAGACTTTATTATGACGCTAGAAGATGATGTGATATAAGACTTTATTATGACGCTAGAAGATGATGTGATATAAGACTTTATTATGACGCTAGAAGATGTGATATAAGACTTTATTATGACGCTAGAAGATGATGTGAAATAAGACTTTATTATGACGCTAGAAGATGATGTGATATAAGACTTTATTATGACGCTAGAAGATGATGTGAAATAAGACTTTATTATGACGCTAGAAGATGATGTGAAATAAGACTTTATTATGACGCTAGAAGATGATGTGATATAAGACTTTATTATGACGCTAGAAGATGATGTGATATAAGACTTTATTATGACGCTAGAAGATGATGTGATATAAGACTTTATTATGACGCTAGATGATGATGATGATGTGATATAAGACTTTATTATGACGCTAGAAGATGATGTGAAATAAGACTTTATTATGACGCTAGATGATGATGTGAAATAAGACTTTATTATGACGCTAGAAGATGATGTGATATAAGACTTTATTATGACGCTAGAAGATGATGTGATATAAGACTTTATTATGACGCTAGAAGATGATGTGAAATAAGACTTTTATTATGACGCTAGAAGATGATGTGATATTAAGACTTTATTATGACGCTAGAAGATGATGTGATATAAGACTTTATTATGACGCTAGAAGATGATGTGAAATAAGACTTTATTATGACGCTAGAAGATGATGTGATATAAGACTTTATTATGACGCTAGAAGATGATGTGATATAAGACTTTATTATGACGCTAGAAGATGATGTGATATAAGACTTTATTATGACGCTAGAAGATGATGTGAAATAAGACTTTATTATGACGCTAGAAGATGATGTGATATAAGACTTTATTATGACGCTAGAAGATGATGTGATATAAGACTTTATTATGACGCTAGAAGATGATGTGATATAAGACTTTATTATGACGCTAGAAGATGATGTGATATAAGACTTTATTATGACGCTAGAAGATGATGTGATATAAGACTTTATTATGACGCTAGAAGATGATGTGATATAAGACTTTATTATGACGCTAGAAGATGATGTGATATAAGACTTTATTATGACGCTAGAAGATGATGTGAAATAAGACTTTATTATGACGCTAGAAGATGATGTGATATAAGACTTTATTATGACGCTAGAAGATGATGTGATATAAGACTTTATTATGACGCTAGAAGATGATGTGATATAAGACTTTATTATGACGCTAGAAGATGATGTGAAATAAGACTTTATTATGACGCTAGAAGATGATGTGATATAAGACTTTATTATGACGCTAGAAGATGATGTGATATAAGACTTTATTATGACGCTAGAAGATGATGTGATATAAGACTTTATTATGACGCTAGAAGATGATGTGAAATAAGACTTTATTATGACGCTAGAAGATGATGTGATATAAGACTTTATTATGACGCTAGAAGATGATGTGATATAAGACTTTATTATGACGCTAGAAGATGATGTGATATAAGACTTTATTATGACGCTAGAAGATGATGTGAAATAAGACTTTATTATGACGCTAGATGATGTGATATAAGACTTTATTATGACGCTAGAAGATGATGTGATATAAGACTTTATTATGACGCTAGAAGATGATGTGAAATAAGACTTTATTATGACGCTAGAAGATGATGTGATATAAGACTTTATTATGACGCTAGAAGATGATGTGATATAAGACTTTATTATGACGCTAGAAGATGATGTGATATAAGACTTTATTATGACGCTAGAAGATGATGTGATATAAGACTTTATTATGACGCTAGAAGATGATGTGAAATAAGACTTTATTATGACGCTAGAAGATGATGTGATATAAGACTTTATTATGACGCTAGAAGATGATGTGATATAAGACTTTATTATGACGCTAGAAGATGATGTGATATAAGACTTTATTATGACGCTAGAAGATGATGTGATATAAGACTTTATTATGACGCTAGAAGATGATGTGATATAAGACTTTATTATGACGCTAGAAGATGATGTGATATAAGACTTTATTATGACGCTAGAAGATGATGTGATATAAGACTTTATTATGACGCTAGAAGATGATGTGATATAAGACTTTATTATGACGCTAGAAGATGATGTGATATAAGACTTTATTATGACGCTAGAAGATGATGTGATATAAGACTTTATTATGACGCTAGAAGATGATGTGATATAAGACTTTATTATGACGCTAGAAGATGATGTGATATAAGACTTTATTATGACGCTAGAAGATGATGTGATATAAGACTTTATTATGACGCTAGAAGATGATGTGATATAAGACTTTATTATGACGCTAGAAGATGATGTGATATAAGACTTTATTATGACGCTAGAAGATGATGTGATATAAGACTTTATTATGACGCTAGAAGATGATGTGATATAAGACTTTATTATGACGCTAGAAGATGATGTGATATAAGACTTTATTATGACGCTAGAAGATGATGTGATATAAGACTTTATTATGACGCTAGAAGATGATGTGATATAAGACTTTATTATGACGCTAGAAGATGATGTGATATAAGACTTTATTATGACGCTAGAAGATGATGTGATATAAGACTTTATTATGACGCTAGAAGATGATGTGATATAAGACTTTATTATGACGCTAGAAGATGATGTGATATAAGACTTTATTATGACGCTAGAAGATGATGTGATATAAGACTTTATTATGACGCTAGAAGATGATGTGATATAAGACTTTATTATGACGCTAGAAGATGATGTGATATAAGACTTTATTATGACGCTAGAAGATGATGTGATATAAGACTTTATTATGACGCTAGAAGATGATGTGAAATAAGACTTTATTATGACGCTAGAAGATGATGTGATATAAGACTTTATTATGACGCTAGAAGATGATGTGATATAAGACTTTATTATGACGCTAGAAGATGATGTGATATAAGACTTTATTATGACGCTAGAAGATGATGTGATATAAGACTTTATTATGACGCTAGAAGATGATGTGATATAAGACTTTATTATGACGCTAGAAGATGATGTGATATAAGACTTTATTATGACGCTAGAAGATGATGTGATATAAGACTTTATTATGACGCTAGAAGATGATGTGATATAAGACTTTATTATGACGCTAGAAGATGATGTGATATAAGACTTTATTATGACGCTAGAAGATGATGTGATATAAGACTTTATTATGACGCTAGAAGATGATGTGATATAAGACTTTATTATGACGCTAGAAGATGATGTGATATAAGACTTTATTATGACGCTAGAAGATGATGTGATATAAGACTTTATTATGACGCTAGAAGATGATGTGATATAAGACTTTATTATGACGCTAGAAGATGATGTGATATAAGACTTTATTATGACGCTAGAAGATGATGTGATATAAGACTTTATTATGACGCTAGAAGATGATGTGATATAAGACTTTATTATGACGCTAGAAGATGATGTGATATAAGACTTTATTATGACGCTAGAAGATGATGTGATATAAGACTTTATTATGACGCTAGAAGATGATGTGATATAAGACTTTATTATGACGCTAGAAGATGATGTGATATAAGACTTTATTATGACGCTAGAAGATGATGTGATATAAGACTTTATTATGACGCTAGAAGATGATGTGATATAAGACTTTATTATGACGCTAGAAGATGATGTGATATAAGACTTTATTATGACGCTAGAAGATGATGTGATATAAGACTTTATTATGACGCTAGAAGATGATGTGATATAAGACTTTATTATGACGCTAGAAGATGATGTGATATAAGACTTTATTATGACGCTAGAAGATGATGTGATATAAGACTTTATTATGACGCTAGAAGATGATGTGATATAAGACTTTATTATGACGCTAGAATTTGATGTGATTTAATACTTTATTATGACGATAGAAGATGATGTGATATAAGACTTTATTATGACGCTAGAAGATGATGTGATATAAGACTTTATTATGACGCTAGAAGATGATGTGATATAAGACTTTATTATGACGCTAGAAGATGATGTGATATAAGACTTTATTATGACGCTAGAAGATGATGTGATATAAGACTTTATTATGACGCTAGAAGATGATGTGATATAAGACTTTATTATGACGCTAGAAGATGATGTGATATAAGACTTTATTATGACGCTAGAAGATGATGTGATATAAGACTTTATTATGACGCTAGAAGATGATGTGATATAAGACTTTATTATGACGCTAGAAGATGATGTGATATAAGACTTTATTATGACGCTAGAAGATGATGTGATATAAGACTTTATTATGACGCTAGAAGATGATGTGATATAAGACTTTATTATGACGCTAGAAGATGATGTGATATAAGACTTTATTATGACGCTAGAAGATGATGTGATATAAGACTTTATTATGACGCTAGAAGATGATGTGATATAAGACTTTATTATGACGCTAGAAGATGATGTGATATAAGACTTTATTATGACGCTAGAAGATGATGTGATATAAGACTTTATTATGACGCTAGAAGATGATGTGATATAAGACTTTATTATGACGCTAGAAGATGATGTGATATAAGACTTTATTATGACGCTAGAAGATGATGTGATATAAGACTTTATTATGACGCTAGAAGATGATGTGATATAAGACTTTATTATGACGCTAGAAGATGATGTGATATAAGACTTTATTATGACGCTAGAAGATGATGTGATATAAGACTTTATTATGACGCTAGAAGATGATGTGATATAAGACTTTATTATGACGCTAGAAGATGATGTGATATAAGACTTTATTATGACGCTAGAAGATGATGTGATATAAGACTTTATTATGACGCTAGAAGATGATGTGATATAAGACTTTATTATGACGCTAGAAGATGATGTGATATAAGACTTTATTATGACGCTAGAAGATGATGTGATATAAGACTTTATTATGACGCTAGAAGATGATGTGATATAAGACTTTATTATGACGCTAGAAGATGATGTGATATAAGACTTTATTATGACGCTAGAAGATGATGTGATATAAGACTTTATTATGACGCTAGAAGATGATGTGATATAAGACTTTATTATGACGCTAGAAGATGATGTGATATAAGACTTTATTATGACGCTAGAAGATGATGTGATATAAGACTTTATTATGACGCTAGAAGATGATGTGATATAAGACTTTATTATGACGCTAGATGATGATGTGATATAAGACTTTATTATGACGCTAGAAGATGATGTGATATAAGACTTTATTATGACGCTAGAAGATGATGTGATATAAGACTTTATTATGACGCTAGAAGATGATGTGATATAAGACTTTATTATGACGCTAGAAGATGATGTGATATAAGACTTTATTATGACGCTAGAAGATGATGTGAAATAAGACTTTATTATGACGCTAGAAGATGATGTGATATAAGACTTTATTATGACGCTAGAAGATGATGTGATATAAGACTTTATTATGACGCTAGAAGATGATGTGATATAAGACTTTATTATGACGCTAGAAGATGATGTGATATAAGACTTTATTATGACGCTAGAAGATGATGTGATATAAGACTTTATTATGACGCTAGAAGATGATGTGATATAAGACTTTATTATGACGCTAGAAGATGATGTGATATAAGACTTTATTATGACGCTAGAAGATGATGTGATATAAGACTTTATTATGACGCTAGAAGATGATGTGATATAAGACTTTATTATGACGCTAGAAGATGATGTGATATAAGACTTTATTATGACGCTAGAAGATGATGTGATATAAGACTTTATTATGACGCTAGAAGATGATGTGATATAAGACTTTATTATGACGCTAGAAGATGATGTGATATAAGACTTTATTATGACGCTAGAAGATGATGTGATATAAGACTTTATTATGACGCTAGAAGATGATGTGATATAAGACTTTATTATGACGCTAGAAGATGATGTGATATAAGACTTTATTATGACGCTAGAAGATGATGTGATATAAGACTTTATTATGACGCTAGAAGATGATGTGATATAAGACTTTATTATGACGCTAGAAGATGATGTGATATAAGACTTTATTATGACGCTAGAAGATGATGTGATATAAGACTTTATTATGACGCTAGAAGATGATGTGATATAAGACTTTATTATGACGCTAGATGATGATGTGATATAAGACTTTATTATGACGCTAGAAGATGATGTGATATAAGACTTTATTATGACGCTAGAAGATGATGTGATATAAGACTTTATTATGACGCTAGAAGATGATGTGATATAAGACTTTATTATGACGCTAGAAGATGATGTGATATAAGACTTTATTATGACGCTAGAAGATGATGTGATATAAGACTTTATTATGACGCTAGAAGATGATGTGATATAAGACTTTATTATGACGCTAGAAGATGATGTGATATAAGACTTTATTATGACGCTAGATGATGATGTGATATAAGACTTTATTATGACGCTAGAAGATGATGTGATATAAGACTTTATTATGACGCTAGAAGATGATGTGATATAAGACTTTATTATGACGCTAGAAGATGATGTGATATAAGACTTTATTATGACGCTAGAAGATGATGTGATATAAGACTTTATTATGACGCTAGAAGATGATGTGATATAAGACTTTATTATGACGCTAGAAGATGATGTGATATAAGACTTTATTATGACGCTAGAAGATGATGTGAAATAAGACTTTATTATGACGCTAGAAGATGATGTGATATAAGACTTTATTATGACGCTAGAAGATGATGTGATATAAGACTTTATTATGACGCTAGAAGATGATGTGAAATAAGACTTTATTATGACGCTAGAAGATGATGTGATATAAGACTTTATTATGACGCTAGAAGATGATGTGATATAAGACTTTATTATGACGCTAGAAGATGATGTGATATAAGACTTTATTATGACGCTAGAAGATGATGTGATATAAGACTTTATTATGACGCTAGAAGATGATGTGATATAAGACTTTATTATGACGCTAGAAGATGATGTGATATAAGACTTTATTATGACGCTAGAAGATGATGTGAAATAAGACTTTATTATGACGCTAGAGATGATGTGATATAAGACTTTATTATGACGCTAGAAGATGATGTGATATAAGACTTTATTATGACGCTAGAAGATGATGTGATATAAGACTTTATTATGACGCTAGAAGATGATGTGATATAAGACTTTATTATGACGCTAGAAGATGATGTGAAATAAGACTTTATTATGACGCTAGAAGATGATGTGATATAAGACTTTATTATGACGCTAGAAGATGATGTGATATAAGACTTTATTATGACGCTAGAAGATGATGTGAAATAAGACTTTATTATGACGCTAGAAGATGATGTGATATAAGACTTTATTATGACGCTAGAAGATGATGTGATATAAGACTTTATTATGACGCTAGAAGATGATGTGATATAAGACTTTATTATGACGCTAGAAGATGATGTGAAATAAGACTTTATTATGACGCTAGATGATGATGTGAAATAAGACTTTATTATGACGCTAGATGATGATGTGAAATAAGACTTTATTATGACGCTAGAAGATGATGTGAAATAAGACTTTATTATGACGCTAGAAGATGATGTGATATAAGACTTTATTATGACGCTAGAAGATGATGTGAAATAAGACTTTATTATGACGCTAGATGATGTGATATAAGACTTTATTATGACGCTAGAAGATGATGTGAAATAAGACTTTATTATGACGCTAGAAGATGATGTGAAATAAGACTTTATTATGACGCTAGAAGATGATGTGAAATAAGACTTTATTATGACGCTAGAAGATGATGTGATATAAGACTTTATTATGACGCTAGAAGATGATGTGAAATAAGACTTTATTATGACGCTAGAAGATGATGTGATATAAGACTTTATTATGACGCTAGAAGATGATGTGATATAAGACTTTATTATGACGCTAGAAGATGATGTGATATAAGACTTTATTATGACGCTAGAAGATGATGTGAAATAAGACTTTATTATGACGCTAGAAGATGATGTGATATAAGACTTTATTATGACGCTAGAAGATGATGTGATATAAGACTTTATTATGACGCTAGATGATGATGTGATATAAGACTTTATTATGACGCTAGAAGATGATGTGAAATAAGACTTTATTATGACGCTAGATGATGATGTGATATAAGACTTTATTATGACGCTAGAAGATGATGTGAAATAAGACTTTATTATGACGCTAGAAGATGATGTGAAATAAGACTTTATTATGACGCTAGAAGATGATGTGATATAAGACTTTATTATGACGGTAGATGATGTGATATAAGACTTTATTATGACGCTAGATGATGTGATATAAGACTTTATTATGACGCTAGAAGATGATGTGATATAAGACTTTATTATGACGCTAGAAGATGATGTGATATAAGACTTTATTATGACGCTAGAAGATGATGTGATATAAGACTTTATTATGACGCTAGAAGATGATGTGATATAAGACTTTATTATGACGCTAGAAGATGATGTGATATAAGACTTTATTATGACGCTAGATGATGTGATATAAGACTTTATTATGACGCTAGATGATGTGATATAAGACTTTATTATGACGCTAGAAGATGATGTGATATAAGACTTTATTATGACGCTAGAAGATGATGTGATATAAGACTTTATTATGACGCTAGAAGATGATGTGATATAAGACTTTATTATGACGCTAGAAGATGATGTGATATAAGACTTTATTATGACGCTAGATGATGTGAAATAAGACTTTATTATGACGCTAGAAGATGATGTGATATAAGACTTTATTATGACGCTAGATGATGATGTGATATAAGACTTTATTATGACGCTAGAAGATGATGTGAAATAAGACTTTATTATGACGCTAGATGATGATGTGATATAAGACTTTATTATGACGCTAGAAGATGATGTGATATAAGACTTTATTATGACGCTAGAAGATGATGTGATATAAGACTTTATTATGACGCTAGAAGATGATGTGAAATAAGACTTTATTATGACGCTAGAAGATGATGTGATATAAGACTTTATTATGACGCTAGAAGATGATGTGATATAAGACTTTATTATGACGCTAGAAGATGATGTGATATAAGACTTTATTATGACGCTAGAAGATGATGTGAAATAAGACTTTATTATGACGCTAGAAGATGATGTGATATAAGACTTTATTATGACGCTAGAAGATGATGTGATATAAGACTTTATTATGACGCTAGAAGATGATGTGATATAAGACTTTATTATGACGCTAGAAGATGATGTGATATAAGACTTTATTATGACGCTAGAAGATGATGTGATATAAGACTTTATTATGACGCTAGAAGATGATGTGATATAAGACTTTATTATGACGCTAGAAGATGATGTGATATAAGACTTTATTATGACGCTAGAAGATGATGTGATATAAGACTTTATTATGACGCTAGAAGATGATGTGATATAAGACTTTATTATGACGCTAGATGATGATGTGATATAAGACTTTATTATGACGCTAGATGATGATGTGATATAAGACTTTATTATGACGCTAGAAGATGATGTGAAATAAGACTTTATTATGACGCTAGAAGATGATGTGATATAAGACTTTATTATGACGCTAGAAGATGATGTGATATAAGACTTTATTATGACGCTAGATGATGATGTGATATAAGACTTTATTATGACGCTAGATGATGATGTGATATAAGACTTTATTATGACGCTAGAAGATGATGTGATATAAGACTTTATTATGACGCTAGATGATGATGTGAAATAAGACTTTATTATGACGCTAGAAGATGATGTGATATAAGACTTTATTATGACGCTAGAAGATGATGTGAAATAAGACTTTATTATGACGCTAGAAGATGATGTGATATAAGACTTTATTATGACGCTAGAAGATGATGTGATATAAGACTTTATTATGACGCTAGAAGATGATGTGAAATAAGACTTTATTATGACGCTAGAAGATGTGATATAAGACTTTATTATGACGCTAGAAGATGATGTGATATAAGACTTTATTATGACGCTAGAAGATGATGTGATATAAGACTTTATTATGACGCTAGAAGATGATGTGATATAAGACTTTATTATGACGCTAGAAGATGATGTGATATAAGACTTTATTATGACGCTAGAAGATGATGTGATATAAGACTTTATTATGACGCTAGAAGATGATGTGATATAAGACTTTATTATGACGCTAGAAGATGATGTGATATAAGACTTTATTATGACGCTAGAAGATGATGTGATATAAGACTTTATTATGACGCTAGATGATGATGTGATATAAGACTTTATTATGACGCTAGATGATGATGTGATATAAGACTTTATTATGACGCTAGAAGATGATGTGATATAAGACTTTATTATGACGCTAGAAGATGATGTGATATAAGACTTTATTATGACGCTAGAAGATGATGTGATATAAGACTTTATTATGACGCTAGAAGATGATGTGATATAAGACTTTATTATGACGCTAGAAGATGATGTGATATAAGACTTTATTATGACGCTAGAAGATGATGTGATATAAGACTTTATTATGACGCTAGATGATGATGTGATATAAGACTTTATTATGACGCTAGAAGATGATGTGATATAAGACTTTATTATGACGCTAGAAGATGATGTGAAATAAGACTTTATTATGACGCTAGAAGATGATGTGATATAAGACTTTATTATGACGCTAGAAGATGATGTGATATAAGACTTTATTATGACGCTAGAAGATGATGTGAAATAAGACTTTATTATGACGCTAGAAGATGTGATATAAGACTTTATTATGACGCTAGAAGATGATGTGATATAAGACTTTATTATGACGCTAGAAGATGATGTGATATAAGACTTTATTATGACGCTAGAAGATGATGTGATATAAGACTTTATTATGACGCTAGAAGATGATGTGATATAAGACTTTATTATGACGCTAGAAGATGATGTGAAATAAGACTTTATTATGACGCTAGAAGATGATGTGATATAAGACTTTATTATGACGCTAGAAGATGATGTGATATAAGACTTTATTATGACGCTAGAAGATGATGTGATATAAGACTTTATTATGACGCTAGAAGATGATGTGATATAAGACTTTATTATGACGCTAGATGATGATGTGATATAAGACTTTATTATGACGCTAGATGATGATGTGATATAAGACTTTATTATGACGCTAGAAGATGATGTGATATAAGACTTTATTATGACGCTAGAAGATGATGTGATATAAGACTTTATTATGACGCTAGAAGATGATGTGAAATAAGACTTTATTATGACGCTAGAAGATGATGTGATATAAGACTTTATTATGACGCTAGAAGATGATGTGATATAAGACTTTATTATGACGCTAGAAGATGATGTGAAATAAGACTTTATTATGACGCTAGAAGATGATGTGATATAAGACTTTATTATGACGCTAGAAGATGATGTGATATAAGACTTTATTATGACGCTAGAAGATGATGTGATATAAGACTTTATTATGACGCTAGATGATGTGAAATAAGACTTTATTATGACGCTAGAAGATGATGTGATATAAGACTTTATTATGACGCTAGAAGATGATGTGATATAAGACTTTATTATGACGCTAGAAGATGATGTGATATAAGACTTTATTATGACGCTAGATGATGTGATATAAGACTTTATTATGACGCTAGAAGATGATGTGATATAAGACTTTATTATGACGCTAGAAGATGATGTGAAATAAGACTTTATTATGACGCTAGAAGATGATGTGATATAAGACTTTATTATGACGCTAGAAGATGATGTGATATAAGACTTTATTATGACGCTAGAAGATGATGTGATATAAGACTTTATTATGACGCTAGAAGATGATGTGAAATAAGACTTTATTATGACGCTAGAAGATGATGTGATATAAGACTTTATTATGACGCTAGAAGATGATGTGATATAAGACTTTATTATGACGCTAGAAGATGATGTGATATAAGACTTTATTATGACGCTAGAAGATGATGTGATATAAGACTTTATTATGACGCTAGAAGATGATGTGATATAAGACTTTATTATGACGCTAGAAGATGATGTGATATAAGACTTTATTATGACGCTAGAAGATGATGTGATATAAGACTTTATTATGACGCTAGAAGATGATGTGAAATAAGACTTTATTATGACGCTAGAAGATGATGTGATATAAGACTTTATTATGACGCTAGATGATGTGATATAAGACTTTATTATGACGCTAGATGATGATGTGATATAAGACTTTATTATGACGCTAGATGATGTGATATAAGACTTTATTATGACGCTAGATGATGTGATATAAGACTTTATTATGACGCTAGAAGATGATGTGATATAAGACTTTATTATGACGCTAGATGATGTGATATAAGACTTTATTATGACGCTAGAAGATGATGTGATATAAGACTTTATTATGACGCTAGATGATGATGTGATATAAGACTTTATTATGACGCTAGATGATGATGTGATATAAGACTTTATTATGACGCTAGAAGATGATGTGAAATAAGACTTTATTATGACGCTAGAAGATGATGTGATATAAGACTTTATTATGACGCTAGAAGATGATGTGAAATAAGACTTTATTATGACGCTAGAAGATGATGTGAAATAAGACTTTATTATGACGCTAGAAGATGATGTGAAATAAGACTTTATTATGACGCTAGAAGATGATGTGAAATAAGACTTTATCATGACGCTAGATGATGATGTGATATAAGACTTTATTATGACGCTAGATGATGATGTGATATAAGACTTTATTATGACGCTAGAAGATGATGTGATATAAGACTTTATTATGACGCTAGATGATGATGTGATATAAGACTTTATTATGACGCTAGAAGATGATGTGATATAAGACTTTATTATGACGCTAGAAGATGATGTGATATAAGACTTTATTATGACGCTAGATGATGATGTGATATAAGACTTTATTATGACGCTAGATGATGATGTGATATAAGACTTTATTATGACGCTAGATGATGATGTGATATAAGACTTTATTATGACGCTAGATGATGATGTGATATAAGACTTTATTATGACGCTAGAAGATGATGTGATATAAGACTTTATTATGACGCTAGAAGATGATGTGATATAAGACTTTATTATGACGCTAGAAGATGATGTGATATAAGACTTTATTATGACGCTAGATGATGATGTGATATAAGACTTTATTATGACGCTAGATGATGTGATATAAGACTTTATTATGACGCTAGAAGATGATGTGATATAAGACTTTATTATGACGCTAGATGATGATGTGATATAAGACTTTATTATGACGCTAGAAGATGATGTGATATAAGACTTTATTATGACGCTAGAAGATGATGTGATATAAGACTTTATTATGACGCTAGAAGATGATGTGATATAAGACTTTATTATGACGCTAGAAGATGATGTGATATAAGACTTTATTATGACGCTAGATGATGATGTGATATAAGACTTTATTATGACGCTAGATGATGATGTGATATAAGACTTTATTATGACGCTAGATGATGATGTGATATAAGACTTTATTATGACGCTAGAAGATGATGTGAAATAAGACTTTATTATGACGCTAGAAGATGATGTGAAATAAGACTTTATTATGACGCTAGATGATGATGTGATATAAGACTTTATTATGACGCTAGAAGATGATGTGAAATAAGACTTTATTATGACGCTAGAAGATGATGTGATATAAGACTTTATTATGACGCTAGATGATGTGATATAAGACTTTATTATGACGCTAGAAGATGATGTGAAATAAGACTTTATTATGACGCTAGAAGATGATGTGATATAAGACTTTATTATGACGCTAGATGATGTGATATAAGACTTTATTATGACGCTAGAAGATGATGTGAAATAAGACTTTATTATGACGCTAGAAGATGATGTGATATAAGACTTTATTATGACGCTAGATGATGTGATATAAGACTTTATTATGACGCTAGAAGATGATGTGATATAAGACTTTATTATGACGCTAGAAGATGATGTGATATAAGACTTTATTATGACGCTAGAAGATGATGTGATATAAGACTTTATTATGACGCTAGAAGATGATGTGATATAAGACTTTATTATGACGCTAGAAGATGATGTGATATAAGACTTTATTATGACGCTAGAAGATGATGTGATATAAGACTTTATTATGACGCTAGATGATGTGAAATAAGACTTTATTATGACGCTAGAAGATGATGTGATATAAGACTTTATTATGACGCTAGATGATGATGTGATATAAGACTTTATTATGACGCTAGATGATGTGATATAAGACTTTATTATGACGCTAGAAGATGATGTGAAATAAGACTTTATTATGACGCTAGAAGATGATGTGATATAAGACTTTATTATGACGCTAGATGATGTGATATAAGACTTTATTATGACGCTAGAAGATGATGTGAAATAAGACTTTATTATGACGCTAGAAGATGATGTGATATAAGACTTTATTATGACGCTAGATGATGTGATATAAGACTTTATTATGACGCTAGAAGATGATGTGATATAAGACTTTATTATGACGCTAGAAGATGATGTGATATAAGACTTTATTATGACGCTAGAAGATGATGTGATATAAGACTTTATTATGACGCTAGAAGATGATGTGATATAAGACTTTATTATGACGCTAGATGATGATGTGATATAAGACTTTATTATGACGCTAGAAGATGATGTGATATAAGACTTTATTATGACGCTAGATGATGTGATATAAGACTTTATTATGACGCTAGATGATGATGTGATATAAGACTTTATTATGACGCTAGAAGATGATGTGATATAAGACTTTATTATGACGCTAGATGATGATGTGAAATAAGACTTTATTATGACGCTAGAAGATGATGTGATATAAGACTTTATTATGACGCTAGATGATGATGTGATATAAGACTTTATTATGACGCTAGATGATGATGTGATATAAGACTTTATTATGACGCTAGATGATGATGTGATATAAGACTTTATTATGACGCTAGATGATGATGTGATATAAGACTTTATTATGACGCTAGATGATGATGTGATATAAGACTTTATTATGACGCTAGATGATGATGTGATATAAGACTTTATTATGACGCTAGATGATGATGTGATATAAGACTTTATTATGACGCTAGATGATGATGTGATATAAGACTTTATTATGACGCTAGATGATGATGTGATATAAGACTTTATTATGACGCTAGATGATGTGATATAAGACTTTATTATGACGCTAGATGATGTGATATAAGACTTTATTATGACGCTAGATGATGTGATATAAGACTTTATTATGACGCTAGAAGATGATGTGATATAAGACTTTATTATGACGCTAGAAGATGATGTGATATAAGACTTTATTATGACGCTAGATGATGTGATATAAGACTTTATTATGACGCTAGATGATGTGATATAAGACTTTATTATGACGCTAGATGATGTGATATAAGACTTTATTATGACGCTAGATGATGTGATATAAGACTTTATTATGACGCTAGATGATGTGATATAAGACTTTATTATGACGCTAGATGATGATGTGAAATAAGACTTTATTATGACGCTAGAAGATGATGTGATATAAGACTTTATTATGACGCTAGAAGATGATGTGATATAAGACTTTATTATGACGCTAGATGATGATGTGATATAAGACTTTATTATGACGCTAGATGATGATGTGATATAAGACTTTATTATGACGCTAGATGATGATGTGATATAAGACTTTATTATGACGCTAGATGATGATGTGATATAAGACTTTATTATGACGCTAGAAGATGATGTGATATAAGACTTTATTATGACGCTAGAAGATGATGTGATATAAGACTTTATTATGACGCTAGAAGATGATGTGAAATAAGACTTTATTATGACGCTAGAAGATGATGTGATATAAGACTTTATTATGACGCTAGAAGATGATGTGATATAAGACTTTATTATGACGCTAGATGATGTGAAATAAGACTTTATTATGACGCTAGATGATGTGAAATAAGACTTTATTATGACGCTAGATGATGTGATATAAGACTTTATTATGACGCTAGATGATGATGTGATATAAGACTTTATTATGACGCTAGATGATGATGTGATATAAGACTTTATTATGACGCTAGAAGATGATGTGATATAAGACTTTATTATGACGCTAGAAGATGATGTGAAATAAGACTTTATTATGACGCTAGAAGATGATGTGATATAAGACTTTATTATGACGCTAGATGATGTGAAATAAGACTTTATTATGACGCTAGAAGATGATGTGATATAAGACTTTATTATGACGCTAGAAGATGATGTGATATAAGACTTTATTATGACGCTAGAAGATGATGTGAAATAAGACTTTATTATGACGCTAGAAGATGATGTGAAATAAGACTTTATTATGACGCTAGAAGATGTAGAAGATGATGTGAAATAAGACTTTATTATGACGCTAGAAGATGATGTGATATAAGACTTTATTATGACGCTAGAAGATGATGTGATATAAGACTTTATTATGACGCTAGAAGATGATGTGAAATAAGACTTTATTATGACGCTAGATGATGATGTGATATAAGACTTTATTATGACGCTAGAAGATGATGTGATATAAGACTTTATTATGACGCTAGATGATGATGTGATATAAGACTTTATTATGACGCTAGAAGATGATGTGATATAAGACTTTATTATGACGCTAGAAGATGATGTGATATAAGACTTTATTATGACGCTAGAAGATGATGTGATATAAGACTTTATTATGACGCTAGAAGATGATGTGATATAAGACTTTATTATGACGCTAGAAGATGATGTGATATAAGACTTTATTATGACGCTAGAAGATGATGTGATATAAGACTTTATTATGACGCTAGAAGATGATGTGATATAAGACTTTATTATGACGCTAGATGATGATGTGATATAAGACTTTATTATGACGCTAGATGATGATGTGAAATAAGACTTTATTATGACGCTAGATGATGATGTGAAATAAGACTTTATTATGACGCTAGAAGATGATGTGATATAAGACTTTATTATGACGCTAGAAGATGATGTGATATAAGACTTTATTATGACGCTAGAAGATGATGTGATATAAGACTTTATTATGACGCTAGAAGATGATGTGAAATAAGACTTTATTATGACGCTAGATGATGATGTGAAATAAGACTTTATTATGACGCTAGATGATGATGTGATATAAGACTTTATTATGACGCTAGATGATGATGTGAAATAAGACTTTATTATGACGCTAGAAGATGATGTGATATAAGACTTTATTATGACGCTAGATGATGATGTGAAATAAGACTTTATTATGACGCTAGAAGATGATGTGATATAAGACTTTATTATGACGCTAGATGATGATGTGAAATAAGACTTTATTATGACGCTAGAAGATGATGTGATATAAGACTTTATTATGACGCTAGAAGATGATGTGATATAAGACTTTATTATGACGCTAGATGATGTGATATAAGACTTTATTATGACGCTAGAAGATGATGTGATATAAGACTTTATTATGACGCTAGATGATGTGAAATAAGACTTTATTATGACGCTAGATGATGATGTGAAATAAGACTTTATTATGACGCTAGAAGATGATGTGATATAAGACTTTATTATGACGCTAGAAGATGATGTGATATAAGACTTTATTATGACGCTAGAAGATGATGTGAAATAAGACTTTATTATGACGCTAGAAGATGATGTGATATAAGACTTTATTATGACGCTAGATGATGATGTGATATAAGACTTTATTATGACGCTAGAAGATGATGTGATATAAGACTTTATTATGACGCTAGATGATGATGATGTGATATAAGTTGTGCTTGTTTAATACTTCCGAATCAGCATCACTTTTTATGTTTTGCCAATAAAGATGTCGCACTGTTCCACGTTCGTTATTATCATTTTTGATAAACGTAGATGTACAAAAAGAAGAATTCAATTAGAAAAGAACGTATAATAATAACAAGTATTTTTCTCTCTCTTAGCGATACTAAACGATACACAAATTCACAATATCAAATCCTAATATGTTTAAAATTTAAACATTTTCTATTTGTCCTTGGGTTTTAAGACAGCTATGATTGTGGTGCTTTTCGCTACTAATGTGGTACTGTTCACTGAGTGTGTGGTACTTTTTGCTAGTAGTGTCGTACTGCTAGTTGAGTGTGTGTGGTTCTTTTCGCTTCTAGTGTGGTACTACTTGCTGAGTGTGTGATACATTTTGCTACTAGTGTGGTACTGCTCGCTGAGTGTGTAGTACTTTTTGCTACTAGTGTGGTACTGCTCGTTGAGTGTGTGGTACTTTTCGCTTCTTGTGTGGAACTCCTCCCTAAGTGTGTAGTACTTTTCGCTACTAGTGTGGTACTGCTCGTTGAGTGTGTGGTTCTTTTCGCTACTAATGTGGTACTGCTCACTGAGTGTGTGGTACTTTTTGCTACTAGTGTGGTACTGCTCGCTGAGTGTGTAGTACTTTTGGCTACTAGTGTGGTACTGCTCGCTGAGTGTGTAGTACTTTTTGCTACTAGTGTGGTACTGCTCGCTGAGTGTGTAGTACTACTCGCTACTAGTGTAATACATGTACTGCTCGCTGAGTGTGTGGTACTTTTTGCTACTAGTGTGGTACTGCTCGCTGAGTGTGTGGTACTTTTCGTTACTAGTGTGGTACTGCTCGCTGAGTGTGTAGTACTGCTCGCTACTAGTGTGATACTGTTCGGTGAGTGTGTGGTACTATTTGCTACTAGTGTGGTACTGCTTGCTGAGTGTGTAGTACTTTTTGCTACTAGTGTGGTACTGCTCGCTGAGTGTGTAGTACTGCTTGCTACTAGTGTGGTACTGTTCGCTTAGTGTGTGCTACTGCTCGCTACTAGTGTGGTACTGTTCGCTGAGTGTGTGCTACTGCTCGCTACTAGTGTGGTACTGTTCGCTAAGTGTGTGCTACTGCTCGCTACTAGTGTGGTACTGCTCGCTGTGTGTGTGGTACTGCTCGCTACTACTAGTGTGGTACTGCTCGCTGAGTGTGTGCTACTGCTCGCTACTAGTGTGGTACTGTTCGCTGAGTGTGTGCTACTGCTCGCTACTAGTGTGGAACTGCTCGCTGAGTGTGGAGTACTGCTCGCTACTAGTGTGGTACTGCTCGCTGAGTGTGTAGTACTGCTCGCTACTAGTGTGGTACTGTTCGCTGAGTGTGTAGTGCTGCTCTCTACTAGTGTGGTACTGCTCGCTCAGGGTGTAGTATTGGTCGCTACTAGTGTGGTACTGCTCGCTGAGTGCGTGGTACTTTTTGCTACTAGTGTGGTACTGCTCGCTGAGTGTGTGCTACTGCTCGCTACTCGTGTAGTACTGCTCGCTGAGTGTGTGCTACTGCTCGCTACTAGTGTGGTACTGCTCGCTGAGTGTGTGGTACTGCTTGCTACCAGTGTGGTACTGCTCGCTGAGTGTGTGCTACTGCTCGCTACTAGTGTGGTACTGTTCGCTGAGTGTGTAGTGCTGCTCTCTACTAGTGTGGTACTGCTCGCTCAGGGTGTAGTATTGGTCGCTACTAGTGTGGTACTCCTCGCTGAGTGCGTGGTACTTTTTGCTACTAGTGTGGTACTGCTCGCTGAGTGTGTGCTACTGCTCGCTACTCGTGTAGTACTGCTCGCTGAGTGTGTGGTACTGCTCGCTACTAGTGTGGTACTGCTCGCTGAGTGTGTGGTACTGCTTGCTACCAGTGTTGTACTGCTCGCTGAGTGTGTGCTACTGCTCGCTACTAGTGTGGTACTGCTCGCTGAGTGTGTAGTACTGCTCGCTACTAGTGTGATACTGCTCAGTGAGTGTGTGGTACTATTTGCTACTAGTGTGGTACTGCTTGCTGAGTGTATAGTACTTTTTGCTACTAGTGTGGTACGGCTCGCGCGGATTGTGTAGTAGTGCTCGCTACTAGTGTGGTACTGCTCGCTGAGTGTGTGGTAGTTTTTGAAACTAGTGTGGTACTGCTCGCTGAGTGTGTGCTACTGCTCGCTACTAGTGTGGTACTGCTCACTGAGTATGTGGTACTTTTTGCTACTAGTGTGGTACTGCTCGCTGAGTGTGTGGTACTATTTGCTACTAGTGTGGTACTGCTCGCTGAGTGTGTAGTACATTTTGCTACTAGTGTGGTACTGCTCGCTGAGTGTGTAGTACTGCTTGCTACTAGTGTGGTACTGCTCGCTGAGTGTGTGGTACTTTTTTCCAACTAGTGTGGTACTGCTCGCTGAGTGTGTGCTACTGCTCGTTACTAGTGTGGTACTGCTCGCTAAGGGTGTGGTACTTTTCGTTACTAGTGTGGTACTGTTCACTGAATGTGTGCTAGTGCTCGCTACTAGTGTGGTACTGCTCTTTGAGTGTTTGCTACTGCTCGCTACTAGTGTGGTACTGCTCGCTGAGTGTGTAGTACTGCTCGCTACTAGTGTGGTACTGATCGCTGAGTGTGTGCTACTGCTCGCTACTAGTGTGGTACTGCTCGCTAAGTGTGTGCTACTGCTCGCTACTAGTGTGGTACTGCTCGCTGAGTGTGTGCTACTGCTCGCTACTTGTGTGGTACTGCTCGCTGAGTGTGTGCTACTGCTCGCTACTAGTGTGGTACTGTTCGCTGAGTGTGTGCTACTGATCGCTACCAGTGTGGTACTGCTCGCTGAGTGTGTAGTACTGCTCGCTACTAGTGTGGTACTGCTCGCTGAGTGTGTAGTACTGCTCGCTACTAGTGTGGTACTGTTCGCTGAATGTGTAGTACTGCTCTCTACTAGTGTGGTACTGCTCGCTGAATGTGTGGTACTTTTTGCTACTAGTGTGGTACTGCTCGCTGAGTGTGTGCTACTGCTCGCTTCTCGTGTAGTACTGCTCGCTGAGTATGTGGTACTGCTCGCTACTAGTGTGGTACTGCTCGCTGAGTGTGTGGTACTGCTTGCTACCAGTGTGGTACTGCTCGCTGAGTGTACAGTACTGCTCGCTACTAGTGTGGTACTACTCGGTGAGTGTGTAGTACTGCTCGCTACTAGTGTGGTACTGCTCGGTGAGTGTGTGGTACTATTTGCTACTAGTGTGGTACTGCTTGCTGAGTGTGTAGTACTTTTTGCTACTAGTGTGGTACTGCTCGCTGAGTGTGTAGTACTGCTCGCTACTAGTGTGGTACTGCTCGCTGAGTGTGTAGTAGTGTTCGCTACTAGTGTGGTACTGCTCGCTGAGTGTGTGGTAGTTTTTTGAATCTAGTGTGGTACTGCTCGCTGAGTGTGTGCTACTATTTGCTACTAGTGTGGTACTGCTCACTGAGTGTGTGGTACTTTTTGCTACTAGTGTGGTACTGCTCGCTGAGTGTGTGGTACTACTTGCTACTAGTGTGGTACTGCTCGCTGAGTGTGTGGTAATGCTCGCTACTAGTGTGGTACTACTCGCTGAGTGTGTGCTACTGCTCGCTACTTGTGTGGTGATGCTCACTGAGTGTGTGGTATTTTTGCTAGTAGTGTGGTACTGCTCGCTGAGTGTGTAGTACGTTTTAGTACTAGTGTGGTACTGCTCGCTGAGTGTGTAGTACTGCTCGCTGAGTGTAGTACTGCTCGCTGAGTGTGTAGTACTGCTTGCTACTAGTGTGGTACTGCTCGATGAGTGTGTGGTACTTTTTTCCAACTAGTGAGGTACTGCTCACTGAGTGTGTGCTACTGCTCGCTACTAGTGTGGTACTGTTAGCTATGTGTGTGGTACTTTTCGTTGCTAGTGTGGTACTGCTCGGTGAGTGTGTGGTACTATTTGCTACTAGTGTGGTACTGCTTGCTGAGTGTGTAATACTTTTGCTACTAGTGTGGTACTGCTCGCTGAATGTGTAGTACTGCTCGCTGAGTGTGGTACTGCTCGCTGAGTGTGTAGTACTGCTCGCTACTAGTGGGATACTGCTGGCTGAGTGTGTGGTACTTTTTTCCAACTAGTGTGGTACTGCTCGCTATGTATGTGGTACTGCTCGCTACTAGTGTGGTACTGCTCGCTGAGTGTGTGGTAGTTTTCGTTGCTAGTGTGGTACTGTTCGCTTAGTGTGTGCTACTGCTCGCTACTAGTGTGGTACTTCTCGCTGAGTGTGTGCTACTTCTCGCGGAGTGTGTGCTACTGCTCGCTGCTAGTGTGGTACTGCTCGCTGAGTGTATAGTACTGGTCGCTACTAGTGTGGTACTGTTCGCTGAATGTGTGCTTCTGCTTGCTACTAGTGTGATACTGCTCGTTAAATGTGTGCTACTGCTCGCTACTAGTGTGGTACTGCTCGCTGAGTGTGTGGTACTTTTTGCTACTAGTGTTGTACTGTTCGCTGAATGTGTGCTACTGCTCGCTACTAGTGTGGTACTGCTCGCTGAGTGTGTAGTACTGCTCGCTACTAGTGTGATACTGCTCAGTGAGTGTGTGGTACTATTTGCTACTAGTGTGGTACTGCTTGCTGAGTGTATAGTACTTTTTGCTACTAGTGTGGTACGGCTCGCTGAATGTGTAGTAGTGCTCGCTACTAGTGTGGTACTGCTCGCTGAGTGTGTGGTAGTTTTTGAAACTAGTGTGGTACTGCTCGCTGAGTGTGTGCTACTGCTCGCTACTAGTGTGGTACTGCTCACTGAGTATGTGGTACTTTTTGCTACTAGTGTGGTACTGCTCGCTGAGTGTGTGGTACTATTTGCTACTAGTGTGGTACTGCTCGCTGAGTGTGTAGTACATTTTGCTACCAGTGTGGTACTGCTCGCTGAGTGTGTAGTACTGCTTGCTACTAGTGTGGTACTGCTCGCTGAGTGTGTGGTACTTTTTTCCAACATGTGTGGTACTGCTCGCTGAGTGTGTGCTACTGCTCGTTACTAGTGTGGTACTGCTCGCTAAGGGTGTGGTACTTTTCGTTACTAGTGTGGTACTGTTCACTGAATGTGTGCTAGTGCTCGCTACTAGTGTGGTACTGCTCTTTGAGTGTTTGCTACTGCTCGCTACTAGTGTGGTACTGCTCGCTGACTGTGTAGTACTGCTCGCTACTAGTGTGGTACTGATCGCTGAGTGTGTGCTACTGCTCGCTACTAGTGTGGTACTGCTCGCTAAGTGTGTGCTACTGCTCGCTACTAGTGTGGTACTGCTCGCTGAGTGTGTGCTACTGCTCGCTACTTGTGTGGTACTGCTCGCTGAGTGTGTGCTACTGCTCGCTACTAGTGTGGTACTGTTCGCTGAGTGTGTGCTACTGATCGCTACCAGTGTGGTACTGCTCGCTGAGTGTGTAGTACTGCTCGCTACTAGTGTGGTACTGCTCGCTGAGTGTGTAGTACTGCTCGCTACTAGTGTGGTACTGTTCGCTGAATGTGTAGTACTGCTCTCTACTAGTGTGGTACTGCTCGCTGAATGTGTGGTACTTTTTGCTACTAGTGTGGTACTGCTCGCTGAGTGTGTGCTACTGCTCGCTTCTCGTGTAGTACTGCTCGCTGAGTATGTGGTACTGCTCGCTACTAGTGTGGTACTGCTCGCTGAGTGTGTGGTACTGCTTGCTACCAGTGTGGTACTGCTCGCTGAGTGTACAGTACTGCTCGCTACTAGTGTGGTACTACTCGGTGAGTGTGTAGTACTGCTCGCTACTAGTGTGGTACTGCTCGGTGAGTGTGTGGTACTATTTGCTACTAGTGTGGTACTGCTTGCTGAGTGTGTAGTACTTTTTGCTACTAGTGTGGTACTGCTCGCTGAGTGTGTAGTACTGCTCGCTACTAGTGTGGTACTGCTCGCTGAGTGTGTAGTAGTGTTCGCTACTAGTGTGGTACTGCTCGCTGAGTGTGTGGTAATTTTTGAAACTAGTGTGGTACTGCTCGCTGAGTGTGTGCTACTATTTGCTACTAGTGTGGTACTGCTCACTGAGTGTGTGGTACTTTTTGCTACTAGTGTGGTACTGCTCGCTGAGTGTGTGGTACTACTTGCTACTAGTGTGGTACTGCTCGCTGAGTGTGTGGTAATGCTCGCTACTAGTGTGGTACTACTCGCTGAGTGTGTGCTACTGCTCGCTACTTGTGTGGTGATGCTCACTGAGTGTGTGGTATTTTTGCTAGTAGTGTGGTACTGCTCGCTGAGTGTGTGGTACTATTTGCTACTAGTGTGGTACTGCTTGCTGAGTGTGTAGTACGTTTTAGTACTAGTGTGGTACTGCTCGCTGAGTGTGTAGTACTGCTCGCTGAGTGTAGTACTGCTCGCTGAGTGTGTAGTACTGCTTGCTACTAGTGTGGTACTGCTCGATGAGTGTGTGGTACTTTTTTCCAACTAGTGAGGTACTGCTCACTGAGTGTGTGCTACTGCTCGCTACTAGTGTGGTACTGTTAGCTAAGTGTGTGGTACTTTTCGTTGCTAGTGTGGTACTGCTCGGTGAGTGTGTGGTACTATTTGCTACTAGTGTGGTACTGCTTGCTGAGTGTGTAATACTTTTGCTACTAGTGTGGTACTGCTCGCTGAATGTGTAGTACTGCTCGCTGAGTGTGGTACTGCTCGCTGAGTGTGTAGTACTGCTCGCTACTAGTGGGATACTGCTGGCTGAGTGTGTGGTACTTTTTTCCAACTAGTGTGGTACTGCTCGCTATGTATGTGGTACTGCTCGCTACTAGTGTGGTACTGCTCGCTGAGTGTGTGGTAGTTTTCGTTGCTAGTGTGGTACTGTTCGCTTAGTGTGTGCTACTGCTCGCTACTAGTGTGGTACTTCTCGCTGAGTGTGTGCTACTTCTCGCGGAGTGTGTGCTACTGCTCGCTGCTAGTGTGGTACTGCTCGCTGAGTGTATAGTACTGGTCGCTACTAGTGTGGTACTGTTCGCTGAATGTGTGCTTCTGCTTGCTACTAGTGTGATACTGCTCGTTAAATGTGTGCTACTGCTCGCTACTAGTGTGGTACTGCTCGCTGAGTGTGTGGTACTTTTTGCTACTAGTGTTGTACTGTTCGCTGAATGTGTGCTACTGCTCGCTACTAGTGTGGTACTGCTCGCTGAGTGTGTGCTACTGCTCGCTACTAGTCTGGTACTGCTCGCCGAGTGTGTGCTACTGCTCGCTACTAGTGTGGTACTGCTCGCTGAATGTGTAGTACTGCTCGCTACTAGTGTGGTACTGCTCGCTGTGTGTGTAGTACTGCTCTCTACAAGTGTGGTACTGCTCGCTGAGTGTGTGCTATTGCTCGCTACCAGTGTGGTACTGCTCGTTAAGTGTGTAGTAAGGGTCGCTACTAGTGTGGTACTGCTTGGTGAGTGTGTGGTACTATTTGCTACTAGTGTGGTACTGCTTGCTGAGTGTGTAATACTTTTTGCTACTAGTGTGGTACTTCTCGCTGAATGTGTAGTACAGCTCGCTGAATGTGGTACTGCTCGCTGAGTGTGTAGTACTGCTCGCTACTAGTGGGATACTGCTGGCTGAGTGTGTGGTACTTTTTTCCAACTAGTGTGGTACTGCTCGCTATGTATGTGGTACTGCTCGCTACTAGTGTGGTACTGCTCGCTGAGTGTGTGGTAGTTTTCGTTGCTAGTGTGGTACTGTTCGCTTAGTGTGTGCTACTGCTCGCTACTAGTGTGGTACTTCTCGCTGAGTGTGTGCTACTTCTCGCGGAGTGTGTGCTACTGCTCGCTGCTAGTGTGGTACTGCTCGCTGAGTGTGTAGTACTGGTCGCTACTAGTGTGGTACTGTTCGCTGAGTGTGTGGTACTTTTTGCTACTAGTGTGGTACTGCTCGCTGAGTGTGTGCTACTGCTCGCTACTAGTGTGGTACTGCTCGCTGAGTGTGTGGTACTTTTTGGTACTAGTGTGGTACTGCTCGCTGAGTGTGTGCTACTGCTCGCTAGTAGTTTGGTACTGCTCACTGAGTGTATGGTACTTTTTGCTACTAGTGAGGTGTTGCTCGCTGAGTGTGTGGTACTATTTGCTACTAGTGTGGTACTGCTCGCTGAGTGTGTAATACTTTTTGCTACTAGTGTGGTACTGCTCGCTGAGTGTGTAGTACTGTTCGCTACTAGTTGGTACTGCTTGCTGAGTGTTTAGCCCTTTTTGCTACTAGTGTTGTACTGCTGGCTGAGTGTGTAGTACTGCTCGCTACTAGTGTGGTACTGCTTGCTGAGTGTGTAGTACTGCTCGCTACTAGTGTGGTACTGCTCGCTGTGTGTGTGGTACTTTTTGCTACTAGTGTGGTACTGCTCGCTGAGTCTGTGCTACTGCTCGCTACTAGTGTAGTACTGCTCGCTGAGTGTGTGGTACTTTTTGCTACTAGTGTGGTACTGCTTGCTGAGTGTGTGCTACTGCTCTCTACTTGTGTGGTACTGCTCACTGAGTGTGTGATACTTTTTGCTACTAGTGTATTACTGCTCGCTAAGTATGTGGTATTGCTCGCTACTAGTGTGGTACTGTTAGCTAAGTGTGTGGTACTTTTCGTTGCTAGTGTGGTACTGCTCGGTGAGTGTGTGGTACTATTTGCTACTAGTGGGGTACTGCTTTGCTGAGTGTGTAGTACTTTTTGCTACTAGTGTGGTACTGCTCGCTGAGTGTGTAGTAGTGCTCGCTACTAGTGTGGTACTGCTCGCTGAGTGTGTGGTAGTTTTTGAAACTAGTGTGGTACTGCTCGCTGAGTGTGTGCTACTATTTGCTACTAGTGTGGTACTGCTCACTGAGTGTGTGGTACTTTTTGCTACTAGTGTGGTACTGCTCGCTGAGTGTGTGGTACTATTTGCTACTAGTGTGGTACTGCTCGCTGAGTGTGTGGTACTTTTTGCTACTAGTGTGGTACTGCTCGCTGAGTGTGTGCTACTGCTCGCTACTAGTGTGGTACTGCTCGCTGAGTGTGTGGTACTTTTTGCTACTAGTGTGGTACTGCTCGATGAGTGTGTGGTACTTTTTTCCAACTAGTGTGGTACTGCTCGCTGAGTGTGTGCTACTGCTCGCTACTAGTGTGGTACTGCTCGGTAATTATGTGGTACTGCTCGCTACTAGTGTGGTACTGTTAGCTAAGTGTGTGGTGCTTTTCGTTGCTAGTGTGGTACTGTTCGCTGAGTGTGTGCTACTGCTCGTTACTAGTGTGGTACTGCTCGCTGAGTGTGTGCTACTGCTCGCTACTAGTGTGGTACTGCTCGTTAAGTGTGTAGTAAGGGTCGCTACTAGTGTGGTACTGCTCGGTGAGTGTGTGGTACTATTTGCTACTAGTGTGGTACTGCTTGCTGAGTGTGTAATACTTTTTGCTACTAGTGTGGTACTGCTCGCTGAATGTGTAGTACTGCTCGCTGAATGTGGTACTCCTCGCTGAGTGTGTAGTACTGCTCGCTACTAGTGGGATACTGCTGGCTGAGTGTGTGGTACTTTTTTCCAACTAGTGTGGTACTGCTCGCTATATATGTGGTACTGCTCGCTACTAGTGTGGTACTGCTCGCTGAGTGCGTGGTAGTTTTCGTTGCTAGTGTGGTACTGTTCGCTTAGTGTGTGCTACTGCTCGCTACTAGTGTGGTACTTCTCGCTGAGTGTGTGCTACTTCTCGCGGAGTGTGTGCTACTGCTCGCTGCTAGTGTGGTACTGCTCGCTGAGTGTATAGTACTGGTCGCTACTAGTGTGGTACTGTTCGCTGAATGTGTGCTTCTGCTTGCTACTAGTGTGATACTGCTCATTAAGTGTGTGCTACTGCTCGCTACTAGTGTGGTACTGCTCGCTGAATGTGTGGTATTTTTGCTACTAGTGTTGTACTGTTCGCTGAATGTGTGCTACTGCTCGCTACTAGTGTGGTACTGCTCGCTGAGTGTGTAGTACTGCTCGCTACTAGTCTGGTACTTCTCGCTGTGTGTGTAGTACTGCTCTCTACAAGTGTGGTACTGCTCGCTGAGTGTGTGCTACTGCTCGCTACCAGTGTGGTACTGCTCGTTAAGTGTGTAGTAAGGGTCGCTACTAGTGTGGTACTGCTCGGTGAGTGTGTGGTACTATTTGCTACTAGTGTGGTACTGCTTGCTGAGTGTGTAGTACGTTTTAGTACTAGTGTGGTACTGCTCGCTGAGTGTGTAGTACTGCTCGCTGAGTGTAGTACTGCTCGCTGAGTGTGTAGTACTGCTTGCTACTAGTGTGGTACTGCTCGATGAGTGTGTGGTACTTTTTTCCAACTAGTGAGGTACTGCTCACTGAGTGTGTGCTACTGCTCGCTACTAGTGTGGTACTGTTAGCTAAGTGTGTGGTACTTTTCGTTGCTAGTGTGGTACTGCTCGGTGAGTGTGTGGTACTATTTGCTACTAGTGTGGTACTGCTTGCTGAGTGTGTAATACTTTTGCTACTAGTGTGGTACTGCTCGCTGAATGTGTAGTACTGCTCGCTGAGTGTGGTACTGCTCGCTGAGTGTGTAGTACTGCTCGCTACTAGTGGGATACTGCTGGCTGAGTGTGTGGCACTTTTTTCCAACTAGTGTGGTACTGCTCGCTATGTATGTGGTACTGCTCGCTACTAGTGTGGTACTGCTCGCTGATTGTGTGGTAGTTTTCGTTGCTAGTGTGGTACTGTTCGCTTAGTGTGTGCTACTGCTCGCTACTAGTGTGGTACTTCTCGCTGAGTGTGTGCTACTTCTCGCGGAGTGTGTGCTACTGCTCGCTGCTAGTGTGGTACTGCTCGCTGAGTGTATAGTACTGGTCGCTACTAGTGTGGTACTGTTCGCTGAATGTGTGCTTCTGCTTGCTACTAGTGTGATACTGCTCGTTAAATGTGTGCTACTGCTCGCTACTAGTGTGGTACTGCTCGCTGAGTGTGTGGTACTTTTTGCTACTAGTGTTGTACTGTTCGCTGAATGTGTGCTACTGCTCGCTACTAGTGTGGTACTGCTCGCTGAGTGTGTGCTACTGCTCGCTACTAGTCTGGTACTGCTCGCCGAGTGTGTGCTACTGCTCGCTACTAGTGTGGTACTGCTCGCTGAATGTGTAGTACTGCTCGCTACTAGTGTGGTACTGCTCGCTGTGTGTGTGGTACTGCTCTCTACAAGTGTGGTACTGCTCGCTGAGTGTGTGCTACTGCTCGCTACTAGTGTGGTACTGCTCGTTAAGTGTGTAGTAAGGGTCGCTACTAGTGTGGTACTGCTCGGTGAGTGTGTGGTACTATTTGCTACTAGTGTGGTACTGCTTGCTGAGTGTGTAATACTTTTTGCTACTAGTGTGGTACTTCTCGCTGAATGTGTAGTACTGCTCGCTGAATGTGGTACTGCTCGCTGAGTGTGTAGTACTGCTCGCTACTAGTGGGATACTGCTGGCTGAGTGTGTGGTACTTTTTTCCAACTAGTGTGGTACTGCTCGCTATGTATGTGGTACTGCTCGCTACTAGTGTGGTACTGCTCGCTGAGTGTGTGGTAGTTTTCGTTGCTAGTGTGGTACTGTTCGCTACTAATGTGGTACTTCTCGCTGAGTGTGTGCTACTTCTCGCGGAGTGTGTGCTACTGCTCGCTGCTGATGTGGTACTGCTCGCTGAGTGTGTAGTACTGGTCGCTACTAGTGTGGTACTGTTCGCTGAATGTGTGCTACTGCTTGCTACTAGTGTGGTACTGCTCGTTAAGTGTGTGCTACTGCTCGCTACTAGTGTGGTACTGCTCGCTGAGTGTGTGGTACTTTTTGCTACTAGTGTTGTACTGCTCGCTGAGTGTGTGCTACTGCTCGCTACTAGTGTGGTACTGCTCGCTGAGTGTGTGCTACTGCTCGCTACTAGTGTGGTACTGCTCGCTGAGTGTGTAGTACTGCTCGCTACTAGTGTGGTACTGCTCGCTGAATGTGTGCTACTTCTTGCTACTAGTGTGGAACTGCTCGTTAAGTGTGTGCTACTGCTCGCTACTAGTGTGGTACTGCTCGCTGAGTGTGTGCTACTGCTCGCTACTAGTGTGGTACTGCTCGCTGAGTGTGTGCTACTGCTCGCTACTAGTCTGGTACTGCTCGCCGAGTGTGTGCTACTGCTCGCTACTAGTGTGGTACTGCTCGCTGAGTGTGTAGTACTGCTCGCTACTAGTGTGGTACTGCTCGCTGTGTGTGTGGTACTGCTCTCTACAAGTGTGGTACTGCTCGCTGATTGTGTGCTACTGCTCGCTACCAGTGTGGTACTGCACGCTGAGTGTATAGTACTGCTCGCTACTAGTGTGGTACTGCTCGCTGAGTGTGTAGTACTGCTCGCTACTAGTGTGGTACTGCTCGCTGAATGTGTGCTACTGCTTGCTACTAGTGTGGAACTGCTCGTTAAGTGTGTGCTACTGCTCGCTACTAGTGTGGTACTGCTCGCTGAGTGTGTGGTACTTTTTGCTACTAGTGTTGTACTGCTCGCTGAGTGTGTGCTACTGCTCGCTACTAGTGTGGTACTGCTCGCTGAGTGTGTGCTACTGCTCGCTACTAGTCTGGTACTGCTCGCCGAGTGTGTGCTACTGCTCGCTACCAGTGTGGTACTGCACGCTGAGTGTATAGTACTGCTCGCTACTAGTGTGGTACTGCTCGCTGAGTGTGTAGTACTGCTCGCTACTAGTGTGGTACTGCTCGCTGAGTGTGTGGTACTGCTCTCTACTAGTGTGGTACTGCTTCTGTGTGTGTAGTACTGCTCGCTACTAGTGTGGTGCTTTTTGTTATTTGGCATTTTTGTTATGAATGTGGCACAGCTGGCTATGAGTGTGGTACTTTTCCTTATGTTTTCGTTACTGCTCGCTGTGTGTGTAGTACTGCTCGCTAGTAGTGTGGTACTGCTTGTTAGTGTGTTGTACTGCTCGCTACTAGTGTGGTACTGTTCGCTGAGTGTGTGCTACTTCTCGCTACTAGTGTGGTACTGCTCGCTGAGTGTGTGCTACTGCTCGCTACTAGTGTGGTGCTTTTTGTTATTTGGCATTTTTGTTATGAATGTGGTACAGTTGGTTATGAGTGTGGTACTTTTCGTTATTTGGCATTTTTGTTATGAATGTGGTACCTTTGGCTATGAGTGTGGTACTTTTCGTTATGTGGCATGTTTTGTTATAAGTGTGGTACCGTCGGGTACGAGTGTGTTACAATTTGTTGTGTGATATTTGTTATGTGATATCTTTCGTATTTTCGTCATGAATGTGGTACCTTTGGCTATGAGTGTGGTACATTTGGCTATGAGTGTGGTACATTTGGCTGAGTGTGGTATCATTCGTTGGTTTATTTCATTGAAAGGTTAGTTGTATCGTACACAGTGCTAGCACATAATGATTTGATGTGTAGAGTTTTGATATGTTTTGAGGCGTCTGATAATTCTTGGTGTTTGTGGCGGATGTTGTAATCCAGACGGGAGATGCTTGCTCCTCTCGGGTGTGCTGTCTTGTCTTTGGGTTTCTATAGTACATGATATATTGCTGTGAGAGCCAAAGTCACATAAAACGAGATACTCTCATATCTATTTTGATATAATGCAGTTGTGTCGGGAATCAGATCGTCTGCATTAGTTGACAGTACACGCACGACTGATTGCACATCGAAGTTTTATGACATTCTGTGGTTTTATTTTGTTTTCGAACTGTCTGGGTGAATTTTTAAAAGCAATACCTTAACTCTTACTTTTGTCTGCTCATAATTTGTTTCAGATAATGATCCTGAGACCTATGTAAATTTCTTCCTTATTTATATGTACGCAACACATCCTGACCTTTGAAATAATATGGTTCTAAAATCAAGTCTTAACTGTACGGTGAAAAGTTCAAGGTTACATTTTACTATCCACATGTCTATTGTTTCATTTCACTATCCACTCGTCTATTGTTTCATTTCACTATCCACTCGTTTATTGTTTCATTTCACTATCCACTCGTTTATTGTTTCAGTTCACTATCCACTCGTCTGTTGTTTCATTTCGCTATCCACTCGTTTATTGTTTCATTTTACTATCCACTCGTCTAATGTTTCATTTCACTATCCACTAATTTATTGTTTCATTTCACTATCCACCTGTCTATTGTTTCATTTCACTATCCACTCGTTTATTGTTTCATTTCACTATCCACTCGTTTATTGTTTCATTTCACTATCCACTCGTCTATTGTTTCATTTCACTATCCACTCGTTTATTGTTTCATTTCACTATCCACTCGTCTATTGTTTCATTTCACTATCCACTAATTTATTGTTTCATTTCACTATCCACATGTCTATTGTTTCATTTCACTATCCACCCGTTTATTGTTTCAGTTCACTATCCACTCGTCTATTGTTTCATTTCACTATCCACTCGTTTATTGTTTCATTTCACTATCCACTCGTCTATTGTTTCATTTCACTATCCACTCGTTTATTGTTTCATTTCACTAATCACTCGTCTATTGTTTCATTTCACTATCCACTCGTTTATTGTTTCATTTCACTATCCACTCGTTTATTTTTTCATTTCACTATCCACTTGTCTATTGTTTCATTTCACTATCCACTTGTCTATTGTTTCATTTCACTATCCACTTGTCTATTGTTTCAACAGGTAATTAATTCCCGTGCCTACATCAGTATATGTAGAACATAAACATCAAAGGCCTTGTAGCTTTATCTAGGATAAGTAATTTTTCTGGGTTTTTTTTAATATCTCTCAAAACTGCAATAAAACCTAAAGAAATGTTACAGAATGTATAAAACGTATTAGATGTATGAATCTGAATATAACAAGTATGTTCATAACAACTTAAAGTCTGTGCTAAGGGGTTGTCATACACATTGTCGTGTTCATGGCTAGGACATTGCTACCTAAAGGTCTGTGCTAAGGGGTTATCATACACATTGTCGTGTTCATGGCTAGGACATTGCTACATAAAGGTCTGTGCTAAGGGGTTATCATACACATTGTCGTGTTCATGGCTAGGACATTGCTACCTAAAGGTCTGTGCTAAGGGGTTATCATACACATTGTCGTGGTCATGGTTAGGACATTGCCACCTAAAGGTCTGTGCTAAGGGGTTATCATACACATTGCCGTGTTCATGGCTAGGACATTGCTACCTAAAGGTCTGTGCTAAGGGGTTATCATACACATTGTCGTGTTCATGGCTAGGACATTGCTACCTAAAGGTCTGTGCTAAGGGGTTATCATACACATTGTCGTGGTCATGGTTAGGACATTGCCACCTAAAGGTCTGTGCTAAGGGGTTATCATACACATTGTCGTGTTCATGGCTAGGACATTGCTACCTAAAGGTCTGTGCTAAGGGGTTATCATACACATTGTCGTGTTCATGGCTAGGACATTGCTACCTAAAGGTCTGTGCTAAGGGGTTATCATACACATTGTCGTGTTCATGGCTAGGACATTGCTACCTAAAGGTCTGTGCTAAGGGGTTATCATACACATTGTCGTGGTCATGGTTAGGACATTGCCACCTAAAGGTCTGTGCTAAGGGGTTATCATACACATTGTCGTGTTCATGGCTAGGACATTGCTACCTAAAGGTCTGTGCTAAGGGGTTATCATACACATTGTCGTGTTCATGGCTAGGACATTGCTACCTAAAGGTCTGTGCTAAGGGGTTATCATACACATTGTCGTGTTCATGGCTAGGACATTGCTACCTAAAGGTCTGTGCTAAGGGGTTATCATACACATTGTCGTGGTCATGACTAGGACATTGCTACCTAAAGGTCTGTGCTAAGGGGTTATCATACACATTGCCGCGTTCATGGCTAGGACATTGCTACCTAAAGGTCTGTGCTAAGGGGTTATCATACACATTGCCGCGTTCATGGCTAGGACATTGCTACCTAAAGGTCTGTGCTAAGGGGTTATCATACACATTGTCGTGGTCATGGCTAGGACATTGCTACCTAAAGGTCTGTGCTAAGGGGTTATCATACACATTGTCGCGTTCATGGCTAGGACATTGCTACCTAAAGGTCTGTGCTAAGGGGTTATCATACACATTGTCGCGTTCATGGCTAGGACATTGCTACCTAAAGGTCTGTGCTAAGGGGTTATCATACACATTGCCGCGTTCATGGCTAGGACATTGCTACCTAAAGGTCTGTGCTAAGGGGTTATCATACACATTGCCGCGTTCATGGCTAGGACATTGCTACCTTAATAAAATAATGACGTCGACATTCGTTACAAACTCTAAATATCACATCAAATGATTCTTCAGAATTATCACCCAACTGCAACTGCAGTCTATGCATGTACACATAGGTACCTTACAGAAATCTATAAATGTTTATCCAGCCATGCATCGATAAGTAAGTATTTCAGATTGGTTTTCACGATTTTTGACGTTTTCATGTTGTTGTTTATCAGCACTGTTGATAAGGTTTGTTTTCCCGAAACCTGTATACAATACATAACATGTATACAATACATAACATGTATACAATACATAACACGTATACAATACATAACACGTATACAATACATAACATGTATACAATACATAACACGTATACAATACATAAATTCACATTATATCTTTTCTCAACTTCATTGCGATAATTGCATATAAAATAGCCGTTGTTTGTGCTCAGCAATCGGTCAATCAAATGTCATAGATTTATTAACTTAAGTAATTGGTCTGACTCAAATTAACTGACAAACTCATCACTGGTCGCACCGATATAACTAAAGAGCAATGTAAAATACGACAGTGAATGAGGCAATGTATCATGTCGTACTACGATGCAATGTCAGTCATGTCGTACTACGATGTAATGTCAGTCATGTCGTACTACGATGTAATGTCAGTCATGTCGTACTACGATGTAATGTCAGTCATGTCGTACTACGATGTAATGTCAGTCATGTCGTACTACGATGCAATGTCAGTCATGTCGTAGTACGATGCAATATCAGTCATCTCGTACTATGATGCAATGTATCATGTCGTACTACGATGCAATGTCAGTCATGTCGTACTACGATGTAATGTCAGTCATGTCGTACTACGATGCAATGTCAGTCATGTCGTACTACGATGTAATGTCAGTCATGTCGTACTACGATGCAATGTCAGTCATGTCGTACTACGATGCAATATCAGTCATCTCGTACTATGATGCAATGTATTATGTCGTACTACGATGCAATGTCAGTCGTGTCGCACTATGATACAATGTGTCACGTCGTAGTACGATGCAATGTCGGTCCTGTCGTACTACAATGCAATGTGTCATGTCGTACTACGATGCAATGTGTCATGTCGTACTACAATGCAATGTGTCATGTCGTAGTACGATGTAATGTGTCATGTCGTACTACGATACAATGTCAGTCATGCCGTACTACGATGTAATGTGTCATGTCGTACTACGATACAATGTCAGTCATGTCGTACTACGATACAATATCAGTCATGTCGTACTACGATACAATGTCAGTCATGTCGTACTACGATGCAATGTCAGTCATGTCGTACTACGATACAATGTCATTCATGTCGTACTACGATGTAATGTCAGTCCTGTCGTACTACGATGCAATGTCAGTAATGTCGTAATATGATGCAATGTTAGTCCTGTCGTACTACGATGCAACCTGTCATGTCGTACTACGATGCAATGTCGGTCATGTCGTACTACGATGCAATGTGTTATGTCGTACTACGATGCAATGTCTGTCTTGTCGTACTACGATGCAATGTGTTATGTCGTACTACGATACAATGTCAGTCATGTCGTACTACGATGCAATGTGTAATGTCGTACTACGATGTAATGTCAGTCATGTCCTACTACGATACAATGACAGTCCTGTCGTACTACGATGCAATGTCAGTCATGTCGTAATATGATGCAATGTGTTTTTTCGTACTACGATGCAATGTCTGTCCTGTCGTACTACGATGCAATGTGTTATGTCGTACTACGATGCAATGTCTGTCCTGTCGTACTACGATGCAATGTGTTATGTCGTACTACGATGCAATGTCGGTCCTGTCGTACTACGATGCAATGTGTTATGTCGTACTACGATACAATGTCAGTCATGTCGTACTACGATGCAATGTGTCATGTCGTACTACGATGTAATGTCAGTCATGTCGTACTACGATGTAATGTCAGTCATGTCGTACTACGATACAATGTCAGTCATGTCGTACTACGATACAATGTCAATGATGTCGTACTATAATGTAATGTTAGTCCTGTCGTATTATGATACAATGTCAGTCATGTCGTACTACGATGCAATGTCAGTCATGTCGTACTACGATACAATGTAAGTCATGCGGTACTATGATGCAATGTCAGTCATGTCGTACTACGATATAATGTCGTAATATGATGCAATGTTAGTCATGTCGTACTATGATGTAATGCCAGTCACGTCGTACTACGATTCAATGTTAGTCATGCCGTACAATGACGCAATGCCAGTCATTTCGTACTACGATGCAATGTGTTATGTCGTACTACGATGCAATGTCGGTCCTGTCGTACTACGATGCAATGTGTTATGTCGTACTACGATACAATGTCAGTCATGTCGTACTACGATGCATCGGTAATGTCGTACTACAATGTAATGTCAGTCCTGTCGTACTACGATGCAACCTGTCATGTCGTACTACGATGTAATGTCAGTCATGTCGTACTACGATGTAATGTCAGTCATGTCGTACTACGATACAATGTCAGTCATGTCGTACTACGATACAATGTCAATGATGTCGTACTATAATGTAATGTTAGTCCTGTCGTATTATGATACAATGTCAGTCATGTCGTACTACGATGCAATGTCAGTCATGTCGTACTACGATACAATGTAAGTCATGCGGTACTATGATGCAATGTCAGTCATGTCGTACTACGATATAATGTCGTAATATGATGCAATGTTAGTCATGTCGTACTATGATGTAATGCCAGTCACGTCGTACTACGATTCAATGTTAGTCATGCCGTACAATGACGCAATGCCAGTCATGTCGTACTACGATGCAATGTGTAATGTCGTACTACGATACAATGTCAGTCATGTCGTACTACGATGCAATGTAAGGCATGTCGTACTACGATGCAATGTGTAATGTCGTACTACGATACAATGTCAGTCATGTCGTACTACGATACAATGTTAGTCATGTCGTACTATGATGTAATGCCAGTCACATCGTACTACGATTCAATATTAGTCAAGCCGTACAATGACGCATTGCCGGTTATGTCGAACTACGATGCAATATCAGTCATGTCGTACTACGATGTAATGTCAGTCATGTCGTACTATGATGCAATGTGTCATGTCGTACTACGATGCAATGTGTTATGTCGTACTACGATGTAATCAGTCATGTCGTACTACGATGTAATGTCAGTCATGTCGTACTATGATGTAATGTCAGTCATGTCGTACTTAGATACAATGTCATTCATGTCTTACTATGATACAATGTCAGTCATGTCGTACTATGATGTAATGTTAGTCCTGTCGTACTACGATGCAATGTGTCATGTCGTACTACGATGCAATGTGTTATGTCGTACTACGATGTAATCAGTCATGTCGTACTACGATACAATATAAGTCATGTTGTACTATGATGCAATGTCAGTCATGTCGTCCTACGATGTAATGTCGTAATATGATGCAATGTTAGTCATGTCGTACTATGATGTAATGCCAGTCACGTCGTACTACGATTCAATATTGGTCATGCCGTACAATGACGCAATGCCAGTCATGTCGTACTACGATACAATGTCAGTCATGCCGTACAATGACGCAATGCCGGTCATGTCGTACTACGATGTAATGTCAGTCATGTCGTACTATGATGTAATGTCAGTCATGTCGTACTTAGATACAATGTCATTCATGTCTTACTATGATACAATGTCAGTCATGTCGTACTATGATGTAATGTTAGTCCTGTCGTACTACGATGCAATGTGTCATGTCGTACTACGATGCAATGTGTTATGTCGTACTACGATGTAATCAGTCATGTCGTACTACGATACAATATAAGTCATGTTGTACTATGATGCAATGTCAGTCATGTCGTCCTACGATGTAATGTCGTAATATGATGCAATGTTAGTCATGTCGTACTATGATGTAATGCCAGTCACGTCGTACTACGATTCAATATTGGTCATGCCGTACAATGACGCAATGCCAGTCATGTCGTACTACGATACAATGTCAGTCATGCCGTACAATGACGCAATGCCGGTCATGTCGTACTACGATGCAATATCAGTCATGTCGTATTACGATGTAATGTCAGTCATGTCGTATTACTATGCAATGTCAGTCATGTCGTACTACGATACAATATCAGTCATGTCGTACTACGATACAATGTCAGTCATGTCGTATTACTATGCAATGTCAGCAAAATATTGTAACACTCTAGAGAATGATTTTGGATTCACTCCAGATATAGAATGACACATCAATACAGATTCAGAATAGTATAAATAACCATTTTAGTCAAACCATCCTGGGGAAATTTTTACCAGCTCTACACTGCGAAACTATCTAATTAGTTTACAATTGAGATAAATGTTAATTATCAGTGCACAGGTTGAGTCATAGCCTTAAATTATGAAAATACTACTAATTAGAGCATTAATTAATAGAATGACCTGTGGACACAGTAGGGGAGCGGTAGGGCTCGTAAACAGCATTACTACAGACATTGTAAACTGACCGACCTATATCATTGATTTCTATGGGGTTTTGTGATATCCACTATCTATTGTTCTAATTTTGTCATGTGATCGAATTACATCTTTTATTTTCCGTTTAGGATCAAGTCTTATTGAATTGTACATTAGTATTATTACTTTACAATATTAAATTAGGAATGGAAATACAAAATACCACAAAAGCGTTCGAGTCAGCAAAACTATAACATCATCTTATTATGATATAATGAACCATTTAATTTAAAAAGATGTAATATCTATGTCATATGTTATCTACACCACTTTCAGATTTTGGAATAATTCTATCTTATTAAAATCCTAAAAACATTGAAATGACTTAAGTTTTGGTATACGATATTACTCTTACCGACAAAACATTAAATCATTCTCAAATTGAATAATAATTTTGTGTTATTAATTATTTGATCAGACGAATTAATGGTTTTAAAATTTGAATTTTAATTAAAAAGACATAAAATGCTACGATGTGTATAATTCTGATAAGCTATGTTAGTCTCGTATAGTAAGTGGAACACAAAGAAAGGGGAATAAACTACCATCGTAAATAATTGTTCAATCTTCCATTTTACTCAGGGACTATAATAAAACTAATCAGAAATTTTCTGTAAAAATGATTTATTTGCTATGTTAATCGACAAGTAGAAGACATCTTCAATGAAGTTCAGTACATGTACTGGAATTCTAAGTAAGAGACATTGGGTGATAATATGAACATTTTTGTGGTGTTCCATGTACTATCCCCCCCCCCTTTTTTTTTCTTTTTTCTTTGGATGGACAACACCAGTGCTCAAGGCTCTGTTGCTTTAAACATCAATCACTGCTCAAGCTTACAGATACATTTGTAAAGTCATTGTATAGAGTATTGAAATAGCATTAATTTTCTAATAACATATATCAGAAATCAATATAAAGAATATGACTTACTTTATCCCGTACAATTTGAATAATTAGATGAAGATTGACCAAAGTTTGATACTTTGCAGCACTGATATCTGATATCTGATATCTGATTGATTTCCTCTCTTATCATCGTATTCGTTCATCTCACTGTCGCATCTCGTGAAGAAATATGTCAATATGTTGTGTCCACGTGCCCTTTAGGAATTCCCTATTAGTGAGAGCAAACGACAAAATGATAGACGATATCCTTTTTCCTGAAGAGTATTAAGTAAATCAGGTATTAGAGTTATCAGAACACACATAATCTGGGTAGATTTGCATGTCTGAGTTCTCCATTACAAACTTTCTTAAAGTTTATATAAGAAACATTTTTAGGAGATCATTGAATAAGAAAAAGTAATTTTTTTATTCAGTACACATTTTAGGTATACGACTCTCGTCAACAGTGACCCTGTGATGTAATCGATTTTCGGATTTGATTTTTTACCGTTTTCGGTTCATACTTTTTCTTTGTTAGTAATATATTTCCTGTTTGCTTAATGTTTATATACGTTAGATATTTACTCCATTTGATGCCGAAATGCGTAGAATCATGCCGGCCATTCCGTTTATCACAATTGCAAGTTTATGCAACGTAAGGAATTGTGGCCCTATCATTCATATAGGGCCACTCCTAGCGGCTACCTCGCGGCGAATCCATGCAAAGAGGGCTTAGAAAATCTTTACAAAAAAGTGACAAATTATAAACAGAATTTAACAAGGGAAATTGAGTTGACTGACACTCTGATAACAGAAAGTGCTACTATACCGAATGAATGTGTTCTGATAAATGATAAATAATGAATTTGATAACTTTTCTATTATGCATAAGGGATTTTGTGAATACCTACATAGAGAGAAGACAGCGGAAAGTAACGATGAACTTGAATCACAGTGTAGTGTATGGGACACAATGAGTATAAAAGTGTTAAGTGTTTAAATCTTTCGGAGTCTGATGCTCATTCAGTATCTAGACTATCACAGAGGTCAGGTAGTTCTTAGCGGACATTTCGTTGTGTGAGATCCATTGAAGCAGCAAAAGTCAATCTCAAACTGGCGGAAAAGCCGCCGAGTTAACACGGCAGAAGTCTTGACTTGATTATCAAGAGAAGATTTGTACTGCTGAAGCTGACAAAAGGAAAGCAGATCTTGATGTTCAGCTTGATCTAATAAAAGTCAAGGAGGAAAAAGAGACTGCTAAAGCTGAGTACGGTGATTTTCGAGATATGACTCCAGTTGCTTCTACCTTGAATCCTAAAGCACCTCCATTTCTGCAGATTCCTTCTGTCCAACAAGTACTTAGCTCAATTCCAGTTACATAACCCCATGTCGTTTACACGCCTAGCTTTAGTAGCCCTGTGGCTCCTAGGGGTTTATTTGTACCTAGGTCAGATAGTTTTGACTTTAATAACTTTGTACTGAAAAAGGATCTTGTACCACAGAGGACTGCAAAATTTGATGATGATCCTGCCACATACATGGTATGGAAGGGCACTCTCCAAAGTAAAGTATCCGATGTATATGTGTCAATCATTCAGAACAATGGGGTCTACTACTCAGGTGGCTAGGACCTCAATCATCCATACAGGCATTAAGTATCAGACGGGCAAATCCCTTGAATCCCAGTGTAGCTCTTCATAAAATTTAGGAAAGGTTGGAGGAACGATATGGGGCGCCCAAGCTTATTGATGCCACTTTGCGGGAAAAGCTCCCTTGTTTTCCACGTGTGACTTTACCAAGAGACAAACAGAAACTCTACGAATTAGTTGACATTCTATCAGAAATTGAGTCAATTAAGAATGATGAGAAACTCATGATCAGCTTTATTTGCTTACTATGATACTTCTAGCGGCTTCAACCCAATTTTGGCGAAACTACCATTTAATATACAGAATAAGTGGATGGATCGTGCAATGAAATATAAGAACAATAATAAGGTGATATTTCCTCCATTCACATACTTTGTGTCATTTGTCAAGAAAGTAAGCTCAACTTTGAATAACCCGAGCTTTGATTTTGATTCGGAACCTGCAACAAAGGAGTCGAAGCCGCAACATGCACCAAAACCACAAGCAGTGATACCAAAGAAAACTGAAGTTTAGTCCGGAGACACTAAACCTTCAGTCTTGTGTTGCCCATTCCATACGAATGTTTCATTACACACTTTAGATGAGTGTTTACTTTTTGCTAAGAAACCTATCGAGGATAAGAGACTATACTTAAAGGAACATAACTTATGCTTCCGTTGCTGTAGGTCAGACACTCATCAAAGGAGAAGGTGCAAAGCTCATACCAAGTGCAGTAAGTGTGGTGGCATTTATCATGGTACGTCGATGCATCGCTCTCGGCATCAGCCTGACGGAACAAATGGTGTGCATACATCTGATGGAACTCACGTTGCTCAAATTTCCTTGGAAGACAAACATGACAGGGAGGCAGATCATGGCGGGTAGTCTCGTCCTAAAGTGATGTCCAAGTGCACCAGCATCTGTGGTGAAGGGTTCAAAGGCAGGTCATGTGCTAAGATAGTGATGGTGCGTCTGTATCCAAAGGATAAACCATCACAATTTGTGTATAGTTATACAATGTTAGATGATCACTGCAATATAACTCTTGCTAGTACAGAACTTTTGGATGCACTGGGTGTTGAAGGACCAGAGACGAACTACACAATTATGCCTTGTTCCGGTGGTTACATGGTATCTGTTAGAAGGGCACAATGCTTCAAAGTGAGAGACATTCATTGTAACGTCTGTCTCACCCTGCGCACATTAGTGGAGTACCCTGAATTGCCAAAAGACACTTCAGAGATTTCTATCCCCGAGGTAGCACAAGCCTTACCACACCTGAGGCACATAATGAATAATATACCAGCATACAACCCAGATGCTCACATAGGATTGCTAATTAGTCGAGACTTGTTAGAAGCTCATCATGTTAAGGAACAGCTGGTAGGGCCAAGAGATGCACCATTGGCACAAAAAGTGTGCTTTGGCTGGGTAGACAAACTGTATAGAGACTGTCACAGCCACACAACATGAGGACAGGGGTATAATAACACTGTATATAAAGTGTCACAGCCATACAACATCAGGATAGGGGTATAACAACACTGTATAGAAAGTGTCACAGCCACACAACATCAGGGTAAAGGTCATAATAACATCTGCCGCCATCCCACTGCGGGGACTGTTGTTACAAGGGAATAAGAATTGTGGAATCGTAACATTAGCTTTGAGTCATGTCAGCTAAATCGTAATGTAAGAAATCCTGATCAGCAGTCGAACAAGTTCAATATTAAACAGGCAATTTATCGTATCAAATAATGTAATTTGATATCCACTGAGATGATTGTAATAATGACATGATTTATTATTTGTAGCTGGAAATACTTTTTCTGCATTTTAAAGAATTCTTGTTAAGAATGGCAATATTAATGTAATTTCGAAGAAATGAGAACGCAAAGCTTTTGTTGTACTGCCCTTTGTCCATGAAATCCATGAAGACTATTGAGAAATTAGATGTTACATCACGAAAGGTTTAGTTTTGAATAACATTCTAACTGGAATGCAAGTGCTCATTTATTCTGAGCTAATTCTGATATTTGAGCTTGTCCGTTTAAATGCTGTTCATCTACCTCGAACAATTTAAAGTTAACTTACAAAAAACTATGGACATTTTGAAACAATGTATTTTCCCCTAACTGTTAATGAAACTTCTGTATGGACATCATGTATGTCATTTTAGATATTCAAAACTTTTTCCAATTTAATGTATTGTACAATTTTGAAGTGCAATTTTAATTAACTACACTCAAGGTAAGAAACGATTACGCAAAGAGGATATACGTTTATAATGGGGCAATACAGTCTCGTCTTAATCAGAGACGTTGTAGATAACGATACAGTCTTGTCTTAATCAAAGACGTTGTAGATAACGATACAGTCTTGTCTTAATGAGAGACGTTTTAGATAGCAATACAGTCTTGTCTTAATTAGAGACGTTTTAGATAGCAATACAGTCTTGTCTTAATTAGAGACGTTGTAGATAGCAATACAATCTTGTCTTGTTCAGAGACGTTGTAGCTAGCAATTCATTCTCGTCTTATATTGAGACGTTGTAGAAAGCAATGCAATCTTGTCTAAATCAGGAATGTTGTAGATAACAATACAGTCTTGTCTCAATCAGAGGCGTTGTAGATAAAAATACAGCCTTGTCTCTGTCAAAGTCGTTGTAGATAGCAATTCAGCTCTGTCTTAATAATAGACGTTGTAGATAACGATACAGTCTTGTCTTAATGAGAGACGTTTTAGATAGCAATACAGTCTTGTCTTAATTAGAGACGTTTTAGATAACAATACAGTCTCGTCTTAATCAGAGACGCTGTAGATAGCAATACAGCCTTGGCTTAACCAGAGACGTTGTAGATAGCAATACAATCTTGTCTTAATCAGAGACGTTGTAGATAGTAATACAGCCTAGTCTTAATTAGAGACGTTGTAGATAACAATGCAGTCTTGTCGTAATCAGAGACGTTGTAGATAGCAATACAATTTTGTCTTAATCAGAGACGTTGTAGACAGCAATATAATCTTGTCTTAATCAGAGACGTTATAGACGCTCGTCTTAAGCAGCTGTAGGTAGAAAGGATTTGTGATTGTTTCATTGTAAGCATAATATTGAAATTGAGATGATTAATAGTGAATGGAACATACTAATCAGAGTAGCACATAGAGACATGGCCATTTTACTTACATTTGCTGTTTGCTTATCGCATTATTATGAAATTGTTGCCATTGTTACAACTGAATTCTGCTATATACGACTTTCTTACGATACGATGTATTGACCACTTTGTCAGGCAAAGAAAAAAATGTACCTTAGACCCCAACCTGCCACAAAACAGTCTTGCTCATATATTGATAGAACTAGACCACATACTGAGCGCGTACATGTTCACAATAGCTTTTTGGCGATACAAACTGCATAATGCAAAATCGGAAGAAAAAAAATCAATTTACGTATACAATTTGAAAATGATGAGTTTAAGTCCGAAAACTAGAAATATAAGATTATCTTATATAATTAGTTAAAATAATGTTTTTTGAGTCCGGCGCCAATAATTCATATTCTGTTCATCAATGAATTAATAACTGGGATTTGGTTTTTATTTAGTTTTATTCTACTGATAAATGGAAGTAAACCATTCTGCATTAAAATTTATTTGAACATTTGATAATGGAATAAATTAAAATAAAATTTCTGACTTAAGTATATTCTTAGTTTATGGCGCCGGACCCTGGAACAAAATTCAATCGAAGTAAAATCAGTCCAGTCCTCGCAAGGGAAATTCTTGATTGTAAAGTAAAAAATTGTAAACATCATACGTACATTCTATTCCACGCCAGAGATGAATTACAGGAGCATTCATTACTTTTTAAGGATTTTTCGTATCAGGCAGATGTATTTTCCCACTGATTTATATCTTATGCTAGACAATTTTTGCCTACATCATCAACGTCCACTCCAGACAGAGAAGGAAGTATGACATCCGACTTAACTTCATCAGCGTCCACCGCAGAGGAGGAGGCACGACATATGGCTTAATTTCATAAGCTTCCATCAAAGACAGAAAAGGAAGTACATCTGACTTAAAATCATCAGCGTCCACCCCAGACAGAGGAGGAAGTACGACCTCTGACTTAACTTCATCAGCGTCTACTCCAGACAGAGAAATACGACATCTGACTTAACTTAATCAGCGTCCATCCCAGACAGAGGAGGAAGTGCGACATCTGGCTTAATTTCATCAGCTTCCATCAAAGACAGAAGAGGGAGTATGACATCTGACTTAACGTCATCAGTGTCCACCCTAGACAGAGCAGAATGTAAGAAATCTGATTTAACGTCATCGGCGTCCACCCCAGACAGAGAAGCAGATACGACATCTGACTTAACTTCATCACCGTCCACTCCAGACAGAGTAGGAAGTACGCCATCGTACTTAACTTCATCAGTGGTCACCTGAGACAGAGGAGAAAGTACGACATTTCACTGAACTTCATTAACGTCTACCCCAGGCAGAGGGAATGTACAACATCTAATTTAACCTCATCAGCGTCCACCGCAGAGGAGGAAGTACGACATCTGCCTTTACTTCATCAGCCTCCATCCCAGACAGAGGAGGAAGTACGACATCTGACTCAACTTCAGCGTCCACCCCAGACAGAGGAGGAAGTACGACCTCTGACTTAACTACATCAGCGTCTACTCCAGGCAGAGAAATACGACATCTGACTTAACTTCATCAGCGTCCACCCGAGACAGAGGAAGAAGAACAACATCTGACGTAACGTCATCAGCGTCCACCCCTAGTAGAGAAGCAGATATGCAACTGACTTAACTTCATCAGCGTCCACCGCAGACAGAAGAGGTACGGTACTTGACATAAATTCATCAGCAACTACTCCAGAGAGAAGAGAAAGTACGACACTTGATTTATTTTCATTAGCGTCTATTTCTGGCAGAGGAGGAAGTACGACATCTGACTTGTCTCCATCAGCGTCCACCCCACAAAGAGGAGGAAGTACGACATCTGACTAAACTTCATCGGCGTCCACCCCTGGTAGAGGAGCAGATACGACATCTGACTTAACTTTATCTGCGTTTACCGCAAACAAAGGAGGAAGTATGACATCTGACTTAACTACATCAGCGTACGTCCACTCCAGACAGAGTAGGAAGTATGACATCTTACTTAACTTCATCAGCGTCCCCCCTCAGACAGAGGAGGAAGTACAACATCTGTTAACTTCATCAGCGTCCACCACAGATAGTGGAGTATGTACGACATTTGAGTTAACTTCATCAGCGTCCACCACAGATAGTGGAGGAAGTACGACATTTGAGTTAACTTCATCAGCGTCCACCACAGATAGTGGAGGAAGTACGAAATTTGACTTTACTTCATCAGCGTCCACCACAGATAGAGGACGAAGTACGACATTTGAGTTAACTTCATCTATGTCCACCCCGGACTGGGGAGGAGGTAAGTCATTTGATGTAAGCTTATCAGCGTCCACCCCAGACAGAGGAGGAAGTACGACATCTGACTTCAATTCATCAGCGTCCACCCCATACAGAGAAAGAAGTAGAACATCTGTCTTAACTTCATCGGTGTCCATCCCAGACAGAGGAGGAAGTACGACATCTGCCTTTTCTTCATCAGCCTCCACCCCAGACAAAGGAAAAAGTACGACCTCTGACTTAACTTCATCAGCGTCCACCCCAGACAGAGGAAGAAGTACGACATCTGCCTTTTTTTCATCAGCCTCCACTCCAGATAGAGTAGAAAGTATGACATCTGACTTAACTTCATCAGCGTCCACTCCAGGCAGAGGAGGAAGTACGAAATCTGACTTAACTTCATCAGCATCCACCCAGACAGAGGAGGAAGTACGACCTCTGACTTAACTTCATCAGCCTCCACTCCAGATAGAGTAGGAAGTATGGCATCTGACTTAACTTCATCAGTGTCCACTCAAGGCAGAGGAGGAAGTACGAAATATGACTTAACTTCATCAGCATCCACCCCAGACAGAGGAGGAAATACGACCTCTGACTTAACTTCATCAGCGTCCACCCCAGACAGAGGAGGAAGTACAATCTCTGATTTAACTTCATCCGCGTCCCCCCTAAGACAGAGGAGGAAGTACGACATCTGTTAACTTTATCAGCGCCCACCACAGATAGTGGAGTAAGTACGACATTTGACTTAACTTCATCAGTGTCCATTCCAGAATAAGCAGGAGGAAAGACACTTGAGTTAACTTCATCAGCGTCCTCCCCAGACAGAGGAGGAAGCACGACATCTGATCTAAATTCATCAGCGTCCACCCCAGGCAGAAGAGGAAGTACGACATTTGCCTTTACTTCATCAGCCTCCAATCCAGACAGAGTAGGAAGAATGACATCTGACTGAACTTCATCAGCGTCCACTCCAGGCAGAGGAGGAAGTACGAAATCTGACTTAACTTCATCAGCGTCCACCCCAGACAGAGGAGGAAGTACGACATCTGTTTTCATCAGCGTTCACCACAGATAGTGAAGTACGACATTTGACTTAACTTCATCAGTTTCCATCCTAGACTGAGGAGGAGGTAAGGCACTTGTGACTTGAGTTAAGTTCATCAGCGTCCTCCCATACAGAGGAGGAAGCACGACATCTGATCTAAATTCATCAGCGTCCACCCCAGACAAAGGAGGAAGTACGAGCTCTGGCTCAACTCCATCTGTGTCCACTCCAGGCAGAGGAGGACGTACGACGTCTGACTTAAATTCATCAGCGTCCACCCCAAACAGAGGAGGAAGTACGACCTCTGATTCAACTTCATCAGCGTCCACCCCAGACAGAGGAGGAAGTGCGACCTCTGACTTAACTTCATCAGCGTCTACCCCAGACAAAGGAGGAAATACGACCTTCTGACTTAACTCCATCAGCGTCCACTCCAAGCAGAGGAGGAAGTACGACATCTGACTTAGCTTCATCAGCGTCAACCCCAGGCAGGGGAGAAGTACGACATCTGACTTAACTTCATCAGCGTCCAGCCAAGGCAGAGGAGGAGGTACATTATGTGGCTTAACTTCATCAGCGTCCACCCCAAACAGAGGAGGAAGAACGACATCTCACTTAACCTCATTAGCGTCTACTCCGGACAGAAGATTAAGTACGACATCTGACTTAACTTTCATAATAATTGACAGTATGAAGGCAGATGATCATTGCTGTTTGTATTATTTAAGGAATGAATGTATCGGTATTTTGGATTTTTTGAGGGGGGGGGATGTTTGTTTGTTTGGTTTTTTTTTTTTTGCGGGGGGGGGGGGGTATACCACGAAAAAAGGACGGAAAACTACATCATTGCGCGTAACGCATGACAATTAAGTTGTCCGTCCGTTTTTGTGGTATACCTTCATAGAGCGAAACGGAGAACTGCATTATTGCGCGTAGCGCATGATGCACAAGTCTTCCATCTTTTTTCCGTGGTATACCTCCATCCGACGAAAAACAAACTAGATTCATTTCCTATCATTTAATTCCTTCCAAAAACGTTTTATATTATCGCACTATACACCGTTCCACTTTCGTCAAAAGTCAAGCACTTTAGCGCAAAATCTGACTATGATGACGTCATGCAAGGTTGGACAAGTCCGACATTTGATTATGACGTCATAACTATAACAATCAAAAATCCGCTAAACATCGCTTTCTATGCTGAAAAGTGGAACGGTGTATTACTCAACATCTCTTAATTTCGGTCGCGGTGGTGTAAATATTGACGTCACAGTTAAGAAAACGCGGGAAATTACGTCATCATGGAAAAAATTCTTTAATGAATTATACCAAAAATTTTTAAACCAATCAAAATGCGTGTTACATGTAAAATCAAATGATTTGGTATGGAATACCGCGCCTATAAAATTGATATGTAATGTTGAATATGTGGTAAAGTATAATAAGTGACTTTCGAGATTAGCGTCTGCTTCAAAATTTAAGTAGTTTTTCATGCAATCCAACTTCTGGTGCAATCCAGCTTCCGGCACGGTATGAATAGGGCACAATCTTGATTACACATCTTATAAAACAAAATGGAAGAGGACATTTCTTTGTTTAATATTATTCATAAATACATTTCAATCACAGTACTACAACTTTTATTAACATCACAATGAAGAATTTGCATGAGGTTTATGGTGTTCACCTTGGGTTTGTGGTGTGTACCTGAAGTTTGTGGTGAGTACAAATGTACCTGAGGTTTTTGGTATATACTGAGGTTTGTGGTGAGTACCTGAAGTTTGTGGTGAGTACCTGTGGTTTGTAGTGAGTACCTGAGGTTTTTGGTGTGTATCTGAGGTTTGTGGTGTGTATCTGTGATTTGCAGTGAGTACCTGTGGTTTGTGGTGAGTACCTGTGGTTTGTGGTGAGTACCTGTGATTTGTGGTGTGTACCTGAGGTTTGTGGTGAGTACCTGAGGTTTTTGGTGTGTATCTGAGGTTTGTGGTGAGTACCTGTGATTTGCGGTGAGTACCTGTGGTTTGTGGTGAGTACCTGTGGTTTGTGGTGTGTACCTGAGGTTTGTGGTGAGTACCTGTGATTTGTGGTGTGTACCTGAGGTTTGTGGTGAGTACCTGAGGTTTTTGGTGTGTATCTGAGGTTTGTGGTGAGTACCTGTGATTTGCGGTGAGTACCTGTGGTTTGTGGTGAGTACCTGTGGTTTGTGGTGAGTACCTGTGATTTGTGGTGTGTATCTGTGATTTGCGGTGAGTACCTGTGATTTGCGGTGAGTACCTGTGGTTTGTGGTGAGTACCTGAGGTTTGTGGTGAGTACCTGTGGTTTGTGGTGAGTACCTGTGGTTTGTGGTGAGTACCTGTGATTTGTGGTGAGTACCTGTGGTTTGTGGTGAGTACCTGTGATTTGTGGTGTGTACCTGTGATTTGCGGTGAGTACCTGTGGTTTGTGGTGAGTACCTGTGGATTGTAGTGAGTACCTGTGGTTTGTGGTGAGTACCTGTGTTTTGTGGTGAGTACCTGTGGTTTGTGGTGAGTACCTGTGGTTTGTGGTGAGTACCTGTGGATTGTAGTGAGTACCTTAGGTTTGTGGTGAGTACCTGAGGTTTGTGGTGAGTACCTATGGTTTGTGGTGAGTACCTGTGATTTGCGGTGAGTACCTGAGGTTTGTGGTGAGTACCTGTGGTTTGTGGTGAGTACCTGTGGTTTGCGGTGAGTACCTGTGGTTTGTTGTGAGTACCTGTGATTTGCGGTGAGTACCTGTGGTTTGTAGTGAGTACCTGTGATTTGTGGTGTGTATCTGTGATTTGTGGTGTGTATCTGTGATTTGCGGTGAGTACCTGTGGTTTGTGGTGTGTACCTGTGGTTTGTAGTGAGTACCTGTGATTTGTGGTGAGTACCTGTGATTTGTGGTGAGTACCTGTGGTTTGTGGTGAGTACCTGAGGTTTGTGGTGAGTACCTGTGGTTTGTGGTGAGTACCTGTGGTTTGTGGTGAGTACCTGAGGTTTGTGGTGAGTACCTGTGGTTTGTGGTGAGTACCTGTGATTTGCGGTGAGTATCTGTGATTTGTGGTGAGTACCTGTGGTTTGTGGTGTGTATCTGTGGTTTGTGGTGAGTACCTGTGGTTTGCGGTGAGTACCTGTGGTTTGTGGTGAGTACCTGTGATTTGCGGTGAGTACCTGTGGTTTGTGGTGAGTACCTGTGATTTGTGGTGTGTATCTGTGATTTGTGGTGAGTACCTGAGGTTTGTGGTGTGTATCTGTGATTTGTGGTGTGTACCTGAGGTTTGTGGTGTGAATCTGAGGTTTGTGGTGTGTACCTGTCGTGTGTATCTGAGGTTTATGGTGAGAACTTGAGGCTTGTGAAGTTTGTGGTGTGTACCTGAGGTTTGTGGTGTGTACCAGTAATTTGTGGTGTGTACCTAACGTGTGTGGTGTGTACCTGTTATTTTCTGTAATCTCCGATATAGAATGTCCTACATTTCACTGAAATCGAATCATTAAATGCAGGTCTCGAAAGTATTATAATTGTAACGTGTCGATGGGTCACCCTTCTAAACACTGCCCATGCTCGGTGTTGCTTAACTTGTAACTTGTGAAGCAAACTATATCGCCAGAAAAGCTAGCTCATTGCCATGGTGTTAAACTCGCTTATTGGTCTCTGTCACTCAGGCCTATTGGTTTCCTTTAGACAAATAATCTCTCCTGCAGTGGCAGGAAACACTCTGCTCCCAGGCCAACCCCCATGAGTCACTCAGATGCGTGAGTCACTACACTGCCACCAAATGTGACGTATCGATGTGGCTCATCCAAGCACGCACCATCCTCGGCGTTGCTTAACTTGCAACAAAACTAAAAAAGAAAAACCACACCACCAGAACAGTTAGACCACTACTGGCACTAGCGAGTATATATATATATATATATATATATATATATATATATATATATATATATATATATATATATATATATATATATATATATATATATATATATATATATATATATATATATATATATATATATATATATATATATATATATATATATATATACATTAAAAACAACATCCAAAATCACTACACCGAATCCCGTACATGTCTAATAAGCTGAAAATAAGGGGTAAACGTCATCTTGTCAAATTCTAACATCCAACGTATGAACTTTGGATACATTGATAAATTATAAGTCAGTGGCGGATCCAGGATTTCCGAAAAGGGGGCCCCACATCTGTATTATCCAAACTACTCGGCCATTTCTGATGCCAAATCTTGATTTTTAGTAATAAATATGAGGCGAAAAGGGGAGGGGGAAGGAGCCCCCTCTAAATCCGCCACTGTAAGTAATATATATCATACACTCATTCTATGGACCCAAATTACCCGAAGAAAGGGGCGACATAACTCTTAGTTTTCCAATACATATACATGTATTGACAACCTAGAATTTCAGTTACAAGATATATTTCGTGTCATTACCTATCGTTTTCACTTCTTACTTTCATTTCCTATACATGTAGATTATAGATACAGCCAATATAGACAGCACTACTTATCAGCAGTATAGTATAACGTACGATGAATCCATTACAAAAGGCCAAACAGTGTAGGTGCAAACTCGCCTAATAGGATGATGATAATAATGATGAAGACAAATAGAGGTAAAAACAAAGGAATCTGTGCTTATCAACTTGAAAGTGATATTCAAAAATGTAAGGAACAAAATCAATACAATCATGAGAGGTCAGAGGTGCGTAATGTTACGGTAAGCCGTATTTCATATGTAAATTAGGAACTGCTGGTCAAACATGTCACGTGATAATGGCAATAGCACATATAGGACATATTCATAGAAATACCGAAGGCGAACTGCGATTTCTTGTGGACAGTACATTGAATAAGCACTATAATACGAATGTCTACAAATGAGAAGCATTCTGGACAGACCCTGGAAGTGACAAGTCGCTTTATACATTTCTGATACCATGATCATTTTGCATTACCATACGTGTTTATATATTTTATGACCTCTCAACTTGAGACGTTGACCCTTGATCTCTATATAGAAGAATATCTTTATTTTTAAGTGTGCCCTTTGATTATTCTGCTGTCGAGTGGAAAGGTGGGCCCGTAAACCGGTTAATCACCCCCAGTTGATTGACTATTTTCATATCAAATGACCGTTCTAAGTCGGTATTGTAATTGCACTATAATCGAATATTTTTGTGATGCCCTTATGTTTTTATATCATTATATTTTCTTCCTTCTTTGTCATCACATGACCCGTTAGAGAGTAACGAAGTGCCCAGTCGTAGATGAGGAGTTCAGTGATTATTTTAATGATTTTCGTCTTTATACTTTTCAATGATATAAGTAAACAATTTTCAACAAAGCTATTAAACCAGGGTCCGGCGCCATAAACTGAGAATATACTTAAGTCAAAATTTCATATTCTTCTGTTCATCAATGAATTAATGACTGGGATTTGGATTTTATTTAGTTTTATTCTATTGATTAATAGAATTAAATCACACTAGATGAGAATTTATTTGAACGTTTGACAATGGAATAAATTAAAATGAAATATTTGACTTAAGTTTATTCTCATTTTATGGCGCCGGACCCAGAGCATTTATTATCGTAATCTCTGTATGTCCTCGGATCGATAGATCGGGCGCATATTGTATTTAACCTGTTTGTCTGTTTGTTTATGCATTTGTTTGTCTGTCTGTTGTCAACGTTAATCATCGCCATAAGATTTGAACAGTCAAAAATGGAGACTTTTCGTCGAGACGTATGTTAAATTGCGATTAGACAAACGTTGTCAACGATTTCAGTCCGAGCTCCGTTGGATCCACAGTTTCGTATTCAATGGCCGATGCATTACGCCAAACCTCTGTCATATTAGGAGGGTGAGAAATCTCAGGATATTATCTCGTATAAGTCTAGACAATCTCATTTGCGTAAAAGTGTATAACAAAATTATCGATTCTTTTCTTTCAACTTTTGTCATATTTTTAATCACGTCCGCTTTATGCTGTTATTTTACGTATCGTCGTTTGATCGCTGGGAGACGAATACAGATACTCTACTCGCTGACGGATATTTAACAAAGGGATATTTTTTTTCCAGACAGAAATGAATTCAGTACAACGTCCCTGTTCTGTAGGTATCATAAATTAATCCATATTTCCTTCTTAATCTCTATGCTGAACTATTATAATTTGTTAATTCTGTATGTGAATTTTCATATTAAATCCAAGTTACAAATATATATATATATATATATATATATATTATATATATATATATATATATATATATATATATATATATAGGAAAAGCACAAAAAAGGAAATTGTAACAACATTCACTATTCATAAGTATCGGATCAACCTCAATGAAGGTTAATGCAAATCGCTCGAGAAAAAGGGGTCAATATAAAAACACAGGTAAGCGATAACGATACTAAAACAATTTAAAAATTGCCAAATTTTCGAAGCAATCTGCTTCTTCTTCAGGACACACACAAACACTCACACAAATATAAAGACACGAAAAGAAAGATAGAAAATATATACAAAGCACTAGTCTAATAAAAACTGGTTTCTTCAATTGGCTACATATTGAGCGTTTCTCTATGCGCTATCTAATAGGAAATGAGCCAAACACAAGCCGACAGCTTGCTTACAGGTCAAGTGACATGGCATTAGAGATAGGTTTGTCAACGGAGTTCCTATTATACCCTCTGTGGCATAGTCTCTGTTTGAGTTCTGAACTCCTCGTCTTATACAAGTCATCAGTAGAGCATATTCGTCGTAATCTGGTGGAAAAACTTTTAGGAATACCTTTGAAGACATGGGGCGGATGACAACTGTCCGGTCTAAGGTAGAGGTGTGCATCTGTAGGTTTGGTGAACAGGTCAAAATTGATGTTTCCGTTGCACAGAGTGGGTCTGGTGTCCAGGAAGACATTGGTGGTTTCTGATAAATTGGCAGTGAACTTTATGGAGGGATGAAAGTTGTTGGCAAAATTAATAAATTCATCGAGTTTTTCTCTACCTTCTGTCCATTTCATTTCAATATCATCAATAAAACGGAGCCAGCTCATGGGTTTGGTTGGGGCTTGGCTGAGGAGTCTTTTTTCTAACTCACCTATGAAAATGTTAGCATAGGAGGGCGCCATCTTTGTTCCCATGGATGTACCATTGACTTGCAGGTAATGCTCTCCGTTGAACATAAAGTTGTTGAGTTTGAGTGTATGTTCCAGGAGCTTTACCAGGGATTCAGTGGAGGGCGTTTTGGTTTTCCTGGAATCCCATACCTTTCTACAAGCCTCTATTCCTTCGTCGTGAGGGATATTGGTATATAGAGAGGTGACATCCATAGTCACAAGAAGGGTACCGGGGGGTAAGTTAGTGCTGGGTGTTTTATTGATGTAATCCGTTGTATCTTGGAGATAGGATGGTAATTGTACAACGTGAGGACGCAAGTGTTAATCTAAAAACTGCGATATTTTCTCAGAGGGGTGGCCGATAGCGCTGACAATGGGACGACCAGGAATGCCTTCCTTGTGGATTTTAGGTAGCAGGTAAAATTGACCCGACCTGGGATTTTCAGGACAAAGGTAGTCTGTTGTGTCATCGTCAGTCTCACCTGCCTCCCACATCTCAAGCAAATCGGAAGTTATAGTTTTGGCAAATTCATATGTAGGGTCCATGTCGAGTCTCTTGTAGAAAGAGGAACAAGAGAGTTGTTTGTTGGCTTCCATAATGTAGTCGGATCTATTCAAAACTACTACAGTAGATCCTTTCGTTGTCTTTTAGGCTTTGCAAACACTTTCTCTCGTTCCGATCTAAATTGTCTTTGGCACGACACGGTTTTGAACACAGCAGTTTTTCTACATCATCTTCAACTGCATCGATATAGGCCTCCAAGGCTCCACATTTGCTGGGTCCGGGTTTCCACGTGCTTTTCTTTGCAAAGGGATTGGGCTTATAGTTCTCAGACCTGTCACAATCCTCTTCATCCGAACCGGAGTCTTCTTCTATGGCATCTTGTTTTTTGTTGCGTCCACTGAAATATTCCTTCAAGCGCAGACGTCGAAAAAAGGAACGTACATCTTCTCTAACCGCCCTTTCATTAATATCTCTCGGAATAGGGCAGAAAGACAATCCCCTAGAGAGAAGCTTCTTGTCGCTATCTGACAAAGGAAAATCAGAGAGATTAAGAACCTCTCTTTTATCCTCTTGGGCGACACACAGAGCACTAGGGGTAGATCTCCTGTGCTTACCTCGACGTTTAAAACGTCTATTGCGGCTACGCTAGCCGGAACTCTGCGGGACGCTAGGTGGGCCATTCGTGGATGGCACATAGGTAATTCCATCACGGGCAAATTTCTTTAGCTGTTTCTGAAGAAGCTGGTTGGACTATTTGGTATTGTAATGTTGGATGATCTGTCCACTGGTGATAAAATCATCATTGCTGAGTGTTTGAAAGTATCTCAGTAGATTTGTGGATTGTATTTTGAATTCTACTGAGTTTGCTACGGTCAGCATTTAAACATAGGTCAAAAAGGTTTGACGAGCAGTTATGGAGGATTTCTGCCCATCTCTTGTTGAATCTATCACCAGTGTTTCCAATGTTGGACTCCATAGTCATTAAAAAGGCCGATAAAGAATCTACTGTAGTAGTTTTGAATAGATCCGACTACATTATGGAAGCCAACAAACAACTCTCTTGTTCCTCTTTCTACAAGAGACTCGACATGGACCCTACATATGAATTTGCCAAAACTATAACTTCCGATTTGCTTGAGATGTGGGAGGCAGGTGAGATTGACGATGACACAACAGACTACCTTTGTCCTGAAAATCCCAGGTCGGGTCAATTTTACCTGCTACCTAAAATCCACAAGGAAGGCATTCCTGGTCGTCCCATTGTCAGCGCTATCGGCCACCCCACTGAGAAAATATCGCAGTTTTTAGATTAACACTTGCGTCCTCACGTTGTACAATTACCATCCTATCTCCAAGATACAACGGATTACATCAATAAAACACCCGGCACTAACTTACCCCCCGGTACCCTTCTTGTGACTATGGATGTCACCTCTCTATATACCAATATCCCTCACGACGAAGGAATAGAGGCTTGTAGAAAGGTATGGGATTCCAGGAAAACCAAAACGCCCTCCACTGAATCCCTGGTAAAGCTCCTGGAACATACACTCAAACTTAACAACTTTATGTTTCACGGAGAGCATTACCTGCAAGTCAATGGTACATCCATGGGAACAAAGATGGCGCCCTCCTATGCTAACATTTTCATAGGTGAGTTAGAAAAAAGACTCCTCAGCCAAGCCCCAACCAAACCCATGAGCTGGCTCCGTTTTATTGATGATATTGAAATGAAATGGACAGAAGGTAGAGAAAAACTCGATGAATTTATTAATTTTGCCAACAATTTTCATCCCTCCATAAAGTTCACTGCCGATATCTCAGAAACCACCAATGTCTTCCTGGACACCAGATCCACTCTGTGCAACGGAAACATCAATTTTGACCTGTTCACCAAACCTACAGATGCACACCTCTACCTTAGACCGGACAGTTGTCATCCGCCCCATGTCTTCAAAGGTATTCCTAAAAGTTTGTCCACCAGATTACGACGAATATGCTCTACTGATGACTTGTATAAGACGAGGAGTTCAGAACTCAAACAGAGACTATGCCACAGAGGGTATAATAAGAACTCCGTTGACAAAGCTATCTCCAATGCCATGTCAACCAGTAGAGCAGATTTGCTGAAATACAAAACTAAGGACACTGCCCCCAGAATACCTTTTGTCATCACCTTCCACCCAGCTTTGCAAGGCCTATCTACAATCCTACGCAAGCACCTGCCCACCCTCCACAATTCCAAACGTATGGCGAAGGCCATCCCATCGCCTCCTATGGTTGCCTACAGAAAGCCTAAAAGTATTAAAGATCATGTAGTCAGATCAAGGCTCGACAATCCACGACCAATTGGTTCGTTCACAACATGCAATGACAAACGCTGCAAGCTGTGCCCCCACTCAGACACTACATCTACCTTCAAAAGTTCTGTAACCGGTAAGGAGTACAAGATTTTGGATAAACTCTCATGTAAATCCAAAAATGTGATTTCCCTTATCATATGCAAGGTATGTAAAAAACAGTATGTTGGGAAAACAGAAGATGCTTTGAACATGCGAGTGAACAACCATAGGTCGTCCATCAAAACCAAGAAAATGCATCTGCCAGTAGCCAGGCATTTTAACATGGACGACCATTCTTGGGAGGACATGATTGTTGTGGCCATTGACCATAGTGCGATGTGGACAGTAGGTGACCGAGTGGCGAAAAAGAGCTTTTGGCAACATATGCTTCACACTATAGAACCAAGCGGTCTAAACAAAGGGTCAGATGTCCTTTTGATGAACAATAAGTATTGACACCAGCATCCTATATTATGAGATAGAGCAGTCCTCGTCTGTTTGTCCCAAACACCGTATCTTTTGTGGAGATGCCCATTTTTGGGTAGGGTTTGGTACGGACAGACGATAGGAATCCGTGTCTTTGTACTTGTCATGTAATTCGCCATCCAATATTACCACTTGTCTTGACATTTTTATTTATTTTTTTTTACCACTCATTTGTTTTTCACTCCCATTTATTTCTGTTATTTATTTTCTTTGTCCTTCTATCTATAACTTCTTATCACCTAGTCTAATTACCTCCAGTAGGTCAATGCAAATACATTTTAGGGGGCGCCATTTGACCTTTAAGCAAGCTGTTAGCTTGTGTTTGGCTCATTTCCTATTAGATAGCGCATAGAGAAACGCTCAATATATAGCCAATAGAAGAAACCAGTTTTTATTAGACTAGTGCTTTGTATATATTTTCTATCTTTCTTTTCGTGTATTAATAATTGTGTGAGTGTTTGTTTGTGTGTGTCCTGAAGAAGAAGCAGATTGCTTAGAAAATTTGGCAATTTTTTTAATTGTTTTAGTATCGTTATCGCTTACCTGTGTTTTTATATTGACCCCCTTTTCTCGAGCGATTTGCATTAACCTTCATTGAGGTTGATCCGAAACTTATGAATAGTGAATGTTGTTACAATTTCCTTTTTTGTGCTTCTTTTATATATATATATATATATATATATATATATATATATATATATATATATATATATATATATATATATATATATATATATATATATATATATATATATATATGATCTGGTATATGTATATATACTAGTGATTTGAATATTTATATCTATATCTACTGATCTGAATATCTATATCTCTATCAATACCTGGTGATCTGAATACCTAGTGATTTGAATATCTATATCTATACCTAGTGATCTGAATATCTATATCTATACCTAGTGATCTGAATATCTATATCTATACCTAGTGATTTGAATATTTATATCTATACCTAGTGATCTGAATATCTATATCTATACCTAGTAATATGAATATTTATATCTATACCTAGTGATCTGAATATCTATGTCTATACCTAGTGATTTGAATTTTTATATCTATACCTAGTGATCTGAATATCTATATCTATACCTAGTAATATGAATATTTATATCTATACCTAGTGATCTGAATATCTATATCTATACCTAGTGATCTGAATATCTATACCTATACCTATTGATCTGAATATCTATACCTATACCTAGTGATCTGAATATCTATACCTATACCTATTGATCTGAATATCTATACCTATACCTAGTGATCTGAATATCTATATCTATACCTAATGATCTGAATATCTACATGTATACCTAGTGATATGAATATCTATGTCTATACCTAGTGATCTGAATATCTATATCTATACCTAGTGATCTGAATATCTATATCTATACCTAGTGATCTGAATATCTATATCTATACCTAGTGAACTGAATATCTATATCTATACCTAGTGAACTGAATACCTAGCGATCTGAATATCTATATCTATACCTAGTGAACTGAATATCTATATCTATACCTAGTGAACTGAATACCTAGTGATCTGAATATCTATATCTATACCTAGTGAACTGAATATCTATATCTATACCTAGTGAACTGAATACCTAGTGATCTGAATATCTATATCTATACCTAGTGATCTGAATATCTATATCTATACCTAGTGATCTGAATATCTATATCTTTACCTCTATAAGTGTACCTAGTGATCTGAATATCTATATCTATACCTAGTGATCTGAATATCTATATCTATACCTAGTGATCTGAATATCTATATCTTTACCTCTATAAGTGTACCTAGTGATCTGAATAGCTATATCTATACCTATATGTATATCTACATCTGTACATAGTGATCTGAATATTATTGAGATCGATTTGCGAAACCAAATGGCACTTTAAAAGTAATGCGGAAAGCTGTATCAAAACAAAACAAGATAAAGAGAGACAACTGCTTATTTTTCTTATCATTTGACGAGAATTCTTCAAATAAATGATTAAAATCATGGTTCTGTGATTGTTTTTTTTTTCTATGATTCCACTTTATGAAGCTTTTTTCTATTATTTGTCTTTGTGCAGATTTATTTTCTATGATTTGTCTTTGAGTAGTTTTGTTTTCTATAATTTGTATTTGAGTAAGATTTTTTTCTATGATTTGCCTTGGAGTTCTTTTAAGGTTGGCTTAGAATTCACAATATTAAATAAGAATTCTCAGACTCACTTTTAGGTCCCTTTAGATTTACATCAAGGTCCTTCCAGACTGACATTTAAATCACTACTGATTTGTAGTAAGGTCCCTCCAGACTGACATTTAAGTCGCTACTGACGTGTAGTAAGGTCCCTCCAGACTGACATTTAAGTCGCTACTGATGTGTAGTAAGGTCCCTCCAGACTGACATTTAAGTCGCTACTGACGTGTGAAAGGTCCCTCCAGACTGAAATTTAAGTCGCTACTGACGTGAAGTAAGGTCCCTCCAGAGTGACATTCATGTCCCAAATGACGTGTGAAAGGTCTTTCCAGACTGAAATTTAAGTCGCTACTGACGTGTAGTAAGGTCCCTCCAGAGTGACATTCATGTCCCAACTGACTTGTAGTAATGTCCCTCCTGACTTGCATTTAAGTCCCAACTGACTTGTAGTAAGGTCCCTCCAGACTGACATTTAAGTCGCTACTAACGTGTAGTAAGGTCCCTTCAGACTGACATTTAAGTCCCTACTAACTTGTAGTAAGGTCCCTCCTGACTTACATTAAGGCCCCCAGGCATACAGTAAGGTCCATCCAGACTTTCATTATGGGCCCTCCATACTTGCTCAAGGTTCCTCGAGGTTTACACTAACGTCCCCCAGACTTACATTAAGTTCTCTCCTGACTTACATCAAGCTCCCTCCAGACTTACAATAAGAACTCTCCAAACTTACTTTTGGTCCCACAGACTTACATTTGGTCCCCCAGACATACATAAAGGTCCATCCAGACGTTAATTAAGATCCCTTCTGACTTGACATTATGGTCCATTCAAACTAACATTAAGCTTCCCTTGACTTACTGAAAGTCCCTCCAGACTGACTTTATGACTTCCATCAAGGTCCCTCCAGACTGACTTTATGACTTCCATCAAGGTCCCTCCAAACCTTTTTTCCCAGAAACGTTGTTTTGTACATCGCTGTAAACAATACCGCACGGTAGAATTCATACCATCCAAGTATTGATTCTTTAAGTAAGATGTGATTACTTATCAGTGTTAAATTGTTACTATATACACTTTCGCGATACCTGATACTGACTTCTCAGTTAGCTTTAAACATGTTGTTCTGGTTAAAAGAAATAAAACGGATTGGTATTGTTTTTAGATTTTAATTTTATGTTTTGATTATTTTAAACCATACAGTAAAATCATCGTTATGTAGTTTGCTTGTCCGTCTGCGTTTTCTAAAAGATTATTGTGAAGGAAAGTATTTTTGGATAGTCCGTTTGTCCATATTCTAGCTGTTACAGTCAGATCTTCTTTCATGTAACTTGGCATTGTCATATCTTGTACATGAAGTGTTACTCTGACAAACAATTTTAAAACGAAGTATAGGCAGTCAAAGTTAGCCCTAAAGCTCGAGTACAAGGAGGTCAGGGTCGGGCGCCATAAACTGAGAATATACTTAAGTCAAAATTTCATATTCTTCTGTTCATCAATGAATTAATGACTGGGATTTGGATTTTATTTAGTTTTATTCTATTGATAAATAGAATTAAATCACACTACATGAGGATTTATTTGAACGTTTGACAATGGAATAAATTAAAATGAAATATTTGACTTAAGTTTATTCTCAGTTTATGGCGCCGGACCCAGAGTGGATTTATTTCGCACGGGGGTTATTTTCGCGATTATTGTGTAATCGCGAAAAATGTGGAAATTACCTCCACGCGAAAAATTCCACATATTGAGGTTAAGGGAACGTTAAATTGTTAGGATAATGGTTCAAGAAATGCAGTGGCCATAAAGAGTTTGTTAAAGTTAGGAAGAGCCATATTTAAACAAGCAGATTAAAGCGCTAATCTAACTTGATCGATTTGGATAGGAGCAAAGAAGATTGTCTGTAAATGTACTTATTAAACATAAACAATATTGTGGGTGGAAGCAGGAGAATAGACTGCAAATGTGCCTACTAAAGATTGGTAATATGCCTGATTGAGACCATGAAAAGTCTGTAAATGTGCCAACCGAAGCTTAAAACCGTAAGCTGCTGGTAGAAGCTAAGAGGACAGTAAATGTGCCAGCTGAAGGTTAGAGGCGCAATATGTTGGTATAAGCCAAGAGGACAGTAAATGTGCTAGCTGAAGGTTAGAGGCGTACTATGTTGATAGAATCCAAGAGGACAGTAAATGTGCCAGCTGAAGGTTAGAGGCGAAATATGTTGGTATAAGCCAAGAGGACAGTAAATGTGCCAGCTGAAGGTTAGAGGCGTAATATGTTGATAGAATCCAAGAGGACAGTAAATGTGCCAGCTGAAGGTAGAGGCGTAATATGTTGGTATAAGCCAAGAGGACAGTAAATGTGCCAGCTGAAGGTTAGAGCCGTAATATGTTGGTAGAAGCCAAGAGGACACTAAATGTGCTAGTTGAAGCTTAGGTTCGTAATATATTGGTAGAACCCAGGAGTACAGTAAATGTGCCAGCTGCAGCTTAGTACCGTAATATGCTTGTAGAAGCCAGGAGCACAGTAAATGTATCTGTTAAAGATCCGAACTATTCTAAATTGGATCAGGAGGTAAAGTGCAAATATACTCACTGAACAACGAGACAATCCTCAATAAAAGCCACGAGGGCAGTTTGTAAATGTGCAGCCAAGGATTGATAAATTCAGCAAATTGGAATGTTGAATATGTACCTACTAAAATTCGATGTTTCCTTTCCGATGGGAGCACAGAGAAAAGTTAATAAAATAATTTATTTTTTAATGGTTGATACTTTGCCAATAGAAGCCAGGAGAAACGTTTGTTAATGTGCTTGGTTTGTAGATCGGTGCTTTTCTTCTGGTAGGAGTCACCTACATAAGATCGACACTCTCTTTCCGATGGTAGCCAGGAGGAAGGTCAGTAAGTATGCCTACTGAAGATCGATGCTTTCCTTCCGATGGGAGCTAGGTAGAAGGTCAGTGAGTGTACCTAATGAAGATCGATGCTTTCCCTCCATTGGTAGCCAGGAGGAAGGTCAGTAAGTATGCCTACTGAAGATCGATGCTTTGCTTGTGATGGGAGCCAGTGAGAAAGGTTTGTAAGTGTGCCTACTGAAAATCGATGCTTTCCCTGCGATGGGAGCCAGTGAGGACGGTTTGTAAGTGTGCCTACTGAAGATCGATGCTTTCCCTGCGATGGGGGCCAGTAAGGAAGGTTTGTAAGTGTGCCTACTGAAGATCGATGCTTTCCCTGCGATGGGATCCAGTGAGGAAGGTTTGTAAGTATGCCTACTGAAGATCGATGCTTTCCCTGCGATGGAAGCCAGTAAGGAATGTTTGTAAGTGTGCCTACTGAAGATCGTTGCTTTCCATGCGATGGGAGCAAGTGAGGAAGGTTTGTAAGTATGCCTACTGAAGATCGATGCTTTCCCTGCGATGGGAGCCAGTAAGGAATGTTTGTAAGTATGCCTACTGAAGATCGATGCTTTCCATGCGATGGGGGCCAGTGAGGAAGGTTTGTAAGTGTGCCTACTAAAGATCAATGCTTTCCCTGCGATGGGGGCCAGTGAGGAAGGTTTGTAAATGTGCCTACTGGAGATCGATGCTTTCCCTGCGATGGGAGCCAGTGAGGACGGTTTGTAAGTGTGCCTACTGAAGATCGATGCTTTCCCTGCGATGGGAGCCAGTGAGGAAGGTTTGTAAGTGTGCCTACTGGAGATCGTTGCTTTCCCTGCGATGGGAGCCAGTGAGGAAGGTTTGTAAGTGTGACTACAGCAGAACGGTACTTTCCTTCTGACAGAAAGCAAAAGTAAAGTTTGTAAATGTACTTATTAAAGATCGGAGATCGGTGTATACTTCCCGGTTAAGGGAAGTAAGAAATTCTGTAAATAAATATTCTTTTTGCTTTCAGGTACTCCGATCTGTCTGGCGGCCATGATACTGATGACGTAATACGGTATAATGTATAATGAACAAGAGACCAAACAAGTATCCAGATCTTTCGTTACAAGCAATTGCGGTTGATTACTTCTTATCCAGACATCGATTAGATTTCCAGTATGTTGATCACATGTCCTCTGCAACATTACGACGGCTAGATCTTAGTATATTGGTGGTAAGTGCATAAAGGTGGACGAAAAACAGAGGAAAACCCCACTGTTCAGTGGTAGATTCATTTACCTCTAGCCGAAGGATGTGGCAAGAGGTTTTTGATTAATAGTATTACAATTCCTTACGTTGCGTAAACTTGCTGATTTCATAACTGAGTCGGCCCGCAATATTTAGTGCATTCCAGCATTAAAAGAAATAATTACCATACATATAAAGACATTAAGCAAACGACCGGCAATATTATGTTACACTAATATTTAAATCATTTAATATGTTTAAACATTGTTACAATAATGTTTAAACATATTAAATGTTTTAAATATTTGTGTAACAATTACTTAATCTCTAATCGGTCACTAGATGACCATGCACCGTCCTTTCTACACCTTTGTTTGCTTATATGCGGTCTGAATCCTCCACACGTTTGCGTAATGCATTTCGTGGACAGAAACAAAAGTGTAGACGATTCAGAATATACACAAACAAAACCGGCAAATAATACAAGCTGTAGATAATACTGTACATTGCGTTCTAGTGACCGATTGGGGATCAAGTAATATAGCTGGCTGTTTGCTTCCTGTCTATATGTGATTGATATTTGTTCTAACTTTTAACAAATTGATGCCTGAATGCACTGAATCCGTTTATCAAAAGTGAAGGTTTAGACATCATATGAAACTCTGACCCTATTACACAAGTAGTGGCTACATCTTGCGGCTTACATACCCCTAAACAGAAGCGCATTTTTGACGGGCCTCCAGACTTGCCTTGACCAGTAACAGGTTCTTTGCAGACCTCCAGACTTGCCATGACAAGTAAATGACCAGTATATTGAAAGACCTCCAGACTTGCCCTGACAAGTTGCTGGTATATTGGAAGACTTCCACACTTGCCCTGACCAGTAGCTGCTATAATGGCAGACGTCCAGACTTGCCCTGACCAGTAGCTGCCATAATGACAGACATCTAGACTTGCCCTGACCAGTAGCTGCTATAATGACAGACGTCCTGACTTGCCCTGACCAGTAGCTGCTATAATGGCAGACGTCCAGACTTGCCCTGACCAGTAGCTGATATAATGGCAGACGTCCAGACTTAACCTGACCAGTAGTTGATATAATGGCAGACGTCCAGACTTGCCCTGACCAGTAGCTTGTACTAGTATATTGGTAGACTTCCAGACCTGCTCTGACTAGAAGCTGGTACATAGGCAGACCTCCAGACTTGCTCTGACCAGTAGCTGGTACATAGGCAGACATCCAGACTTGCTCTGACCAGTAGCTGGTATACTGACGGACTTCCACACTTGCTCTGATTAGTAGCTGGTTCATTGGCAGACCTCCACACTTGCCCTGATCAATAGCTGGTACATTGGCAGACCTTCAAACTTGCCCTGACCTGTTGCTGGTACATTGACAGACCTCCAGACTTGCCCTGATCAGTATCTGGTATATTGACAGACCTCTGGATTTGCCCTGTTCAATAGCTGGTACATTAGCAGACTCCATACTTGCCCTGATCAATAGCTGGTACATTGGCTGACCTTCAAACTTCCCCTGGCCTGCAGCTGGTACATTGACAGACCTCCAGACTTGCCCTGATCAGTATCTGGTATATTGACAGACCTCTGGATTTGCCCTGTTCAATAGCTGGTACATTGGCAGACGTCCAGACTTGCCCTGACCTGTAGCCGGTACATTTGCAGACCTCCAAACTTGCCCTGACCAGTAGCTGGTATATTGGCAGACGTCCAGATATGCCCTGACCTGTAGCTGGTACATTGGCAGACGTCTAGATTTGCCCTGACCTGTAGCTGGTATGTTGGCAGACCTCCAGACTTGCCCTGACCTGTAGCTGCTATACTGGCAGACCTTTAGACTTGCCCTGATCGAGGATCGAACTCTTATTTGACAGATACGCAATGTCAGCTACACCATAAGAATAATATTATATACAGCTACACCATAAAAATGATATTATACACAGCTACGCCATAGGAATTACTTTATATACAGCTACACCATAAGAATAATATTATATACAGCTACATAATAGTAACAATATTATATATAGCTACACAATAAGAATAATATTATATACAGCTACACCACAGCAACAATATTATATACAGCTACACCATAAGAATAATATTATATACAGCTACACCATAGCAACAATATTATATATAGCTACACCATAAGAATAATATTATATACAGCTACATAATAGCAACAATATTATATACAGCTACACCATAAGAATAATATTATATACAGCTACACCATAAAAATGATATTATACACAGCTACCCCATAGGAATTACTTTATATACAGCTACACTATAGTAACAATATTATATAAAGCTACACCATAAGAATAATATTATATACAGCTACACCACAGCAACAATATTATATACAGCTACACCATAGGAATAATATTATATACAGCTACACCATAGCAACAATATTATATATAGCTACACCATAAGAATAATATTATATACAGCTACACTATAGAAATAATATTATATACAGCTACACCATAGGAATTACTTTATATACAGCTACACTATAGGAATAATATTATATAAAGCTACACCATAAGAATAATATTATATACAGCTACACCACAGCAACAATATTATATATAGCTACACCATAAGAATAATATTATATACAGCTACACCACAGCAACAATATTATATATAGCTACACCATAAGAATAATATTATATACAGCTACACTATAGAAATAATATTATATACAGCTACACCATAGCAACAATATTATATATAGCTACACCATAAGAATAATATTATATACAGCTACACCACAGCAACAATATTATATATAGCTACACCATAAGAATAATATTATATACAGCTACACTATAGAAATAATATTATATACAGCTACACCATAGCAACAATATTATATATAGCTACACCATAAGAATAATATTATATACAGCTACACCACAGCAACAATATTATATATAGCTACACCATAAGAATAATATTATATACAGCTACATAATAGCAACAATATTATATACAGCTACACCATAAGAATAATATTATATACAGCTACACCACAGCAACAATATTATATATAGCTACACCATAAGAATAATATTATATACAGCTACATAATAGCAACAATATTATATACAGCTACACCATAAGAATAATATTATATACAGCTACACCATAAAAATGATATTATACACAGCTACCCCATAGGAATTACTTTATATACAGCTACACTATAGTAACAATATTATATAAAGCTACACCATAAGAATAATATTATATACAGCTACACCACAGCAACAATATTATATACAGCTACACCATAGAAATAATATTATATACAGCTACACCATAGCAACAATATTATATATAGCTACACCATAAGAATAATATTATATACAGCTACACTATAGAAATAATATTATATACAGCTACACCATAGGAATTACTTTATATACAGCTACACTATAGGAATAATATTATATAAAGCTACACCATAAGAATAATATTATATACAGCTACACCACAGCAACAATATTATATATAGCTACACCATAAGAATAATATTATATACAGCTACACCACAGCAACAATATTATATATAGCTACACCATAAGAATAATATTATATACAGCTACACCACAGCAACAATATTATATACAGCTACACCATAAGAATAATATTATATACAGCTACACTTTAGGAATAATATTATATACAGCTACACCATAAGAATAATATTATATACAGCTACATAATAGTAACAATATTATATATAGCTACACCATAAGAATAATATTATATACAGCTACACCACAGCAACAATATTATATACAGCTACACCATAAGAATAATATTATATACAGCTACACCACAGCAACAATATTATATATAGCTACACCATAAGAATAATATTATATACAGCTACACCATAGGAATTACTTTATATACAGCTACACTATAGGAATAATATTATATAAAGCTACACCATAAGAATAATATTATATACAGCTACACCACAGCAACAATATTATATATAGCTACACCATAAGAATAATATTATATACAGCTACACCACAGCAACAATATTATATACAGCTACACCATAAGAATAATATTATATACAGCTACACTATAGGAATAATATTGTATACAGCTACACCATAGGAATAATATTATATACAGCTACACCATAAGAATAATATTACATACAGCTACACCACAGCAACAATATTATATATAGCTACACCATAAGAATAATATTATATACAGCTACACCATAGGAATAATATTATATACAGCTACACCATAAGAATAATATTATATACAGCTACACCATAGTAACAATATTGTAGACAGCTACACCATAGCAATAATATTTTATAAATTTACACCATATGAATTATATTTTGTAAAGCGCAATATAAATTAAAAGAAATGTGATAGAAAAATGCAAAATACCGATCAAAATTTATAAACCAATACATAGAAAATAAGGACTTGAATGGATGGATGTATTGATGGATGGACAGACGTATGGATGGGTCAGTGGATGGATTGATTGATGGATGAATAGATATCCTTGATCAATTTTGTTTTGTTGAGAAAGCCAGTAAAGTATTGATGTAAAATGTTAAACAATGCTCTTGTCTTTACTGTTACATAGTAGGAATAAAGGAGTGATACATTGCTAGACTACGTCATCGACAGAGAAGACAAAGATGACAAATCATTACATACATCTTGAACATTGTGGATCAGTTGTAGCACACGCTGAGATCTAAGTACAAGACAATGTGGTTATCAGGCATCAACAATTTGATATTCTATTATGTTCTAATAATCTTTGTTCAAATGTTTAGGTGGGGTTGAACTACCAGTATTTAAAAAAGATATCCTAATCAAAAATTTTTTCAAGAGTTTCTTTGCTCATTATGATGATTCTAAATCTGACCAGAAAGTTGCTAATAGATTTGAATTACTACTGTATTAAGCTCTGTATTTTCATTGAATTTAAACAGAGTTATCTTTCTTGGAGTTATCTCGAGTCTTTGACTCTGTACTCCATGAATATCTCTTATGTTACAAATGTGTTTAAAATGTCAAAATTCTTAGTATATTAATATACAAATAAATTAAAGTAAATGCAAGGGAGGTACAGCTAAACACTTGATAAATCATGAATGTAAAAATCTTAAAAGTAGCGATTTAAAAATAAAATCACTGGTAACAACAATCTTTCATAATTTTGTAATGTTTTTCTTTCATTGTTTCTCGTTTATTTTGCTTTATTACGGTAATGTTTGCATCTTCTGGTCATAAGTTCTCTTTATCCTGTTTAACGTTCTTCAGGTATTGTTAAAAAAAAAAGAAACAAACAAACAAACAAACAAAAAGAAAACATAAAACAAAAAAAAAAACCCAAAACATAACCCCCCCAAAAAAAATCCCCCAACAAACAAACCAAAAAAAAAAAAAAAAGAAAAGAAACAAAAACAAAAACAAAAACAAAAACAAAAACTAAAGGCTGGACATGGAAATAACTGTGTAGTAAGTTTGATGTCGTTGTGGTTTTGTATCCTAATATTTCGTATCAGCTTATAATTAATATACACCAACACTTCTATTTAAAAAAAAACAAAAAACAAGAAACTAAAAAAAAAAAAAACAAAAAAACTCTCTCCAAACCGGAGGTAATAAAGAGGAGATTTATTCTAACTGCGCTTATTGTAATAAAGAAAATAGAAATAAAAACCCACGACGGAGTAATAAAATCCGTATACGTCTCTATCGCCGGCATCGCTTTGACTTACGATATTATGATTGCGTCTGTTGATATCACTTCCGCGAAATCTCGCGCCGTTCCGCTTGACTACATACAAATCAGCTGATTCCGACACCATAAAAGAAAACATTCATCACGGAAGACAAATACATTCTTCAATTCAGATTTCTCGGATTTTTTCTACGACTGGATTTTTAATCAAAATAGAATCAAATTTATCTATACTCTCGCGGAATGCCAAACTGTGGAGAGTGAAAGCATGTATCTCGGACTGAATCTGATTTGCGAGCGATAATTGAACTGTTTGGATACGCTTCCAGTGAACTGGAAAACATGTTGTGATGTTCACTGAATCGCGGACATCACTAATGAATCATCGATGACATTTTAGCGGATTCGGGGGTTTTTTTTCGTCATTTTTCATTGCTAGTTTACAAGCTCAGTCTTGATATATGCAGTGGGTCTCTATTTTGTGGGGAAAGAGAGAATGTGTTATAGACAGGTTATTGTTATAAATATATATCATCTATAAGACGGTGAAGAAGTATAAAATAGGAAACTTGTATTCATTAAAGAATAGCAGTAAACATGTATATTAGTTTCACTGGTTTGTAAAATAAATGTTACGAGGAAAAGTTTTTCGGATGCATTGCTTATGGTTTTCAACTTTATAGCCTCCTTCATAAAGTACATGTACTTCCAGAAAATGTATATTTACCATGACTGATAGAAATAGTTTGTTGATTACTTATTTTTTCACGTTACACCTAGATTAATTTTTTCACGTTCCACCCAAATTAATTTTTTGACGTCACACCTAGATTCTTTCATGAGGAGGCAGCATTTGCAAGGGAATTTACACAAAAATTCAATATACACAACTGACCCGCGTCAAACGGTGAAGCATCTCTAACGCACAAAGCAGTGTAGCATCTCTAAAGCACCAAGCGGTGTAGCATCTCTAAAGCACCAAGCGGTGTAGCATCTCTAAGACGCCAAGCGGTGTAGCATCTCTAGGGCACCAAGCGGTGTAGCATCTTTAAGGCACCAAGCGGTGTAGCATCTCTGAGGCATCAAGCGGTGTAGCATCTCTAACGCACCAAGCGGTGTAGCATATCTAAGGCACCAAGCGGTGTAACATCTCTAAGGCACCAAGCAGTGTAGCATCTCTACGGCACCAAGCGGCGTAGCATCTCTACGGCACCAAGCGGCGTAGCATCTCTAACGCAGCAAGCAGTGTAGCATCTCTAATGCACGAAGCGGTGTAGTATCTCTAAGGCACCAAGCCGTGTAGCATCTCTAACGCACCAAGAGGTGTAGCATCTCTAACGCACCAAGCTGGGTAGCATCTCTAAGGCACCAAGCGGTGTAGCATCTCATTGTAGCATCTCAAAAGCACCAAGCGGTGTAGCATCTCTAATGCACCAAGAGGTGTAGCATCTCTAAGGCACCAGGCGGTGTGGCATCTCTAAGGCACCAAGTGGTGTAGCATCTCTAACGCATAAAGCCTACCGAGACATGGGACTTCGGTTTTCACTGTCTTATCGGAAGCCAGGACACTGTCCGGCTACCATTGGGACTCGCAACCGGAACCCCTAAGCTAAAAACATCACCAGCTGAGATTCCCCGCCTCTTCATGACTTCATTGTTAAGGTATCGGTTTTCATTTATACTTACAATTTGATTTATTATAGTCATATCATGTTAATATTTATCTTTATACTTACCATATCATGTATGATTATCATACTTACTATATCATGTATGATTATCATAGTAATATCATATATCATTATCATAGTAATATCATATAATTGTCCATACCTCCAAAATTTCACTCTACTCACTGTTTACATGTTTATTTATTCATACTGTATATATGTTTTGAAATAACATAAGATGAATATGTTTCTGGAGTTGATTAACCGAAAGGCTGAATGCAAACTATAGCTTACAATGTCTCCCCATTACAATTAAATGGTTTGTTTATTGGTGCTAAAAAAAATTAAGGGTATATGTGTAGTGGTTGAAAAATTAAACTTGTTTTATTTTCTGCGTGGATGTCTTATGAGTCAATCTTCATAAATGAATCCTACGCACCTACCTAACAATATACACATTCTTTCTTTAAATTATATGTCCGTTTAGGTTTAAGATTTTAGTTTCAGAATGTCAGTGGTTTTTGACTAATTTAACGCTCGAAGCACCTCGACCTTAGTTCAACAGGCATTAAAGCTTTGTGACGACGAAGTATTCTGTGAGTTCTGTGTCCCTTTTTTTTTTCCTTGTTTATTTTTTTTATTTTTCAGCTATTTATTTATTTTTTGTTTTGTTTGTTTGTTTTGGTACATATATATAGATGATAAAGAAAATATAATTGAAAAAATAAATAAATAAAGCAGTCAATATAATTGATATATAATAGATGAATAAATAAATAGATAAGAATAAGAAATTAGTCAGCTTATTATACATATGTATTTTCAGAATTTCTAAATTTGTAAAACGGAAGTAGAGAATATCAATTTGAATCTGTAAAGCACGTCGTTATGACGTTTCTTCTTTTAGTGAATAACGTTATCACAATGCGTATTTATCAACAATAATAACAATCCATCCTATATCCTTTATTGGCTTTAGTCTGTAATACAAATGTTTGCCTCGTTTTCGATGTTTTCAGCAGCTGATGACAGTAATAGTTGAGATTGTGATTCCAGTTTTCGGTAATCTTTCTCGATATATTATGCGGTTTAATAGCCCTATCTTAATTAAGATAAGGTGTTAATGAGGCCATGAGATACCGACTTGTCAATATCATACACACAATTTATGTGATATGTCTCGAGACACTCTTTAATCTTTCCCAACAGCGGAAAATTATACCCCGGCGGGAAACGACCGGAGACGGCGACTTTGTTCCGCGAAATTAAAAGGGGCATGTTGAAAGTGACAGTTCTTCAAAGATGCTTCGCAAAAATCTCGCTCTGACATGGCTTTCAGCGCCATATAAATATAATCGAAATAGGTCTCCCATGACGCAATTACGATCGCGATGGCGGGTAATTATCTCGCCGCAGTCGCGCTACTTTGAATATCTTACGAGACTCAGAATTCTAGTAGTAAGAACCATTAACGTGAAAAGTCTTAATAGCTAAGATACTAGAAATAAGAGTTTCCGGAATACATATTTTGTTAAGAAGTACTTAATCATTTAATTCTGGAGTAATAATTCCGGTTTCTTGAGTAATAAAGTAAGTGTTCTCGATCTTTGAAACGAGGCATGCAAATGAAAGAATCCCACCGGATGAAATTATATCCGGATATTCCCCCTGAGAAGGCTTAGACGTCCTTTAAATGAAACGGAAGTTATACGAGTGAAAAATACCAATTGGAGACAAGTTGTAAATCGGTACGAGCACAGACAGGGTAGCGATGTTTTAAGGTTTGAACAGTGGTGGATTTCAAGGGAACTATTGCTGTGGACACGTGATATCTTAACGGCAAATTTCTGGGTTCAACGAGAAATAATACATGAAACATCTCCCTTTGTTTATTGTAGCGTGTATATATATATATGTACTTATCTATAAAGAATATATAAAATTATAGACAAACAAAACTTACCATATTAATAACTCACAAAATAAACATCCAAACAAATAAACAGATCTATTATGTAAATAAAAGGAGATGAAACAACTCAAATACCAAAAACAACAAACGACACGTAGGATCAAACACAACACAATTTAAAATAATAAAAATATAAACATAAACCAACGATAATCACCCATAAAGAGATAGGAAAAACCACCTATCATGAGAGCCGATTGATGTTTCCAATCCTTGTAAGAGACACCTTGATCTATTTGTGGATTAATCGATTGATTGATTTATGTATTATTGCTATATGTCGTTCCACGATTATTTCACGTGTATTGTGACGGATACATTACATAGAAATTATACCTTTGAAACAGACCCACCTGAAACTGTGAGGGATCTTTTACGTGCCACGCCTACCATGACACGGGACCTCGGTTTTTACTGTCTCATCCGAAAGACAGGACACCGGTGCGTCCACGGCGGAAGTCGAACCAGGGACCTTTCGGTTAAGAGCCGAGCACCTCATCCATTGAACAACGCCGGTTTGACGTATTTGTGGAAGAATTCTAGTAAAATTTCACAGGAATTATTACTGTCAATCCCTTTGCCAACCCCACATTCATCTTACATAACTGCACGTGAAGCGCACGCAGTTTTTAATTTACTCTAAAGTGAATGTACTTACATCTTCATTCAAGTTGCTCTAACGTTGAAGTACTGTGAAATACGGTGGTAAATAATAGTCAACTCTTTCATGGAATACACGAAAATATTTGATACCATTAATTTAATAAGATTAAAGATAAAGGCCTCTTCGATAAAAAAAAAAGTAATAGTAAATGTGTTAAACATTCATTGATATAGAATTTGATTATCTAATTAATTAATTTCTAAAAACGATTGCAGTGATGTCAAATACTGCTTATCATTCTTGTGTATTATGTATTTTCGTATAGTATGTATTGTTATTGAAGTATATATTTTGAGTAAAATATATATTTTTGTTATATGTATTTTTGTGAGGTAAATGTTTTTGTAGTAACTTTTTGAACGGCACTTGTTTTTTTTTTTTTTTTTTTTTTTTTTTGGTAATTAGTGTAGTATTTTTCTGTATAATGTATCTTTTGAGTATTTATTTCATGTGTATTTTTGTGTAGTGAGTATTTTTGTGTAGTATGTGTTTTTGTGTGGTATGTATTTTGTGTATATTAATTGTTTTTTGTTTAACGTCACACCACGAATCTTTAACGTGCCATGTATACCACGACACGGGGTCTCGGTTTTTATTGTCTCATCCGAGAGACATGACTCTGACATGACCAGAGCGAGACTCGAACCCCGGCCTCCCGATCAGTGAGCGCGATACCACTAGGCCACGCCAGCTTTGTATTGTGTGCAGTATGTATTATGTGTAGTATGTATAGTGTGTAGTATGTATTATGTGCAGTATGTATTGTGTGTAGTATGTATCATGTGTGGTATGTATTGTGTGTAGTATGTATTATGTGCAATATGTATTATGTGTAGTATGTATTATGTGTAGTATGTATTATGTGTAGTATGTATTATGTGTAGTATGTAGTGTGTAATATGTACGGTATTATGTGTGGTATGTATTGTGTGTAGTATGTATTATGTGTAGTATGTATTATGTGTAGTATGTATTGTGTTTAATATATATTATGTGTTCTATATATTGTGTGTAGTATGTATTGTGTATTATGTATTATGTGTAGTATGTATTATGTGCACTATATATTGTGTGTAATATGTATTATGTGTAGTATGTATTATGTGTAGTATGTATTATGTGTATTATGTATTATGTGTAGTATATATTGTGTGTAGTATGTATATTGTGTAGTATGTATTGTGTGTAGAATGTATTCTGTGTAGTATGTATTATGTGTGGTATGTATTATGTGTAGTATGTATTATGTGTAGTATGTATTATGTGTATTGTGTATTATGTGTAGTATATATTGTGTGTAGTATGTATATTGTGTAGTATGTATTGTGTGTAGAATGTATTCTGTGTAGTATGTATTATGTGTAGTATGTATTATGTGTAGTATGTATTATGTGTAGTATGTATTATGTGTATTATGTATTATGTGTAGTATATATTGTGTGTAGTATGTATATTGTGTAGTATGTATTGTGTGTAGAATGTATTCTGTGTAGTATGTATTATGTGTAGTATGTATTATGTGCAGTATGTATTATGTGTGGTATGTATTATGTGTAGTATATATTGCGTGTAGTATGTATTATGTGTAGTATGTATTATGTGTAGTATGTATTATGTGTAGTATGTATTGTGTACAGTATGTGTTATGTGTAGTATGTACTATGTGTACTATGTATTTGGTGTATGGTATGTAATTTTCTGGCATTCATGGTGAATGTGGCTTGACAGCATGAGGCGCTTACACCTTTATTTCCAGGTAAATGTCCATCGAGTGGTTTCCAGGAGCCTGTGAATGTCTATAGGGGTACGCTGTTATGAGTGGTGTCCAGGAGTCTATGAATGTCTATTGTGGTACACTGTTGTGAGTGGTGTCCAGGAGTTTATGAATGACTATTGGAGTACGCTGTTGTGAGTGGTGTACATGAGCCTATTAATGTCTATTGGGGTACGCTGTTGTAAGTGGTGTCCAGGAGTCTATGAATGACTATTGGGGTACGCTGTCTGTCGTAAGTGGTGTTCAGGAGTCTATGAATGTCTATTGGGATACGCTCTTGTGGTTGGTTCCCATGAGTCTATGAGTGTCTATTGGGATACGCTGTTGTGAGGGGTGTACATGAGCCTATGAATGTCTATTGGGGTACGCTGTTGTGAGTGGTGTCCAGGAGTCTATGAATGTCTATTGGGGTACGCTGTTGTGAGTGGTGTCCAGGAGTCTATGAATGTCTATTGAGGTACGTTGTTGTTAGAGGTGTCCAGGAGTCTATGAATGTCTATAGGGGTACGTTGTTGTTAGAGGTGTCCAGGAGTTTGTGAATGTCTATTGGGGTACGCTGTTGTGAGTGGTGTCCAGGAGTTAATGAATGTCTATTGGGGTACGTTGTTGTGAGGGGTGTCCAGGAGTTTATGAATGTCTATTGGGGTATGCAGTTGTGAGTGGTGTCCAGGAGTTAATGAATGTCTATTGGGGTACGCTGTTGTGAGTGGTGTCCAGGAGTCTATGAATGTCTATTGGGGTATGCAGTTGAAGTTGGTTCCTAGGAGCCTATGAATGGCTATTGGGGTACGCTGTTGTGAGTGGTTTCCAGGAGTCTATGAATGTCTATTGGGGTATGCAGTTGTGGTTGGTTCCTAGGAGCCTATGAATGACTATTGGGGTACGCTGTTGTGAGTGGTTTCCATGAGTTTATGAATGTCCACAGTGGTATGCTATTGTGCGGTTCCCGTGGATGAAGGAATCTCCACTGTGGTACGTTATTGTGTGGTTCTCGTAGATGAAGGAATCTTCACTATGGTACGTTATTGTGTGGTTCCCGTAGATGAAGGAATCTCCACTGTGGTACGTTATTGTGTGGTTCCCGTGGTTGAAGGAATCTCCATTGTGGTACGTTATTGTGTGGTTCCCGTAGATGAAGGAATCTCCACTGTGGTACGTTATTGTGTGGTTCCTGTGGATGAAGGAATCTCCACTGTGGTACGTTATTGTGTGGTTCCCGTGGATGAAGGAATCTCCACTGTGATACGTTATTGTGTGGTTCCCGTAGATAAAGGAATCTCCACTGTGGTATGTTATTGTGTGGTTCCCGTAGATAAAGGAATCTCCACTGTGGTACGTTATTGTGTGGTTCCCGTGGATGAAGGAATCTCCACCGTGGTATGCTACTGTGTGGTTCCCGTGGATGAAGGAATCTCCACCGTGGTATGCTACTGTGTGGTTCCCGTGGATGAAGGAATCTCCACTGTGGTACGTTATTGTGTGGTTCCTGTGGATGAAGGAATCTCCACTGTGGTACGTTATTGTGTGGTTCCCGTGAGAGAGGGAAGTCATTTGTGGTAAGACGTTTTGTGTACAAAATTCGTTTCGTGTTTTATACAATGAAGAGGGATTTTCTGTCGATAATTATTTATGAATGAATATTAACATTTTCTAGAAATCGCCAATCTGAACAATTTAACCTAATAACCAGTGTTGTAAAGACATTTGCATTTCACGTTGATTAATTCATTCAGGTGTATGCCATATTAAATAACTTGATTTGCAAGCAGACTATGTTCCAGAAGAAAAACCAATCAGCGCTGCTCAAAGAAATAAGAACTAGTAACAATTATTCTGTTTGTCTAATTTCCCGCGGTCTGTCAAAGTTATTGCGACTATATTCTTATAATGTGCACATTGTATTTCCCCTCAACCATGCTTCCCTCTCTTGTCAATTTGCTTGTTATGTCAGAATGCCAAAATACAAATTTAACATTTCAAAACACAACCGGTAAATAATTGACAGTTTATTTTCGGTAATTGCTCCGCTCGTTTCTTGGTCCATTGGCGTTTTAGATTACTTTTTCACGTTTAGGACGAGAAATTGAATCTATGACCAGTGAGCGTTTAAGCATATGGCTATCATATATTTAAAAACACAGCAATGGAACTGTAAAAAGAAGGTTGGTCAAAAACAATAAATCAGCACTGAGTGAGGAATCCGTGGCTACGATGACGTATGTGGCCGGAAGAAACCATATGTGATATTAAATGCCTCAACATGTGAGTTCTATAAGATTTTAATTTAAATTATTAAGTGAATAAAATTTTCGTTGTTTCATGAAGTTCAAACCCCACAAACAAACCAATCAGACATTTATTATCTCTATTCTCATCACAATTTCTTATCTACATGTAGAATGCCATATTTTCCATACACAACAATCACAAACACAGGCCCACAGCTATAAGAACATATTCATGCGTATTAATTCAGGGCACCCTATAATAATTATGATCACTTATGTCTATTAAGTGATGCTCAAAACTATTATCGTGGAAATCCAAAATATTTCTAGAGCAAACTAATAACTAAACTGACCTCATAGCAAGAGCTAAGATTCATACAAGGAAGGACATAAACAGGAGGAATATCCTACTGAACTTTTGAAAATAACACAGAAACTAGTCTCATTAGATCCATTTTTCTTTTTTTTTTTTTTCTTTTTTTTTTTTTTTTGCTTTTTTGTTGTTGTTTTGTTTTTGTTTTTGTTTTTGTTTTTTTGCTTTTTTTTTGTTTTGTTTTTTTTTTTTTATAATTATTATTTTTTTTTTTTTTTTTTTTTTTTGTGGCAGATATATTTTGAGTACAATGCGAAATATCAAAGAATACAATAAGATAGAAATTTGAACATAGACTATCAAAATTAAATTACATTAGTTGAAGTTGACAAGTATCCACCACAGTATCATGTACAATGAAAATAATGCTGTAAAACTAAACTCTAAACTCTCTGCACCGTGACTGTATTGTCTAGTTATTGTATTTCAACTTTCTTGAGAACATTACGCGCGCTGATTACTGAAAATTTCTTTTAATTTATAGAAAATAAACCAGCACAATTATAAACTATAAAATGTATAATATTTTCAGTCACGTTCGATTGGTTGATTTGCGAATGTTTCTTCAACAGTAATGCACATTACTGGTAAGAAGTTAGCACTGCAGATTACATTGTTATTACTACTAATAATAATTGCAAAAGCTCTTTAATAAAACCTGGGTTCAGTGCAATAAACTGAGAATATACTTAAGTCATAATTTCATATTCTTCTGTTCATCAATGAATTCATAACTGGGACTTGGATTTTATTTAGTTTTACTCTACTGATAAATAGAATTAAACCATACTGCATTAAAATTTATTTGAACGTTTGATAATGGAATAAATTAAAATGAAATATTTGACTTAAGTATATTCTCAGTTTATGGCGCCGGACCCTGGACCCTGGGTCCGGCGCCATATACTAAGAAAATACGTAAGTCAATCATTTCATTTTAATTTATTCCATTATCAAATGTTAAAAAAAAATTGTCATGCAGAAAGGTTTAATTCTATTTATCGATAGAATAAAACTCAATAAAATCCAAACCCCATTTATTTATTCATTGTTGAACAGAAGAATATGAAATTATGACTTAAGTATTTTCTCAGTTTATGACGCCGAAACCTGACTTGTATCATGGAATCGTGGCGGGTCGACAGGGTAAGCCTACCCCTTCATTTAACTTGATTTTATTTGGTTTTACGAATCGTCATTAATTTTCCCCTTTAAGACCTTTCATACCATTTAGTATTTTTTATTCTTCTGCATTACTAAGAAACAATAATTTGGAAATGTATTCATAAAGGTGAAATATTTCGGAGATTTAAGGTTTTTAATATATATACGTCGATATATGACATGGTGTTGTTACATGCAGTTTTACTATCTATTATATCAGTTAATCAATCTAACGTATTTCATTTGTTTTCTATAAATCTGACTATTTTGGCAAGTCAATACTTCTTTCTTTCCTTCTCTCTTTCCCTCTTTCTTTCTTCTTAACATTTGACAAGTTTATCTTGTGACTTCACAACACGTGACAGTAACCAATAATCGATTAGGTTTTCTGTGCAGATGTGGTAACAATTAAAAAGCAATATGAGTAACCTTTTATGTTCACTGTGAATTTATTCGATCACCATATATTTGATAGTTAGCCAAGCTGCGTGACGGTCACGTGACTTATTTTGCTTGAACTTTTGGCAAGATGTTGATAACACTCATAATTCTATAGTAACTTTCAATAAACTACAATATTTTATCTGGTATCTTAATAAGCTATATATTTAACGACTTTCCCAAGATTCGCCGTCCCTTTTATCCCTGAGAGAGTCTTAGCGGCTCCTTTGATGTATGTCCACTCGTTTGCCATTCCTGTTACCTCCCCTGGTTATTAGAGGATGGAGGCGAGACTTTTATATCGAAGTTGAACAGTTCTCATCTTTGTCCGTAATACTTACATAGGTAAAAACTAAAACAAGCATCAGAATGACGACAATTTATTTGACCACAATGTAAGAGATACGTATACCTACAGTGCGACTTTTTTCTTTAACTAGCATACAACGATCAGCTGATTGAGTGTCACTTTTATACTGCTGGATATAAGACGAACCCCCTTCTTTATCTATTTGTATTTGGTTGCAGACATATAAAAGCTTTATCTCACTTCTTCTTACCTATGGTAAACGGGTTACATTTCTAACAGTGTGCGCTCTGTGATCCCTTGGTACTGGAATGGGCAGTAAATGATCAAGGTGTCCAAAAGTATTCCACAAATATTGTATTTGGGAGGAATATACGAATATATAAAGATTAAAACAAATACATCATTTATACTATTTAAATAATCTACTCGATAAATAATTTTGCTGTATATTTCAGATATTAAAATTATATGTTTGACACGAAGTTAAATAGAAAGAACTCTTCAACTTTTCATCTTCGCTACATTGTGTGGGAATGGTAAGGTCCATGCAGTACTGGTACAAAACAAATGAGTAAATAATCATATTAACTGAGGAAAGAATGTGTTACACTAGTATTTAAAACATTTAATATGTTTAAACAGATTGTAATAATAAAGTTTAAACATATTACATGTTTTAAATATTGATGTAACAAATGTGTCGGAATGATTTGTCTCGAAAACAATATTCAACTTTGAGAAGATTGCACCATTAGTTCAGAACAGAGATGTATCAAAGAGTGCTAAAACCAATACCGTGCATTCGTAGTTGTATAAACGGAATATATTAATTTAGCTTTATAATTCCTCTCGCCGAAATCTTCGAAGACGCAAATGATTTTGGCCATAACCGTGTTTTTCGCAAATGAAACAACAAAACTTGGTTTCTTTGCATGTCCATATAGAGGCAGTGTAAATCTTACAAATAACATAACACCGAGCAGTAAAATCAACCGACTGCTTAATCAACCAAGAAATCAACCAACGAATAACCAACCTGCAAGTAACAACCGGTCAAACCGAGAGCAAGTCACCCAGTCAAGAAACGGTTCAACTAATTAACCACAAAAACCAAAGCCGGTCAATTTGTCTGAACACAAATATAATCATGCATGTATCAATTTATATGTATGAAAACGGTGGTACAAATAAATTTTAATGACATCGATGTAAAATAAAATATTTCCTCCTTTCTTTTTCCGATTAATCAACCCGACTAAAAAGCATCAAATGATTCTTTCCAGGGCTGGCAGTCAGCGGACCGCTACCTATCTGATCCGTCAATGTAAGAATTTACGAACCCATGAAATTCATAGAGGACACATTGTAAATATTTCGATATGATTTATCTTGAAAAATGAGCATCTTTCATCTCCGCATGCGCTATTCTTTGAAGCGCGTCGATAGTGTGATGCACATTGCAGGCCTGGAGCACGAAAAACGCGGGTTATCGCTTCCATCCATTCATCACGCTCTCTTTCAGTCGATACATTTTTCTTTTACTCCAAATCTCGAGTGTTATCTCGAAATCTCGCGAGATGTGACCCCTGTGATAACATGATATAATTTGCAATGTAATCTTGCATCAAGATTTCCGAAAATCTGAAAATCTTTGTTTCTTTACAAAATTTAGTACATGTATAAGTTAAAAGTCTGTGAAAATAAAAAGAGAAAATATCGCAGTGGGGGATCATTAGGAAGTTCTAGCGGATCTTCTTATCGTTGGTACGAAAGTTTGAAGAGGAGTTGAAAATGCACGTGCGAGCGATTCAAGCTCCATAGAATACTAGAGCGACATTCGATAATTAATCAAAGAAAACATAACATTTAAGATTCATAATTCCTCTGTAAAATACATGCAGCTGCATTCTTAACTGTATCATTTCTGTTTGAAGTATTTCCAAATCTGACTTTAAAATTAACATAAACATGATAAAGTATATAAGCTCCTAGTAATACAGTTCAAATCACTCGTTATCAAACGGTCATAGTTTATTTCAAAGCGGGCACCTGCAGGCATTAATGTCTCCCCCGGACGACTTACACGGAAGGCTCAGAGATCTTCTTTTTGAGATTGAATAATTCAAAGAATGATGAAGAACGATAATTTTCTTGTAATGTATTCGACAAGATTTTCTTATGATATTACGTAAATAAAGGAAGGTGGAAGAGGATGGTGTTTTTGTTCGCATTATATCGGTATATCACGATGCGTATCTTTCGGATCAACTTCAGACTTTTCCTCGTCGATCGTTTGAACGACATCGCGATCAGTTATCACGAAGTTATAGAATTAGGAAATTGAATTTCTCATTTCGCAGGTGAAAACTCTTAACAATTTCCGATTGTAATAGTGCAGTACTTCTGTAAACTTCGCAGATATTTATCTTGATAAATCATTTCCCAATAAATCTAACTCTGCATACAGAAAAATCTTGTATCGCTGAGCGAGTTTTGTAAGATCGTCAAACATCGCAGATATGTACAAATGCATAAATCAAGAATACATGTAACTCTATATAACAGAAGATAAAAGTACTTAATACAATTCTGAGGATTAATCAAACGAAAATGTGTTGCTACTTTATGCATCTAGATAAACAAAATAATTAAACTTTTTTTTCTTCAAATAATTAAAAAAAAAGATGAAAATGAGTAAAATGATTATAATGTTATAAAATTATTATTATTATTATTATTATTATTATTATTATTATTATTATTATTGTTGTTGTTGTTGTTGTTGTTGTTGTTGTTGTTGTTGTCATTATTATTATTATTATTATTATTATTATTATTATTATTATTATTATTATTTGACAATTTCAGACTGTCCTAACATGTTTTAGTCTTTTAATTCAAAGTGGGTTTTACTTTATTTGCGTAACAAATATTTTACACTTCATTATGACCCTTTGAGCATCACTGACCAGACATTTTTGTAGAATTGCACATTCGTTAAAGTGTATTAATATTGGTGCATATGTGTATGATTTATTACAGTTATAGAACACATAAAAATAAAACTTACTGTGTATAAATAATCTATTGCATCACTATAAAACTAATAGATGTACTAATATCTAAAATTTGTAAATGTTCCTATTCGAACACTCTTATTATCCTTACAAGCAATAACTACATACCAGATGTATCAAAAGAATGCCAAGACATTAACAATTCTATAAACACAATGGATATCTCTACTAATAATTGCTACAAAAGTTTCCTTTTCTATCTTTCCCGCTGTCATTTACTCTTCGAATTTTTCATGAGGCCCCTAATCTGCAGTCATTATCGGAGTGACTTGGCTGATTTACACTGACATCCGTCACTAGTCAGGATTTACCCGTTGCGTCAACAAGCCACAAAATACACAGTGCCCCGATAGCAGCAACAAGAAACAAATAATGCTGATATAACGTCGGCTTTTTGTGTCTGTTATCATTCACAGCGGAAGATTAGCAGAGAGAAGAATTATGGGTCCATATATGAGAGACAATTTGTCTTCTCCCTCAGTTATATACATCTCAGTCTGGGTACCCAAACAATCCCTATGGCGGATCCAAGATCTCTGCGAAGAGGAAGTCAAAATCTCCCAGTGATGCTTTGTGATCGTAGTAGGTTTTTCATTTCATCCCAGATTTTTCTAAAAATTTTTAAGCTGGAGAGGTGCTTGTTTAGCATCCTCGCTAGCCAAGGTTCTGATCGGATTCTCTCCTCTCCCACTTGCCCGAGGGACAGGCTTGGTGTAGTGGTTTAGCGCTTGGCTTGCGGCGCCGACGATCCGGGTTTGATTCCCGGGTTGCGCCACTATATTTAAAAGGTTGGTTACTTCCTGCTTCCATGTCGCGATATAACTGAAAAATTGTTGAAAGCGACGTAAAACACCAATCAACCAACCAACCAACTCACTTGGCCGATTTAGACGGGATTCCGTTATAGATGCAGTCGAAATTCCACACATCCAGTATGTAGGTAATATGGTTACAGTTGCAGTACTAGTTTAAATATACAGAGGTTAAGAGAACAGATGGGGACAATTCAACAACTGTGAACGACTAATACTCCATACCGTAACTGTATTTTGATGCGGACTTGTTCAACCGCATTGATAATTGGGAGTATAAAACCTCGTCTAAATCCGTCAACGGGGAGAGGAAAGAATCGGATTGGAGTCTTGGCTAGCGAAGACTTTTTTGTAGTGCAGGTGATTTCTGCATGCATCTCCATGTGGTCAAAGCATAGTAATTCCAATTCCCATAGGGTCCCATGTTAAATTACCAAACTTCCAGCAAGATTTACACAACATCCTACATTTTAGCTATATATAATCCACATATCAAAAATATCTATCAGAACTTTAACAGTTTATCCATTGGATATCCACCTTAATTTCGAGAAAATCATACTGGATGAGGGGGGGACCCCCTAAAATTGACCACAATTCAAAGGTAAACAACCACCCCTTTTTAGGTCATTAAATTTTTACATTAGCGAAATGAGATAAAAGTTCATGATTTTACAGCAGAATCAATCTTTTTTTATACAAAGATCAAATAATTTTATCCAATCACAGCTCCTGATACAATGAAATAGTAGTCCCTTTCTCCCTACACACCACATCAGCCAATCACGGCTCTCGTTAATTACTTTTTTTTGACCATGTGGTTAGTTTCCTCCTACATCTAAATTGTGATACGACTGAAATATTGTTATAAGTGAAGGAAACCCCTGATCTACTGATCAATATAGCTGAAATATACACCGTAATCATACGAAACATATTATGTCATAGACATCATTATAATCAAATTCATCTTTAAACAAATAAATTTTATATCCTGTATGCCGTTATACTGGTAGAGGACCAGTTACCATCTTAGACTAAATTCCGGCTACTACGTTATTTCGGCTTTTAAAACGTGAACTTGTGAGATTTTATCACGTGATTGTCTGCAATATATAGGATACTTACCAATATATATGAAAATTTGAATATTCCTAATCACGTAGTGGCCGGTAACTTGTCCTCTACCTGTACAATTCACTATTGATGACAAAGGACTGAATGCCTAGCCAATGTGGCTCCTAAGCCCATTTGTTTTCCTCTGGCCCTAGGACAACAGGAACCGAGAACCCCAAGACTATTTGGTAATCCAGAGCAATTTGGTAACCGAGAACCCCCAGGACTATTTGGTAACCCAGGACAACTAGGTAACCGAGAACCCCCGGTACTATTCGGTTACCGAAGACTATCATGATATTTCGGTAACCGAGGACTACCAGAACATTTCGGTAACTGAGGACACTAAAAAAGAAAGCTCCATTCTGGCGCTGAACTACATGTATTGATGCATTAGAGTTAAGAAATGTTGATAATTATTAAATTTTTGAAAATCTTGACAGTGTTACTAATTTCACAGTCATAATAAGAATTTTCAAATATAAACTTTTTTTTCTCACGAAGCCGAAATTTGTGTCGCAAATAACCAGTCTCAACATTTGATGTTACTGTACAATATCTAATCTATCTAGGTCTTTACATGGTCTAAGAATTCTTGATTTCACGTCAAAATTTCCTAGGATTTGCAGGACAATTCGCCGATACTGCAGTAAGCGCCCAACAAACTTCAGACAAAATGAATTTGTTATACCTCCGAAGACGCATCTATCTAATCAAAATCATCTGAACGCCATGTCTTCACTTTTTTGCCTTGGATGGCTTCCTGGACAAATAACACGGATTCCTTGGCAGGACGGACTTTTTAGCATCTTATGCTGTAGACAAACAAGTCTGTTTTAATGATAGATTTGTTTATTGTCGTATCTCTGAACTCGGTGCAAAGTCATTCCAATCGTTTGATCAGTGTTCGTGGAAATTTAACAACTCAGAGCGTCCTTCCTTATGTGAGAGAAGACAAGGAACATTTGGGAAGGGGTTGTGAATTCAGACGCTGCCTGGTTTGTTTACATTACCTATCAACGTATCCGTACAATTTGAGTGCATTCGACTGATATACATCAGTTTCACAGTGTTTGTTATCAGTAACATGTATTAAACATCAAATATAAGCATATTTCTTCTTTTTATATCTACTTTTATTAGACACACGAGCCATTGTGACTAGATCCAGCTACAGCATTTGGTCGCGACCGGAAGGTCATTGTTCGAATCATCTACGATGTTTTTCCAATGGCGCTATATAAGGCTCTCACATAACGTATTGTTTACTCTCTAGAGCAAACGAAGCTAACTGATATGACATTATTTTTGGACAAAATCAAGGATCTTGTACTTGAATCCATCATCGCTATTTGATTCTGACCGGCACAGGTACATTATAATTCTGTTGATGATATCAGCTCTATAGCATAATGCCACAGAGGGACAATGTCACGTGGGATATTTGATGATACAAGCTCTATAGCATAATGCCACAGAGGGACAATGTCACGTGGGATATTTGATGATATAAGCTCTATAGCATAATGCCACAGAGGGCCAATGTCACGTGGGATATTTGATGATATAAGCTCTATAGCATAATGCCACAGAGGGCCAATGTCACGTGGGATATTTGATGATATAAGCTCTATAGCATAATGCCACAGAGGGACAATGTCACGTGGGATATTTGATGATACAAGCTCTATAGCATAATGCCACAGAGGGCCAATGTCACGTGGGATATTTGATGATATAAGCTCTATAGCATAATGCCACAGAGGGACAATGTCACGTGGGATATTTGATGATACAAGCTCTATAGCATAATGCCACAGAGGGACAATGTCACGTGGGATATTTGATGATACAAGCTCTATAGCATAATGCCACAGAGGGACAATGTCACGTGGGATATTTGATGATATAAGCTCTATAGTATAATGCCACAGAGGGCCAATGTCACGTGGGATATTTGATGAAATAAGCTCTATAGCATAATGCCACAGAGGGACAATGTCACGTGGGATATTTGATGATATAAGCTCTATAGCATAATGCCACAGAGGGACAATGTCACGTGGGATATTTGTCTAATTTAGGGTATTGAATAAATCCAATCTGATTAAAATCCTATCTTTAATCCGGTTCTCTATTTGTCCCATTGCGCAATTAGACAAAATAGAGAAGCGGAATGAAAATAATTGTGGTTTTAAAATCAGATTGTGAATAAATCACCATTGCCAAGGACAAGTCGGTAAATATAAAAACTCTACACAAAACGGTTGGTAAGGGTATTTGGGGTTTTTTATTATCATTATGAAGAAATGATTTCCGTATACACACACCAAGGTTGACATGAAGGTATTGAATTTCATTATTTCTCTTTCCATTCTGATTTTGATAGTGTGAAAAACTCTTATACTATTATTGTGTAATTTTGTTTGGTTGAAAGGTATTTTACGTCGCTCAGTAATATTCCAGCCATATCGCGACATTTAAGCAGGAAGTACTCAACCCCTGAAACATAGTGGTGCAATCCGAGAATCGAACCAAGACCTCCTGCATCGCAAGTCAAGCGCTTAAACAGTACATCAAGTCTGCCCTAATTGTTAAATCAATATAAAGCGAAGAAAATAATTTGTGAAAACCCAAATCTACAAATTAGCCTAAATTACAAGGTCTTTCTCTGACCGATGAAGAAAACATTCATTCAAATGGACTCGAAAATTACAATCTTCAAATAGATTATACATATTTAAAATAAAAGCAGTAATGACATTTTGTTAATGTTTTGTATCTTTTCAAACTTATTATTGGCTACTGACCTCCGGCATTCTTAGTCTGCATTGAGAGCTACTGAAGAAGGTTTACTTCCTGCTTTGTCATGTACATTATATCTGGTGTATGGTGCATATTGTACATTATACCTGGTGTATGGTGCATATTGTACATTATGTCTGGTTTATGGAGCATATTGTACATTGTGCCTGGTGTATGGTGCATATTGTACATTATGTCTGGTTTATGGGGAATATTGTACATTATGTCTGGTTTATGGGGCATATTGTACATTATGTCTGGTTTATGGAGCATATTGTACATTATGTCTGGTGTATGAGGAATATTGTACATTATGTCTGGTTTATGGAGCATATTGTACATTATGTCTGGTTTATGGGGCATATTGTACATTATGTCTGGTTTATGGAGCATATTGTACATTATGTCTGGTGTATGAGGAATATTGTACATTATGTCTGGTTTATGGAGCATATTGTACATTATGTCTGGTTTATGGGGAATATTGTACATTATGTCTGGTTTATGGAGCATATTGTACATTATGTCTGGTGAATGAAGCATATTGTATATTATATTATGGAGCATATTGTACATTATGTCTGGTGAATGAAGCATATTGTACATTATGTCTGGTTTATGGAGCATATTGTACATTATGTCTGGTGAATGAAGCATATTGTATATTATGTCTGGTTTATGGGGAATATTGTACATTATGTCTGGTTTATGGAGCATATTGTACATTATGTCTGGTGTATCAGGTATATTTTACATTATGTCTGGTGTATGGGGAATATTGTTCATTGTGTCTGGTGTATGGGGAATATTGTACATTATGTCTGGTGTATGGGGAATATTGTACATTATGTCTGGTTTATGGAGCATATTGTACATTATGTCTGGTGTATGGGGCATATTGTACATTATGTCTGGTTTATGGGGAATATTGTACATTATGTCTGGTTTATGGGGCATATTGTACATTATGTCGGGTGTGTGTTGCATATTGTACATTGTGTGTGATGTATGGTACATACTGTACATCGTGTCTGGTGTGTGGTGCACATTGTACATTGTGTGTGATGTATGGTACATACTGTACATCGTGTCTAGTGTGTGGGGCATATTGTACATTGTGTGTGATGTATGGTACATACTGTACATCGTGTCTAGTGTGTGGTGCACATTGTACATTGTGTGTGATGTATGGTACATACTGTACATCGTGTCTGGTGTGTGAGGCATATTGTACATTGTGTGTGATGTATGGTACATACTGTACATCATGTCTGGTGTGTGGTGCACATTGTACATTGTGTGTGATGTATGGTACATACTGTACATCGTGTCTGGTGTGTGGGGCATATTGTACATTGTGTGTGATGTATGGTACATACTGTACATCGTGTCTGGTGTGTGAGGCATATTGTACATTGTGTGTGATGTATGGTACATACTGTACATCGTGTCTGGTGTATGGTCACATTGTACATTGTGTGTGATGTATGGAAAATACTGTACATTGTATCTGGTGTGTGGGGCATATTGTACATTGTGTGTGATGTATGGTACATACTGTATATCGTGTCTGGTGTGTGGTGCACATTGTACATTGTGTGTGATGTATGGTACATACTGTACATCGTGTCTGGTGTATGGTCACATTGTACATTGTGTGTGATGTATGGTACATACTGTACATCGTGTCTGGTGTGTGGGGCATATTGTACATTGTGTGTGATGTATGGTACATACTGTACATCGTGTCTAGTGTGTGGTGCACATTGTACATTGTGTGTGATGTATGGTACATACTGTACATCGTGTCTGGTGTGTGGGGCATATTGTACATTGTGTGTGATGTATGGTACATACTGTACATCGTGTCTGGTGTGTGGGGCATATTGTACATTGTGTGTGATGTATGGTACATACTGTTCATCGTGTCTGGTGTGTGGGGCATATTGTACATTGTGTGTGATGTATGGTACATACTGTACATCGTGTCTGGTGTGTGAGGCATATTGTACATTGTGTGTGATGTATGGTACATACTGTACATCGTGTCTGGTGTGTGGTCACATTGTACATTGTGTGTGATGTATGGTACATACTGTACATCGTGTCTGGTGTGTGGTGCACATTGTACATTGTGTGTGATGTATGGTACATACTGTTCATCGTGTCTGGTGTGTGAGGCATATTGTACATTGTGTGTGATGCATGGTACATACTGTACATCATGTCTAGTGTGTGGTGCACATTGTACATTGTGTGTGATGTATGGTAGATTTAGAATTAGAGTTTAGAAAGTAAGATCACAATCTTCCGTGCTTATCTTTCATGACTCCATGGTCAATAAGAGGCACTGAAATAATTGGGACAGATATCGAATTGGCTGCATTGTTGTTTTATCCATATCAAGTAAAGGACGGTACACAATTTTCAAGCATACCGAGGGAGCGAGAAAAAGGTGTACCAACCTACTTAGAACATGGTTAAAGTATGTGGTTAATGAACAAATTTTCATTGGTTTTGAGATTTTCCCCAACAATAATATATATGAGCTCATGGCAATAATTTAGTTATCAAGCAATCATTGAATAATTATTGAATTAATATCACATACAAATTCATTCTTCCATAATATTTCAATACTCGAGTTGTGTCCAGCAGTATACTATGGATTTTGAATTAGAGGTCTTTCAAAATGATGACATTATGGATATATCTACTCAAAGTTTATTTTTTCATTTGGAAAATTCAAATGATAACAAGCATTTTGGTCCATCCATTACCGACTCCGAGCTAGAAACACAACGGTACGAAAGAATATCAAAAAAGACGAGACACAACAATGTTTTGACTATGAATGTGTGGAGAGCATGGGGCACAGAATCGGAATTCAAAACCGGCTACATCGTTGGAGGAGTACTCTGTGGTACCTGTTTCTATTAACAATACATCGGAACCAGAGTTAAATTATTGGCTATGCCGTTTTGTGAATGAGGCACGTCGTCAAGACGGTAAATAAATTTATCACTTATCTTTAAATAAAAAAAATTCTATCCTTTCGAAACCTGGTGAGATAATGTCAAGAAAGGCATTCGAACCCATGATCTTTTTCATTTGAAAAATTTACAATCTTAAGTACGAATTCAGAAATCTGTTAAATGTAATGTTCAATACATGTTTAAATAGAATAACAATAATAGTTTTATATCTTCAGACTATGTTTGAAGAAGTTGGGATAAATCGCAAAGTAAAAAATCATTCCTGTAGAGTTTATAGTTGCTCGACGCTTCACAATGCTGGTTTCAAATGCTGAAACAAGAAATCATGCAGCGCAGTGGTCATAGGAGTACAACTATTCGAACGTACAAGCGGCCATCGGAAACCTAACTTCAAAATGTATCTGACGCATTGCAGCCGCCACCACCTAAAAATCTGACAAGAAGAATAGTCCGCCACTATTTCTGCCGACTCTTAACCCTTAATCAACTGAAACCAATACACAAGATCCCTCTTCTTCTCAAACCGTTGTCTTAAAAATTGAAATTCCGGAATGCATCAACTCCATCATTTTAATTAAAAATGGGAAAGAAATAAAACTATCTTTATATAGACGTGACGTGGTTCATGTATTTTTTCATCACCATCGGAATTGAAATAACTAGATTTGGTTCGAGTAGAATCATCGTTCTCTTCCATTCAGATGCAGTGAGGCATAGAGCTCTAGACGTGGTGTGCACCAAGTGAAATATTGAAGGCAATTATCTATTGTCCAAAGGTGTGAACCACGCACTAATATTGTGTCTTAGCAGAGTAAGTGGCAACCAGTGAAAAAAAAATACAGAATATAGCAATGTAACAGGCAGGGTGAAAATTTGTACCCAGAACCTTCCGCTATCAAGACGGGTGCTCTAACCATTGAGCTATCCGGGCCCGATACCCGTCTGTCACACTTCTCCCCTGCCGAAACCGAAACACACAACAACCCAAAGAACGTGACCCTCACAGTGCACAAAACAAACATGCAATTCATGACGGCTGGCCACGGCACCAAACCTGTAGCAGACGGGGTGAAAAATTGTCGCCAGACCCGGGAATCGAATCCAGAACCTTCCGCTATCAAAGGGGTATGCTCTAACGATTGAGCTATCCGGGCCGATACCCGTCCGTCACAGCAAAAACGAATACACATTTGGGGAATTCCCTTCAATATCGTAACCAGTACACGAGCCACGGGTTCTTTGACGAATTCTTGAACATGTATCGGTATAAAAACCCTTACTGTAAAAGAACGACAATACTCTGTTACACAAATAGTCAGAAATTTTCATTTATTTCATTTATCAAAGGTTGGAAGACATTTTCGTACATATTGGCATTCTATTAAATATTGCATTATATACATAAAAGATTATATATTTATGATAATATATTATACACAAATCGAGTCTAGCCTCTACATGCATATATAAATAGGCTAGTTCTAGATGCTGCCAACTGTTGGGGTTATTTCATTCAATGTATGAGAGCCACGTCTCACGTCAATAACTTCTAGTTTTCCTTGACGATCATGAAGTAAAATTTACGCGCTAAAACATTTTCTCCATTACAATAGAGACAACAAAGTCTATATTCTTTGATTGCTCAGCAGTAGAGCAAATCTATATATACTGACAGCTTCAAAATTGTATTGCAATAAAAGGAAGATATAGCAATGGAACTGTTGTACTGTATTTCTTCCTTTTTCAACCTTCGATTATCTTTTATTGCTATCTGTGTTGCATTCTCGTTCGTCTCGTCAATGCTGAATTCACAATACATGTATAATATATATTTTACATGTACTTGGAGTTCATTTCATATCATTTTACACCGCGTTACGTAAGTTGTACGACACGTTCAGGGAGTTCATGTGATGCCATTTAACACCGCGTTATATAAGTTGTACGACATGTATTAATTCATACTCCACTTTTCCACTTCATATCACAATTCAAAATTTATTTATTTATTCATTATTATCTATTTATTTATCTATTTTTTGGCACAAGTTAAAGATTTCTTATACATTGATATGAGGAGTTCAGACGACGAGATAAATCTTACAAAATGAATTTTTGTATTTCGCATGAATAAAACTTTAAAGCGTTTCCAGGATTGAATGAAACATAGTGCTATAATGGCCGTTCAGTAGGAGACATTCCGTTCATCATGGTCGGTGTACCGTTTGGACTAATACTCTCTACAATAAGAGATAGACAGTCTAAACTTGACACGGATGAATTCTGTTGTTGCTGATGTTGCTGCTGTTGGGGATGAGGCTGGTCAAAACCTGTAAGAAATAGACATATAATATGTACAAGAAATAGACATATAATATGTACAAGAAATAGACATATAATATGTACAAGAAATAGACATATAATATGTACAAGAAATAGACATATAATATGTACAAGAAATAGACATATAATATGTACAAGAATTATACATCTAATATGTACAATTGTACAAATTTCATCTGGACAAGTAATGTATATCCATGTTAGGTATCTTATGTAATAAGGATTTATTATTACAGTATTATGTGTGAATACTGTCCAGAGAAACCATACTTATACATACATAATTACACACACACATACATACATACATACATACATATAAATATATATATATATATATATATATATATATATTATATATATATATATATATATATATATATATATATATATATATATATATATATATATATATATATATATATATATATATATATATGTGTGTGTGTGTTATAGAAAATAATAACACTGATTAAAATTAGTAAATGAACACTTTCAACATGTTACAGTTTTATGAAGGAACCCATCAAAGCATAGTTTTCTTATCATAGGAAACCTTCCGGAAAAAATTGGACTATATTAGATACCTTAGTGAAAATTAGTCAGCTAACACATCGATATGAATCATTGTTTCTGAATAAAGACAGGATTTCCCATGATGATACTAATTTGTACATGGCGAACGTAGAATACCAGCAGAAGATATTCATTTCTCCAGAAAAACGAAACTTTTGTTGGTTTTAGCTTGCTTTGTTATGACGATATTATGGTTTGAACTTAGCTCATTCCTTTGACAGATATTCATGTTCATTCTGGTTTGAACTCAGTTCATTCCTTTGACAGATATTCATGTTCATTCTGGTTTGAACTCAGTTCATTCCTTTGACAGGTATTGAAGTTCATTCTGGTATGAACTCAGTTCATTCCTTTGACAGATATTGATGTTCATTCTGGTTTGAACTCACTTCATACCTTTAACAGATATTCATGTTCATTCTGACAAGAGTAAGAGTACTGGTAAATACAATTGTTAATGTGGTTTGAACACAAGTTACCAAATGATGTATGCTTTATCGTTTTCCCCGTAATTTTGAAGCATCACAGCTACATAAAAGAGATAATAAGGTTGTATATTTTGTATGTTTTAGATATAAAACAATTATTGTCAGAAATCCAGACTTAAGAAGATTTTATTGCATATTTCAGAAAAAAATTATGTTGATATTATTTTCTGGATTGTATTTCAAGGTTTATTGTCGTTTTCAGCAACGACCAATTACAGTAAGACATGAAAAAGAGGCTACCAAGCCTGCGAACACCCTACCCTGACCGAGAACGAATCCGTCCCGTTGGTGAAGCATACAAGAAAGAGGCTACCAAGCCTGCGAACACCATACCCTGACTGAGAACGAATCTGTCCCGCTGGTGAAGCATACAAGAAAGAGGCTACCAAGCCTGCGAACACCATACCCTGACTGAGAACGAATCTGTCCCGATGGTGAAGCATACAAGAAAGAGGCTACCAAGCCTGCGAACACCATACCCTGACTGAGAACGAATCCGCCCCGCTGGTGAAGCATACAAGAAAGAGGCTACCAATCCTGCGAACACCATACCCTGACTGAGAACGAATCTGTCCCGCTGGTGAAGCATACAAGAAAGAGGCTACCAAGCCTGCGAACACCATACCCTGACTGAGAACGAATCCGTCCCGCTGGTGAAGCATACAAGAAAGAGGCTACCAAGCCTGCGAACACCATACCCTGACTGAGAACGAATCCGTCCCGCTGGTGAAGCATACAAGAAAGAGGCTACTAAACCTGCGAACACCATACCCTGACTGAGAACGAATCCGCCCCGCTGGTGAAGCATACAAGAAAGAGGCTACCAAGCCTGCGAACACCATACCCTGACTGAGAACGAATCCGTCCTGCTGGTGAAGCATACAAGCGGAACACATTGGACGCCCTTTACCTGTCTTTCCAATTAAAACGTACAGGTAATTGAAGAATAATGTTTCTGAAGGGGGAGGGGTAATTGTGAGCTCTATTGTTATAAATGATACTCCAGGTATGTGGCGCCCTCTATGAGATCACCTTTAATGATAGCATGGCTTATTTGTTGCCACGTGTGTAAAAAAAACTTTCAGTAAGGGAGATAAACCGGGAAGATAAAGTGACACTGATGTAATATTTGCGTAACGTATCGTCAAGCTTGTTCCAACCATTGTTTGTCTAGAGTAAATACATCTGGTATATTTAAAATTCTTTTCAGCATTTTTACCACCACAATCGACAAATATTCAGCCATTATCAGGAACTCTACTAACTATAGTTATACGACTTCAGTGGAGTGATTTTCACAACGCGCGTAAAAACACTGATAGAATTGCAAGGAAGCTAAGGCAAAGCCTGAAGAAGAACATCGGAAGAAGATGATTTATGACTCCTTGCTAGATAGTTTTACTATAAATCAAAATGTTATGTGTATGTCAGATTTTTTCCCCTCTCTGACAAAGTATGATAGGGTTTCTATAGTAGAGGTGCCCCCGTCAAAGACAACACTGAAAATAGACGTTTCAGCATCCGAGCCTCGGTTGTAAATTGAAACAATTTGTCTGTTGACGGTGAAGCCATAACTTATGTAAAATGCCAAAAGTTTGGAATTGTAGATGTAAATTGCGGCTAATTGTTTCTGCAGCGAAATTTATCCTCTTGTTAATGACTTACTATGGGGAAGATATGCCGGTATAATTTTCTTTTTTGAAAGTGCAAATTTCATAGCCTATTGACCGTGTAATATGTGAATATCTTGCATTTTCTCACAGGGGGCGCTGACATATTTCATTATGGTAGATGGATGACTATATGCGAATTTAGCATTTCTGAGAAATTAAATGGTAAAGGAATGTAATTCCGTTTGCAAGAAAGAGCAACTGGAAAACAAAAATTAAATGCAATATCCAAGTATAAGTTATCCATGAATCCCCACTTATCAGATCAACCTCTTTATTCTATTCAGTTTTTCCGTTAATATTGGTCACCGTAACCTTTGATCTTCTGATCAAAACTAAGTAAGCATTGATCATTCAATTTATTATTAAATGAACGTCTAAGGTATCTACAAGTCTACAAGTGCTCGGCCGAAGATCGGAATTACATCTTACAGTGGCGGATCCAGATTCTCCGAAAAGGAGGGGGGGGACATGTGTATAAGCCAAACTGTTCATTTTTGGTGCCAAATCTGGATTTTTACTCATAAATATGTGACGAAAGGGTGGGGGCGCCCCCTCTAAATCCGACATGTCTTATGATATCTACCAGTGCCCGGCCATTGACCGCAGTGACATCCTTTGGCATCTACCAGTGTCTGGTCGTTGACCGGAGCGACATCTTATGTCAGTTGCTCGGTTGATAATCGGGGTGACACCTACCAGTGCCCGGACGATGATCGGAGTGACATCCTATGGCATCTAACAGTGTTCGGCCAATGATCGGAGTGGATTCGTATGATATCTACCAGTGCCCGGTCGATGCCTTTCAGCCACACGGTCGGCTTAATATCGTGCGAGGGTACCAGGACCACTACAGAGATTTGTTACCGATTTGTTGCAATTTTCATAAATGCCCAGCCATCGTCCAACGATGTGACTAACGCAGGAGACGGGCACACGTAAATACACATTCCTTACATGAACAGAAATTGAATTGAATTAATAAAATTACAATTTTGTTACCCAGGTACAATTATTTTACAAGTATTTACGTGGGACGGGCAACATGTCTAGATAATAATTTCTCGTATATGAGGATACGCGTGGTCCGGCTCGGCGGAGTGTCTCGTACGTGAAGATAGGTGTGGTCCGGCTTGGCGGAGTGTCTCGTACGAAAGGATAGGCGTGGTCCGACTCGACGGAGTGTCTCGTACGTAAGGATAGGCGTGGTCCGGCTCGGAGGAGTGTCTAGCACGTGAGGATAGGCGTGGTCCGACTTGGCAGAGCGTCTCGTGCGTTAAGATAGGCGTGGTCCGGCTCGGCGGAGTGTCTCGTACGTGAGGATGGGCGTGGTCTGCCTTAGCCGATTGTCTCATACGTAGGGTAGGCGTGATCTTAGTGGCCGACTGTATTCGTGGCCGGAAAATCACTGGTGCACTCTGCATGGTGATATACATTAATGCCAATAATAGGAATGCCATCCCAAAAACCAAAAAAAAACCCCCGAAACATACACCCAAAACGAAACAAAAGAACTAGGAAATTCAAAACCGAAACATTTGTGAGTGTGTGTCCAAAACACTTTATTTACAATAAACACTTCCAGTTATCAGTCGCGGATCCAGATATCAGATATAGCTTGACCAAGGAAATGGGAAAGCCTAAGTTAACCACTCTATGAACGGACACTGTGCCAGTACTCCACGCTCTCTTGTATTTCTGGGAGGTCTTTCTCAGTATAGAAATATATGTATATTAATATTATCTTTCGGAGTGTTTTTGTGTTTGCAACTCCGTCGGCTATCAGCCGATGTCCTAATGACTTGACCAATGGATCTCCGTTGTCCAATTCATCGGGAGATAACAACTCCGAGCCATTTCTTTCGATAACTCCAAATGCTCAATTATAGAAGATGACCGTGGGATGTTGAAAATTTATCAATGGAAGCCCCCACTCCCTTTCTTCTTTTTTTTTTTTTCTTTCATTTTTTCTTTTTTTTTTTTACAAAAATTAAGGCCGTAACCGAATCGGTAAAGCTTCTATCACCTAATCTTTAATAATATAATCAAAGTACTAACAACAAATAGTAAATATTCAATGTTACATTAAATTTACTTGTTTACAGTAATTTCTGGTTTTGGAGGGGGTTTTTTTTCCTTTTTTTTTTTTACTTCTTTCTTTCTTGTTTTGTTTTGTTTTTTTGTTTTTGTTTTTGTTTTTGTTTTGTTTGTTTGTTTTGTATTGTTTTGTTTTGATTTTTTTTTTTTTTGGGGGGGGGGGGGGTTGTTTTGTTTAGAATTTTTAGTTCTGTTTTTATTCGATTTAGCTAGCTTCTCATGAACGATGAAATCATGTAAGGTTCCCAGTTATTATGTTTGCAGTCCAAAATTAACAAATCTTCGTTAAAAATCCCAATCTTTTTATCTTTTCTCCTATTAAGTTCAAAATTAAGGGTACAGATTTCGGCATCTTCGAAAAGTATAGCCAAATTATACCGTGCCATTATAGGTAGTTTGATTTAAAGGTACCAGAAAGAGAACTTTAGATATATTTCACACGTAAGGAAAATGATTGTAAAAATAAATTTTTGAATACATGCCGAGTATTATATTTAAAGAAACGAGTTTGTATATTCTAAGATCTATAATTTATATTGACTAGATGCTATTATCCTTGAATCATGGGAATCACTCTGTGAGGAGGAGTGTAATGGCTAAAACCTTTTACCAACAGAACCCACTTGACATCACTTAGCATAAGCACAGGAACTCGTTGCTGCACATGATGACTTCAGTAGCAGTAATTAACGCTTACTTTGGAGTTTGTCGAACACACAGATGTCCAATGCTATGTTTAATTATAAAGATCTATGATCTGTCAAGTGTATTCTCATGTCTTCAATATACAGTAAACATATGAGTAATGTCTGTGTTCTTGTTGGGCAGAGTATTCGATTTTTAGCAAAGTACAGTGTTCGAATCGTCCTAATAACTGACCGCCGTATGTTCCTTCGTCGTCTCTAAACGTGGTACCATACTCGGATCAAGTTATATATAAATTGACAAAGTTCAAGTTATATATACATTAACAAAGTCCGAATGTTGGACATGCTTTACAAATAAAAAGTGAGGCACAATTTCAAAGTCAAATATGCAAAAGTCAAAATCTCGTACTTCCATAATTTGTACCTCTAAAATATACTGTAAATTCAGATTTATTTATGAGTAATGTTTTCATTTTAATTCTACGGGTCTTTGATAGGCGACACAGAAATATCCCGAGAAACAAATCGAATAAATTCATTGGTATGAACACAGAGTAAAATATTACACACAAAATATACTTAAATATGCAGATTTGTTGGTCAGAATCTGAAAATAACGAGTATTTCATATGGTGCTCTTGCTGCTGTAGGTAAACAGACAATACGTATTAAATATATTTGACAACTTTTTTTCAACAGGAAATTCTGCATATATTATAATTGCCAAGTTATGTTATGTAAATAAAATAAGATTTATTTCCGATACGAAGTGTGTAAGCAACCACACGATACAGAAGTGTCTACGTTTTTAAACTTGAAACAAATAATTGGAACCGAGAGGAAACCAGGGGTGTGGATTTATATTCTGGAGACCATTGAAGAGTAACCCACCCCCTTCTCTCCCCATTGCTAACTGGCTTAACCCTCAGAAACGTTACAATAATTTTTTATTATATGTACACTTTCTCTCTAAGTTCTTAACTTAGATTTCATAAAGAAAATACTAATCGCTTTTCATTTGTCATTGATTTATCGATATACTAACATCTCTGTCTCAAATACAAAATGGTGCTGTACAAAGTTAGCCTACTTATTTTGAACAATATTTACTACTGATGAGGATTTTAGACAATATTTACTACTAGTACTGATGCAGACTTTGGACAACATTTACTGCTGTTGAGGAATTTGGACAATATTTATTACTGATGAGGATTTTGGACATTAATTACTACTGATGAGGATTTTGGACATTAATTACTACTGATGAGGATTTTGAATAATATCTACTGCTGATGAGGATTTTGGACAATATTTTACACTGATGAGGATTTTGGACAATGTTTACTGCTAATGAGGATTTTGGACAATGTTTACTGCTAATGAGGATTTTGGATAATATCACTGCTGATGAGGATTTTGGACAATATTTACCACTGATGAGGATGTTGGACAATATTTACAGCTGATGAGGATTTTGGATAATATCTACTGCTGATAAGAATTTTGGACGCTACACTCTGCTAATGAGGAGTTTAGATAATATACAGAGCTGTTGAGAATTTGGACAACATGTACTGTTGATGAGGATTATGGATAATTTACACTGCTAGTAAGAATTTTGAACAATTCACAATACTGAGGTTTGAACATTTTACATTGCTGATGAGGAGTTTACACACGAAATAGTTGTCCATTGATAACTAATAAAATTGAATTTATAGTTGCGGATCAACCTATTTTAGGAAGAGGGATCCACATTATGGTCGTTTAATTTCGCCGAGGAAAAACAAAAGAAGGGGGGTATACCCTTACAAAGAAAAAGTCAAATAACCGTCTTTGGATAAACTTTCACCCGAAAAGGAGAACTGTTGCAACTCCAGTCCAGTCTAATATATTTTATATAAGTAACATATTATATATGCAGACTTTCTTTTTACATGTACTTTACCTTGAAGTGAAACTAGTCAATATTTTATCATATCGGACCGGACCGGATTTTTTAACTGAAGTAATGGAACTACGTTAACATGAAAATGGCTTTGTCTGCTATGGGGAGAATCTGACGTTATGAGGGATACTAGGTAGATACTATTAAATATCTGACGTTATGAGGGATACTAGGTAGATACTATTAAATATCTGACGTTATGAGGGATACTAGGTAGATACTATTAAATATCTGACGTTATGAGGGATACTAGGTAGATACTATTAAATATCTGACGTTATGAGGGATACTAGGTAGATACTATTAAATATCTGACGTTATGAGGGATACTAGGTAGATACTATTAAATATGAAACATATCTTATTTATAATGTTAAACATCTCTTTATTGTTATAAGTATATATTATTAAAAAGTTACTGAGTGTTGTAAAATATGCCCGCCCTTAGCCAATAATCTATAAATATGCCCGCTCTCAGTCAATAACCTCAAAATATTGCCCTATTTTAATTAGATGAATTTCTCTTTTTTTCTGGTTAGAATAACCATAATGTTACAATAATATGGCACTTTGTGATGAGACATATCTGATGTCCCTTCAATATGTGTCATCACGAAATGCTTTGGTTATCTGAAAAACATTTCAAAGCAGAGGGTGAGAAATCTGGAGAATCCATATCGTGTAGATTATAGAATGCCTTCTGGGTGAGGATTTGGAATAGTTTATATTGTGTTTTACAGTGTTAATACTGTATGGTAAAGCTTACCGTTGTTGTGTGAAAATCCGTTATGCAAATCTCCCACGTGCTGATGCAGTTTGTCGTTATAGAATGGCGGGCTATTAACCGTCTGAAAGGTGCAATGGTGCAGAAAATTACGCTCAGTTGTAATGCAGGTTTTTTTCAATGACTCAATTAACATTTCGTTTTCTCAGAAATTCTTAGCTGTCCCTGTACCGGTTGATAAATATTTTTCCAAACGAATAAATAGACATGGATCGTATGTTGAATGAGTTAACCAATTTACCCCAGGGATTAAGTTACCATTATCACGTGATATGTATTGAAATCATATTAAAAACGACATACGTGAATACATTTGAAAACCATGTCAGTAAATGATAAGACGTCCTCCGAGGGAGTAATAAGTAACACTCAATGTCCACAAATTTTCGTCCATTTGGCCTTTATCACGTGGAAGCAAAAAATTAAAAAAAAAACTCTGAGTGAAATCTGCATCTGCTGGTTATATCAGCCCTGTCCAAAGGTCAAGTGGCCGTAAAAGCCAAGTGGCCAAAAAAATGTAGACATTGAGTGTTCCTTGTAACAAAATATATGAGTAAAATTTATTTTATGAAATATCGTTAATATATAAGAGGCAATTTATTTAAAAGTAAAAGAAAAGAAAAAAAAAAGAGTGAAATGCACAGTGACCTAAAATGAAGATGATCAAATACTGGGTTTCGTTTTGTAGTTTATAAATAAATATCATATATTACTGTCAATGTAGAACAACCACAGAATCCCTCGTTTCTGTGAATTCTTCAATACACAAATTCTATATAAAATAGTACATGATTTGTTAACTAAATGTGTTCATATATATATATATAAATGTCTGAACACCATATTACCTTTTGTCATTTCAACATTAATTAATGAGAAGGAGTTTCTGTGACTTAAGGTATTGTTTTTACTGTTACAGTCAAAAATGACCAAACGAAAAAGTGTGAAAATAAAATCTTCAAAAAAAAAAAATCTTTAAATCTTCAAAATTTTGCATATAAATGAACTTTGTATCTAATTGTACATTTGTACCTCCGTATACATATAAATTCCAATATCACAGTAATGCAGATTGTATTTCACATAAATATTTCTGCGCTGTAACAATTTTTCTTAAACAAATTGCTGCATATTTTTTTCTTTATTTCCGACATAAGGAAAAGCTCGTCCAGGGTAGAGCCATAATATCAGAGCGATAGGATCAAGACTTGTGTATCAGCGCCTGATTATCTCAGCAAAAAGATCGCAATCGGTGCAAACATGTCTTTATCTCACCCCAAAAATCATTAATGTTCAAGCCATATGGTTTTTGAATAATTTTTCACGTTTTGCGAATTTCAGAAGAATCGGGTCTTGTAGTTCCCGGGAGGCTGCCATTAATCAGCCACCAGGGGGCGCTTTGGAAGGGATTAATGCGGCGACGCACTACATGAGTACGGCCAATCGCACCAATGGACCGATAAAAAAGATTTTGATATATTCCTAATAGACCAAAGTAATGATGAATGCTTTTCTCGTTAAGACCGCCGACGTAAATTCAGAACATGTCAATTAGTTATGCTCTTCTTTTTCAATTTGAATAGCCGGCAATGAGGTATTGGTTTTCATAGGATTTTGATACAGAAGATCAGAACGTTTCGTTTTGCATTAATTTGGGAATTCGTTTTGATTTATTAAGCTTTTCTTATCGTGTATTTATCGCGCTTCTTCACTAAATCAAGAAGAAATATTCCATAAACACAGGGTCGATAGCATCTATGATAAATGTACCAGGAAACACAAGTACATGCTTCATTTTCCTTCATTAGTGCACTTTAACTTATATCAAGATGCCTTTCCTGTTTTAAAATCAAACAAATGATTATTATTGTACTATCAAGCTAACCTGATTGTCTCTATACATACTGTATTTTATAACAAGATTGTTATATTATAAATACTTTCTTCGTTAAGTATGTTATTACTGTTTATTTTCTGTATGACTTTTGTACATAAACATTCATTCATAATCATTCTTACATTAAAGGTGTGCAGCTGACACAATATTTTTATAATTTGGAAAATTAAATCATGGGGACAAAATCAAACGTCTAGAGTTAATAACGACTCTACATATAAAAAATTAATGAAATTAGAATAAAATCCAAAACTTCTTTACAAATATCTGTAAAACATAGAAAACAACCGCAATTCAAAAACACTCTAACTTAACACATTCATACGATATCGGAACTACTTTCTTCAAGTTCAGTACTGGTGTATAAAACCAAAATAAATCACCCTGTTAAAAAAAAACAAAACAATACAAAACAAAAACAAACAAACGTAAAACCAACTTTTTAAACAATTTTGACTGTTTCTCCACATCTGCGAAAATGAAATGATTCACAAAAATACAGGCTGATGTATGTGTAGAGAATTCAGTGTTGACAAGGTTTGCGAGTTATCTCTGACTACTGTATCATTAACGTTTCCTTGACACCAATTACCAAATTGTAGTGTATTAACGTTACAGCGCGGGTAATGTATAGGGACGGGGGCAGACGTCGACAGATCCACATACGTTACGTCAATTTTATTGGATTAGACAGAGCTTTAACGCCATCCTGCGGCACACTAATTGAAATTAAGTTTTAGACATTAACACCATGACAATATGAAATATATATATATATTTCATGGAATGAATAAATAAGAAATTAGATTTTAAAATCAGAATGAATAAAAAGAAATTCCGAGAGAGACAAACTTTGACTTTTACGGTAGTTAGATAGCTTTTGTGTTTAGCTATAGTACGGAATATATTTTGAACATTCCTCTTTTAATTTAATTTTAAGGATGATGGAATTCAAAAATGGCTGATTTGAAATAAATTCTTACTAATTGTATACACAAATAAATTCTTACTTACTATATACACAATACACACGTTGCAATAAGACGCACAGTTTACCGAGTGCATGTTATACGCACGCATTTTTGTACCAATAAAATCAACAAAATAGTAGCAAAATTCGTTACGTCTTAGTAAAAAAAAAGAATACAACACAAGTACATGACAATTACACAAATTATTTTCTCAATCAAAATTAAAAACGCCAAAAATCCCAAACAAAAACTACCCTCTGAAACTAACCAGGGCGCAGAGATAAAAAATTACATGATTTCAAAACGTCTTTTAACTGGTCTGTTTTGCTTTAATTGAAGAATTTCATACACGAGTTTCTGTGTTTTTGTAGCGTTGTATCCATCATCAATTACGCCTTGAAATCCACTGGATCATTTTACAACTTGAAATGATCACCATATTTCATCGCCTCGCGGTGTATTAATTCCATTGCAGTAGAGCAAGTATATGGTTACGAATTTTAACCGTTGACAGAGCCTTTGAAATGCCGACATAAAGCGCCCCCTACTGGTGATAGCATGGATGCCAGATTTTTCTTATGGTAACCTTGTTTATTTTTAAGATGAAAAATGTATATTATTTCCAATTAGTGGAGTGAATCAGAGAGGTTCCCGTTACAAAAATATTGTTTAAGAGTTTTTCATTAATCTTTATCGTGTAAAGAAATCCAGACGTAGGTAACGGACTGTAATTATTTTTGTAGTGATTTTAAAAGATAAAAAATTATAATAATAATAATAATAATAAATAAAAATAAATAAAAAGACTGCATATAATTAAAAACAAACCCCGTAAATAACATTTCTTGGGATATTAGATCTCTATGAATAGGTTTATGTTAATATTCATTGTTCTTCAATTCCAGCTTGCAAAATATCGTAACATATTTACAGTAAACACGAAGTTACTATGAATTTATGATTCCATATTTTAGGTGAATTTACTAAATCAGTTCAAACTGATAATATGCTAAATGTATTTTCTGTCTCATAAAATCAGATACTTAAAGATGTGGTAAACATATTTCACTTTCCTTTAAAAAATATTTTTGAAATCTTTGTTTATATAAAAGATGATCATTGATAAAGGGCTGTAACTCTACCGCAGTCTTTAAGTCTTTGATGTGGCATTCAAAACCCTTTTAATACCCTATAACCATTGAATGAATCCCCCAAAGAAAGCTCTGTGAATTCAACTCGTACACGAAATGAAGGCAATATATCTTATATTTTATAAATACTTGACATGACGTGATAACCGTTAGTTATAGTATCGTTTCCCAGTGTGTCTGCAGAGTTTATCATTATCCCCTGGGATTATGGGATATATTATTTACACGTCTTCCCAGGTTTACGCAAAATTATCCACGAGTATCCCACATCCTTCCGCCTACAAACTATCTAAAGATTTTTTTGTTTATAATGAATTATTTTTATATACTTTAAGTGATGCAAACTGTTTACTTAACATTTTACATTTACTGACACCAGTGATTTAACATTTCACGTTGACAGAATGGAAACAGGAAGGGGGAGGCAATATGACATTAGGCACCAGTACAATATTTACAATTTATTTCAGAACCGATTATATAATACCATAATTGTGTTAGATATCATGGTGTATTTTTTTATTATATTTCTATGAAAACAATAAATAAGTCTTCAAAAAATTTAACTAGATTTTGTTTATTTTACATAAAAATATCTGAACAAAAATTATGAAATTATAATTGGTATTATCGTAATATTATATTCTATGGTACATTATCTTTTATTTAGCTTCCTATGATGCCACATGTATGATGCCATATGTATGATGCCACATGTATGATGCCATAAGTATAGAGGCAAATAGTCATTTTATGATATCTCTTGAGCACCTCCAACCCGACACCCTCCAAATATGTTTTGTAGTAGTGTTTTCTTTCAGATGTTTAACGGTCAGCTAGTACTTCGAGATTCTGTTTAACAGCATTACATTAAAACTCACTTTAAAACAAAATTTCGATGACAGAGCCCGTCTTCTGTAGTAGAATTAAATCAAGTAAAAGCTCAGTTAAATGAAATCAGATCATGACTGAGGTTTAATCAGATATTGTTAGTGACACAATATTATATACATACCATGTAATCCGAGCTACTGCCCGTGGAACCAGAGTCGTTACAATGGTCATCCCTCGCTATACGATTACCATGCAATAATTCTTCTAAACTCTCAATGTAGTCTATAGCATTTCTGAGAATTTCCACTTTAGGAAGTCTTTGATTAGGATTCGGACACGTCCGTCTCTTCAAAGTCTCAAACGCTTCGTTGACTTTCCTCAAGCGTCGTCTCTCTCTCATCGTGGCTGCTTTCCGCCGATCGATGGTGACAGTTTTTCGTTTACAAGCTTTACAGGCCCAGAGAAGACAGCGTCTATTAGGCCCGTGGAATCCCGGAGCTAACACGTGGGGCACGTGCTCGTCCCCCTCCTCCGACGATCCTATCGTATCCAGATCATCATTTTCCTCTTTACATGGCGATCCACACCGAGAACTTCTTTTTCCGTCACATTTTTCGAACTGATCGTTTTTACTAACGTCTCTCTCACACTCTACATGATCCTCGACCTTTATGTCCTTGCTTTCCATGTAATTCGCCTGATGCTCCTTTCCGGGATGTGTGTACCTCATCTTTGAATGCTCCGTCGTGATTTCCTGAGAGCCAGTATAGTAGTTCTTCTGAGCCGGGGCCTGATAAGCTTGATACATATCACTCTGGTAAGACGGCCGGTCGAATTGGCGTTGAAAAGTTACGTTAGACTGATTGTAATAAGCGTGGTGGCTCCCCGAGGAATGCGTGTACGATAAGTCTGTGATGTGACGTCCGTCTGCCATTTCTACTGTCCCTCCTCCTCCCGCTAGTCCCACCACGGGGTGACCGGCATCGTAACCGTGGAAATTCGGCTCGTATCTACAGCTCCGATAATCCGCCATCATCATCATGGCGATAACACTGCACGAGCCAGATAACGTCTGCTACTGCGAAATTTTATTTCATTTATAAATTCCAATTTGTATATTATACTGACACAAAATTATCGCCTGCTTCTCTCTCAGCGTTTGTTTTTATTAACAATACCGAAAAAATAACGAAGCACTTTCTAGAAAATGTTTTTGCTCATGTAAATCTTTGACTCGCCGCTAAATTCCTACCACGTTCAGTCTCCCTGCTAATGATTTGATATCTTTAAATAAGATTTTTATCTAGTTTGAGGAAACTCGGAGAATTCAAAATGTCAACGACTAAGTTTTGGTAATTTGTTTTTCGAGCAGGTTTTTATTTTCACTTATTCACAACCTATCCTAAAACATCTTCTAGAAATATAAAATTTACAATTCCTCCACATGAAACCGAGAAACTTGTCAAAGAGCTTTTAAAATAATTCTAGAAGTTGATAGCATGAGAGCACATATTAAAACAAGTCCAAACGTCAAGCAAAAAAGCCTGAAAAATGGCAACGAAAATTGTCCTAAATCATGTACATAATCTGGGTATACTGCAAGAATAAAATAACCTGACACTATGTCTTGAGGTACTTATAACGACCCTATTTACGAGGGGGGCTTCTAAAACACACTCCTTAATACTCACAAGAACCTCCCACATCATTAGAGGGGCGGTTACCCAATCACAATCCAGCTATACGAGTGTGAGAGAGCAGCAACTCCTGTTTTTGCTGCTCACTTATTCATTAGAACTTATTATTTAGATTAGAAGTCTACAGCGAAATTGATGAAAAATGGTTTTAGCAGGATGTATGGTATAGATACACAAGCACTTTCTATCTCTGCACAAGAGACAGCATTCTGTCCTCGACTTATTCACAAAAGAGTTATTTCATGAGGGGGTTTATGATTTTCTCAAGTTATAGATGTTGCATCCTCGTCTAAAAGGTTTTGAAAAGTGAAACACTTATATAAAATGGGTAAATACTCCCGAAATTGAGATTTTGTGGGAAACATAAACATGAAAGCAATATCAACTTCAAGTCCGAAATAAAGATGGTTCTCTGATTGATAAACTATAATGAGGTGATCTTCAGATGAATCGCGGAGAGAATGGGGGAATTCGTAGTTCCATAGACACCCCTTTATGTTTTATTCTTTGTGATTTAGCCTTAATGTGCTTAGGAATTACTTTCGCTTGTTGGAGGAAATGCAATGCACATGTTAGAAGTACCCTCTTATTATCACTGAAGTAGCCACTTCTACCACGACATGTATCTTTCATGATGAAAAGTAATGAAGTATGTTTTCTTCCCCAAAATTTAAAGATAATATGTGTGTCTCAATATATATTGATAATTAATACCAGGAATTTACACTTAAATTGTAATTATGAAGGAAGATGTACAACGTTTGGTTCCAGTCTTTGATGTTAGATCATACATTAGTGCTTTTGGAGGAAGCATGTAATTATTAACCCTTCCCATGTCCCTATCTCTGACGTCATTAACGGATCACACGTTCTGATCACACCCTTATAGTTTACTCTATATTACAGAATCTGATACATCAGTGACAATACCTCCTAATATTTCATATCATGAATTTATAGTAATAATAGCTTTATTCTTTCTCCTTTTTCTTTTTCTTATTCATTTATATTTTTTATTAATTTTAATTATTTTTTTATTTGAATTTCATTTAAGATTTTTTCTTTTCATTTTTATATTTGCAGATATTCTTTCCACACTATCTTTTTCCTGACTTTGTTGATTTCATCACAATGTGGTTTATTTCTTATAATTATTTTAGTATTATCACTACCTACTTGTATCTAACAAACAAATAAACTAAATAACTAACTAACTCACTATATTGCCAACTAACTAATAGTACAGAAAACAAACATGAACACAAAAACAAAATAATTTTAGAAATGAAGGGTTATATTTACCGAATAATTATAATCATATTCCTTTCATTATCTACTCACCACGCCCACAACTACAAAATCTTGAATACATCATATAACATAGACGGTCAGGATTTCTATAGTGAGTCATATAGTAACCCAACTGTTCACAATGATCTATAATTAATTAATAGAAATAGCAAATGAACTGATATACTTAAAACAAATCAGAACATGAATAAGCAAACAAATGCAAAAAGAAAGTAAATAGATAAAAAAAACAATGTAAATACCGAACAACCCAACCCTCACAACTTTATATGAGAATTAATACAACGCAGCTGCCAGAAATTTTGATACGGAATGCTACGAAGAAATGAAATAGAAAATAAGTACTTTTTACGTATAATTTGTGACAAGTCATTATTACAATCTAATCTTCTATGACAAAAACTATTTGGACTCGAATACATATATATTTGGACTGGGTACCGGTATTTCTGAATCTGGCTCCTAAAAACTCTATATCCATATCTATATGTTCAAATAATCAAAGATAGGTATCGGCGCATCGCTAGGAATAAGATGACCGGGTCTGTCCTCTCTACGGACACCTCACCCACATAGTCTTTGTCCAGGGAAAGACGGGGAGAGGGGGCGTTTGGCACGCATTCACTTACTACATGTAACATTTAAAACTAGGTATATGCGGTAATCTTACTAGCCTTCATTCCACGAAATTAACTAGATATACCAAAATCTAACGATGTAAATTTAGGTTTATTTTAAAAATTGATGAAATTTTGACTTCGTTACAGTACATTTAAATTATGTAAGTCTTGTCACATCTCGTCATATTCTCGTCAAATCTCGTCATATCCTCCTTCCTACTCTTCAAGTTTTTATCCGAAGACAAACATACTGTAGGTAAGATAAGATACAAGAAGACGCTTTGTTTATACAACATTTAAAAACTTATTCCTTAGAGATGCCAAAGAGTGTGTGAGGAAGAGGGGGGTGTAAACAAAAGCAATTGAACTCTCATCGATAAATATATAGTATATTTTTACTGTAGATTAGACGAAGACTCAATAAATATGAAGAGAGAAAAGAATCACTTTTAACTACACAACAGTAACGTTTCAGGAACAGCAAAAGTGATTATACACATCATCATACACATCAGCGACGTCATAAAAATGTCCGACTTAAAAACAACAACGGCACCGACTTAGGTCGTTCAGTTGATATTACGCATTGGAACATTAAAATCAAGAAATTTAACTAAACCAGATGAGAGTGCCCAAAAATGTAAATAGGTGAGAAAAAATACAAATTGAATTTTATAGAATGCTACAAAATTATTTAACGGCAATCAGAAGACCGACCGACTTATGACGGCTAAAGAAGCCAAATAATCATTCGCTGTTCAAATTCTAACTGAAATGTTTCCCGTAAGTTTTAATTTTGTATAATAACCGGAGAAAATTGTTCATCAGAAAGTCAGCCCCAATCAGCTGAAAACTCAGTTAATCAGGAGTGACTGTCTCTTATCAATATTAGTGTCACTTAACCATCATTGCATGACGTAAATGATGACAAATGGTGCATGACAAGCTCGTGACATCAGCGTTACCATGGGCGTAAGCTCACGGATGTCTGTGTTATCAAACCATATCGATAAAAACTCGATTGTTCAATTATGTATTACAACATATTTGTCACATGACTCGATAAGAATTGTAGCAATAACGAAAATGAACTTGGCAAACACCAATATTTATCTTGAGTAACTATAATGATTGTTTGTATAACATGTAATTGTATTTATTATATTTTTTCACATATTTTGATAATTCAATGAACATGAAATTAAGTTTTAAGCATGGTTCATTTGAGGTAGCTCTGTTCATTATATTCATTGGAGTACAAATACGGGATAAATTGTGAACAGAAATTCCAAATCTGAACAGGATTGCGTAGATATGACTTTCAGGAAGTTTTAGTTGCCGATTAAAAGGGGTCAAGAGTCAATTTCTTCAATATTACCTAAACCCATCACTGTTCAATGTATATTATTACGTATATTTCCCATGTGAAAATCTACTTCAAATTAATATTATATTTTATATCATGATAAATTTATAACACCCCCTGAGATTTTTTTTATTTATATATGACATCAGTATGTTAATAGACCCTGGTCATTGCTTCGTCCTCATGTGACTTCTTCTTTATGTGGGGGAGGAATGTTGTGGTAATCGATGACGTCAGAGTTTGGTATCAATTTCAGTGCAGCGTATCAGAGGAGTCATTAAGAACGAGCTTTAATGTGCTTTTCAAAGTTTGCGTTACGATCGCAGTAAATTCCACTTCCAAAACATTAACCCGGATGTTGCATTTTCCTCAAAAAATCTATTTTTCTTAACAGATTTTGGAAAATCCTAACAACAATATGCATACTGTAATTTAAAACATTCAAGTACGAATAGTAAAATTATTAAAAAATTTGTATGTATATACATATGTACTTGATACATGCACTAGTAGAAAATATAAAATAATAATCAGATATAACAAGTAAGGAAGTTATTTTAACCAATGTTTCAGAAAATGAAATATAGATTGAATAAAACAAATGAATGAATAAATAAATAAATAAATAAATAAATAAATAAATAAATAAATAAATATTCGGAACATTGGAATACAGATTATAAATAGAAGTTCTACTTTGAGGTAGTCTTTTTTTATCTGAGAGTTCAAGAGTGATATTTTTCCTACAACAAATATATTTTTGAAGTAATCCTGCATCCAGTCTTTGTAGTAGTAGCAGTAGTAGTAGCAACAGCAGCAGCAAAAATTTAAAATTATATTTTGTGTACCAGTTTCTATTTTTTTACTTGTGAAAAATTCTCCTTAGAATTTTACCAGTAATAAAATATTACTGGGAAGAAGTTTCGCAGAAAAAAAGAACTCTGCTTAAACCTTTACAACACTTGGATTTGTTACTTACTTAATTGGAACAATACAATGTCTATAAAAACGATTTCGTTCAAACTTGATATTTAGTGTCCAATCACGTAGGGTATGAATCTAGTGTTACCACCCCTGCGTCGATAGAGTAAGTGTAGCTAGCAGTGCCATTGTTACTTATTTCAAAGGATTTGTAGAAATCTGTTGAAACATTGAATTGATTTACTTAATTTATTGAAAATTAATATTTAAACCGGGGACCGACAACTTACACCAGATAAAGAGCTAAAACGAAAGAACATTCCTGATCATGCTTTGACCTTTCCTAAATTTTTACAAAATTTATAAGTAAACGAGGCGAAATACGAAATGACAAGTTTGTACTTAATTCAAAAAAAAAAAAAAAAAAAACCCAATGTCTCTGTTAATTCTCTGATGGTTTTTGTTTTTGTTTGTTTGTTTTGGGTTGGGTTTTTATTTATTTATTTATTTATTATTATTATTTTTTGGGGTTTTTTTTTTTCTTTTTTTTTGGGGGGGGGGGGGTTATGGTTTTTGTTTGGTGTTTTTTTTTTGGGGTGGGGTTATAGTTTTTGTTTGGTGTTTGAGGGGGGGGATAACAAAAAAATTATTGCATATTTTGCAATGTCTTCTTCCATTCAGAAGTCTGTTTCAGAATAATTCAGTTAGTTGCATTACTTATTATACATATATTTTTCAAATAACCAATCTTTCCCAATTATCCACACAATGAAAATTTCTATTTCATAGCTCGTTAAAGAAGGTTTAAAAGCCCGAAACAAAACATTTCCAACAATATCCATCATGGAATAGAAAGACTGAAAGAAAGTGATGAGTAAATTTAACGCTCGATCTACAGGAAAATAAGCATTGAGAATATGTATATATATATTTCTTGAGTTCAGTAACTCTACACTTTGCGACTCCATGATGCATTTCATTTCTACAAAGCGTGCAGTCGACAACGCATCTTCCTGCAGTGAAAATGAACAGCGGCTACTGTTTTCAAACAGACCGTCAAATTCTCATGTAAGAGTTTTAATTGGTTTCTGGTGATACCAATCTGCCTGAGTCAGAAGTTCATGCCATCTACATGGTTATTTATCATTTAAGCAACAAAATATAAAGAAACCTAAAAACCAAAGGAAGAATTTCAAAACGTCCGTATTTTATGAATTGTCAAACTTTCCAGTGACGGATCCATGATTTCCGAAAAAGAGAGGACGGGACACAGGTTAAAGTCAAGTATGAAGCTAAAATACTCAATACTCAAATAGGTGCCAAATTTGTTTTACTCATACTTGTGGTGAAAAGGGGAGCCCGGCCCCCAGGCCTCCCCTCTGAATCCGCCACTGTTTTAGTAAACTCCTAAAGTGTACAGAATTGTGTGGGTATTCTAATAGTAGCATTGACTATCAGAAGCTGACACAAAATTCCAAATGAATTCAACATAAATTTAATTTTGAAATGGTTCGAACAGATGCATGGAAACAAGCAAGGTATTCAACGTTATGATTTCAACTAAGCCTTCGATATTCGGAGAAAATTCCCGAGCAAAATCAAACTTTGTTATCTGAGCTTTAAAAATATACAACACATTCATGGAAACCTAACAATCTGAGGGAAACTAATGTAATCTGTCGTTGCGGTGTTAATGTCATGAAAATAAACTGGAATTTATGCCACTGATGCAATAAAGCAACCCAGCTCAATATAGATATTTTTTATTTATCTATCTTTATTTCTCCCATTCTTAAGGTGAGAGGATCTTACTTACACTATTCACTGTTCAAATACCAGGTAACTAAAACCGTGGGGCGTGTTCAAGAAAGAGAGCGCCCTACTGGACACCCGCTGTAGGAATTCTTGAACGAAAGTGAGCGCTCACGAACATAAAATTATTTTCTAATAATAATTATGATAAATAATAATGATAATGATAATAAATTGCAATACATAATTGATTCATTAAAATAATTAATGACAAAATAAAATTAGATTCGTCCAATTGCAGCGTGGTCATTTTAGTACATTAGTCGCTGTCTTTGTGAAACATCTTGCGAGCGCGCGCTAGCGCTACAGTGAGTACCCTCGTTCAAATAATAAGTACTCGGCTGCGCATCGGGTACTCACGTTTGTGAACGCGGCTCTGGTTCGACAGACCTAACACTATCTAAGCGGCGCACTGCAAGGTGAAGTCTTTGTTCATTGGAACACTCGACAAACTCGAGATACATACGTTTCCTGAAGTCAACAATCTAATCTTAAGCATACAATAAAACATTATAAATAAAACGTTGATTTTCAGAATGAGGATATTGCATCAACTGAAACACGAGATCGATGATCTGTGCTGCAGAACAGAACAGATAATTATTTAAAAACGATAACGGTTGCGCTATTCCGTGATAAAACGTTGCAGAATAAGTCTTTGTCAATCGTATCAAAAGTTACATAAATTTATAATAAAATTATTTGACAAATGTTAAGTATTTATTAAACGAAGAAAATAATTGTAAAAGTGATTTAGATAACATATACTATATTTTGCCATTGCACCTTTTATGAAGCAAAAACAATATAAATCGACTGGCAAGTTTCTGAATGCATTTGGTTTAAATTTTCCAACAAAAACTGAAATCATGCTAAGCTAATGTACACTTATACTTGCGCAATGAAGATCTTATTGGACGTTAAAGATCATCTGACTGAAATACAGTTTTTCAGCCAGTCAGGATGGCCATCCTTAACTTTAGTTCGACTTCAATTCGCCACAAAGATTAAGTGACATGCATTGATTTTAAAAACTCCGGGTTTTTATGGTCCACCTGCAAACCTACTGGTGACAATATCCTTGGTATTCTACCGTCCACAGACACACTACTAGTGGTGATAAGGAAATGCGATAGCATTACAATAGACAGGTCAATATTCACTTTAAGTCCCTTTATACATATTTCAGGCTACGTAGTGTGGAAGAATAAATTAAAGAAAACAGCAAAAGTTCAAAAGTTGTAATAGGGACCAATATGTTTTGTTTCCTCAGTTCACATTAAAATTTTTGTATGAATTTCTTGGAGTTCTCTTAATATTAATTTGATTGTACAAAAGAAGTATTTCAAAAGATAAAGTGGTCTTTTGGCATTACTCAACAACAACAACAACAACAACAACAACGAGTAATATATATTATAATAACAAGAAGGAAACAGAACAGGAAAAAAAGAAGAAAGAAAAGGGGTAAATAAATTAAATACATAATTAAATTAAAAATGAGATATGTTTATGAATCACGAATGCTACCGGCGGCAACAAAGTTTGAATACAGCAAACTTTGACATGCAGGTCAAAGATCACGATCAAGGTCACGAGATCTATGGCCTTGGTGTAATTTGAAAGGGCTTTATTAGTGGAGTATGCATGCCAAATATGAATTTTCTTTCTATTCACGGTTCAAAAGTTATAAGGATAAAGTTGACAGACGAAGAAACAAACAAACAGACGGGCAGAAGAAAAACAATACGTCCCCTAGCATTTGATCCAGATCCTAAAACTGGAAAGAAACAAATTATCAATCAAAATAAAGCTACTCTTCGCACAAAGAAATAAAGTTGAAAACATAAAATAGAAGTTTATGGAATAAAACACAGAATAAAGGATAAGAAGTAAAAATGACATCTGACTCTGAGTAAGTAACGAACATGAGAAATAGTTTGTTTTCAAATAATTTTTCAATCTGAGAATATCTTTAATTAACTATTCCTCTTTATTTTGCGTTTGATCCCTGATAACATCCAGGATGTGGCCTTTTCTATTATGAATATTAGGTAATGCGTTGAATCAGATTAAATTTAGCGGCACATCAAACAGGGCGCAGAGATGAGTAGAAATCAGGTACAAGTATGTGTTTATTTGATGTATGCTTTGCAAGAAATTGACTAGAAGAGATTAGAGATTACAAAATCAATTAATGAAACAAGAACATGATAATCTCGCCATCTCATATGAAATTCAGACTTTGATAGTGTTATCGCGCCATTTTATGCCGTGGCATTTAGAACTTTTTCGGGAGTTTTCCTACAAGATATTTGCTAAAACATGTTCCGAATGACACTTTTGTCGTCACTGAGATTTTGTGATTTATTAAAATGTAGGAATTTGTCTATAAAGCTATGCAAAATGTGAAAATATCTCGAAACTTCATTTTGATATATTTTATATCTGTTTCTTATCTGCAGTTAAAATGCACACTCGTATGTGGAGTCAAAAGTAAAGAATTTTATAATACATTGTCATTAATATCATACAAATGTTTCAGATGTGCAAAAGAAGTTCTATAATTTAAAGCAATGCACATGCGATTGATTATGTAAAAGGTTGCAGAGTAAATTGAAAGGGAGATAGCAACCGAACCCCCCCCCCTTACCGCCTTGGTTAAGTGCTATTAATTATAGATTTAGAATATTGAAACGAACAACAACAAAATGAAGAGCAAGAACGATAAATACATCAAACAATAAATACATCAAACAATAAATGAATCAGTCAATGAGTCAAGCAATGAATCAATTATACGTTTACTGATAATTATGAAGTGGTGGCAAAATCTTCAAATTTGGATTTGCTGAACACCTCTTTATGACTTGCATAACACCCCTTTTTGGCTTGCTGAACACTCCTTTATGGCTTGCTCAACACTCCTTTATGGCTCGCTCAACGCCCCTTTATGGCTTGCTCAACACTCCTTTATGATTTGCTGAACACTCCTTTATGACTTGCTGAACACTCCTTTGTGACTTGCATAACACTCCTTTATGGCTTGCTGAACACTCCTTTATGATTTGCTGAACACTCCTTTATGACTTAATGAACACTCCTTTATGACTTGCTGAACACTCCCTCATAATTATTTAGAAAATAGAACGGGAGTCAAACCCATATCTTTTTCATTGCCAGTATGTATGCTTGTTATATATCAATGGTTTTCAATCATATTTATGTATGAAAATGTTAACACTCATATATGCGTCATTTCTAAATTTTAAGCAACAGGAATGTGAAAAATCTGAGCAAAAATGATATCACAAAAATTCTATTAAGGGCAAAAACAACCAACTGGACAAAATTGCATCTCCTTTCAATCAAATCTATGCAACGGTTTACAAGACGTCGAAAATGTAATAAATTAATGAACGACGGATTTTGAACCATCAAAGTAGCTTACTTGAACTTTCGGCTAAAGTGATGATGGAAAGAATTAAATGTACATGTGTATTTCAACCATTACGAATAAAAATGCTGCTACACAATAACCGACATTACAATGTACAAAATGCTGCTAACAATAACCGACAACACGACGTACAAAATGCTGCTAACATTAACCGACAATACGATGAACAAACTGCTGCTATACAATAACAGACAATGCAATGTACAAAGTGCTGCTAACAAAAACCGACAATACAATGTACAAAATGCTGCTCAACAATAACCGACAATACAATGTACAAAATGTTACTCAACAATAACCGACAATACAATGTACCAAATGTTGCTAAACAATAACCGACTATACAATTTACCAAATGCTGCTAAACAATAACCGACAACACGATGTACTAAATGCTGCTAACAATAACCGACAATACGATGTACAAACTGCTGCTACACAATAACAGACAATACGATGTACAAAGTGCTGTTAAACAAAAACCGACAATACTATGTACAAAGTGCTGCTAACAATAACCGAGAATACGATGTACCAAATGCTGCTAAACAATAACCGACATTACGATGTACAAAATGCTTCTAAACAATAATCGACAATACGATGTACAAAATCATTTTATATGTAAATGCAAAGACATCAACAATAACAGTGCTGATGATCAATTATCGAATGCACAACACAATACATCAACTAATTGACGTGGCAACTCCTTAGTACATTATATTTATATTGTACATAATTGTTGGTAGTTCTTTAACTCTGAATTACTCATCAATGACTCCAGTTCAGATTTATATTCGTCATATTTTTTGAAGCAGTTGTCTTATTCATTGACGAAACTATGGCAGAATGTTTCAGTGCAAAACACCGTTGTATAGAATATGTATGCAATAGTTACTTGTATAGAGGGTAATATCAAGTTATATGGACTGACTGAGGTCGTCGGTGGATCTACGTTGATATTGCCCTCTATATAAGTAATTATTGTTTTTATGTCATTGAACAAGACCTAATTTCCAAATATTTTATCTCTAACAAAAGTGTTGAAGGAGCATGTGTTGCCTGTGGAAGCTAAGATAATGAAGTATAACAGACAGACAAGTGGACACGACAGACAATACATCATAGACAAAGTAATACATAAATGTTCCCTCAGTTCTTGCTATGCTGAGACCACAAGAAAATTCATTCGTTTGCTGATTAATTAAGGCAGTGAAAAGCATTTTATCTATAATTGTGACTGCACCTGACCGATCAGGCCGGCGTTCGAGTCCCGCTCTGGTCATGCCAGTGTCATGTCTTTCGGATGAGACAGTAAAAACCGAGGCCCTGTGTCGTGGTATACATGGCACGTTAAAGATCCCTCACTGCTTCGGGTGGGTCCGTTGCAAAGGTCAAAATTTGTATGCCACGCATCAGGCAGATGCCGTCACCATATACGTGAAATATTCGTGGTGTGACGTAAAACAAAAATCAATCAATTAATATTGCCATGTACAGGTAATGAAATATGTACATGCTGTGTTGTCATACACTAACGGATACTTTTGACTGGTCAATACCACGACACTGCCTGAACCGAATCGTATACCGGATAATAGTAAATGACATGTGATACATTTTTAGAGAATCGCGCGGGATCTAACATGATATGAAATAATGTAAAATAATAATAACCCAAATTTATGGGCAATACAGTAAAAAGTGCACGAAAACGAAGGTCATCAAATGACGATGGGATCAACTTTCTTCGTGGTGTAGACATCCCTTGCTTGCTAGTCACATCGGCCTCATATAATTCCTGGTTCATGTAAGGGTTGTAAATATAGGTTGAACCGATTAAATGTCTTGATTCTATTTAGACATCACTCACGTATGTAATATACCTCTCGACAGCGCCTGTTCTCTACATCGCAGATTGACAGAAAAGTTGACGTACGTGTTCGGCAGGAATCGAGATCTATCAAAACATATCGTTGAATTTCGGGTTCAAGATGACGGACGGCTCCGTATACTAAATACATGAACACCATGTTAACATTGACATTTATTTGTGAACTATTCTGACGGGTTCAGAACAGGTGAACAAGTTTAGTGGCATATCAAATAATAAACAATCTGAAGTCGGTGTTTTATATAAAATCAGTAATACTCTGAGAATGTATTTCTTATCCAGCTAGTTCTATTTTTATATTTGTTTGTGGGTGGTGAAGGGGGACACTGGAACGTACTTTAAACTTGATACAATATGTCGCTTCGAAACGCAGATGATTGGAAGTCGTCATAAGTTTTCGAATCCATGCTGGTCTGTCCCGTAATCCAACACGTCACCTGTGTCTTGCTTTGTTCATCTTTGTTACATATGGAGGGACTTTCTGTGTAAATCTAATAGAACAATATTCAAAATATGCAAAAATAAACCCTTTCTTTCAAACAAAAAGAAAGAAAGACAGACAGAGCACTCGATTCAGTGGAGTAAAGATAATGTTTATGACTATAAGGATGGATGGATTTTGTGTATGATTATAAGGATGGATGGATTTTTTGCATGACTATAAGGGTGGATGGATTTTGTGTATGACTATAAGGGTGGATGGAATTTGTGTATGACTATAAGGGTGGATGGAATTTGTGTATGACTATAAGGGTGGATGGATTTTGTGTATATAACTATAAGGGTGGATGGATTTTGTGTATGATTATAAGGGTGGATGGATTTTGTGTATGATTATAAGGGTGGATGGATTTTGTGTATGACTATAAGGGTGGATGGATTTTGTGTATATAACTATAAGGGTGGATGGATTTTGTGTATGACTATAAGGGTGGATGGAATTTGTGTATGACTATAAGGGGGGATGGAATTTGTGTATGACTATAAGGGTGGATGGATTTTGTGTATATAACTATAAGGGTGGATGGATTTTGTGTATGACTATAAGGGTAGATGGATTTTGTGTATGACTATAAGGGTGGATGGATTTTGTGTATGACTATAAGGGTGGATGGATTTTGTGTATATAACTATAAGGGTGGATGGAATTTGTGTATGACTGTAAGGGTGGATGGATTTTGTGTATGACTATAAGGGTGGATGGATTTTGTGTATGACTATAAGGGTGGATGGAATTTGTGTATGACTATAAGGGTGGATAGATTTTGTGTATTTAACTATAAGGGTGGATGGATCTTGTGTATGACTATAAGGATGGATGGATTTTGTATGAATATAAGGATGGATGGATTTCGTGTATTACTATAATGATGGATGGATTTTGTTTATCCGAGTGATTGATTACGTAAATGTTTATATACAATGCGTTTAATGACTATGAAATCCATGTGCAGTGACGTACACAGACATACGTAAACATGTATATACGTACACATGTATATACATTTTTGTTTTCAACATCTTAATGACACATCACGATTACAATAGGATTTCAATAATGTATAACAATATAACAATAAAAATAGTATTTCAATAATATATTATAAAAAAACAATAGGATTTTATGATACATTACAATAACGATAGGATTTTAATGATACATTGCAATAACATAGGATTTCAATAATATATTACAATAACAATAGAATTTTACAATACATTACAACAGCAATAAGATTTAATGATAAATTACAATAACAATAGGATTTTCATAATACATTACAGTAACGATAGGATTTTAATGATACATTTTAATAACAACAAGATTGGGAAAATAATTTACAATAACAATAGGATTTTCATAATACATTACAATAACAATAGAATTTTAATGATACATTACATTAACAATAGGATTTTAATAATACATTACAATAACAATAGGGTTTTAATGATCCATTACAATAACAATAAAATTTTAATGATACATTTCATTAACAATAGGATTTTAATGATACATTACAATAACAATATGATTTCAATAATATATCATGATAACAATAGGATTTTAATGATTCTTCAAAATAGCAATAGAATTTCTGTAGTACATTAAAATAACAATAGGATTTTAATCATATATTACAATAACAATAGGATTTAAATAATACATCATTAAAACAATGATTTCAATAATGCGTCACAAAAGTAGGATTTCAATAATTCAATATACATGTAATAACAATAGAAATATAATCATATATTACAATGAAAATAAGATTTCAATAATTCATTATAATAACTATATGATTTCAGCAATACGTCACAATAACAGTAGGATTTAAAAAATACATTATAACAAAAACAGGATTTCAATAATACATCAAAATATATACACATAGACAAGAAAGCAAAAAACAAAAATAAACAAACACCGATCTTAATTCTCTCTCTCTGGGGTTTTTTTTTTTTCGTTTCTTTTCTGGTTGGCATGTGTTGCATCTGTGACTTTGAGAATCCATAGAGAGTCCTTTTAATGAATGAAGTGAATCATGAATTTTAATCATTTTCACGTACAGTAAAATCATGTTTTTATCCATCATAAAGAAGGTAAAGGAAAAATGCAATCGAGACGAAGCATGAAGGGAAATACTATGACATAGATACATATACGCTTACTCCTAAAGTACAAGTTAAATAGTTGGCATTGATGATCCTCATCACACACTCTTGAAGTTTTACAATTAAAAATGAGGCTTCATATTTATATATACAAGAAATATATGCACTGATCATTTTCTGATGTGATTTAATTAATTGTTCAAGAAAATATCTGTCAGTACTAACAGTGCAAAAGTTCTGAAAAGTTAAATTTGAGAACAGTGTTACCTTTGTATATTTATACATCACTGGTACGATCTACTTCTCTTTAACTAACTTAAAGCACTGACACAAGTATTTCTGTAAGAAACGGTATGCTATTGAAAATATTTTCAGAAAAGCAGCGGAATACTCCAATAAATTCTATATGGAGCGATTGTTTCCTAATTAAACAGTATAAATCAGAATCTATATTCCCCAGGATTGATATTGAATTTCTAATTTTTGACAATTTCTATCGTAGTAAAGCATTTGAAGGCGATATTATGCCGGCAGACTGAAAGATCGGGGGCGTATCCTGTCTGCCTGTCTGTCTTTTTGTTTGAGTGTTTGTTTGTCAGTAACTTTAATCTTGTCCATTACTTTTTAACAATAAAGACACCATATTTCACATGTGTACTTAACTTATAAAGCCCGTTCAAATGACACTGGGCACGGTCAATGATCTTATGACTTTGACGTTTATGCAAAAATATATTACTTTCACACTGTCCATGATTTTTCAATCATAAAAAGCTTCATGTTTTGCATATTTGGCATGTGTACTCCACTAATGAGGCCCTTTCAAATGACACTGAGATCACTGACCTTGGAACATCGACCTTGACCTTATACCAAAACAGTGATATTATTACACATTCAATGTCAGGTCCTAGGGAAGACTCTTTTTTATTTGATTGTGTGTGTGTGTGTGTGTGTGTGTGTGATGGTGTGTGTGTGTGTGTGTGTGTGTGTGTGTGTGTGTGTGTGTGTAAAATTTCGTTTCGTCGTCGCGGAGGTGTGGAAATGCACAGTATGCTAAAAACAGCATTTATTCAGACATGTATAGTCTGTCTCAATATAAATGATAATGTAAAAATTTCAGTATCAGAACCTAAGAAAGACCCCCTCGTCTTTCATGATGATCCGCTTGTCGTTGTCGAGTTACAATGTGTGGTACTTTGTACTTAGAATTCCTTTATTCAGGCTTATATTGACTATACCCCACAATAACTCAAGTTTGCCTTAAGAAATTTAAATGTTAGCAAATCACATAGATTGTTAAGATCTAGGAAAGGTTCTTTTCGATTTTGATGAAATTCCGCTCCGTCACTGCAGAGTTATGGTACTTTATACGCTAAAAATTTCTTTATTCATGCATATATTATCTATGTCTCGCAATAAAAATTTCCTCACCAAGAAATTTGTTGCAGCTGGGGCACAAACACATCACGTTGTTTTGATTAATACATAACAACAAACCAAAACATATTTTATGTGAATACTTATAACCACTAAAGCTGATATAAAAATGGACAATTTTTATGTATTTATGGCACCAGTCTCAGTTTTATGACCTCATATTTATAGAACATTATCTCACTTTTATGCTACCCCATTTACGGTATCTGTCTCAGTTTTATGACATTCCATTTATGGTACCTATCTCAGTCTTGTGACTTCCCAATTACGGTATCTGTCTCAGTTTTATTGCATTCTATTTATGGTACCTATCTCAGTCTTGTGATATCCTATTTATGGTATCTGTCTCAGTTTTCTGACATTCCATTTATGGTACCTATCTCAGTCTTGTGACATCTTAATCACGGTATCTCTCTCAGTTTTATGACATTCCATTTATGGTTCCTATCTCAGTCTTGTGACATCCCATTTACGGTATCTGTCACAGTTTTATGACATTCTATTTATGGTACCTATCTCAGTCTTGTGACATCCTATTTATGGAACCTGTCTCAGTTTTATAACATTCAATTTATGGAACCTATCTCAGACTTTTACATCCTATTTATAGTACCTGTCTCAGTTTTATGACATCATATCTATTTTGCCTATCTGTTTGCGACATCCTATTTATGATATTTGTCTCAATGACAGTCTTATGATATGCTATTTATGGTATTTGTCTCAGTGACAGTCTTATGACATCCTATTTATGGTCTTTGTCTCAATGGCAATTTTATGACATCCTATTTTATCTACAAACCCGTTCTGTATTCCTGCATTCGTTTTCCCGTATCAAATCGATGACATGTCTGTGTAACTTTTCAGCATTTAATTAACTTTTTGTATGAGTCGCCTATAGAAGCTAATAAAGAAGTTAATCACGGAAGAAAGCACAAAACGGAGATTTACCCCGGAATCTTCTCTGTTTACAAAGAGATGGCAGGCTAACGAAGAAGAAAAGAAAATCGTCATTTTTATGTCGGGGAAGAAAATAATAAATGACTAAAAGAAATGTTCGGAATGACTGCAAAGAATGGAAATAGTTAAAAAGATGTGAAAAACAATTACCTCCGCCACGGTGATTAAATGGTAAGCATTTTTAAGGCGGAAAATTAGCGAAGAACGTTTATAAGAGTTATGGTTTAATGCTGTCATTTGTATAGCTTTCCGGGGCCAGCGAAATGGATGCTGTCTACTCACCGCAATGTAACAATCTTTCAAAGTGCTCGGTTTATTAGATATGTGCGAAAAAAGGATGTTGGAAAATTTATAGGGAGTATTTATTGCTAATGCGTGCTGAAATTCATAACTTGGAAATTTTGAACGGAAAATACATACACTGTAATAATGTATTAATAAACTAACTTGGTGTCATGACTCAGTGTTGCTTGATGCGTGTACACGTAAATTGATGATGAAATCATTGTTGAAATTACCGGTGTTTATGTTTTAGAAATAAGTACGTTTTATTAAAATTGGTAGAAGAAATTTTAATGTTAGATATACACCAATTTATTTATTCTATCCCCATCCCAATCAGGTTCGTCATGACATTAATACATGTGTTATATCTGAAATTTAAAACTTTCATTTTTTTTTTAACTTATCTATAGGAAAAAAACGGACACTGGTTAAACAGTAAACAGTCCAAATGGTATAATACAAAACTGGGGTAAGGGCAAACTTAACGGAACCAGAGACATATATACACGTCTTTGATGGAATCTAGAAAAAGTCAGAGATAGGACCTTCTTCTTCTTCTTAGTAAATAGATCCCTCCACTTGACTGGAGTACCACTCGAACGAGTGTATAAAAACGGTTACATAGCGACTGTAAAATTCTACCAATTTTAAAATATTTTTTTTCGCTCTAAAAACGTTTAAAAGTTTTAAAAGCATGAAATTATTTTGATGGACCTCACTGGTTCTCTAAAAGTGAACACTACATATTTACAACTTAGACGTGTCATATTGCAATGTTTAAAACAAGGCTTCTGATGGTGTATCTAACATATATACAGGGGCCTTTTAACCTTAACCTTAATTAATACAGAAAATCGTAGAGGGAATGGTCCCGTTATCACAGATTTGATAAATCTTATTCATGAAATACTTACTTAGCTACTTATCCCGACAAAAAAATTCAAGCAATAAATAATATTAAAATATCATACATGTATGTCATAAATCACTTTTAAAGTAACGATCTACAATATATTTTTGTTAATTAGAATCCAACCAACCTATTCTTTGCAGAGCGAACAAAGATAAACTGCAAATACTCGTTTCGTTAAGTTTTAAAGAGTTATCTTTCCTAGAGTCCACTCTTCCGTTTAGAGTTTTAATCAACACCGCGAAATATGGACGAAGGGAGTTCTCAGAGGTTTTGCACTATAAATTGTCATGATATTGTAAATGTAGTGGAATTTGCACCCTTAGAATCATGTTCATCTTTACTGGCAGTTGGCACCAATTCAAGAATCACAGTTTTCCAATATTTCAACGAACCGGAGGTAGTCAGAGGAAATTCTAGTTTATTGGGGGTTTTTTTGTTTACAGAAATTGCATTGAACAGAAAATTTAATTAAATGTAGGGCAGTTGATGGAATATTCGACCAGTAGGGCTAAGAAGTATTTGACTTTAACTCTGGTTGATTGCCAATAGAAATAAATAGCAAATGAGTTGTCGGAAATACTGTACTTTCCGACACGGATACTGGTTATACCAGTATTCTTAAGAATACTAGATTTAAATTCATTCCAGTATTCTTCCAGAATTCTTTAATCAAGAATACTGGAAATACCAGTATCCTTGTGTAAAGATTTAATAATCGAAATTCTTAAATCAAGAATACTGAAAATACCAGTATCATCGTGTAAAGATTTAATAATCGAAATTCTTTAATCATGAATACTGGAAATACCAGTATCATCGTGTAAAGATTTAATAATCTTTGATGTGTTTTTAAAAGCTTGTTTCTTAATGTTCTGGTGGCATACTGGATTTACAAGTATCTTTGTGTTAAGAATGAAATCGATTTTTTATCAAAAAATATTTTGTTTCTTACCGTAGGTAAGATTAAATGGATTGGAATAAAGAGAAGACATGTATTTCGTGTCACTTACGTATTTTGAGACTTGTAAATTAATGTTGTGAAAAAATAAAAGTCATACATTTAAAAATATAGAATAAAAATAACAATTATGAGGTTTCAAAGTGATGATAGAATTGTTTCAGCGCCAAAGGCTACTTTTCAAGCAATATGGTGGGTGGGAAAACGGCCGTTTGTAGTTTTGAGACATATCACACATTAAACAGGGTAAAATGTGGATATTTGCTCCAGAATGTTGGTAAATGTTGACTCAGCATTGCCTCCATACCGGTCTCTCCACATGAATTCGTCCAAATAGGATGGCAGCATTTGCTCTGTTGTTCCCCTCATTGTCTTAAATCTGGCCTTGCATCTACCCCAGTATGATTCAATTGTTTGGGTATGGATATTTATAACAATACTGGAAAACCGAGTATTATTAATTTAATTTCCGTGTCTGTTTCAAGAATACTGGAAAAACCAGTATCCTTGTAAGAATACTGGAAAAACTAGTATCCTTACAGGAATACTTGAACGAATTTAAATCTAGTATTCTTAAGAATACTGGTATAACCAGTATCCGTGCCGGAAAGTACAGTATTTCCGAGTTGTCAATGTCATATCTTTCCTTCTTATATTTTTTCAACAGGACTTGCAGGTTGGGCACATTCCTCTAAAGAGAGACATTCCCCTGTTTAGAAGAGAGACATTTTGCTGGCATTTAAAAAAAATGTCTCTCTAAAGAGAAATGTTTTGGACCTTATTGCATGAGTTCCTAAGAACTTAAAAATCAAAATTTATAATTTTGACCCGAAACTTCCCCTTTATAAAAAGGCAAACTGGGATACCCTGAAAGAGGAAATGGAAACAGTCCACAATAATATCAGCCACATGGACATAACGGGGAAGGATGTAAATGAAATGTGGAACTATTTTAAATCTAGCGTCAAGATTGGTATTAAGAACCACATACCCACATAAAACATGTAAAACTAAAGACAACTTTCCATGGATATCACCAGGTGTGAAGAAGCTTATAAGAAAGAGAGACAGACTATACAAGCATCAGAAAGAGTCCGGTAATGCACAGGATAAAAAATGCTTCAAGGAAATAAAAGCTCTTGTTCAGAAGGAGCTCAGGAGGGCGTACTGGTGTTATATAGATAATATAGTGACACCACAGGGGGAAGATAACCAATTCAGCAGACTTAAGAGATTTTGGATGTACATTAAGCATAAGACAACAGACACCAATGGAATATCGCTGTTGAGGAGTGACGGATTGTTACATGCAAACCTTATTAACCAAGCAACTATTCTGAATAAACAGTTTCAGTTGCCTTTTCACAGAAATCTAGTCTCAGTACTGAAGAATTTATGGAGAAGTGTGGTATGTACCCATCCGCCATGGATCTAAATATTACATGTAACGGTGGCTGAAAACTTATACAAAAACTTAATCCACAAAAAGCGGCAAGACCTAATGGCATAAAGCAGCGAGTTCTGAAGGAGTTAGCAGACATCATTGCACCTACCCTAACAATCATATTTCGGAAATCACTTGACACCTGAGTAATACCAGCTAAACGGAAGAGCGCCAATGTTAGGCCAGTATTCAAGAAAGGTGACCGATACAAAGTGGAAAACTATCGCCCTATCTCACTTAACTGTATTTGCTGCAAGGTAATGGCACATATCATCACAAGCCACGTTCTGAAACACGCAGACGAAAACGATATTTTGTACCCGCTCCAGCACGGCTTCTGCAGTAAACGCTCTTGTGAATCTCAATTAATCGAATTTATTGATGATGTCACAAACAACGTGGCGACAGGGGCAGGCAGATATTTTAATCATGGATTTTTCAATGGCCTTTGATAAGGTTAGTCATAGCCTTCTCGTCCATAAACTGGAACACTACGGTAACCGAGGAAAAGTTAACAACTGGATCCATAACTTCCTCACAGACAGGACGCAGGCAGTAGTAGTAGACGGGGAAACGTCATGTGAGTGTGGAATCTGGAGTGCCCCAGGGGTCGGTCCTCCGGCCCTACCTATTCTCGTTTTACATCAGTGACATGCCAGAGGGTCTCACGGCCACTGTAAGACTATTCGCAGATGATACAATTGTATATCTTACAGTTACTTCAGATGCAGACGCTGGTATACTTAAGACCAACCTGGATGAACTTGGGATGTGGGAGAGGACATGGATGATGGAGTTTCACCCTGGCAAATGTAACATACTTACCATTAGCAGACGCACAAACATCATATGTCATCGATATACACTGCATGAATATATACTAGAATCAGTGCAGAGTGCGAAATACCTTGGCTGCCTTATTACATCTGACTTAAATTGGAGCAATCATGTAAGTACCATCTGGGAAAAGCAAATAAGACCCTAAGCTTTCTCCGCCGCAACCTCAACCTCAACATCAGTTCTTCATCATTCAAGGAAAACGCTTATAAGTCATTAGTGAGACCACTGATAGAGTACGCCTCGTCGGTCTGGGACCTGTACCATCAAAAGGATATCCACAGACTTGACATGGTCTAACAGAGAGCGGCTCGATACATCAGTAATAGACACAGAAATAGATCTAGTGTGGATAGTATGCTGCAACATCTTGGATGGAAATCCTTAGAACAACGCCGCAGAGATGCTAGACTAACAATGCTTTATAAGATCGTAAACGATGAATAAGAGCGATAGACTTTTACCATCATTATGAAGGACAAGGCATTCTCATCATCTGGCCTTCCAGCTTCCATCATGCCATAGTGACTATAAAAAATTTTTGTTTCCCTCGTACCATCAAGGAATGGAATGCACTGCTGCCAGGATTAGTGTCACTCAAAACACCTGAGGCCTTCAAGGGACAGGTGTCACAGCACCAATTCTGATGGACTAGTTCTTTTTTAACTTTTTACCGGTTTTTAACTTGCATGTGCTCTCAATGGCAGAATAACAAACCAATTGATTATGACCATTACCAGGCAGAACCAGAAGCAGAACTTAAAATCGCACATTTACAGTACATACTGAACAATGTTTGTAAAAGATGTTGACCTGTAGGATGTACCATTTTTGAGTTTGATGATGTAAAACTTCTGCAGCTATAAACACAAAAACGGTTGATAGGAATTCCAAACATTCTTTACAAATATTGTTTAGGTCATCGTAAAGATGTGTGCTTTTAATTTTCAAATCAAAATTCCAAAATTTTGATTTTTAGTACTAAGGAACTCCTGCATTAAGCTGGAAAAAAATCCCTCTTTCGATAGACAATTTTTTAAATGCTATTGAAGTATCTGTCTAATCGGGGAATATCTCTCGTTAGAATTAGAGGGATGTGCCCAACCTATCCAATATGAAGTTATTCAAAATTGAGCATTACACTTCATGTGGACCTTTTCACCATAACTGTGGTCTTACAATTTGACTATTTGTACATGCACTAGGGCTGGGAAGGTACAGGATATGTTTGGTTCGGTTTCAATTCACTGTCTCTTGGTTAGACTATTTTCGATTCGATTTAAATGTTTTAATATAACTATGTTTTTTATATAAAATGCCATAAAATATAAATTTCCTGATGTGGATTTTAGAAAATAAAAACAAAAAATAAATAACCTTCCTCCATACCCTAAATTTAAGTTCAATTATCAGCCTTAGCGAAAGTTTTGAAAACATTTTTCTAACTTTATTGAAATTTACTTATAAATAATAGGAAAGTTAAGAAATTTTACCAGATTTTGTCTGGTGATCTGGTGACTTTCGGATTGTTGGCATTATTTGAGAACCTGGAATACTTTTACATGGCGTTACATTGTATACATGTATATCCATTCTTTGTGAAATTTCTCAACAAACCTACATCTGATATGAACAATATATTTGTCATATTGTTCAATATATATATCAAATTAACTTTGATGCTTAGTCTCAGTTTTCCTTCTTGTCATTCTAGACATGTGTTTGGTGTATTTCTGTTGATTTAGTTATGGAGATACATAGTTGGATACCTTGTTTACAATGAAATACTACATGTAAGGACTCTAAGAGCCTAACCCCGTTGTCCTGTTAAGATTGGTGTTTTCTCTTTATTTTCCATTTTATATACATGTTGGTCTTGGCATTGAAGCCTCCCCTTCATTAAATGCAATGGCTTGCTTACAGACGAGATGTGTTTTCATGGGAACGCATCGACCCCAGTTTATAAATAAAACTGGGCTGTGGCTGCACAAGGTTGCATTCAGTCATGGTTTTATCTGTCCCTCCCCCATCTTCTAATTAAAATAATCCCACATGTGATCGTTTCTCGCTGCCATTATTCTCCCCAAGCGCAAAGTAAAATACAAAGTGAACCAAACCGAAATCTGGAATTTGTTATCAGTGAAACGATTTGACCTACTCAATTATTGGAACACCGAAAATTTCGGTGCACAGCACAACACTAGTATTCGCAATAGCCCATTTTGGAAGTTAGCTATAAGCCTGACAGAAAAGTGATCTCCCACAATTGCTGAGCAATATTCAGTCCATTCACATTTTGTAGCTACCGGAAGGGCTATTGTGCATATACAAATTGTAAGACCGCAGTTATCATGAGAGGGTCTCTTAAAATTTTATCTAAATTATACTTAAAAGTATATTTTGGTCAACACTTACATCAGTACATGTGGCATTTGGTCAAAAGCTAATGGAGCAATTATAGCCCAATCAGACTATTTTTTGTTGTTCTGGATATACATGTATCTATTCTTGCATATGAGACTGAAGATTTCAACCGGAAGTGGAGTGCTAGATCAATCGATCTGGAACATCGATCTAGCACGGTGTATTATTATGTAATTATTACTATATGTATTGAGATACAAAAAAAGTTTTAACTCTTTCTATATTTATATGTTTGCTTACTTATGTTGACTGGTTTCATGTTCTTGTTACATGCTGTTATTGTTATTAAAATAACTGTCCTATCTGGAACTCTTTTTTAGCATACATGTAGTATTGTAACTAGGACAAAGATTTGGAAATTGTCAGGAATGAAGAAGCACTGAAAGGGGCGAGAATGGGGTGTATTTGGCGAGAAAAAGAATCGAGAATCACCTCTCATCCCAGATCGAAAGATATCAGTTGAGGATGACATATTTCGACATGAAGTATGTCGCTGAGACTGATATTTTTTTATCTTGGATGAGAGGTGATTCTTGATTCTCATATTCTTGCATGTGATACTGAAGAATTCCATCGTAAGTGGGGTGCTAGATCACTCAATTTACATTTAGCGTATTGATCTAGCACAGAGCAACCACTCACTTGTGACGTCATGCTATTTTACTTGTGATGTCACACTACTCTATCATGTTTTTTACATTTTATATTAAGAACAATATAATATAGGCATTAATCTAAAGATTAATTAGCAAGGAAAAGAATCAAGAATCACCTCTCATCCCAGATCGAAAGATATCAGTCTCAGACGACATGCTACGACATCTCAGCGGAGGCTAAGGCTTCAGTTGGAAATATGTTGAAGCATGTCACTCTCAACTAATATCTTTCAATCTAGAACTCAAGATGATTCTAGATTCCCATAGTACATCCTGATCTGACCATAGACCAGATCAAGGTTTTCTTGATATTGGACGTCTGGGTATTTGATAACAAACATTCACAACATTTGGGTTAAAACATCAGATTTTATCATAGAGAGCAATGCATATTCTGGGAGAATTTTGGTAAAAAGGAAGAGTTTTAAAATATTTCATCATTCAAACAAGTAAATTTTGAATATATGTTTTACGCATTTCCAGTTGTACTTTATATGAAAAAAAACCTTTAGAACTGATACAGAAGAACTTGAAGTTGTATTAATGCTAATGATAAACCCTGAGTTTTACATTGTGTCATGGCTAGACTCCTTGGGTATTTACATAGATCAATAGAGACAGTGAGGTTATGCCGACTTCTAGATTACATACATTTCCAGATCAGGTTAATACATGTATAGCCCTATCAGGATGTACATTCTGTAGCCAGATCTGCTTTGGTCCCCAACCTGCATGTACACTGTAATCATGATCCAGTTTTAAAGTTTCTGCCAATTCCTTCAAATATATGTATCCCAGACATAAAATGCTACAAATACTTAGTTAAAAGTATCAGGAACATATGTTCCCCATGTACTTGTTTACATCATTACTGCATGTACAATGTACATGGGGGTAGGCTTGGTGTAGTGGTTAAGCGCTTGGCTTGCGGTGCCAGTGATTTGGGTTCGATTCCAGGGTTGCGCCATTATGTTTAAGAGATTGGTAACCTCTTGCTTCCATGTCCCGATATAACTGAAATACTGTTAAAAGCGACTTAAAACACCCGTCAACCAACCAACCAACAATGTACATGTAGGTATTCTTTTTTTTTCTTCATGGATTTCAGCATTAAGTCAGAAGTGGAGTGTAATGTACCTATGTGCAGTGCGATAGGGTAAAATATAAAATCAAATAATTTAGAATTTAAATTCTAAAAGATCCTGGTAAACACCAAAAATGAGTGAAATCCACAGGAATTTAGTTTATTTTCGCCATCACTGTTGACTGGCTGAATTGGTTGCACAATTTCAAATACTGATGATGTACTGATACATGTACAGCTCATAATCCAGTAAAGCCGGTGTGGCCTAGTGGATAAGGTGCTCGGCTCGTGATCGAGAGGTCGCGGGTTCGACTCCCGGCCGGGGCACACCGGTGTTCTGTCTTTCGGATGAGACAGTAAAAACCGAGGTCCCGTGTCACGGTAGGCGTGGCACGTAAAAGATCCCTCACTGCTTCGGGTGGGTCCGTTGCAAAGGTCTAAATTTGTATGCAATGCATCAGGCAGATGCCGTCACCATATACGTGAAATAATCGTGGAGTGACGTAAAACAATAATCAACCAACCAACCAACATAATCCAGTAATCCACTGCCTTACTTAATCCATTAATCCACTGCCTTACTTAATCCAGTAATCCACTGCCTTACTTAAATACTATGACAGTCTAAATACCATGTGTATCCAACTTTCCCATCAAAGAATGCTTATGCTTTTACAATATTTACATTTTTATATTCTTATAAGCTTAGTCTAGTTAGTATTTTTGGATCTGAATTCTGATGGACGGGATTGGTAGCATGGATAACCTTAAAACCATCTACCTAATGCATTGCTTAATATCATGATAGGAATATTTCACAGTGGTGCCACATACACCATTTGCTACATTTTGTACATGTGATATTATCCTGAATTTAATGATTTATACTAAAATGTATAATGTATTGATATTTCAGTACGATACACCAGACAATGATCAACAAAATGTTTTATACAGACAGCTGGTTGACATTCAGCATTCTTGTCGTGTGACTTCACTTTCGTGGTGTCCGACATCATCATATCGATGCCCAGAAGTTATGGATAATATCAAGTAAGAGTTGTCATCAGTTTCCTTTTATTCTGCTAACCACAAATTCAGTAAAGAAAGAGAAATAAAAATTTTTTGTAACATTAAAACATTACAAAATACATCTTCCTTGATAAAGTTCAATCATACAGAAAAAACAATAATTTTTCAATTTATCTATATATCAGATCTAAGGAATAGCAAAACATCCAAGACATTCAGTTGACCACATTCTGTACATCTGTCTTAATGAACAATGTATTCTTGAAATACATAACTTAGAGTTTTACAATGAAAAATCAAATTGATGATAGAAAAAGGAAAACAGAAAAAATATGCTTGTTTCCTGTAACACGACCGACATTAACTTTTGGCCCAACCCTAAATTTTTTTTATTGCACTTCTACTAGAAAATTGTTCCAGTAAAATACTGAATATTTCCCTTAAAATGTAGTTTTTTGATATCCAGGGGATAATTGTTTGGGCAAATAATAAGTAAATACCACTTGTGAGTGGTCCAAATGCATTCTAGTTGCCATCAAACATTGATTCCGTTACAAGTAAATATTGAAAGAAAAAAGGAAATGTACCGATCTACCAACCCTAATTGTTGCCTATATCAAAAGGTAATCGTTCAAAAAAACTCCAAATCAAAGCTGGTAGAAATGTAACAGGGGCAACAAAACCGTGTTCTAAAGCAAATGTTAACTGACCTCGGATGGGAGACATTAGAGAAAAGATGATACAAGCATCACCTGACATATTTTTATAACATGGTAATTGGTATTGCACCACCATATTTGTGTAATTTGGTGCCACAACAAGCAATCAATCATAGCAATCAATGTACAAGAATCATTAACCTATCATAGCAATCAATTTACAAGAATCATTAACCTATCATAGCAATCAATGTACAAGAATCATTAACCTTATCATAGTAATCAATGTACAAGAATCATTAACCTATCATAGTAATCAATGTACAAGAATCATTAACCTATCATAGCAATCAATGTACAAGAATCATTAACCTATTATAGCAATCAGTGTTCAAGAATCATTAACCTTATCATAGCAATCAGTGTACAAGAATCATTAACCTATCATAGCAATCAATGTACAAGAATCATTAACCTATCATAGCAATCAATGTACAAGAATCATTAACCTATCATAGCAATCAATGTACAAGAATCATTAACCTATCATAGCAATCAGTGTACAAGACTCATTAACCTTATCATAGCAATCAATGTACAAGACTCATTAACCTTATCATAGCAATCAGTGTACAAGAATCATTAACCTTATCATAGCAATCAATGTACAAGAATCATTAACCTATCATAGCAATCAATGTACAAGAATCATTAACCTATCATAGTATTCAATGTACAAGAATCATTAACCTTATCATAGCAATCAATGTACAAGAATCATTACCTTATGACTATGCGATATTGATATAAAATACATGTACATGGAGTAAGTACGATCTGTGCCAAACTAGTCAGTTGTACTTGCGATACCCCAGCAGATTATTTAGATCAAAAATGTAAGCATGTTTGACCTCTTAATCAAGAAAATATATGACTTGAACAATGCTGAAAAAATAAATGATTTTTAGATTTGCAGCTGCTGGAAGTGATCACAAAATTAGAGTATTTACCACACAGTTACAGAACACAGTAGATAGACAGGTATCTGAAACACATTTTGTTATTATGTATTATATTTGAAACACATTTTGTTATTATATGTATGTACATGTATTGTATTATCAACAAGATCAAGAAAATAATGAAGTCAGTGTTTAAAATTACATTTCCCTTATTAAAATTGTCATTTTTAAATATGTAACTCCTTTTTTGTGTTTGCTAGAAAAGCCAACATACTATGCTGTCGTGCAGTGTGTGGAAGTTGCAGGCGAACAGCTACTCATTAAATCAATAACAGTACGCCTTGAGAAATAATTCTCTGTTGTTCGTCAGTGGAACACATTTATCCAAATTGATTTATCGAAACAAAACGGCCTGTGAAAAATGCAAATATGTCTCTTTATAGAATTTGGGGTTATTCCTCATAATTGCATTGTAAATTTCGAAATATTTTTCATTTGTTTTGAGAAATCGCGTATGAATATATACCATTGTCAGACAACTACTGAACTTCTCGTTCGATCCTGTTACGAAAATTCGCATCTATTATATACCTTACTTATTATTGTTTGGGTGCGTTTTGAGAATGAATGATATCTGAATTTCCAAAAATTAGATAGTTTTGGTCCTGATAATTGTACATACATCTGAATAAAATACAAAGCATATTCTCGAATATCGATATTTTGACACAATTTACTTTTGCGCGAGTTGCCTATCTTGTTTCTACTTCCGCCCAGCTGTTTTCTTGAAAAGCTCTCGAAACAGTCACGAACTTGTGTAGATATTAAACTGAAATTTTGGCAAGTACATAACAAGAGGTTACAGAGTAAGGTGAAGTTTTCGTAGTGATTGACTCATTTTTTGCCAAGCAGCGATTCTTGACTTAGAAAATTGCTTAGAAATGTCGTTTTCCAGACTTTCTAGGCTGTTTCATCAGATATTCGTCCGACAGTTGGCGGGTGAAACGAAACACTGAAACGGCACCTAAACACAGAAACGGCAGGGTAAACACCGAAACGGCACTTATATACTCTTTATAATGACAAATTTGCCCATTTCCATAATATATAGGCTAAACCACATTGGAAATGCTGATTTTTTTTTTTAATTTTGACTTAGAAATAAGAAGTTTGGTATTTCGAATTTCCTCTGATTGATATCCAATTAATATAATAGTTTCAATTAATTTAAAAGCAATTAACATTTCAATGCATACATGAAAGGTGCAATTGCCGAGCAATTATAAGTAACTGTGCATAATAAATGATTGTCAAGGGAACTTTCGCCAATTATCTTGTAAACAAAAACTTGTCAAATTAATCAAAGTTGCGCTATTATCCAAATCTTTAAAGTTTTGATGTTGCAAATTTATAAAATTTCATTTCTTTAATATTAATACTACTATAAATGCTACAAATTGCGATAATAAGAATAATGAATATACACAGGCTATAAATCTCTTCATGACATGAAGACGGCCATTTTCACAACCTGAAATAGCATGGAAAAGAAAATGCAATAACTATGTCAATCAGCGTACCTAATTGAAGACCTACGGGTAATTGAAGACCTATGGAAGAACTACATTTATCTAGACATTATTATTAAAAACTGTTATTAGAAATGTGTTTCTTATTATTGAAAAAGACAATATAGATATTTAGTTCTATAATATCGATAATTTATACTGCATTTTTGACCAAAACATTGTGTAGGTCTTCTTTCCATTGAAGTGGCCGCCATTACTATTTTATGGGGTAATTAAAAATTCATCATTGCTATTTATTAATTGCGATGTCGTAGAGGAGCGGATACTCTTGCTTAATTATACATCAATATATATAAAGGAATAAGATCAGATATGTTCTGACTACTGTGTACTGGTGGCCATTTCGATTCACAGAAGACTTACACATTATTTGATTAATAACATGCCATAAAAAAACAAAGTCATATAATTTTTTGTGAAATACACGCCTTTATAGCATGATAAATATGTTCATGAAATTGTTTTTTGATAACAATTTCTAGATAAACGTAGGTCTTCCATAGGTCTTCCGTAGGTCTTCAATTACCCGTAGGTCTTCAATTAGGTACGCCCATGTCAATATGCATCAAATCATAATATGACTTGGTCATTGTATGTATAATATATATATATCTATCATAAAAAAAGTTGTCTTTTGTTTCTTTGATTAATAGTAAGTGCCGTTTTGGTGTTTACCCTGCCGTTTCTGTGTTTAGGGTGCCGTTTCGGTGTTTCAGTTCACCGACAGTTGGCATGTAAGTACAGATCAATAAGTTGCAGAGCAAGGGAAGCTTTTAGTGATTAGCCTTATTGTTGCAGTTCCTTCACTTAAGAATTTTTAGATTTCCAGACTCTTTCTGCTGCTTATGCAGATATCAATTTTGTATGCGAGTACATATCAATAGGTCACATAGCAAATTTCAGTTTCATAGTGATATCTCATTATTTGCTGAGTTACAGCTCTTGGACTTGGAAAGAAAATTCCGTAGAAATTCTAGTTTCCCAGACTTCTTTCTGCTATTTCTTCAGATATTGAACTGAAAGTTGACATGTGAGAACAGATCAGTGAGTATCAGAACAAGTGAAAGCTTCTTGCTGGTTTACCCAAAAAACAAACTGGCCCACACCAAAACAGCCAAAAAACAAAACTGCCCACACCAAAATGGCCCAACTTTTTTTTTACCAAAATGGCCCAACTTTAAATTTCTTTTTTAAACGGATTTATTTGTTGAAATTTTGGAAATCACTTATTAAATGAATATGGAATTTTGAACTGAGGTTGTTAAACACTAAGAAATTGGTGTTTCCAGTTTTTGCCACGTGGAGGCCACCTCAAGGAAGAGCCAAAAATTTGAAATTTCATACGAAGAAATTGAAATAATTGAAAAAAATATCTACGATTATCTAAGATATCACTGTCCTTATAGATAGAAGTATTTTTTGAAATCAGTAAAACTTGTTGAACTGCCTTTAGAGTAAAAAAAAATTAATACTGGCATAAACGCTTCCCTGTTTCTAATTACTTTTTCTTCTAATATATCATAATAGTCTCTACAAAATAAAGGGGCTTGTACTTTGTACTGTGCACATATTTGTTATTGTATGACTTTTCTCTAATAAATAAGCTGGCATGACCTAGTGGTATCGCGCTGGACTCCTGATCGAGAGGCCGGGGTTCGATTCCCGCTCTGGTCATGCCGGTGTCCTATCTTTCGGATGAGACAGTAAAAACCAAGGCCCCGGGTCGTGGTATGCATGGCATGTTAAAGATCCCTCACTACTTCGGGTGGGTCCGTTGCAAAGGTCAAAATTTGTATGCCCCGCATCAGGCAGATGCCGTCACCATATACGTGAAATATTCGTGGTGTGACATTAAACAAAAATCAAACAATTTCTCTAATAAATTATGCTACATATATATTTCTTTTCTATTTGGGTTTTTTTTTTTTTTGTATATGTATATATAGTTTATTAGTTGTGTACATTATCTTTATGAATTGCCTACATTTGGGCTAGAATTTACAAAATGATTAATTGGTAATGACCTTGGGTGATACTGTACTTTAGACGAAAAAATCATTGTGACGGAAGTTAAGCAACGTCTCATTGATATATATAATTATATATATACATGTATAAGCAGTCTATTATAGCTGAAATAAATGCATCGTTGAAATGTTCTTTATATAAACACATTATTGATCACGTTACATTACAGCTTCATTTGACCAAACCTATTTATATGCAAAGAAACATATTAACAGATTGCGCCTTTCGTCACATTGTTCAAGTATTGAGACTGGGCAATATAAAAATATACCTGTTGAAAGACGTTTATGTAATATTTGTAAATTAGACAGAGAGTACGAGTTTCATTTTATTTTGAAATGTCCCGATTTTGAAAACATAGGAATTAAATATTTGAAAAATTGTTATTATAGAAGACCCTCCATCTTCAAATTAGTTCAAATCCTGAGTTCCAATAACACAAAGGAACTTTGCATTTTTGGTAAATTTCTAAAATGTGCTTTCAAAATTAGAAGTACTTTAAGTCATAATGAAGACTTTAGTCACATTTTATAGTTATATATTGTACTCTATTTGACATATAAACATATTTATATTTTGAATTAATGTGATATATAAATTCATTACATTGACCTTGACATTATACTATATTATTGTTGCTTATTATATATTTGTATACACTACAGTCCGGGTGGAACTTTGAATGCCCACTATCCACAGTGGGCAGTCCACCTGAAATTTCATTGGGCATTAGGAGTGGACATTTACTTGAGCTATCAAGCTGTCCACTTACCTGAATGTTAATTCTAACTGGCTCTTACAAGAATGTCCACTGTGTCCAGTGGACATTTTTAATGCCCACTCAAAAATGCCCACTGTGAGCAGTGGGCAAATTAAGTTCCACCAGGACTGTACTGTATCTATTGAACTTGAAAATGTTTTCTTAAGTACCTAATAAAAGCTTAAAAATAGCTAATTATAATCATTGCTATTATCATTGCATGGCTTGCACACGATTAACTTTAGAATTAAACCCGTCAAAGGCATATATATCAATAATGTTTTTATAGCTTTCTGAAAATTGCTGCAATTACCGTAAATAGCGAAATAAAAAGTCAGGCTGTTTTATCTATCATATATAAAGTGAAAAAAGTTTGGCTGTTTTAGTAGTGGATTTTGGCCGTTTTGACCATACACCGTTTACCTAGTTTTTACCTCAACTGAACCTTAGGCTCAGTGAGCTGTTATCATAGCATGTTGACAACTTCTCGAGAACCACTAAAAGGAATTTGATGCAACTTGGTAAGCCAAAGGCTCAAGTGAGCTATTGTGATCAATTACCGTCCGTCGTTAACTTTTCACATTTTCGACTTCTTCTCCAGAACCACTGAACAGAATTTGATGAAACTTGATAAGCATGTAGTACTCATGGTCCCCTACAAGTGTTGTTGTTTTTCGTCCGGATTCATCAACAGATGGCGCCACCACAGGCAAAAGTAGGTCAAAGAGGGTACCCTCCTTTGACAAACTTCCTCTTCAGACCGGGGGCATACAGAGACAAACCGAATGCATAGGAATGATCTAGAGGGATGTGTGAAGAAGTGTTGTTATTTTTGATTCCGTTCCGAAGTCAAATTTTTGACGTTTTTTTGACTTTTTTTTGTACTTGGTAGTTTTAATGCAGAAAAGAGGTATTTTTTTCTTTTAGTAAACATTGATGCATTAATTTGGTTTAATTTGATCATTTTGATGGTAAGAAATACTACTGCGAAGAAAATTTTTCAATATTTTATGTTTTGGATTTTTTATGAATTTTTTAAGACTTTCAAGAAAAAGGGGGGTGGGATAATTGGTGTAAACATTTCACAGTTTGAACTTTTTCTTCGGAACCACTCGCTGGAATTCAATGAAACTTGGCATGCATCAAATACTCAAGGTCCCCGACAAATGTGGTCATCTTTTTCAGGATCCATGAACAGGTGGCACCACCACAGACAAAAGTAGGTCACAGAGGGTACCCTCCTTTGACAAACTTCTTATTCAGATCGGGTGCATACAGCGACAAACCGACTGCATAGGAATGATTTAGAGGCATATGGGAAGAAGTGTTGATATTTTTGGTTCCATTCCGAAATCAAATTTTTGACGTTTTTTCATTTTTATTTTGGACTTTGTTATTTTAATGCATTAAAGAGTTATTATTTTCTTTTAGTAAACATTGATGCATTCATTTGGTTTCATTTGATCATTTCTATGGTAAGGAATGCTGGTGCGAAGGAATTTTTTCAATATCTCGATTTTTGAATTTTTTAAGACTTCCAAGAAAAGGGGGGGGGGATAATTTTTCATATCTTCAACTTGATCTACAGAACAACTTGAAGGATTGTGATAAAACTGGGTAGGATGCAAGTACTCATAGTCCTTTTCAAAGGTTTTGTTTTTTGTGCGGATCATCCAAATTGGTTAACAGATAATGCCACCATGTCTAAAAGTAGGTCTCACAATGGTATATATACCACTTGGTAATTGAAATATGGAGAGTAGCGGTTCAAATCCAGCTGTGGTCAAAAAAAATTTTTTTTTTTTTTACACATCTAAATAAGTTTTTAGATGTTTCTCAACACTCATCATATGAAATTAGGAATTTTACGTTTAAGACTTCCAAAAAAAAAGGGGGGGGGGGGTTTTGGCCATTTTTCACATTTTCAACTTTTTCTACAAAACTGTTGAAAGAATTTTAATAAATCTTGGTAGAAATAAGTCACTTATGATCCTCTTCAAATTTTGTTGTTTTCGTCCAGACCTCTTTACAGGTGGCGCCACCATAGTCAAGAGTAGGTCACAAAAGAGTTCCCTCGTTTAACAATATTCTTTTTCATACGGGCTGTATACAGAGACAAACAGAATGCATAGAAATGATCTAGAGGGATGAGTGAAGATGTATTGTCATTTTGGTTCCCTTCCAAAATCAAATTTTAGAATTTTTTTCGACATTTCTTTGGACTTGGTGATTCAATGCAGAAAAAAGTGTCATATTTCCTAGTTAATTGATAATGATGATTTCTTATGGACTATTGTGATCATAATTATGGTAAGGATTGTTACTTTGAAAGAATTTTGTCAATATCTCAATTTTTGGATTTTCTATGAATTTTTTAAGACTTCCAAATGAGGGTGTATAGAAACAATTCAATCACATTTTTCACTTCTGCTGTTATACCACATGAAAGATTTGAATTTCTTTACACATCTAAATAAGTTTTTAGATGTTTCTCAACACTCAACATATGAAATAAGGCAATTTTAAGTTAGATCTGGACAATATTTGAAACAATTGTTGTTCATGACCCAGACTTGAAATCAGTCAACAAAAGGCCCCACCTAAAGAAAATCACTAACTTGTTGCCCTGAATGACTTCTTGCAGAGACAAAGGAAATGCTTAATATCAAAATCACCTGAATGGATGTGCAAAAAAGTGTTGTTTTTTATTCTAGCCTGAAATAAAATTTGACATATTTTCAACATCTGTGTTGACTTAGTCACATTAATGCAAAAATAAATGAATTCTTCCTTCATGCATGACTGATAATCTAGGTACTCAGGTGAGCGATATAGGCCCACTTGGGCCTCTTGTTTTTTTAACCAGATCCATCGACAGCAGGAGCAAAAGTAGGTAACAGATGGTACCCTTGTTTGACAAACTTGTCTCTTTTTTTGTTCTCATGATATTTGTTATGTATGATAAGAACTTACAATGAAATATTTTTTTTCAACAGCTCAATCTTAAGATATTTTTTATTTAAAAAAAGGGGGGGGGGTGGTATTCACACTTTCTTCTTTATTCTTATGAACTGTGTGAAGGAATTCGATGAAGCTTAGAAGAAATGAAATACTTATGACCCCCTATTAAATTTATTTTTTTGTCTAGATCTCTCAATAGGTGGTGCCAATTAACTCATGTGGACAGAATTATGTACCTTGGACTTTGATCATTTCTGAGAAATCAATAGTTTTCTTGACTTGTCTCATTATCTTACAAATATTTAATTGTAATTGGAATGTATGTAGACATTTGATAGGTTGCAGAGTTCATATTTAATAACTCCTTTCACACTAGCCAACACACAGGACTTTCGGTCCTTTGATTTTTAAATGCCACCTGTGGCACACTCCACATTGTGTTTATCGAACAAAAATTAAACATAAGTGTACACACATTCCTCAAACATGTTAAACATTATGTCCTTGACACTTACATCTTCAAACGTTTTCTGATTTGTTTCAGATCATTGAGGGTCACACTGGTTATATAAATTCTATAGCATACAGTCCAGAGCATGGTGAGATACTGGCTTCTACGGGGGATGATATGACCTGTAGAATATGGAACCCAGATGGAGAACAACAGTGTTGCTTTCAGCTAGGAGCTGCAGGGATGTCTGTTAACATACACACAATGGAAACCAGAAAGGTGACTCGGACAGAAAATTCTGTTCTGGGATAATAATTGAGTCATAACATGTGATTACAGTTACTGTATTGAATAAAGACATAGATGGTAGTACTAGAGGTACAAGATACCAGTATAGTATGCGAGAAGATTTAGTTTAATCCACAATCTTCCTATTAAGAATATTTTTCTTTCAGTGATCAGAGGCTGGTGGGAATCATATTCCATGAACACTACCTAAGTTCTCGTAAAATAATGGCTGAAGCTTGTACACTGGTTGCTAAGTGCAATTATGTCACACTGTCACAATGTGAAAAAATGTTGGCAGAATTTATCAAATTATCAGTGCACAAATCAGATCTATTACCTAAGTGGTAACAGTATTAAAACAAAAATTTAACTTGAGCATCACAAAGTATAACTTGCAGAAATATACTGTAATGAAAATCTAAGCATTAAAGGAAAGTTAAGGTATGCGTTTCATGAAGTAAATTGCTGGCTTTATATTGTATTACCACCAAGAATAAGAGTTTTAAAACATTTGTCCCTTAGGAATACATGGCATTTACTAGATTAATCACAAACTGGTTATACAGTTGAAACTTGTTAAGTCACTGTTGAAGTGGACAGAACGAGAGCAAGACCAGAATTCAAGATAAACATCAGCTGTTTCTATAATCACTTTTGATCTTAATATTAACCAATAAAGGTGCATGTGATATATATACTTACTTGGTATATTTTCTTATTTTACGTCTATGCACTACAAATATCTACATACTAAATCTCAACTATTCATGTGAGATCTTATTTTAGGCCTATACACTTCATATATCTACATACTAAATCTTAACTATTCATGTGAGATCTTATCTTAGGCCTATGCACAACATATATCTACACACTAAATCTCAACTATTCATGTGAGATCTTATTTTAGGTCTATGCACTACATATATCTACATACTAAATCTCAACTATTCATGTGAGATCTTATTTTAGGCCTATGCACTACATATATCTACATACTAGAGTTTGGAGGCTGCAAAATGCCTTCGACATAAACAGAATCTCGATTTAACCGACTTTGATTTAACTTAAGTAAAGTGGTGAAGAAATTAAAAGAAAAAACTTGGTTCTTGATGTTGTGGCAAATGGAATTACAACTTAAGAGACTTTGAAATAACAAGTTTAAACTTTATCTTCATCTTTTGAAACTTCATAAAGTGATGAAACTTCTGTTATTGCATTTAACAAAATACTTTATGACAACAAAATACTTCATGACAACACAATACTTCATGACAACAAAAAAACTTTGTGACAACAAAATACTTCAGTGATGAAAGTGATGAAACTTCTGTTATTGCATTTAACAAAATACTTTATGACAACAAAATAATTTATGACAACAAAATACTTCATGACAAGACGGACGAATTGTGCCTATTTATAGACCGGAATTGCTTTGCATTAACATTAACATTACATGTATGCAAGTGGTCACCCTAAAGGCAAAAAACAGTGTGTGTTCACTGAAGCGGAAAGACAAGGTCAAGGTCACTAAAATTTTGTATTGGTTGGATAGAACATTCAAGTATCTACAAACCTACAAACTTTGACATAAGTACCCTTTAGGGTATGAAAGAAACTAAGCTAAACGCAAATGCTAATCGTAAAATGTTGACACTGTACGGATTGACAGACAAATTTCGCCAATTCATAGAGCGGAATTGCTTTGCATTCTGGTCAAAAACTTCATGACAGCAAAATACTTTATGACAACAAAATACTTCATAACAACAAAATATTTATGACAACAAAATACTTCATGATATTACCTTTACATCTGTTCTGAGGATTAAAATGTAATGCTAAATATATAACAAGTTGTGATTTGAAATTGGTTGCACGTGGCTCGGTTCCAAGGTGAGGATATCACATCCTCGACACCAGCGGACGTCCATGTAGGTGCATGTGTGATATATGAAGTAAATTTATACCGTACGGCGGCTTCGCCTAGCCTACAAAGCATGCCGCATATAACGTTACGCCATGGAGTTGTTGTCTTCGTGGCGTGATGTTATATGCGGCATGCTTTGTAGGCTAGGCGAAGCCGCCGTACGGTATAAATTTACTTCATATATAACAAATTGTGTTCAGATGATAAAGTACCTGTATATGTAAGGATGCATTGAAAGCTTATAATGTGTACTTAATGTTCTATGAATTTTTTTTAACAGATTCCTGTTTTTAATTTAAGTGTGAAGAGCAGTATGGAGATGTATTTTCATTGGGTTCTTCTTTAAATAGGAAGTAGTATATAATATGTGTACAATCTATTAATTGATAACAAGCATCTGTCAGTGAATTAATTATGTTCATGTTTTTATCCAGGTAATGGTTGCACAAAAGAACGGTTTGATCAAGATATTCAGCCTTGACCTCCAGCAACAGATTATGTCATGTGACTGTTGTGCCATGCCCTTGATGGCAGCAGACTGGTGCCATGAAGACGAGGATCTGGTAGCAGCGGTTGCCGGGACAGAGTGGTTCATCTTCCAGCTTTCCAGATCAAGGTTTATGATCTAGCAATTACTAAATCATCTTAACCATATCTCACCTTGTGGATTCATTGTGACATCTCAACAGCCATATATCTATGAACAATATAGGATACCTTGCTAATTTTGGGGTGGCAAACACAAAGTACACTCTATTCAGAAGATCTATGTTATAAACACTATTACACTAGTCTGGCTTCACTTGATAGTTCTCACTTTCTTCAATTTGACCATTAAAATATAACTCGTATATTGCAAATTGCAAAGATTATGTCTTGCAGATATATATATATTACAAGTGAGGTTAAGCCGGCGTGGCCTAGTGGTATTGCGCTTGCCTCCTCATGGGGAGGCCGGGGTTCGAGTCCCGCTGTGGTCATGCCAGTGTCCTGTCTCTCGGATGAGACAGTAAAAATCGAGGCCCCGTGTCGTGGCATGCATAGCACATTAAAGATCCCTCACTGCATTAGGTGGGTCTGTTGCAAAGGTCAAAATTTGTATGCCCCACATTAGGCAGATGCCGTCACCATATATGTGAAATATTCGTGGTGTGACGTTAAACAAAAATCAATCAATCACAAGTGAGGTCATGTAAATATCTTAAGTGAAATCATTATGAAGCTTAAGTCATGTGAAATAAGTAATTTACTGTATTGTTAAACCCCAGAATTATATGTATATCACAGTTTATTCTGATTAACTCAAACTCTTCATAACTCAAACTCCTCATAACTCAAACTCCATTCAACTCAAACTCCATGTAACTCGAACTTTTTATTCCCTTGTTCTGGACATTATGTTTCCTTTACATCTGTTCTGAGGATTAAAATGTAATGCTAAATATGTAACAAGTTGTGTTCAAATGATAAAGTACCTGTATATGTAAGGATGAATTGAAAGCTTATAATGTATACTTAATGTTCTATGATTTTTTTTTAACAGATTCCTGTTTTTAATTTAAGTGTGAAGAGAAATATGGAGATGTATTTTTAAACACCAGAACTATATGTATATCACAGTTTACTCCTTATAACTCAAACTCCTCATTACTCAAACTCCTCACAACTCAAACTCCTCACAACTCAAACTTTTTATTCCCTTGTTCTGGACATTATGTACAGTATTATATATTTTGTGTAACTAAAGTAACATTATACATACATAATAATTAAATGTTATATCTACTTGTACTTATTTTAGGGCTGTAGAATTTTAGCACAAAAAGGATGCACAAAATTTCTTGTTTTTCAAACAAATTCACTATTTGGGATAATGGATATTTAATGTAAAAAAATTCATTTTGGGGAGTTGAAAAGTGGATGATCTAACTTTTAACATCAAACTACGTGTGTTTCAGTCAGCCAATAGAGAGGAGATTGGCTCACACAGACGGTGTCCGAGATCTACGTTGGTCTAAGAGTCATCCTACATTACTGGCCACCATGGGTCGACCCGGCAGACAAATCAAAGTGTTTAGTACACGACATCACCAGGTATCAAGTTGGTCTAAATCATTTAAGCAATGACTGTATATACATATAGCATCAGAACCCATCAGAAGATATAAGATCTGACATCTGGGGTTATATATGATGGGATATGTAATTAAACTTGAAGTAGTACCTATGGACTAACCTCTGAGATGACTTTACATGATGCTTAGTCCTTGGATTATTATGGTATTGCAGCTAACATCATATCAGCATAACTTCTCCCAAACCTTTGGAAGGATTTCACTGCAGTTTTACACAGTGGAGGGTCACAGCATATAGATGTGCCTAAAGGATTGAGATTGCTTATCAACATTCCTTTCAAATGTTATGGCCCTTGAATTTGAAATTGTTGTGCAGTTCTGCCAAAATCAGAATTTCTTGCTGTTCTTGTTATCACAACTACTCCTAAACATCTGAATTGATATGGATGTAACTATAGACCTCTATATGGAGATGTGCTCAAGGGAGTGGGATTGCTGAGTTATGCATTTTTGACAATGACAGTTTTGATACGATAACTAATATTTACTTTATTGACACTATTATTGTCATTAATCGTCCAGACCACCTTAAAGATATTTGGGGGAAATGCCACTGCATGAAAACATAAGAGGATCTTATGTAACACCCCACCCGTCTCACAGATGAAATTTTGGATGTATGTACATGTAGGAATCATTTGGAACTAGGGCCCTCTCGTTAAAAAGCTTAAGACAACCCATGGTCATATAAGGACCACTGCTATGACCAGAAATTCATTTTACTTCACACAGTTCTTGCCCATGGCAAAGGGGTATATTTACTTTGAGTATAAATTCCTTGGAAAGTAGCAAGTTTACCACTGGGATGTTTGTCCCTAGTTCTAGTGTTATTGCTGATCTTATGGTCACTTAAGATCTTGATGCACTGCATGATTTATGGTCACCCTAGATTTTGATGATCTTGATGCACGGCATGATTTATGGTCACCCTAGATCTTGATGATCTTGATGCACGGCATGATTTATGAGCCCCTTTGTCTGTTTATTGTTATTAACTACATTATACCATCTGCATCTGCATTCTGCATCTCTTCCAGGTTCCACTCAGTACCAGTTTACCAGTAGCGTATGGAATGAGCTGGCATTACCATTATCCGATTCTGGCTGTTGGAGGTGACCGTAAAGTAGAACTGTATCACTGTGATCCGAACAAGACTGATGCCAGGTGATCAGACGTAAAATACCAAAATAACAATGTGGATTTACCTCAAACAGACGCCAAATAAAGGCATGAAATAAAATGCGAAATCACAGATAGGTACAAGGTGGATCTGATCGAGGCTACATAGAAAAACATCCAATTGACAATTGAACGGAAAGACAATTTCCATCTGATGAAAGATTTAATAAATAACAACGGCTCTGATTTCATTGTCAGATCATTCTGTTCAAATTATTTGATATTAATCAAATTTTATTGTGTCACCTGTGAAATAAAGCCACATATAGAGATCACCTTTTCTGGAATCCATGTGTCAGCCTGTCTGTCCATCTGTCTGTCCATCAGTGTATATAATTGTAAATACTATCATGTAGTGAAGCGTTATAGTTATATACATACATAAATATGAGTGTTTCTCCACAAAACATATGCTTAAAAGTATATAAATGTACCCCTTGAGTTGACATGTCAGAAGAAACAAATCCACCATTTATGAATTCAGTCAGACAGTGGTGATCATTAGTGAAGGGGTGTCAGCTTCAAAAAACTTTATAAAATATAGAATGCAATATTCGTCTTCTTTGATAGGAAAAGGTCAATAACTTCCACTGATTTGTGTGGTTGTAATTACATGTATATAGTATGTATTACTGTACTCATGATATGCTTAGATTGTAACTCCCAGCTGTCTGACAAAGTGCATCATTCATAGATATGTAATAAAGAAATGACAATTTATAAAAGATTCGTCAAGAAATCTATAAAAATGTTCTTTACAATGAAGGGTATTCTAAACGCATAGGGTCATTTTGCAAATTTATTCTTCAAAACAGGAGAGATAGCCCTTATAATTACTAGTAATATAAACTGGTAATTAAATAAGTACGTTCGTACACTTCATCTCATCCATGTTCTTGTTTTCTCTTTACCTTATTTCATAAGAATTATTTTTACTCAAATATATACAGAAAATAAAACCTAATCCCTTTATCGCACAAAGGATACTTTAAAATGAATTTATAAGGGTATAGCATTTTTATAAAACCTATGTCAGTGGGGAATATGTGTAAAAGCATCTGAAAGAGGTGAAATAATCAAAAACAGAAGCTGGTGTGCCTCAGTGTATGAGGTGTTCTGCTCATGAACGAGAAGTCCTCATACTATAATGAGATTGCTGTATTATTCGAAGGACACTTCACATAACTCGAATTTGTTCAGAATTGCAACCAAGTCACCAGATTTCAACGATGGCAAACGCATTGGAATAATCAAGTATAAAGGTATCATCCTGTTCTTCAAATAGTCGGGAGATACTCTGCCCTTCTCCTACTTTTGACATCGGCGATTTGTGGGAGATGGTGGGAGAGACTTTGTCCATCAAAAGTTGGAATTTCAGCGATACCAGCCGGTATCGGGATGTACAAGCCATTGGTGACAAATGAACGTTAGCACAGCGAACCTGTAATCCAATAAATGAACATTTAACCTATTTGATCATACTGATATCTTATCCAGGTAAGATCTATAACTTCTGCTAGCTGCCGTTTTATCTGAAAACACGACAATATTCTCATTTCGCCATTTGTGTATACAGTATGACATTAGATCTCGTAGAATGTGGATCAAGTGCCATGGAGGAGTAAGCATCTCCTGTTAACAGATCACACTCGCTGCAGTGCCATGGAGGAGTAAGCATCTCCTGCTGACAGGTCACATCCGCCGCAATGCCTTCATATTCATATGCCGAGTTATACATGTACTAGCTCAAATAGGTGGTAACGGTAATCTCGTAGTCACCATCGGAATAAAAGTCAAACAAAACTTATATTGCAGCATCACAATGCAAACGATTAACATTACTACAATTAAATAAGGAAGTTAACATGTCATACTACGATTTCTGGAAAACACAAAGAACGTCTATGTAAAGTTTTCGAATTGAAGACGTCAAACGTGGTTTTTAAGGCGTCGAGAGTCTTCTAGTGATCGTAAAAATTTTACCTCTGCACCGCCTTTTTAATTCACGTAACAAAGTAGTACCTTCTTTAAAGTAGTAAAAGTTCTTGCAAAACCGGCTTTGTCGTCCTTGTTATTGAAATTTTATTGCACAGAAATAGATTTAAGCATAGGTCTGCTTAACTTAAATTATCAATATATTGCCCTAAACACTTGCTATTTTGTCGCTTATTGTGTGTGTTAAAATATTCATTCGCCGTAATAACGCAATCCGATTATGAATTACAATCGCACTTCATGGGAATTTTTCCAAATATGGGGAAGACCACGTGACATATTGCCTTATTTGGAGAAATCGTAGTAGAACGCTTGTAACACACGCGAGCAAGGCCTAATTTGACATTAAGCGCCAATATGGAAACCGATCGCGCGATCTTCGAAATATATATAATAATATAAATAATATAATAATTTAATATATGTAGATATAAATTTCAGTCTAAAAAAGAAATAAAATATTTCATAGAATCCTAAATATACATGTAGACTGGCAATGCGTATCACAAAGATATCTAGGCAAGTGACCACTAATTCATAACGAGGCTGACCTAGGTTCAAGTGACGCGTTATCGGTTATTCTCATCTCACTGGATTTCGTTTTGTTTCATTCATTTAACCTAGAATCAACAAATATCGACAAAATTAATTACATCCTCAATGTTAAACATTACCTTATTTGGAGAAATCGTAGTAGAACGCGTGTAACACACGCGATCAAGGCCTAATTTGACATATAAGCGCCAATATGGAAACCGATCGCGCGAACTTCGAAATATATATAATAATATAAATAATATGATAATAATAATATATTTAGATATAAATTTCAGTCTAAAAATGAACAAATCAAATATTTCATGGCAATAGACAGGTGACCACTAATTCTTAACGAGACTGACCTAGGTTCAAGTGACGCGTTATCGGTTATTTTTACCTCACAGAATTTCGTTTTGCTTATGTCTCTGTTCGTTTAACCTAGAACTAACAAATATCGACAAAATTAATCGCATCTTCAAGGCTAAACATCACGAGCCTCTCGTAAATTACATCAGGTACTGTATACCTATGCTGTGAATGCTACTGTAGACGAATTTTAAAAATATCTACACGCAGTGTGTACAGCTTCTTATCTGCCCTTACCGCCTGTGCTATAAATAACATTTGTTGGACAGGGAATAGCCTCTACAAAATGGCGGTGGTCACTTGTCTCTTCGCGCTGCGATAGCAAGCAAGAGCAGGTAACTCCAGTCTATCTTAAACAAGCATAGGGTTTTTAAAAGCTTAGGTTGCAATCGAAATAGCATTAAATGATCAAGATGTTGGTCACAACGCCAAATACTTTATGTATACAGGAATTACTTGTTTTTGTTTAATTGTGTATTTTCCCGCTAAACTTTTTAAAGCCACGCCTCATTTTTTCCTTATTAGGGAAGTAGTATGTGTATATATCACTGGAAAAGTTCCTACGAGGGCATAAAAATGGCAGCTGAGAAAGTTTTCAAATCGCCTACAAAATTTAATGCGGATGTAAAGGATGATAGCATGGATGGATGGACAGAATTTTAGATTGAATGCATGAAAAATAAATTACTTAGAACTTACATGTGAAGATTTTATTCCAAATCAACCGATAAAGTGCAATTGTGATGCACAATTGGCTTGCGTCATTAGGGCGAACGGCATGGCGTTGTGGCCCTTACAGGTGCACATACAATAAACGACCGAATAATAACTAGTGTGTTTGGACGATACATACAAGCTGTAGGCCTTAGTGTCAGTGTCAGTGTTAGTAGCGTAGACAAAAACTGTAACCTAGACCTGACCATATCTTAAAACAAATTAAGCATAAGGCTTCCATATTTTACAGGCATTGGTAACAACTCGTCCATTTCTATCTTTGTAAAAAAAAAATGACAATGGTGTTCGATTGATTTCACTTGTACATTCTTTGCGATAAGACATTTGACATATTTTTGCAAGAATGACGTAAAGAACAAGAAAATGTTATGATGATATCTTATATGATATGATATATGGCTGTTGGTCCTTAAGCTTTTATTTTTACTCTATTCCAAAAATTATCGGAATTCAACGAAAAAGATGAACACGACTGGTCAATTTCTGCTACTTTTGACAGCTTTAAATCAAATTTAGCTCGACGCCTTTGTGGCTTTTCAAGCCTTTGATTCATATCTTTGTAATGTTAAGTTTTAACTCGGTAGCTTGCCTCGGTAAATGAAAGAGCCGTTGTTTGAAAAAGCTCTAAAACATCGGATCATTTGATATATATATATATATATATATATATATATATATATATATATATATATATATATATATATATATATATATATATATATATATATGTGTGTGTGTGTGTGTGTGTGTAGGCATCATACGCAGGTGATAAGGAATATTGCTACAAGTATATGGAAAGTTAACGGCAGGAAAAATTGAAATCATCGGGTTAATCATACAGTGAAATTTACCATCTTGGTCAATAAATACCCAGAAGATCTAATTACGGCGTGTTGAAACTAGGTTTGTTGTATATATATATATATATATATATATATATATATATATATATATATATATATATATATATATATATATATATATATATATATATTCTCTAGGATAGATTGCGTGTACATATCTACATTTTCAATATATCTGAATGTTACAGAACATACTCGAACCCATATATGTAACGAACTCGCCCTGAGCTATGTTGCGAACCCTTCCGGACCTATGTGACGAACCCATCCGGAACTATGTGGCGAACACACCCTAACTTATGTAATGCGTCCATCCGAATCTACATAACGAACCTTCCCAGACCTATGTAACGAGCATACCCGAACTCATGTATCGAACACACCCGAACTCGTGTAATGAGTCCACACGAAACAATGGTGAAATTTAAGTGTCGACATCTACTGTGACATAGGACCTGTGCTGAGTGCTGAGTTGTCTGTGCCACATTGCCACGGACCAGGACACGGGACAGTGCTGAGTTGTATGTGCCACTTTGCCAAGGACCAAGAAACTGGATAGCGATTAATTGTCTGTGCCACATTGCCACGGACCAGGGCACGGGACAGCGCTGAGTTGTATGTGCCACTTTGCCAAGGACCAAGAAACTGGACAGCGATTAATTGTCTGTGCCACATTGCCACGGACCAAGAAACGGGACAGCGCTGAGTTTTCTGTGCCACATTGCCCTGGACCACGAAACGGGACAGCAATGAGTTTTCTGTGTCACATTGCCCTGGACCAAAAACAGGACAGAAATCAGATGATGGTGGGATTCAGACCTTGGTCTACATTGCCCTGGAGCAAGAAACAAGACGGTGATTAGCTGTCCTTGGAATTCGGGCCTTGTGCCACACTGTTCTGGACCAAGAAACAGGACAGCGATGGGCTGTCGGTGAAATTAGGACTTTGGACCGCATTGTCCTGGAGCAAGAAACAAGGCAGCGATGAGCTGTCGGTGGGATTGGGATCTTGGACCACATTGCCCCCTACCAAGAAACAGGACAGCGATGAGCGATTCGGACCTTAGACTACATCGCCGATTCGGTGTGCTTGTATGTAAAAGACGCATAACAGTCGACTCAGCTGGGGCGCGATAGCTATCAAACAGTAAGAGTCAATGTAGACTTACGCCTCTTGTCAGACTATGTTTGAATCCTGGGCGAGGTAATAAGAAGGCCGGTCAGTGCACCTAGCGAAGGTCGCTGGTGTCTTTCATTAAGCACTTCTGCCATTAAGCTGTGGTGTAAAACAACAACAACATCTTGACTGCGTGTTATTTCTGTGGAAAGAAAAAGAGAAAGTTTATACATGTATACGAAAAAATGTTTAATACGTACCGACGAATTTCCAGGTTACGATCGTAAAGATTTTTACAACTGGCGAATTTCTAGGGCATACAGACGCGGTCGACGGAAAGGGCGGGGGTCCACTCCTGATGAATTTTCCGAGAGGGTCCAACTATATTTTGTGTGTAAATTCGCTTATATTACATTGAAAAATGAAATAAAGGTAATTTAGACGAAACCAGTACGGTTCTTCATAGGCATCATCATTTCTAGGTTTGGTGTCCTTTGTCTTCTTTCCCTTTGTTTTCACAAGGTTTATCAAGGAATGGGGTTCCTTCTCTCTACGATCAACATTTGTGGAAGGTTTCATGATCCGGTGTTGATTGGTTTATCTCCAATCGTGATCACAGTGTCACGGAGTCACGACAGCGATCCTCTCGATAACATTGTCACGAGCAGGTGATCTTCTCTACTTGTACACTGATATACATGAAAAATAGTATCTACCAGAAAACTCATGAATATAAATAGGTACTTAATATGGAGCATACGTACAAAGGATTTTAAATAGGTACTTAATATGGACCATACGTACAAAGGATTTAAATAAACCAATTTGCTATCACAGCTCAAATATAAATTGGAGGTATACAGTTTATTCACTGTAGCAATTGGTTTATATTCTAGCATATTACAAAATGCACACTATAAAGAAACAAGTTAGGGACCTTTAAAACGAAATAAAACAATAGCTTATCATTACCTTTGTCAAATGTATAGAATACAATTAAATGCTGTAGGGAGTGCTATTCTATACATGTGTCGACAAGACGCATCTCTTCCTGTCTCGTGGAACGTCCTACATGGAGATACTGACCATGGACATTGGCCACTCCACCGGACAATTGATAAATACAGGCTAGAGACATGAATGTGATTACAGTTCTTCTGTTGCTGATAGTCGGTAAAGGTTGGTCTTTTTGGTTTTCCTTGCTGTAAGGATATCATTTCCAACTTCTGGGTCCAGCGCCATACACTGAGAATATACTTAAGTCATAATTTCTTATTCTTCTGTTCATCAATGAATTCATAATTGGGATTTGGGTTTTACTTAGTTTTATTCTATTGATAAATAGAATTATACCATTCTGCATGAGAATTTATTTGAACGTTTGATTATGGAATAAATTAAAATGAAACTTGACTTTAGTATATTCTCAGTTTATGGCGCCGTACCCTGTATGTTCTATCACATTTGTCTCCTTTATCAGGTGGCTATGCCCCCAGTACTTGGTCAGATTTTTCAATATTAGGTCCTAAGTTTTTGAATATTTTCATTTTTAAAGACTAACGTTTCTTGTTTGAAAAATTAAGCAACTGTCATATAAAGGAAGTGATTTTCATATTTTCCGTGCCTTGAATTTCATTTCTTCGGTAGATTTTGTAATTTAGCCTGTCAGATCTCTGACTGGTTTTATTTTTGTTATTTCATGTAGACGGCACATAAGACTCTCTCTTTCTCTGCCCACTTTCTAAATCCCCCACTGTTTCTGTCACATCTGCCTGTCATACCTGCTTGTTCTGCAGTCTGTTACACCTGCCTGTCCATCTGTCTTCCATATATATTTGTCTTTCTGTCTATTATAAGTGTTTAGCCTTTCTGTTTCATCTGCCTATCCTGTCCTTCATATTTGCTCGTCTTTCGGTCTATCACATCTGTCTGTTCTTCTATCACATTTGCTAGTCACATCTCTCTGCCCTTCTCTCTATTGCATTTCTGTCCTGCCTGTTCTTGTCACATCTGTCCATATTTGCTGGTGTCTGCCTGTTCTTATGTCATATCTATCCGTTATTTTGTCCATCTCATCTCTGTGTCCTTCTGTCTGTAACATTTGTTTTATTCTTCGTGAATGTTCCTTGTATCATATAACACTGAAGTCTGGTAATAAGTATCCACAAAGTTAGTATATATGAGATTTAGAGTACTTATATGCTTTCTGAATTCTACTTATTCTTTCGTTCTAAAATATTAAACGCCTTCGACATCGACAGTATGACCCCGAGATCATTGCTAAGACCATAGTTCTTGTATTGGGTCCCTCTACAACCCAATGCAGACTTTTGTTTGAGCGTTGCACTCTGACTAACAAGGCGGTAGGGACTCTATGACGGGTCTTGTCAAAACCTTTTCAGAGGAGACAAGGTCCTGATCCTCGTCCCCTCTGACTGTTAGTCGGGACTCCTATTGATCAAGGATCTGAGCTCGGCTTACAGACGGGCAGAGCACAGTTTACTTATGTTGATATCGCCTTACGTATTTTTAATGGCAACATATTCTGTCAACGTTTCGTGTGTAATGAAATTTTTATGACCTTTCTTCTTAAGAAACCTGTTTATCCTTGCTCTCTACATGGAAGAGAAAACTGAAGATATCTGACAAAGCTGTATGACAAAAATCACCAAAGACATGCACACAACAATGACAATAGTAGAACATAGACGTAAGAACGATTAATGATTGTGTTGTCATGATATTTAATTGGACATTCATCTTAATTACCGTCCACAGAGAGCGACTCCGTGTTATCATCAACTCTGTTAACCTCGGCTGAACTCCATCACCAATTAATCACATTTGATATTTACCAGAACCTTTACATTGTTGTTATATTGTATGCTTTTGTTAAATAAAGGGCATTCCATCCAAGTAGCTTGTTCTGTTCATATTAAATGGTGTCAGAATGGAGAAATTACCTCCGCCACCTATTCTCTCTTTAGAAGGAAATTTAAAGGAAAATTGGCGAAAATTCAGTCAATTATTCAACATATATATGGCGGCAACAGGAGTCGACAAAAAAGATGATAGTGTGAAAACAAACACATTATTACATCTTATCGGTCCAGATTCGGTTGAAATTTATAATACCTTCGAATTTGCCAGCGAAGAGGACAAAATGAAACTAGAGCCAGTAATGGAGAAGTTTGCCGAGTACTGTAATCCGAGAAAAAATGTGATATTCGAAAGACATATTTTCAACTCTAGATGCCAACAAGTATCGGAAAGTATTGACAATTATGTAACAGATCTCAAAATGAAAGCCAAGTCTTGTGAATTCGGAGAACTCAAAGACACGCTAATAAGAGACAGATTTGTTGGCGGAATTAAAAATGACAGTGTTAGAAGCAGGTTGCTGAGAACTCTGGACTTAACACTTGAAAAAGCAGTTGAAATATGCAGGGCCGCAGAAGCTACTGAAAATCAAATGAAAGTGATGGCTGAAGGTGGAGATCATACAGAAAGCGTTAATATTGTCAAAGGAAAACAAAGAAAACAGTCTGGTTTGATTAAAAATTGTAATAAATGTGGAAATAGTCACGAAAAAAGAAAATGTCCAACGTTCGGACAGGAATGTTACAATTGCCACAAAGCGAATCACTTTTCAAAAATGTGTCGAGAGAAAAAAGACGCAAAGAAAAAGAAGAAAGGTCATAAACAAAATAAACCAAATGTGGATGCCATAGAAACAAGCGATGAGTCGGACGCCAGTGATGAATACTTCATGAATGCAATAAATAAGGAAAATAAAAAGTCGGACAAAGAATGGAACGTGATACTGAAAATAGGAACAAAAGTTTTGAAGACAAAAATTGATACTGGAGCACAAGTAAATGTGATTTCATTGAACACATTCAAATCGCTGTCGAAAGACACTTTGAGAAAATCAAAAGCAAAATTGGTTTCGTACTCAGGTCATAGTATCAAACTGTGTGGAAAAGTATCACTCACTGTGTCTTATAAAGGAAAACACTATGTTCTAGATTTTCAAGTTGTACAGAAAGATGTTGTACCAGTTCTGGGATTAAAATCGTGTCTAGAACTTGATTTGATTGCGAGAATCAATGAGGTCAAGCGGTAAATGACAAAATACTGGACGAATTCCAGGATGTGTTCAAAGGTATCGGATGTCTCAAAGGAACGCACAAAATAAACGTGGATAAAAGTATAAATCCATTCACAATAAAGCAGAAAGTCAAAAACGAATTAGACAAAATGGAAAAGGATCTAATCATTGAGAAAATAAATGAGCCGACGGAATGGGTCAACTCAATGGTAGTTGTCGAAAAACCAAATAAGGTAAGAATTTGCCTAGACCCCAGAGATCTTAACAAAGCTGTGAAACGTGAACATTTTCCAATGAAAACTGTTGACGAAGTAGCATCAAGAGTAGCTGGAGCAAAAATATTCAGTAAATTAGATGCTTCCTCTGGATTTTATCACTTAAAATTGGATGAAGAAAGTTCTAAACTCACAACATTTAATACGCCATTTGGGAGATATAAATATCTCAGGATGCCAATGGGTATAAATAGTGTTCCGGAAATATTTCAGAGGACAATTTCACAGTTATATGAAGACATAGAGGGGTGCGAAATAATAATGGATGACATTCTGGTCTGGGGAAAAAACGAAAAACAGCACAATGAAAGGCTAAAACAAGTACTCGAGAGAACCAGAAAAATGAATTTGAGACTTAATAAAGAAAAATGCAAAATCGGGCTGACTGAAGTGAAATACATTGGGCATATTTTCTGTCAGGAAGGAATGAAACCTGATCCAGACAAGGTGAGAGCAATTAATGATATGAAAACTCCAACAAATAAAAAAGAGCTGCAACGTTTCATGGGAATGGTAAATTATGTTGGGAAATTCATACCTAATTTATCAACAATAAACAAACCATTGCGTACACTTCTTGAAAAGGATATTCAATGGCATTGGGAAGAGAGACATGAAAGCTGCTATAACAAGCTAAAACAAGCTTTAGTAAACGCACCACTTTTGCGTTATTATGACGTCAACAAAAGTGTTATTTTGTCAGTGGATTCATCGTCAGAAGGTATAGGAGCTTGTCTAATGCAGAATTCACAACCTGTCAGTTACGCATCGAAATCCTTATCGGAAGCAGAGAAAAATTATAGTCAAATTGAAAAAGAACTACTCGCAATAGTATTTGGATGCGTGAAATATCATCAGTACGTATATGGTAAAAGAATTGAAATAGAAACGGATCACAAACCCTTAGAGAGTTTGTTTCGAAAACCGTTAGCAACAGCGCCTCCTCGAATTCAAAGAATGATGCTAAGAGTCCAAATGTACGACTTGAATGTAAAGTACAAACCGGGAAAGGATCTTTATATAGCCGATACTCTGAGTAGATCAACGCGGAAGGATGCGGGAGAAATAGACAATACTGTTGATAAATTTGAAGTCCATACTCTTGAATATATGCCAATATCGGATAGAAAAATGACAATTTTTAAAACCGAAACAGAAAAGGATCCGTCACTTCAACAGCTTAAACAAACAGTTATAGAAGGTTGGCCTGAACATAAATCGGAATGCAGCAATGCTGTCAAACCGTACTGGAATTTCAGGGATGAAATCGGATACTACAAGGGCTACCTAACGAAAAATAAAAGATTGATCGTGCCGAATACACTGCAAAAGGACATGCTAAGTCAATTACATAGTTCTCACATGGGAATAGAGAAAACCAAGCGAAGAGCGAGGGACATACTATTTTGCCCTGGCATGAATAGAGAAATTTCGGAGTTGGTTCTTAATTGCAATGTATGCAATCGTTTCCGAAATTCACAGCAGAAGGAACCGTTACTTCAACATGACTTTTAAGAGAGGCCATGGCAAAAGGTTGGAACTGATCTTTTCGAACTTGACCGTGAAAATTATCTGATTATTGTGGATTATTATTCAAAATTCTTTGAAGTTTGTAAGCCGAAAACAACGTCGAGTATGCACGTAATAAAGAAAATCAAAGAAGCATTTGCTAGATACGGGATACCGGAAGAAGTTGTTAGTGACAACGGACCGCAATATGCGAGCACCGACTTTAAGAAATTTGCGAAATCCTACAATTTCAAACATGTAACAAGTTCACCGCGCTATCCTCAGTCAAATGGTATGGTGGAAAGAACAATCCAAACAATCAAAAACATTCTAAAGAAATCAAAAGCTGATTGCCAAGATCCTTATTTAGCTTTATTAGAGTTAAGAAACACTCCGATAGATGACCAAGATTCACCAGCACAATTGATGTTTGGACGTAGAACTAAAACCCTAATTCCTATAAACCCGCAACAGTTGAAACCGCAAAAGGTAAACAATAAAATTATGAGAAAATTCCGTCAAAAAGCCGAAAAACAAAAATACTATCACGACAGAAACGCAAAACCATTGAAAGATCTTGAACCAGGAGACAATGTCAGAGTTAAAACTGGAAATGAACGAGAATGGACAAAAGGAACAATTGTTTCAAAATCTGCTGAGCCTAGATCTTACATCGTGAAAGTAAACAACAAAACATTGCGTAGAAATCGCAGACATATCATGAAAACTCAAAGTGAAAAACATACGGAAATAGATCATGACGAACTAGATGATGTGTTACCCGATCCATGCGAAAATCAAATAAACAATAGTCGCGAACAAGGAAAATCAAGATACGGTCAAGCAATTAAACCTACTAAACGATTGATTGAAGATATGTAAGAACTTATGGTAAAGATAAGTTCCAACGATGAGTCATGTGCTAGAAACCTCTGACTCTAATGTACATAAGTTTGATTTAGATTTAGATTTAGTTTTGTAGTTTTTATATTCTAAAATAGGAATGCTTCAGAATTCAGACATTCTTTAATAAATTGAAAATTAATTTTGTTTGGACTTGGGAAGGAGATGTCATGATATTTAATTGGACATTCATCTTAATTACCGTCCACAGAGAGCGACTCCGTGTTATCATCAACTCTGTTAACCTCGGCTGAACTCCATCACCAATTAATCTTATTTCATATTTACCAGAACCTTTACATTGTTGTTATATTGTATGCTTTTGTTAAATAAAGCGCATTCCATCCAAGTAGCTTGTTCTGTTCATATTAAATGTGTGTCCTTTGATTGTGCTGCTTTTGCGGTGAGTGGGAAGGTGGGCGCCCGTAAACCGGTTAACCACACCAATTGAATCACGTTTTTTACCTCAACTGACCGTCTTAAGTCTGTATCGTAACCGCAGCACAATCGATAATTTTTGTAATGTCGTTTTTCCGTGTATATTCTACTATTATCATGTCTTGTGTTCATGTCCTTGGTGATTTTTGTCATACAGTCTTCAGTTTTCTCTTTCGTAGCCCAATGGATGAGGTGCTCGGCTCCTGACCGGAAGGCCTGGGTTCAACTCTTGTCATGGGTACGCCGGTGTCCTGTCTTATTGATGGGACAGTAAAATCCGAGGTCCCATTTCACGTAAAAGATCTCTCACTGCTTGGGGTGGGTCCGTTGCAAACGTATGAATTTCTATGCGATGCGTCACCATATACGTGAAATAATCATGGAGGGACGTTAAGAATAATCAATCAATCAATCCTTGATCATTAATTTTCTGACTGGTCAGTAAACCAATAAAATGCGCCGAAGTAATACAATCTACACTGTATGTTTTAGGAGTATTGTCCTTGACCCTGCAGTCCTATTACGCTTGTTATGGAACAACCGGATTAGACAACTTTTTACAGATTCAATGTGGGACCGACAAGATCGCGACAATGGCTCTATACGCGAATGCCAAGATATCGGCGAGTGGATGTCCGGACACGGTCTCCATCACCAACAAAGCTTCCGTGCCGTTATCCTGCTGCGAATACAATGTCACGGATTGTGTGGTCCGATACGAGGGCAATGTATACAAGGCTTACTACCAGCAGTGTAACGCGAAGTCCTCCTGCACCTTACAGGTGTCCTGGATCAACACACCTTGTGTTTCCAATACCACGACTTACATCTCCAGAACAAATTACATGAAAATGGATTATTACTGTATCTCAGGTGAGAGTGACTTAGTAAGAATGATACATACATACATACATACATACATACATATATCTGTATGTATGTATGTCTGTCTGTATGTATGTATGTATTTATGTATGCATGTGTGTGTGTAATCATAATAATGATGATGACAAAGATAACAATAAGATTTTAATAAATAACATGCAGGTATTTGTCGACTATCAGACAATCATATGTATCAATGAGAATTTACCATTATCCAGATCAAGCTCTAGACACTTGCACTAATCTCGAGACAACGGATTCACCGACATTCTTGTGGAATGCTGGGTACCCAGCAACCCCTATGGCCGGATCCGGAAGTTGCACATGTTCAGTAGAGGTTGACTGCGATTCTACGATACAGGCCACAGCTCTGGATCTCAGGTGAGATCGTCATCTATATATAAAATACATACTTACTGTATTGAAATGTAATGGAATGGCGCGTACAGGTATGTCTGATGCAATGTATGCATCTCTGTTACTTAAATTTTATCTGCATAATTTGGAAATTTGGAAAAAAAATATATTTGAATCAATGATTTTTCGCTAAATATCCATTTATTTAACAGCCATTTATACAGTCAATTCGACCTATTAAAAAGAAAATGGCGGATCTACAAAGTACTTGTATATTGTACGTATTGACAAAACCGCTAATAATATCATTGTTGGAAACCTCAATGTTGAGTTTAATACTAGTAACATCAATTACCTATGATCATAAAAACTTTATCTACCTTTTATACCTCAATACCACATGATTTATGTGCCTTGTATACCTTTCCACTGCATGATTTTTCTAACTGGTACACCTCTCTATCACATTATCTACATAATCTCAGACACCTAGTTACACCTAATCCCGGGAACAGGGTGCTACCTACTCTGACACCTAGTGTCGCCCATTCCCGGACACCTGGTGTCACCTACTTTCGGGAACAGTAGTGTCACCTACTCTGACACCTGGTGCCACTTACTCCCGGACACCTGGTGTCACCTACAGCAGGAAACTTAGTGTCACCTACACTAACACTTAGTGTCACCTACTCCTGGGAACAGCGTCACTTACTCTGACACCTAGTGTCACCTACTTTTGGGAACAGAGGCACCTACTCCCGGGCATCTAGTGTCACCTACTCCCGGGAATAGGGTGCCACATACTCCTGGGAACATTGTCACCTACTCTAACACCTAGTGGCACCTGCTCCCAGATACCTGGTGTCACCTACTCCCGAAAACAGGATGTCACCTACATCCGGACGTCTGGGGTCACCTACTCCCGGGAGTTGGTTGTCACTAACTCACGGACACCTGATGTAACCTACCTTCGGGTACCTAGTGTCTTCCACTCCCTGGCACCTAATGTGACCTACTCCCAGGAACAAGGTGACATCTACTTCGATGCGTTAGGCGTCACATACTCCTGTACATGTGGTGTCTCCTAGACTCCTGGTGGTATCTACACCTCAGATTTCCATATGTCTGAATATTAGTGCTACAACATCAACAGGCGCGGATTTTGAAATTTGGGAGTCCACTCTAACAATTTTACGAGAGTGGGGGTCCATGTCTTTATGTGTAATATCACTTACTTTAAAACAAGAAAAATAACTTTCGCCAGATCTCAGGGTGGTTACAGACCCTTATTCCATCTCTGGATCCGCACATGACTAGTTTACTATCGTGTTATTAATATAGATTGCACGTCAGTCTGTGCGTGTTACACATCCCTGTTATAATGATTGTTGTAGACTGAATGAAGAAAGTGGAGTATGCATGCAAACGATAGTGATACGAGATGGTACGACAAGCAGGACTTTCGATTGCTCGAGTAACAATGAGTACCTACCTACTGTCTTATACACTAGCCAATCGCACTTCATAAAGGTCTCCATCAACGACAACACAGTCACCAGTGGTGGCTTCTACTTTATTAGTATCCAAGGTCAGTATCAATGACAACACAGTCCCCAGTGGTGGCTTCTACTTTATTAGTATCCAAGGTGAGTATCAATGACAACACAGTCGCCGGTGGTGGCTTCCACTTTATTAGTATCCAAGGTCAGTATCAATGACAACACAGTCACTAGTGGTGGCTTCTACTTTATTAGTATCCAAGGTCAGTATCAATGACAATACAGTCACCAGTGGTGGCTTCTACTTTATTAGTATCCAAGGTGAGTATCAATGACAACACAGTCGCCAGTGGTGGCTTCCACTTTATTAGTATCCAAGGTCAGTATCAATGACAACACAGTCACTAGTCGCTTCTACTTTATTAGTATCCAAGGTCAGTATCAATGACAACACAGTCACCAGTGGTGGCTTCTACTTTATTAGTATCCAAGGTCAGTATCAATGACAACACAGTCACCAGTGGTGGCTTCTACTTTATTAGTATTCAAGGTCAGTATCAATGACAACACAGTCACCAGTGGTGAATTCTACTTTATTAGTATCCAAGGTCAGTATCAATGACAACACAGTCACCAGTGGTGGTTTCTACTTTATTAGTATTCAAGGTCAGTATCAATGACAACACAGTCACCAGTGGTGGCTTCTACTTTATTAGTATTCAAGGTCAGTATCAATGACAACACAGTCACCAGTGGTGGCTTCTACTTTATTAGTATCCAAGGTCAGTATCAATGACAACACAGTCACCAGTGGTGGCTTCTACTTTATTAGTATCCAAGGTCAGTATCAATGACAACACAGTCACCAGTGGTGGTTTCAACTTTATTAGTATCCAAGGTCAGTATCAATGACAACACAGTCACCAGTGGTGGTTTCAACTTTATTAGTATCCAAGGTCAGTATCTCGTGAACATAAGATATTATTCTATTTTGCATGACAGTTGTAACACTGTATTGTTAAATTCAGTTTTTCTAACACTGCTACTAGGGGTTAAATAAATACATGACGCATAATAAATCCTTTCACGTTTACAGTGGAACTGACGTTTGAGTGGCAAAATCTTCAATATACTTGCAAAAAGACGTAAGCTAATGTTTTATAATGACATTAGCTATTAGTAATGTAGTACCTACTATAGATGTTAACATATACCTAGTTCTCCTTAGGATGTTCAATGCACATATTGTCATATTTACAGGGACTTCGGCAACAGGGAAAATTAGATTAGGATGTGGCAGCAGTTTTCATAGTTCTCCCAGTACAGATGCTGCTCTTCTATCCCCCTGCCCTGTCTCTACAACGACGGCAACAACGTCATTAACGCCAGCATTGAGCACCGTAACGGTTCCATCGTCAAGCGACGAAATAAGTGAGGTCATGGACACAACACTACAGGTCATGGACACAACGCTACCCGAGTCCTTATCGGCTACGACTATTATTAGCTCCACACAGACACTTAGTACTGACATTTCAGACAGTATTATGCTTCCATACATCAACTCCACAATCCTCGAGCCTCTCTCATCGCTAATCATCACAATGGATTCGATGTCATTTTCTGATAACGTTAGTTTGACAGATACAAGTTACCTTGACCCTTCAATGAGTGACCATTCTACACATAGTATAGGCAGCACGTTTTTACCCTCATTTTCCACACTGAGCTGGACATCGACAGAGGATGACGTCAACACGAATAGGACCCAAGCGTGTTGTGATGACGAAACATTACCCAAAGGATGTAATCATTCTGAAATTATATCAAATCCTTTTTGTTACTGTCGAAATCCTGAATACATTTAATTCACTGAAATAATGGCAATAATCGTGGCAAAATATTAAGTCGTAGTTTGTTGTAACTTTTCGCACGACCTGTTTCGTTATGCGGTATTTATAGATATTGTGATGTACATACATAATTGATAAGAATTATCATTTTCTACTTTGAAGCGACGTGGATAGCTGCTGTGGTAGTCATAGTGGTCATTCTAGGGGTCATCCTCCTGCTGGTGTTCTACAGAGAAAAACTCAAAAACTCCTGCTGTAAAAAGAAGGTAAAACATTCTTCTTGCATCATACTTATTTCCGCTATCATTGCTGGTAGACCCCAACAATCCTAGCACATAACAGGGGGTATCCGACGAAATTACCACTAGGACCTATGTATCCAAGGACACTACTGCAGGCGGAACCTAGATACCTGAGGACATGACACCTGATGGACCTTTGGTACTTGAGGACATTGATCCTTGTGGACCCTGTGTGACCTAGGACAATACTGCTGGTGAATCCTTCATACTGAAGACCTATTTGCTTGTGAATCCAGTGTTTTCGAGACCATTACTCCTTGTTGACCCTTAGTTCCCAAGGACATAAATCCTTGTAGACTGTCAGTACCCATGGACAATATCGTAGGTAGAATGTGGGTATACGAAGACATTACTATTGGTGGTACTCAGATCGCGGCTGGAGGGCATTACTGCTATTGGTGCGTACGTACCTGACGATATTACTCATTGTAAAGTACTAGTGCTTGAAGACATTCTTATGGACCCTGTGTAACCATGGACATTACTGCTGGTGGACCTTTAGTACTTCGAGAACATTGTGAATCCATGGTCACCAGTGGCACCTATGATGTTGGATCCTAGGTACCGACGACATCACTCCTTGTAGTTTTAAGTTACTTTATTCCATTACTCTCTGCGGACTCCAGATACCAAAAGACGTCACTCTATGTGGACTTTAGATTCCAACGACATCAGCCCTTGCAGACTTAAGTACTCAGGGATATTACTCTTGAGGACCCTAGGTAACTAAAGACAGAACTGCTTGTGGACCCCAGAAAATTATTCTTTTTGATACCGGTGGATGCTGATGAAACAGATACCCATGGACATTACTGCTGGTGGACCCTAAGTACCCGAGGGTATTTATGCTTACTGACGTCCGGCACCTGATGACAAAGAGCTCATTGTGGTCAGAGCAAATAAGTCAGTATTATTCTAAAATTATTAAACGCCTTCGACATCGACAGTATGACCCGGAGATCATCGCTCAGACCATAGGTCTTGTATTGGGTTCCTCTACAACTCAGCACAGACTTTTACTTGAGCGTTGCACGCTGACTAACAGGGAGCTAGGGACTCCATGACGGGCCTTGTCAAAACTTTTTCATAAGAGACAAGGTCCTGATCCTCGTCCCCTCTGATTGTTAGTCGGGACTCCTATTGATCCAAGATCTGAGCTCGTTTACAGACGGACAGAGCACGGTTTACTTATGTTGATGTCGCCTTAATTTTGATGAAAACATTATTCTATAAATCTTTCGTGTATAAAAATTGTATGACACTCGTCTTAAGAAACCTGTTGATTCTTGTTCTCTATATGGAGGATTATTTATAAATGTTTAAATGTGTGTCCTTTGATTGTTATGCTTTTGCCCTGGGTGGGAAGGTGGGTGCCGTAACCTGTTAACCACACCGACTGAGTGACGTTTGTTACTTAAATCGACTGTGTATGTCCTTGGTGATTTGTGTCATATAGCTTTGTTTTCTCTTTTACGTGTATCTTGCATCACACTCTTATTAATTTGCAATACATTAGTGACTAACCATTGGTGAATACCATCAACGAGTTTATAAAACCTTCTATATCTAACATTAATAATATCAGTATTGCTGTTGAGATTTTGGATAAATAACATCTTACCACATTGAATATAACATTTATTGGGTTTTGTGCCGGGGCACTAGTGTAGTGCATCTGATTTAATTACATTTCAGAGACATTTCTATTAAATGCTACATTATTATATCCCCGCAAATATATTTCTGGGGTGTATATAGGAGGCACCCTGTCTGTCTGTCCATCTGTCTGTCAACCATGTCCAGGCAAAAACTTCATGCTACATTGCAGATCAATAATATTTCACACAATTCTTGTCCAAGACACAAGGGTGTGTCATGACCTTATACCAAGGTTATATCTACAAGGTCAAGGTCACAGTGTACACATAGCCAAAACTCTTTTCTGGGCTATAACTTCTTCGCGCTTTATTTGTGGAAATTATATGAGGATTTTCATGACGAGAGATATTCCATTCTTAAACTTTGTACAGAGTTATGACCCTTTCAACTTGTTATTCAACTTTGTTGCAGCGGGGGTATTCGTCCCATTAGAACAGCTCTAGTATTATGGGCATTTCGTCGTAGAGGGCTTAGTGTGTCAGTTTTAAATGAAGCACATGACTGTGTTGGAATATTTTCATTCAGAAGTTCAATGATTTACAGTCTGATTTAATTTTACCATTATCTCATTGTGAAAAATTGTCTCTTAATTCTAATACGATTAAAACTTTCCAGACAAAAACCGAATACTAATTTTCTGTCTGATATTTTCACAGGAGACTGACGATCCTGAAGAGAATCCTACCAATATTGATCCTATTGCAAACTTTAATCCTGTAGGCAGAGGCGGGCAGTTACCTCCCCTTCAAACTCGCATGGATCACCCAATGAAAAGAGAGATTACATTTTCCAAAACACCACTTGATCCTATTCCGTTTTCTTCCTCTAACATCCTTGCCAACACAGTTCCTCCGAAGGATCACACAAACTTGGAAATGAGTCGGCACAAACCTCAAAAACACAAAAAAGATGAAACTCTATCCAAAAAGAAGAAGAAGAAAAAAAAGAAACAGACCAATAATGATCTCTTTACAGATCAGTTAATGGCTCCGCGATATCATACTGTGTTAAATACTACAGCGCAGGGACGGTCAATGCTAGATTCATTAAGGACGTCTGAAGCAATACAGGAAGACGAAACTGTGACGAAGAAAAAGAAGAAGGCCAAGCGTAAAAAAAGCACACGGAAAGTTTCGTCATCAGAGGACACATACGGCCCTTAACTACCAAGCTGACAAATCTGTCAAACAGCCGGACATTTAATGACAACATTATTTTCATTATCAGACATTGTAACTTTAATATTCAAAGATAAGGGTAACTGCTGCCAGACTCTCTATATATCATAAGATTAGGAGTAGAATTGGTAATATGTAAGATTAAGATTAGGGGTAGAATTGGTAATATGTAAGATTAAGATTAGGGGTAGAATTGTTAATATGTAAGATTAAGATTAGGGGTAGAATTGGTAATATGTAAGATTAAGATTAGGGGTAGAATTGGTAACATGTAAGATTAAGATCAGGGGTAATATGTAAGATTAAGATTAGGGGTAGAATTGGTAATATGTAAGATTAAGGTTAGGGGTAGAATTGGTAATATGTAAGATTAAGATCAGGGGTAATATGTAAGATTAAGATTAGGGGTAGAATTGGTAATATGTAAGATTAAGATTAGGGGTAGAATTGGTAATATGTAAGATATATCATAAGATTAGGCATAGAGTTGTTAATATTTAAGATTAGGGGTAGAATTGTTAATATGTAAAATATATCATAAGATTAGAATTGTAAATATGTAAGATATATCACAAGATTAGGGATAGAATTGGTAATATATAAGATTAAGATTAGGGGTAGAATTGTTAATATGTAAGATTAAGATTAGGGGTAGAATTGTTAATATGTAAGATTAAGATTAGGGGTAGAATTGGTAATATGTAAGATTAAGATTAGGGGTAGAATTGTTAATATGTAAGATTAAGATTAGGGGTAGAATTGGTAATATGTAAGATTAAGATTAGGGGTAGAATTGTTAATATGTAAGATTAAGATTAGGGGTAGAATTGGTAATATGTAAGATTAAGATTAGGGGTAGAATTGGTAATATGTAAGATTAAGATTAGGAGTAGAATTGGTAATATGTAAGATTAAGATTAGGGGTAGAATTGGTAATATGTAAGATTAAGATTAGGGGTAGAATTGTTCATATGTAAGATTAAGATTAGGCATAGAATTGGTAATATGTAAGATTAAGATTAGGGGTAGAATTGTTAATATGTAAGATTAAGATTAGGGGTAGAATTGGTAATATGTAAGATTAAGATTAGGGGTAGAATTGGTAATATGTAAGATTAAGGTTAGGGGTAGAATTGTTAATATGTAAGATTAAGATTAGGGGTAGAATTGGTAATATGTAAGATTAAGATTAGGAGTAGAATTGGTAATATGTAAGATTAAGATTAGGGGTAGAATTGGTAATATGTAAGATTAAGATTAGGGGTAGAATTGTTCATATGTAAGATTAAGATTAGGGGTAGAATTGTTCATATGTAAGATTAAGATTAGGGGTAGAATTGTTCATATGTAAGATTAAGATTAGGGGTAGAATTGTTCATATGTAAGATTAAGATTAGGGGTAGAATTGGTAATATGTAAGATATATCATAAGATTAGGGATAAAATTGTTCATATGTAAGATTAAGATTAGGCGTAGAATTGGTAATATGTAAGATATTTCATAAGATTAGAATTGTTAATATGTAAGATTAAGATTAGGGGTAGAATTGGTAATATGTAAGATTAAGATTAGGGGTAGAATTGGTAATATGTAAGATTAAGATTAGGGGTAGAATTGTTAATATGTAAGATTAAGATTAGGGGTAGAATTGTTAATATGTAAGATTAAGATTAGGGGTAGAATTGGTAATATGTAAGATTAAGATTAGGAGTAGAATTGGTAATATGTAAGATTAAGATTAGGGGTAGAATTGGTAATATGTAAGATTAAGATTAGGGGTAGAATTGTTCATATGTAAGATTAAGATTAGGGGTAGAATTGTTAATATGTAAGATTAAGATTAGGGGTAGAATTGGTAATATGTAAGATTAAGATTAGGAGTAGAATTGGTAATATGTAAGATTAAGATTAGGGGTAGAATTGTTAATATGTAAGATTAAGATTAGGCGTAGAATTTTTAATCTGTAAGATATATCATAAGATTAGGGGTAAAATTGTTAATATCTTAGGATTGGTTATATGTAAAATATATATGCAAAACTTTAAATGTTATCTGTATATAAGTAATGGATTTGAAAAACCACAAACTTCACAATGAAAATGAAAGTATGGGTTTTTCTATCTGATCGGAAAGGTCCATCTGACAGTCAGTTAATAAACTGTGTTATTTTTGCTTTAACAATAACACCGTAGATCACTTTAACAGGTTTATCATATAATTCTTTAATGTGAAAATTAAAATTACAAGTTTCTGTTCAAAATTCACCAAAATATTGAAAGAATCAACAATTTCTATTTTATTTGCATTATAATTACATTTTTTTATTTCATTGGGTTTCCTTCTTTCGTCAAAGATCATAATTTTACTTTTACTACCTTGACCTTTAAATGCAAATTTGTATCTGTACCAAATTCCTCTTCAAATTTCACAAATAGTGAGGATAACAGACAATAGTATCTGATCTTCTTCTCTATTTCTTAGTGTTGGAAAGAAAACCTAAATACATAGTTAGAGAGAAATTTAAGAAATTGGGAACCAGACCCTCGACTTGGATTAAAAGGTTACTTTAAAACAGTGGCTATTGCCTTGGGAGCCAATAAGGCTCCTTGGGCCTCTTGCTTAGTATATTCCTGTGTTACACAATCCATAATGTTACCATAGCGTTTGAATGAATTTGGATTTGAAAACGTTTGTTATCGACTCCTACATCAATTATTATATAATAAAAGTGATGGCACTCAAATTACGTATGTTGGTTATTCTGATTAAGTCAAACACATAAGTCGGAACAAACAAATGGAATTGGACAAATTTGACAACAGTGGGGATGCTACTTCAACAGTTAGCTTTTCAAAGTATGTTGATTTTATATAAACATAAAGAAGAGATAGTTATGGCATTTCAATATAAAGTAATCCATGATAGTACATGCTACCGTTATCACAAGTAGAATTGCAATACACGCATCCATGTTTCAGCACAGGAAGCGATGTTTAGCGAACTTCTGATTGTTATGCTTAGGCCGTCATCAGAAGAAGTCCTTAGTACTTTCACAAAGAACAAACATGCTCAGTAGTCCTTGTATGTCACAGAGACCAAACACCCTCAGTAGTCAGTACTACTATCACAGAGACCAGAGACCAACACGCTCAGTCATCCTTAGTACTATCACAGAGACCAAACACATACAGTAGTCCTTAGTACTATCCCGGAGACCAAACATGCTCAGTAGTCCTTAGTACTATCACAGAGACCATACACCCTCAGTGGTCCTTAGTACTAACACAGAGACCATACACCCTCAGTGGTCCTTTGTACTAACACAGAGACCAAACACCCTTAGTAGTCCTTAGTACTATCACAGAGACCATACACACTCAGTAGTCCTTAGTACTATCACAGAGACCAAACACTCTCAGTAGTCTTTAGTACTATCACAGAGACCAAACACTCTCAGTAGCCCTTAGTATTATCAGAGACCAAATGCACTCAGTGGTCCTTAGTACTATCATAGAAACCTGACACCCTCAGTAGTCCTTAGTACTATCACAGAGACCAAACACACTCAGTACACCCTTGTACTATCACAGAGACCATACACACTCAGTAGTCCTTAGTAATATCACAGAGACCATACACACTCAGTAGTCCTTAGTACTATCACAGAGACCAAATACACTCAGTAGTCCTTAGTACTATCACAGAGACCATACACACTCAGTAGTCCTTAGTACTATCATAGAGACCAATTACACTCAGTAGTCCTTAGTACTATCACAGAAACCAAACGCACTCAGTGGTCCTTAGTACTATCACAGAAACCAAACACACTCACTCAGTAGTCCTTAGTACTATCACAGAGACCATACACCCTTAGTAGTCCTTAGTACTATCACAGAGACCAAACACCCTCAGTAGTCCTTAGTACTATCACAGAGACCATACACACTCAGTAGTCCTTAGTTCTATCACAGAAACCAAACACACTCAGTAGTCCTTAGTACTATCACAGAGACCAAACACTCTCAGTAGTCCTTAGTACTACCACAGAGACCATACACACTCAGTAGTCCTTAGTACTATCACAGAAACCAAATGCACTCAGTGGTCCTTAGTACTATCACAGAAATCAAACACCCTCAGTAGTCCTTAGTACTATCACAGAGACCAAACACACTCAGTAGTCCTTAGTACTATCACAGAGACCATACACCCTCAGTAGTCCTTAGTACTAACACAGAGGTCAAATACACTTAGTAGTCCTTAGTACTATCACAGAGACCATACACACTTAGTAGTCCTTAGTACTATCACAGAGACCATACACACTCAGTGGTCCTTAGTACTATCACAGAAATCAAACACCCTCAGTAGTCCTTAGTACTATCACAGAGACCATACACACTCGGTAGTCCTTAGTAATATCACAGAGACCAAACATACTCAGTAGTCCTTAGTACTATCACAGAGACCAAACACACTCAGTAGTCCTTAGTACTATCACAGAGACCATACACACTCAGTAGTCCTTAGTACTATCACAGAGACCAAACATACTCAGTAGTCTTTAGTACTATCACAGAGACTAAACACCCTTAAAAAAAAAATTTAAACTTTATTTATTTTACAAGGATTAAGAAACAAGTTAATAACTTATATAAATCTTGCTCGTTGGCACGGATCTTGGCGTAAGGGTGTCGTTTGTGTGGAAGGAAACCGGAGTACCCGGAGAAAACCCACGAAGCCAGGTTGGTGACAGCCCCACCATCTCACGTACCACACCGGGAATCGAACTCGGGTCGCATTGGTGAGAAGCGAGCGCGCTACCAACTGTGCTACCTGGCCCCCCCAGTAGTCCTTGGTACTATCACAGAGACCATACACCCTTAGTAGTCTTTGGTACTATCACAGAGACCATACACCCTCAGTAGTCCTTAGTACTATCACAGAGATCAAGCATGCTCAGTATTTCTTAGTACAATCAGTACATGTATCATGGAAAAGGAAAATTTGTCTTTTTAATAAAGAGATATAACATTTATGATATTATACACAGTATACAATTTATATGCTAATAGTGACTGATTTCTAAGTCCTTGAGTTTAGCAATGTAAGCATGTTTTTCATACTTTTATGATGCTTTAAAATATTAAAGATCTCTTTAGATAACCATTAAGTTTGGTAAACATTTCTGTTTGACGTGTCCAGTTGTTCTTCTGTACTTACCTGACACAGGTTGTACCCTGTTGTTCTTGTGACCTGTTGTTCTTTTATACTTACCTGACACAGGTTGTACCCTGTTGTTCTTGTGACCCGTTGTTCTTCTATACTTACCTGACACAGGTTGTACCCTGTTGTTCTTGTCACCTGTTGTATCATCTTTTGTATCTATCTGACACAGGTTGTACCCTGTTGTTCTTTTGTATTTATCTGACACAGGTTGTACCCTGTTGTTTGTGTGGCCTATTGTTCTTTAGTACTTACCTGACACATGTGGTACCCCATTATTCTTGTGGCCTGTTGTTCTTCAGTTTCTTGCTTGACACATGTTGTACCCTGTTGTTCCTTTGTATTTATCTGACACAGGTTGTACCCTGTTGTTTGTATGGCCTATTGTTCTTCAGTACTTACCTGACACAGGTTGTACCCTGTTGTTCTTTTGTATTTACCTGACCCATGTTGTATCCCAGTTTTCTTCTGACTGTTGTTCTTCAGTTTCTTACTTGACACAGGTTGTACCCATTTGATCTAGTGACCTGTTGTTCTTCTGTACTTACTTGACACTGGTTGTACCCCTTTGTTCTTTTGACCTGTCGTTTTTTGGTACGTTCCTGACACAGGTTATACCCTGTTGTTTTGTCACCTGATTGTTTTTCTGTACTTACCAGACACAATTATCTTATATCAAGGCTTATCAATTATCTTACATCAATTATCTTATATCAATTATCTTATATCAAGGCTTAAATATCTTATCAATTATCTTTTATCAAAGCTTCCGGTTTAAATTTTTTCTGCATTATTTTTTTAAACCAAATGTCAGTGTCATACATGGGTCATTGCTTCAGTGAGTAAGCATCATGGATCATCCTTCAGCTCTCTGATTCCTTTCTTTTGCAGTTCACATACTTTAATACTCTATGTCTCACAGATCACTTCACCATTAGATGTTTTATATCAATGTTAATCCTGTCTTAGAGTGGTTACCAAACCTGATGTGTAATCAATATGCTGGATGGGTCTCAATCTAGTCCGCCATTCAGTTAGATCCTATGTCTCTACATATCCATATGCTGAATGGGTCTCGATCTAGTCTGCCATTCATTTAGATCCTATGTCTCTACATATCCATATGCTAAATGGGTCTCAATCTAGTCTGCCATTCATTTAGATCCTATGTCTCTACATATCCCTATGCTGAATGGGTCTCAATCTAGTCTGCCATTCATTTAGATCCTATGTCTCTACATATCCCTATGCTGAATGGGTCTCAATCTAGTCTGCCATTCATTTAGATCCTATGTCTCTACATATCCATATGCTGAATGGGTCTCAATCTAGTCCGCCATTCATTTAGATCCTATGTCTCTACATATCCATATGCTGAATGGGTCTCAATCTAGTCCGCCATTCATTTAGATCCTATGTCTCTACATATCCATATGCTGAATGGGTCTCGATCTAGTCTGCCATTCATTTAGATCCTATGTCTCTACATATCCATATGCTAAATGGGTCTCAATCTAGTCCGCCATTCATTTAGATCCTATGTCTCTACATATCCATATGCTGAATGGGTCTCAATCTAGTCCGCCATTCATTTAGATCCTATGTCTCTACATATCCATATGCTGAATGGGTCTCAATCTAGTCCGCCATTCATTTAGATCCTATGTCTCTACATATCCATATGCTAAATGGGTCTCAATCTAGTCCGCCATTCATTTAGATCCTATGTCTCTACATATCCATATGCATTGCATTTCCTTTCTTTGAATGGACATTCCACTTCTCCCAATCAATAATAATGATTTCTAACCTGGCTATAATAAAGGCAAGGGTTTTTTATAATCTTCCAGTAGTAATTGACTTGGGATGAACTCAGTATCATGTAATTTTCACATACATTGGGTGTTGGTCTGCCTAGTACAACTATCCTATCCACCAAAACACATTCCAATAGAAAATTCAATTGTATATATTTAACTTTGACATTTATTTTGTAGATTTCTTTGTGTAATACTTATAACATAAACATGTAAATGTTTCCTTTGTACTGATTTCTATAACACTGACATTATAACATAAAATGGTGGCAGAGTTAGAGTGTGCCAGAAATCCCCTTTCATTCAAAATCTACTGTACAACAACATTTTTGTTATAAATAATTCTATCCTAATTTTTTGTTTACATTATAATCTTAAGGCATTGCTCCCAGTTTTCAAAAATCATTAATGAGTAGATAAATTTAAAGTTTGCCTTTATACAGAATCTTAATGCATACAATAACAAAATCATGAATGAGGAGATAAATTTAAAGTTTACCTTCATACAGAATCTTAATGCATACAATAACAAAATCATGAATGAGGAGATAAATTTAAAGTTTGCCTTCATACAGAATCTTAATGCATACAATAACAAAATCATGAATGAGGAGATAAATTTAAAGTTTACCTTCATACAGAATCTTAATGCATACAATAACAAAATCATGAATGAGGAGATAAATTTAAAGTTTGCCTTCATACAGAATCTTAATGCATACAATAACAAAATCATGAATGAGGAGATAAATTTAAAGTTTGCCTTTATACAGAATCTTAATGCATACAATAACAAAATCATGAATGAGGAGATAAATTTAAAGTTTGCCTTTATACAGAATCTTAATGCATACAATAACAAAATCATGAATGAGGAGATAAATTTAAAGTTTGCCTTCATACAGAATCTTAATGCATACAATAACAAAATCATGAATGAGGAGATAAATTTAAAGTTTGCCTTCATACAGAATCTTAATGCATACAATAACAAAATCATGAATGAGGAGATAAATTTAAAGTTTGCCTTTATACAGAATCTTAATGCATACAATAACAAAGTGTTTTATAAAAAACCACCATGAATTCAGTAAGAATCAACAAATGCACTATGATATTATTTGGATATCTCAAAGCAAGGTGAGACCAGGTGCCCCGAAACAGTATCGTAAGCAAGGTGAGACCAGGTGCCCCAGAACAGTATCGTAAGCAAGGTGAGACCAGGTGCCCCGGAACAGTATCGTAAGCAAGGTGAGACCAGGTGCCCAGGAACAGTATCGTAAGCAAGGTGAGACCAGGTGCCCCAGAACAGTATCGTAAGCAAGGTGAAAACAGGTGTCCCGGAACAGTATCGTAAGCAAGGTGAGACCAGGTGCCCCAGAACAGTATCGTAAGCAAGGTGAGACCAGGTGCCCCGGAACAGTATCGTAAGCAAGGCGAGACCAGGTGCCCCAGAACAGTATCGTAAGCAAGGTGAAAACAGGTGTCCCGGAACAGTATCGTAAGCAAGGTGAGACCAGGTGCCCCAGAACAGTATCGTAAGCAAGGTGAGACCAGGTGCCCCGGAACAGTATCGTAAGTAAGGCGAGACCAGGTGCCCCAGAACAGTATCGTAAGCAAGGTGAGACCAGGTGCTCTGAAAAATACCACTAACGAGGTGAGACCAGGTGCCCCAAAAAATACCATTAGCAAGGTCAGACCAGGTGCCTGGAAAAGGTAAACAAGGTGAGACCAGGTACCCAGGAAGAGTAACCAAGGTAAGACCAAGTGCCCAGGTTGAGGTAACACAGGCAAGATCAGGTACTAAAGAGAAGCAAAGTCTATATAAATGTATACATAAACCCTCTGTGGGAAAAAAAACTGTCAATGGAATATGTTTGGTAACAAACATAAGATATGAAAGCAATAAACTTGTATGGGCGAGTATAAAGTATTGCATATACATCAATGAACATAAAGAAAGTTTCCCCAATAAATCATACTTTAATAAGCAAATAAAAAAGATGCTAATGACATACATATGAAATATAATGCTAAAGAACATGTTTCATACTTATAATAATGTTTCTAAATGGCAATATGGCAAACTTTTATTCTTCAACTCGATGTATTGTTCTTTAGTAATAATTTGACACAGGATAAAGTTATTTTAGCACCATAGTGGCCAGCCCAGAACCATTCATCTTTGCCAAAATGTTCAAATTTAATGAATCTGGTTCCAGGTTGTAAATCTTCTGAGTAGAAAGCCTGAAAGAGTAAAATAAAAAGAATGATATACCTAGAAACAATGGCATCTCCCTTTTTTGTTTATTTAAAACTATTTACCTTCCAACTCAACAATTTCATGATGACAAACTGAAAGTTTCCCAATTCACACCTAGTTCCCTTCTCTTTTTCTTAAATAGTGAGAATCTAAGTGATGAATCAGGAAATCCAGGGACTTTTTACATTGTAGCTTATGTTACATCAACACAAATTTATTTGTAAGGTGATGGCAATTTTTGTTACATCAACACTAATTGATTTACAAGGTAAAGGAGATTTGTTATACCATGACTATTTTACTTACAGGGTGATGGGGATTAATGTTACATCACAACAATTTTTCTAAACAATGACCAAATCCGGGTCAAACTTTCCAAACAATGACCAAATCTAGACAAGCTTTCCAAACAATGACCCAATTTGGCCAAGCTTTCCAAACAATGACCCAATCTGGACAAGCTTTCCAAACAATGACCCAATCTGGACAAGCTTTCCAAACAATGACCCAATCTGGACAAGCTTTCCAAACAATGACCAAATTTGGCCAAGCTTTCCAAACAATGACCCAATCTGGACAAGCTTTCCAAACAATGACCCAATCTGGACAAGCTTTCCAAACAATGACCCAATCTGGACAAGCTTTCCAAACAATGACCCAATTTGGCCAAGCTTTCCAAACAATGACCCAATCTGGCCAAGCTTTCCAAACAATGACCCAATCTGGACAAGCTTTCCAATACAATTACCCAATGTGGGCCAAGCTTCCCAAACAATGACCCCAGCTGGCCCAAGTTTTCCAAACAATGACCAAATCTGGACCAATTTTTCCAAATCTGGACAAGTATTTCCGAACAATGACCTAATCTGGACAAAGATTTCCAAACAATGACCTTATCTGGACAAACCTTGCCAATATCAAGAACTTTATTCAACGAGAAGTCAATCTCACTTCACTTTTCTGAGGTGGGTATAAATTAGCCTGATACCGCGTGTGCTCAGCTGAATACTTACATAAACGATGTATATATTTCATTTTAACATAAACTTAACTGTAAAGTGTATATATCTACATGATTGGTGATGAATACATCAATTTCCTTAAAACATAGACTCTGGGGTGCTACTGGTCTGGGCTCTGAAGAAGACCATGTTGAGATGATCTTAATATCATTGTGTATGTGTGTGTAGGTGTGTGAGTAGGGGTGTGTGTGGGGAAGGGTGTGTGTGTGTGTGTGAAGTCTACATTGCTACTAGTCCGGTCTTTAAAGAAGACCATGTTGAGATGATCTTTATATTATTGTGTGTGTGTAGGAGTAGGGTGTGTGTGGGGTAGGGTGTGTGTGTGAGTGTAGGTATACATGCAGTGTGTATGTGTGCAGTGTCTGGAGCACTTATGGTCTGGTCTCACACAGACAACTGATGGAGGGTAACAAGAGTTTGGACCCAACTTGTATAGCAAAACAAGTACGTGTATTAGTTACTTTTTTGTTTTTTGTTATTCTGTCAAAACTGTCTTAAAATTCTGTTTAACTCACCTTAAACCATTTATTTCCAGCTATCTGTCTATCTTCAAACTTGTATTTATCAATGACTTTCTTGTTATTATCCATAAATGAGACTTCAAGTCTATATATCATATTACAATCATTCCGTGGAGCATACCTGTAAAGATAGAGAGTATATATTTAACAAAACACTCTGTGGGGCATACCTGTAATGATAGTGAGTATATATTTAACAAAACACTCTGTGGGGCATACCTGTAATGATAGAGGGTATACATTTAACAAAACACTCTGTGGGGCATACCTGTAATGATAGAGGGTATACATTTAACAAAACACTCTGACTTGAGTTCTACAGTTGACTTGTAAAGGAGTCCCACTGGTGTTTTGTAACCAAGTCCCACTGGTGATTTGTAACTGAGTTCCACTGGTGACTTGTAACCAAGTTCCACTTATGACTTGTAACCAAGGACCACCAGTGACTTGTGACTGAGTCGCACTGGAAACTTGTGACTAAGTCCCAATGGTGACTTATAAGAGAGCCCCACTTCTGATTTGTAACCGAATGCCACAGGTGACTTGTAACTGAGTCCCCCTGGTGACTAGTAAGTGTGTCCAAGTCCCGCTGATATCTTGTAGATAAGTTCTCACAAATCCCACTGGTGACTTGTAGCTTATCCCTGCTGGTGACTTGTGAATGAGTCCAACTGGTGATTTGTAACCGAGTCCCACTGGTGACTTATAACAAAGTACTACTAGTGACGTCATCAAGTCCCTTTGGTTACTTTTCAGTGTCCAGTCTTTCAAATATGACAGTAAAAGTGGAGGTACCAACCACTGGTTCTGATGGGTATGCTGACCACGACAGTAAAACTGGACGTACTAACCACTGGTTCTGATGGGTATGTTGACTATGACAGTAAAACTGTAGGTGCCAACCACTGGTTCTGGTGGTTACATTGACTGGGACTAAAGTTCTGTGATATGAATCAGGCATTAGGGTTCGCGAGTGCATACCTGTATAAAGTACATCAACAGAATCTTCTAGTCTTAATAAGCTAACTTGATATCTTTTATAACGTGGTCAGTATTCCATGACTTACCAATCAGATATTTCCACCATTATGGGCACCTCTTGGAGGTAGAGTTCGTCGCATCCCTCCTTCACCAGATCTATCACCTGACATTTGCTGCACCAACCGAAGGAGGTGGCCCAGTTGGATATTGGAGGTTTCAATCCATGAAGATCTAGTAAACAAAGAAGGCGCTACAGTAAAAGAGACTTTTTACAAATTTCACTGATTTTCAGGAAATTCCGCACACAGAAAAATGAACAAACGTTATATGAACTATATGACCAGCAGCTTTTATTGTCGTTTAAGTGAGACGATAAACCATGAGTCTCCGTGTTGAAATCGGGATTATAAATAGAATGTTCTTCCATACTTCTGGGTAGGTCTGATACTTACATCAAATACCTGTACAAAGTATAAGGCAGATGTCATCACTATGTATAACCATGAGAAAAGAGAAATAAAGCAATAGACAAAGAGAAACAACAAGATGCATTACTGAAATATGAATGCCCCCCACAGCAATAAAGTCCAAATAAGGCAAATTTTTGAAAAGTAGATCAAAGGTCATGATGTAAAAAATTATTGTATTAGGTCTTGTCACAAGGAACATGCTGTGAAATACCAAAGCCCTGCCTCATACTAATCAAAATTATAACCAATGTTGAAATTTTTGAAATGTACATCAAAGGTCACAGTCATGGTCATGAGGTCAAAAATCATGATACCCATGGAAAGGCCTTGTCACAAGGAATATGCATGTAAAATGTGAAAATCCTACCTCTTACAATTCAAAAGTTATAACCAAATTGAATGTTAAAGGTTTTTGCCACAAACAAACAGACATATATACAAACTAAATCTATATCCTCCTGAATCGATATATTGGACTATATGTCACAGTCACATGCCAGAATTGAGATTATTGCAATGAATTCTTTAATTTTGTTTCTTTCTCTAATGTGCAAATTAGTATTACATATGTAACTTTGCTTAATCTACAAGTAATTCTTGAACAACTTAAACTAAACAAGCAAATCTGAAAGAATGCATGTCCACTGCTAATGCCAGCAGACAAATGAACCAACAGATGGATGGACAGTCGTATAGACAAATGGACAAACAGACAGAAAATCTATAGTTCTCTTCTGATACCAGGCAGGAGGCTAATAAATTTATAAATGCAAGACATACAATTTCAAAAATAAAGAATTTATCTTAAAAATCTGATTTTAAAAATTTTGAAAGTTTAAGGTGCGAAAAATTTATCACTGACCATCACAGGCATATTACAAAGGACATGCATGGGGATGCTTTCTTTTTTAAGATACAATCATCAGTGTACTACAATATAAATGCTACCTACAAGGCTTTTCGAAAGTCAGACTGGTAGGATTGATGGATTGATTATGTTATATTTGCACAACAGGTTTACTTCCCTAGTGTGCTGGCAGGCTTGTGTTTTGCTTAACACATTTTGTTCTATATAACAGACTCACCTATGGCAGTGAGAAATCTTTAACACCTGCTGTGACACTCACCCATAGCAGTGAGAAATCTTTGACATCTACTGTGACAGGGGATCTTGATTTTAATGTTCTTATCTGATGGACTAAAATCAGCTGACTTGTAAGGATTTTATAGTTTATTATGAAAGACTAGGATCAGACATTCACCTGATTTGTAAGAGTTTTATGGTCTATTTTGAAAGACTAGAGTCAGACATGGCTGCAAGGACTTTATGGTCCACTTTGAAGGACTAAAGTCAGACATCCACCTGCCTTGTAAGGATTTTATGGTACATTTTCACAGACTAGAGTCAGACATCCCCCTGACTTGTAAGGATTTCATGGTCCATTTAAAAGGACTTAAGTCAGACATCCCCCTGACTTGTAAGGATTTAATGGTCCATTTTGAAGGACTTAAGTCAGACATCCACTTGACTTGTAAGGATTTTATGGTATATTTTCACAGACTAGAGTCAGACATCCACCTGACTTGTAAGGATTTCATGGTCCATTTTGAAGGACTTAAGTCAGACATCCCCCTGACTTATAAGGATTTTATGGTCCATTTTGAAGGACTTAAGTCAGACATCCCCCTGACTTGTAAGGATTTTATGGCACATTTTGACAGACTAGAGTCAGACATCCACCTGACTTGTAAGGATTTTATGGTACATTTTGAAGGACTAGAGTCAGACACCCACTTGACTTGTACAGATTGAAGGACTGGAGTCAGACAGGATCTTTCTATTTTGAACAAATCACCATGTTCACTAAGTTTTGTAGGCTCTGTGACAATGTAACCTTGATCTTACACCTAATGACCTTGACTAGCAATGCAAGTTTTTCTCTCATAAGGAAAGAACATCATTCAGTGTAAACAATACAGTGACATCAATCAAATCCTCAAAGTGTGTCTGTACCCTAATCAGTAAGTGATAAACATCATTCAGTGTAAACAATCCAGTGACATCAATCAAATCCTCAAAGTGTGTCTGTACCCTAATCAGCGTGTGATAAACATCATTCAGTGTAAACAATCCAGTGGCATCAATCAAATCCTCAAAGTGTGTCTGTACCCTAATCAGAGTGTGATAAACATCATTCAGTGTAAACAATCCAGTGGCATCAATCAAATCCTCAAAGTGTGTCTGTACCCTAATCAGTGTGTGATATACATCATTCAGTGTAAACAATCCAGTGGCATCAATCAAATCCTCAAAGTGTGTCTGTACCCTACCCAGCGTGTGATCAACATCATTCAGTGTAAACAATACAGTGGAATCAATCAAATCCTCAAAGTGTGTCTGTACCCTAATCAGCGTGTGATAAACATCATTCAGTGTAAACAATCCAGTGGCATCAATCAAATCCTCAAAGTGTGTCTGTACACTAATCAGCGTGTGATAAACATCATTCAGTGTAAACAATACAGTGGCATCAATCAAATCCTCAAAGTGTGTCTGTACCCTAATCAGTGTGTGATATACATCATTCAGTGTAAACAATACAGTGGAATCAATCAAATCCTCAAAGTGTGTCTGTACCCTAATCAGCGTGTGATAAACATCAGTCAGTGTAAACAATACAGTGGAATCAATCAAATCCTCAAAGTGTGTCTGTACCCTACTCAGCGTGTGATAAACATCATTCAGTGTAAACAATACAGTGGCATCAATCAAATCCTCAAAGTGTGTCTGTACCCTAATCAGCGTGTGATAAACATCATTCAGTGTAAACAATACAGTGGCATCAATCAAATCCTCAAAGTGTGTCTGTACCCTACTCAGCGTGTGATAAACATCATTCAGTGTAAACAATCCAGTGGCATCAATCAAATCCTCAAAGTGTGTCTGTACCCTAATCAGTGTGTGATAAACATCATTCAGTGTAAACAATCCAGTGGCATCAATCAAATCCTCAAAGTGTGTCTGTACCCTAATCAGCGTGTGATAAACATCATTCAGTGTAAACAATCCAGTGGCATCAATCAAATCCTCAAAGTGTGTCTGTACCCTACTCAGCGTGTGATAAACATCATTCAGTGTAAACAATACAGTGGCATCAATCAAATCCTCAGAGTGTGTCTGTACCCTAATCAGCGTGTGATAAACATCATTCAGTGTAAACAATCCAGTGGCATCAACCAAATCCTCAAAGTGTGTCTGTACCCTAATCAGCGTGTGATAAACATCATTCAGTGTAAACAATACAATGACATCAATCAAATCCTCAGAGTGTGTCTGTACCCTAATCAGTGTGTGATAAACATCATTCAGTGTAAACAATCCAGTGGCATCAATCAAATCCTCAAAGTGTGTCTGTACCCTAATCAGTGTGTGATAAACATCATTCAGTGTAAACAATCCAGTGGCATCAATCATTAATCCTCAAAGTGTGTCTGTACCCTAATCAGTGTGTGATAAACATCATTCAGTGTAAACAATCCAGTGGCATCAATCAAATCCTCAAAGTGTGTCTGTACCCTAATCAGTGTGTGATAAACATCATTCAGTGTAAACAATCCAGTGGCATCAATCAAATCCTCAGAGTGTGTCTGTACCCTAATCAGCATGTGATAAACATCATTCAGTGTAAACAATACAGTGGCATCAATCAAATCCTCAAAGTGTGTCTGTACCCTACTCAGCGTGTGATAAACATCATTCAGTGTAAACAATACAGTGGCATCAATCAAATCCTCAAAGTGTGTCTGTACCCTAATCAGTGTGTGATAAACCTTCTTACGCTTTACAAGACATTTGTCAGGTACAGCTCCATATTTCAATGCATTGAAAGTGAAAGTTTTACCCAACTGAGGCAATTTTTATGAGAAATGTCAGGTGGGTTTCGGAAACAGTACTGCCCAGTGACTCCACTGCTCAGCATTCCACATGTATTACCTTTATCTTCTCTTGCGTAATCAGTAATGATGTGACAGCCATAATGAGGAGACTCTTCCACTCTGAAACCATTACCCCCATTGACAACATCTGACCAGTGTTTCATGTCATCTGCAACACATTAGTACATACATGTATATAAACAACATTTTCTTTATTCCGGCATTATTACACAGCAATCATGTGACCAGTATAATTACAGTAAAATTTGACACCTTGACTAAGAATTAAAAATGTACACCCTTACAGGTACATATGGTGGGAATATGATGAATTCAAATAAAAGTACAGTCAAACTTCAATATCTCAAAGTCGAAGGGACCGTGGAAAATACTTCGAGATATCCGTAGACGTAGTTCGAGATATCCAAATTTCGAGTTTAGGATCACAAATTTTGAAGTTGTTAACATACGCTGGTACATTTGACACGTTTGATTGTAATAGTACATGATGTATTTATCAAGCAATACGCGTTAAAGTACATAGTTACAAAATAATTAATCTAGATCTCATCATATCTTTTATTTATAAATATATAAAGAGAATACACGCCAAAACTGAAAATGTCATGTTTGGTTCTCAGTAATTTTGTATGTTAAATTCAATACAGGACATAACTGTCGTATATTACACTTTAAACCAAGGACGGACTAATGCATGAGACGACGTGAAGAAATTTGTCATAATTTTATTTCATTCAAAACACATCAAGCTACTATTACTTTGCATAAAATTACAATGACATACTCATGGATACTAGGGACGTATATATCTAAGATTTAGATATATACGTCCCTGTGGATACGAAATAAAAATAGATTAATTAGAGGTCACGTGATCTGCCAAATGGGTGAAGCGGCACGTTACTAAGCTCCGACTGTTTTGCCATATATCTGCTTATATATTGGGAATTTACACACGTGGCTAAATCAGGATGTTAATCAAAGTTCACTGAACAGGATGATTTAATCTGTTTTCGAAAAATTTCTGTGTTTGTGATATATTTTAAAGCTAAAAATGTCAACGGCATCGAGAAAAAAATCGCTCACGAATAAGAAACAGCCTATTGAGATGAGTTCACCTGTCAAAACTGTGGAAGGCGATCTTAATAACGCACTAAGCGGTTTGCAAAAGGAATTGCGCAACATTGCGATTCGACTGGATAAATACGACGAGGTGTTTAAATCAGTGGCGGATCTGAAAGCGGATCTATTTGAAGGAGATGGGATTGAGTACAGGCTCAAAAATGTGTCACAATTAGCGGAGGACAATGCTACGGAGGCAGTAGAGTTAAGAAATGAAAATGACAACTTAAGGAGAGAAATACAATTACTAAAATCCCTAGTTTCGCGTATGGACAAGAAAATGGAGAGAATGGACAGTGAAATAACTGACTTAAAACGTCGATCAATGCGGGACAACATCCTTATCCATAATTTTCCCTACAAACATGAAGAGGATTTATACACGGAAGTGCCTAAACAACTCAGGGAGCAGCTTGGTGTTGATGTGACATTCGAAAGAATCCATAGAAACGGAAAACCGCGCCCGTGGGACAACGCTAACCCAGTCACAATCACTGGGAAATTGGCCGACGGAAAACTCAAGGATACCATACTGAGAGCACAAAGAGATAGGAGGAAAACCAGTAATCGCCTACCTTTCAACATAACATCTCAAGAGCCGCTAAGTATAGTTGAAGAAAGGAAAAAGTTGTATGACATCTCTGACAAATTTAGGAAAGAGAAGAACATGGTATGCAGAGTGAGACAAAACACCCTAACTCTACCAAACGGAAATCATTACATTGAAAAAGTTCCTAAAATCACGAACTCTAAAATCTTAGAAATGTTACCATCGGAATTAGAAGAAGTTAACGCGATCCCAACGGTGAATTCGTGCGCAATCGAAAGGGACGGAAGTGTATTCAGAGCTGATGGGGCGAACTGCAGTTCTTTTGAAAACGTAAAAGATGCGTATGCTAAGGTATGTGCCAGTATTGATACGGCGAGTGCAGACCACCACATTCTAGTGTACCGATTTAAAGATCACAACGGAGAGATACTAGAGGGATACCACGATGATGGTGAGTATGGAGCCGGGCGACGTATGTTAAACCATTTGAAGGAAAACAATATTCTGAATACGTCAATTGTCGTCTCTAGATGGTTTGGTGGCCGTCACATCGGTTATGATCGTTTCCGAATCATGGAACAGGTTATTTCGAGAGTAATTGCAGAAATGTCTGAATTGTGCGCGTCCGGAACCGAAGCATAGACGTTATCGATGCTTATAATAGCTAACCAATGAATAGATCCTGTATGAGCATTACAAACGCAGATGTGTAGCAAAACAAAAAACAAGACGGTAAACTTGGTGTTTAAGACTATGTATATAAAATCTTATGTTTTTCTCTTACACTTATCCCTCATTCCCCTCTATATTCCCTCTTTCCTACTGCACTTCTTTGCAATACGTATCCTTTTTTTGAGTTGTGAAAAACACATCAAAGTGAAAGTATGTTTAAATTCCGCATGCATGTCCCGTGTCCGTGATAGCTATTTAAATTTCGTTGTTTGTGTAGATTTATATACACAGCGACTTGACAAAACAAAGTTGTTAAGTACTGATATAGCAAATTAGAACCTGTCACTAAATTATGATGGATGAACTGAGAATCATATCTGTCAACTGTCAAGGATTACAAAATTTTGAGAAAAGAAAAGATGTTTTTAAATACTTTAAAGAATTGAAATGTGATATACTCTGTGTACAAGATTCTCATTTTACTGCTGATATAGAAACTGATATTAAAAAACAATGGGGGTATGACGGTTACTTTAGTTCATATGCATCTAATGCTAGAGGTGTTGCAATTTTGATGAATAATACATTTGAATACAAGATCAATGAGGTTACTCATGATTGTAATGGTAACTTTCTTGCCATGAATTTAAATATTGCTAATACGAACATAAATATTGTTGTTATTTACGGGCCTAATACCGACAACCCTTCTTTTTTCAATAACATTACTTCTTTTATCGATGCTACAGATTGCACAAATACAATCATTGTTGGCGACTATAATTTAGTTCTGAACCCAACTTTAGATTATTGTAATTACCTACATATAAATAATCCAAGAAATAGAGAGAAAGTTTTAGAAATGATAGAGACATATAATCTTATTGATATTTACAGGGAATACTATCCCGATAAAAGAATGTATACTTGGCGTAAAAGTAATCCAATAAAACAATCACGTTTAGACTTTTTCCTTGTTTCGGAAAACCTCCTTTCTTCAATAACTGAAACATCAATTTTGACAAGTTATAGATCCGATCACTCTCCTATATTATTAAAGCTAAAACTGTCTGAATTCACACATGGAAAAGGACTATGGAAATTAAATAACAGCCTACTTCTTGATAAGGATTATAAAGAGTTAATTGCAAAATGTATAAAAGATGTTAAAAATTCATATTCACTTCCTATATATAATAGAGAAAACCTTGAAAATATCCCGAATGATGAAATACAATTTACCATAAATGATCAACTTTTCCTAGAAACTCTTTTGCTTGAAATCCGAGGTCGATCTATATCTTTTGCTAGTTATAAAAAGAAAACTTTAAACTTGTATGAAACAACACTACGAGATGAAATACTAAGAATGGAAGAAAATTTTGAATTGTATGAGGAGGAAATCAAAATGAAAAAGAAAAGTCTTGAAGAAATAAGATTAAATAAATTGAAGGGAAGTTTAATCAGATCACGGATTAAATGGATTGAAGAAGGGGAAAAACCAACAACTTACTTTTGTAATCTTGAATCACGCCATTTTTGTTCAAAAATTATTCCAAAATTAGACACTGGGAAAGATATAATAACGGATCAAGATAAAATCTTAATAGAAGTGAGTGATTTTTACCAAAATCTGTATAAGAAAAACTGTGATATAGTCGAGGATATAGATTTATCGAATGAGATGGAAGGTATTAATGCTACAAAATTATCGAATTGTCAAAGGGACAAATTAGAGGGTTTCATATCATTTGATGAGGCAACTAATACATTAAAGAAAATGAGAAATAATACTAGCCCTGGAAGTGATGGCTTTTCTGCTGAGTTTTTTAAGATATTTTGGAAACAAATAGGCATTTTTGTGGTGCGTGCTTTAAACTATGGATATAATACAGAAGAATTATCAATAACCCAGCGTCAGGGTATTATAACATGTATACCTAAGGACGGAAAACCTAAACAATTTATTAAAAACTGGCGTCCTATCTCTTTACTTAATATTGTGTATAAAATTGGATCAGGGTCTATAGCCGCCAGAATGAAATCAGTGCTAAGTGACATCATTAGTACAAATCAAACTGGATTTATCCCAGGTCGATACATTGGGGAAAATACTCGTTTAATCTATGATGTACTATTTCATACTGAAAAATATAATATTCCAGGTATATTGTTAATGATTGATTTCGAAAAGGCATTTGATTCAGTATCATGGAGTTTTATTCATAAAACATTACAGTTTTTCAACTTTGGACCTTCTCTTATAAAATGGATTTCAGTTTTCCAGAAAAATACTATCTCTGCTGTAATGCAATCAGGCTTTTTATCCCCCTTTTTCCCACTAGAAAGAGGCTGCCGTCAGGGTGACCCAATTTCCAGCTATATATTTTTATTGTGTGCTGAAATTCTCTCACTTAAAATTCGACATAATAAAATACTAAAAGGGATTACAGTAAATCAATTTGAAATTAGAATTACTTTATATGCTGATGACACAACATTGATTCTTGATGGGTCTGAAAAATCGCTGAGAGAAGCCATGGAAATTTTACATAAGTTTTATAAAATTTCTGGTTTGAAAATAAACATCTCAAAGACGCAGATAGTATGGATAGGCAGTAAAAAATATAGTAAAGACATATTATGTCCTGACCTAAAACTTGTGTGGACAACTCAGTTTAAACTTCTTGGCATTGAATATGATGTTGATTTGAGCAGAATACTATTCTTGAATTTTGACAAAAGGATTGTTAAAATTAAAGCAATAATTAATCAATGGCATAAAAGGAATATGACTCCATTAGGTAGACTAACCCTGATTAAAACCTTGTTAATTTCTCAATTTAATCATCTATTCATATCAATTCCAAATCCTGATTTAGGTTTTGTAAAGAAACTTAATTCTATTATATTTGAATTTTTCTGGAATAGTAAAAAGGACAAAGTAAAACGAAATATTATAACTCAAGATTATGAATTAGGTGGTGTAAAAATGATTGATCTCATTAGTTATATAAAAGCTTTAAAAACAACCTGGATAAGACGTATTATTAAAGCTGACAATTGTGAATGGTTGACATTAGCAGATTCTTTTTTCGAAACTAGTAAGTTATTTGAATTTGGAAAATCTTTTTTAACACCCCGCATTGATAATATGGATAACCCCTTTTGGAAAGACGTTTTGTCAGCATGGCTTGAAATTCAAGAAAAAGAAAATCTATCATCCATGACATGGGAACAAATGCTTAAGATACCAATCTGGCATAACCCAACTTTTACTTTAGATAATAAAAGTATTTGCTTTTATTCTCTATATAGAAAGGGAATTAAATTTGTTAATGATTTCATTGATGTTGATGGGTCTTTTTTATCACATCAGAGATTCGAGAAACAATATGAGACACATTTTAATTGTTTAACTTACTTAGGCATCATATCAATGTTAAAAAAGGTTTTAAATAAACAGGGGCTGCAACTTCAACAACATAAAGTTACAGAACCTTTTATTCCCCAAAATATTGAAATATTATTTCTTTCAGGTAAGGGAGCTAGAGATATGTATAAGATTTTGAAGCAAAACCACACAGTCCCAATCGCTCAAAGAAAATGGACATTAAATTTACCTAATATTGATTTCAACTGGACAAAAACATATCGTCTACCCTTTATTATTTTTGAAAGTACTAAATTAAGATGGTTCCAATTTAGAGTAAATCATAATATCCTTGGCACAAATAAAATACTCTTTAAAATGGGTAAAACGGATTCCCCTAATTGCACCTTTTGCCATACAAACATAGAGACCATATCTCATATACTAGCAGACTGTGAAAAAATACAAAAGCTTATACGAGATTTTCATATGGAATGTACAAATCATGATGTCATATTTAACCCTTCTCTACAAGATCTCATATTTGGTACAAATAACTACTCAGAAATTGCATTAAATTTGATTTTGGTAACTATTAGATTCTATATCTACCGTGCAAGATGTCAAAATAAATGTGTTTCTTTACAGGGTTTATTACATGATCTTAAATTATTGTATAAATTGCAAAAACTTATGATGATAGACCAACTTGAAGACTTCAACACACAATGGTCCTCTTGGTCATTCCTTGATAGTTGAAGGGAAAGATAGTTTGGTTTTTTTTTTTTTTTAAGCTCACATGTAGATTTTATTCATATCATTGTTACTCAATGTATTTTGCTAATTACACAATCTACCTTTATGTATACATGAGAGTGTACGTTGTACATGTGTAAATATGTATTTCGCTATGCATGAATGAGTGTATATGTATATGTATATATATGTGTATGTATATATGTATATGTGTAAGTATATGTATGTAGTTGTGTGTATATTGTATACCAATGCATGTAGTATTTGTATGTGTGTGTTTTGTATTTATGGATGTGTATGTGTATATGTATATGTATGATTGCATTTGAAAATAGTTCTCAACTCAACATTTTTGATATTCCTACCCTCAAATCCCCCTTCTCTTACCTCAATCCCCCACCTCTTATTCTCTCCATCTTTCCACCCTCCTTTCATAAAATGTTTTGTATGTATTATTCAATCAGCCTCTCGGAAGGCATCTTTGTATACTATATGCTATTTGACATGCAAAATAAATAAATAAAAAAAAAAAAAAAAAAAAAAAAAAAAAAAATAGATTAATTAACAATGTAAAGAAATTTCTTTAAATAAATGCAGGTATGAAAAAGGTATGAAAAATGTCACAAATTATTTTCTTAATTACAAGGTCAAATTTAATAAGCTATCATCATGACTGCGGTATCAAACTATCAATTAGTATAAATAACAAGGTATGAATGGACTCAAATGATTATGTAATTACTGCGGCTTTCTATATACATTGTACACTGACACCGTCAATTGATCACACCGTTCGCACGTTCTGGCAACTAGGAAAGACGCTGTGGGGAAAAAATAAGCCAACTTCGAGATTAACTGGGTGAATAAGAACTTCGGGACTTGAAAATATATTCGAGATAAGCATGCATGTATTCGACACATCAGTGTTCGACACGTCCGGGGTGAATTTAATCATATTATGAAGGAATTTTTTCGGGAACGAAGTCCAACTTCGAGATATCCCAGGTATTCGAGATATCAGTGTTCGACATATCGAAGTTTGACTGTATCAACAAAATACTTAATCCAATTTCACCCTCTGTTATTTAAACCTGAAGGGTGCTAAAAAGCAACACAAAGTGAACTGATGTCAATTCCATCAATATGAGTAACTTTACAACTAGATCTACTAAATCTACACCAGTAGGTTCAATCTAGTTACATTATTCTTTGTCAACCAAACTGTGTGTTCCATCAAATGATCAAAAAGTGTGTGTATAAATGGAAGGATACAACAAGATTGACCGAGATTGCAATCGCTGCTCAAGTATATAAATCTCATCTAAAATTCTCTTCACGAAGATCTATTAATGCAGTGAAGTAAAAGGAAACTTCCCCTCCTTCCTACTCGAGCTTTATCCAATAATATATATTAAAATTGTCGTAAATTATCTTCCTGTTTCAATTTTCTTTTTAAAAATTTAAACTTATTTTAAGAAGTAGAATTAACAAAAAGAAGAAGTAGAATTAGGAATGCTGTAACATATGCCTACCTCTTCCATCACAGTTCCTAATCAGATTTCTGGAGAATGGACGCTTGAAATAGTATTGTTTGAAGTCTTTGGGCGAGAATGGAAAATTCTTAGTGTATATACCAATCCTTTCACACTTCTCTCTCCATAACTTCTGGCTGTCTGTCAATGATTGCCATTGCTTATTCACCACACAGCAGTGCTTCAAGAGATCTTCTGCGGGTACAAACGACAGTACTCTTTCTAAAATATCAATCGGCAAGGCAGACAACAAATTGCAGACTTCTATTGGTACTACTGTAGTCTCAGTATTCAAAGCGCTGACTTCTGTTGGTACCGCTGCAGTTTCACTATTCGAAGTGCTGACTTCTGTTGGTACAGCTGACGTTTCAGCACGGATTGTACTGCGTGTTATACGAGGGGATGACGAACTCTTTCTCTTTTTTGAATCCATATTCCCCATGGATAATCGAATCCTTTTTCCAGTTTCTTGGTATTCTCAACAGACACTTACAACTGTATTATATGGCTCACAACACCCAGAAAATTTTATACAGCGCTATTGCTATAAATAGATATACTAAAAATAGCACACAACGGGAATTCCAGAATTTGCAATGAGTATAAATACTAATCAAAATGTTTCATTGGCCACAATTCTCTTTACCAATCAAATCATACCTTCATATTTGACATCATTACATTATGCTGACAATATGCATTTGTGACACATATTATTTATAATCACACGCCCCTGCTTTATATGCTACCTTCTCCTGCTTCTTTTGCATCAATGCATCGTCTATAATTAGCTACAATAAAGACAAGTCTAATACCATTTATTTCGGTGAAAACGGAGGCAGATTCCCCGTGTTTTATAATATTTCATCGAGTATATTTTTTACATCGTCCACTCTTTCTTTCTTTCAGTACTTCATCCACCTAGTTATACGTTTGTACACATGCTCCTTCTTCTTCTTCTTTTTCTTCTTCTTCTTCTTCTTCCAATACGACGTGTACCATTTATAACCGTGAGAAACTTTCCTGTGTTTTAGTACTAATCATGCTTTGTTTGCAATTCTAATCAAAATTAAAACATTCGTTGTCATACTACTTCGTACTATACTTCCTTAATGCGAGATCTCCCGACAGGCCCTTGATGACTTGATAAGAAACTAAACCGGCATACTGATGGGAGACTGATCATGAGATCATGAGAAATGGAACACCTATATATAGAACCCAATCTCTCAGAGAGCGCCTTTCCCGGATAGTAGCGTAGCGCCCTCTTTGTGAGAGATTGCCTAAAATTGTCTTATTTCATTGTATAATTTATACGAATAAGTTACAATCAAATGAAAAAATATCTAATGTTATGGGGCAAATTGTCACACTTCATAGATCACACAGGGCCTTAGATTATTCCATTTCTTCCTTAAATATACAAAAAGATCATTTGGGCACATTTTCGAATTTTGCTTGTAACACAATGAAAGACATTTTGTCACATGTTTTAATATGTTTACAGATAACTGTTATAATAGATCTCTTATGACCTTGAACTTGTATCTCAAGATCATTTTGTTTTATGTGTGTTTCCCCTCATTTTTGGACGAAAAAATTGTCCATTCGATTAAATATTTTAGAACTTAAACGTATTTATGATGCTTCACGAAAATGTAACTTTCAAAGAAATGAAATTTGGCAAAAACTACATAAAATGACAACATTTTACGGGGTGTCAAATTTTCCCTTTAAGAACAATAATAGACAACTGGAGCACTAGGCTGAGTCCACCTTCACAGCGCAGTCATGAAATCATTTTTGGTCACTTTTGGTGCTTCACTCATTTACACATGTGTATACATTTATAGTTATTGCATTTTTCATTCGCGTGTATGAACTTTACAGTACTATACTGGCCCTTGACAGTATCACAAGGAATGCTTAGAATGTAGATTCCATTTCCTATTTTAGAATCGAACCCAGTACTTTCTGCACCGCAAAGCAAGCTAAGTGATAAGTCTATCTGTTACATTAATTCACCTTATCCTTGTAAATAAAACATCGCGGAAGTGATTTGGACCATAATAGCGGTACTGTGTAGTATGTACAGGGGAGGGTCCAAATTTCTGAGTTAGGGGGCGAAGTTAGGCGAGGGGTCTTGGGACGAATTAGGTCCCTTGCAGGTCTAAGACTAAGGCGGAACCCAATTTGAAGGACAAGGGGGAATGGGGCCCTAGAAATCTCTTGAATTTGCCGGTTTGGGGGCCTAAACATTGCGCAGTTTTACTTCAATGAATCATAAGTCAGTACCGTAGCTGAAATGAAATCGATTTTTTTGTTCTGTTTTGTTTTGTTTTGTTTTTTGTTTTTACATTTTATTCACGTTCTTTCCATCCCTTATCATTTACACCTGCGGTGTCATGCAGTCGGGTTAAAGCTGATCTTCTATATAAATCTGACTCCTCTGTATCGTAGAATCTAACATCATTTCTTGGCTTCTACATTACTACCTAGTTACTTCAGGTAGACAGTACCGAGGCATCTATAGAAGGATCTAACGTTTTTAAGAGGGACTGCGACCTGCTATAAATGCTTTTCAGTCAGAAAGGGGGAGGGGTTGGGGTTGAAGTCCTAAATCTAGCCAAAATGACCAGAAGCAGTCGAGGAGATATATGAATATCGGATTCATACTAGTCTGTTGCGAAGAAAATTAGATGATAGTCTTTCTCTGTATTTTTTCTTTGATAAAAAAAGGAGGGGGGAACGTGTATCTTCTCTGAATTCTCCACTGGTGTATATTATGTCATTTATGCTGCATGCATTACTGAATGCTTATTTCAAAAAAACCTTAATGTATTACCTCATGTAACCGTAAGTCATGCTTATTGATCGTTAAAATACACTACAAAAGGCTGCACCATCACTTAAAGCATCTTCAAAGCTCGCACTTTACCAAGTGTTGTCTGGTAGTGAATCATGTAGAAAACTGACTTTCTGTAAAAATACAGGGCAGCGCCTCAATGAAATGCTTGGTTCAAAAAGGTGCGCTGTGTTCATGCGACAAACTAACTCATGTCAGTGTTTGTACCTTTAATAAAATCTTCAAGACAGGAAGGCAATGATGGTTTCGTGTATTACAAAGGGGGAGACCTGACTGAAACTATGATCTACAAGTCTGGTCTGGTTAAGGTCTTATTCGAGGTCTGATCTAAGTTTGCTCTCCAACATACTTTCACACCGTCGTATCGTTAATGGGCTTCATTGACTATTATTCCCCAGAATAAAAGTAATCATTATACTATCACACTCTACACAGCCATCTTTTGCAATGATAACAAAATCGCATTTAATAACAATACACATTATTGTAGAAAGACTCACTTCTGTGATTTGCACGAATTCTAGTTTCCTATATATACACCATATATATACACCATTCTAACATGTACAATGACCGCAACTCCATTCTATGAGTCGTACATTAATCACAAATCCATAGAAGATGACCAAATCAGATCTAAAGAAATACTTCTTATGGGCATTGGCGGATCCAAAGATAACGGGAACAACATTAGCGGATCCATATATAACGTGGTACACCGTTACCTTACACTACACAACCATCAGTTTCTAATTTTCCGCCGTTTACTAGTTGGAAACTAATAAACTTCTTCACCAAATTTGATGGCTTATTTAAAGATCCCATAGATAGATGTTGATGTCCCAAGCCTCCCATAATACTGAGTATGGTATATCAGTCAATTGGTTCAGTTTGCTAGAGCCTGCACTAACGTTTTGGATACATATCCAGCGGAATTCCCCATCCCAATTTCTACGGTGCTCTAGTGTACGAACTAAAGAGGGTCAAAGGTTAAGATAATATCATATCGGCGGGTTCTAAAATTATTAAACGCCTTCGACATCGACAGTATGACCCCGAGATTATCGCTAAGACCATAGTTCTTGTATTGGGTCCCTCTACAGTCCAATGCAGACTTTTGCTTGAGCTTTGCACGCTGACTAACAGGGCGGTAAGTACTCTATGACGGGCCTTGTCCAAAACTTTTCGGAGGAGACTCCTTTTGATCAAGGATCCGAGATCGCTTACAGATGGGCAGAGCACGGTTTACTTATGTTGATGTCTCCTTTCATATTTTGATAGCAACATATTAAATCAAAACAAATACTTGATCAATAAACTATTCTGTTTGTCACTGGTTTTGCCATGGAGCAGGATTAGCGCTTCTGTACTGATAATATACTTGACAGAAGTTTGTGATTTGTTCATTAACTAAAAGAGTATCCTCCTCTTGCATATACCTCTTTTCTGGAATGGGTTTTCATATAAGGTGATCTTGGGTTATTTCCAACTTCTACAGATCCCTCCACAAATTCGTTCTTGAGCGTAAGAGATATTGTGTTACTGTTTGGCAAATCCGGTGCATAAATCGAGAGTGGTAGAAATATTTCTATTGTTATGACTATTGACGACAAATGCTTTATATGGTTGGAACAATTATAAATTGAAAGGCAAGTTTCCTGGACAAACTCCACGGAAAGTATGACATAAATGTTAGTATATCTTTTTCATGGCGTTGCATGTATCTATGGCCATTTCTATAAAGTGTTGTTCTACTTTCATCTAATGCATACAATGTTAAATTAGAATTGTGTTGTTTGTTTGGGGCATTTATAAGCGGGTGTGACTAGCCCAGTAGGAGATGGTACCCAATGAACTGCTGACCATTTCTTGGAAAACCTCCAAACACCAAAAAAAAAAAAAAAAAAAACGTTATCGATCACAAAATTCAACATCCCAACATCTTGATGACATGTTTCGGTGTATTTATTTTTCAAATTAGAGTTTACCTTGACAAATATGTTTCAATTCATAGTTACTGAAACTTATTAGGCTCTCGTTCTAAATTTCGCTTTACTTAAACGGAACATAGACCTAATAAGAATCAGATATATCTCAATCCAAGCAATGTTATGGGCAAACAAATCAAATCACAGGATTTGTCTATAACCAAACTGCTGAGGCAAATGGAAATAAATTTTTATCAGACAGGGGAATGAAACAATTGATCGACATCGTATCAATTACTGAATTCTGTCATTTCTTCTACTGCTTCAACCATTACTACTCATTCTTCATGTGACATTGCTCAAAGTAAAATGAAAGCGATTCTCACTCCGTGTCAACAAAATAATCATTAACCATATAAAAAGGATAAAGCGCTGATGATTCTTAAAATTACAGACGACACAAGTCGGTCAGTCTATTGCCTTGGGTCGGATTAAGAGGACATCAGTAAAATCTCCATGTTATGTCAGGATGTGATGGACAATTAACTGATTACAGGACATCCGTTACAGAGACCTGAATCTTAGGCAATGTCATTGGCCAATGTAAGCAGAAGCCATCAGTAAAATCTCCATGTTATGTCAGGATGTGATGGACAACTCACTGATTACAGGACATGTTACAGAGACCTGAATCTTAGGCAATGTCATTGGCCAATGTAAGCAGAAGCCATCAGTAAAATCTCCATGTTATGTCAGGATGTCATAGACAACTTACTGATTACAGGACATGTTACAGAGACCTGAATCTTAGGCAATGTCATTGGCCAATGTAAGCAGAAGCCATCAGTAAAATCTCCATGTTATGTCAGGATGTCATAGACAACTTACTGATTACAGGACATGTTACAAAGACCTGAATCTTAGGCAATGTCATTGGCCAATGTAAGCAGAGGCCATCAGTAAAATCTCCATGTTATGTCAGGATGTGATGGACAACTCACTGATTACAGGACATCCGATACAGAGACCTGAATCTTAGGCAATGTCATTGGCCAATGTAAGCAGATGACGTCACCATTTCTAAGTGAAATAATTCTGACGTCAGATAATAAAAATATAAATATTTCTCCTTACACAGCTGATCTACAGGCGTCAGATTACCCTTTCTATGCTGTTTCTCCCTATGTTTTTCATATGTTACGCTTCTTCATTTCAATACCCTAAAGTAAAGGTCATTTGATATCTATCATAAATGACAAAGTAATTTCATGAAGGAAACATTTTTTTATTAAATATATGTATCAATTTCATGTTGTAGGTGCATTAACACTCTGAGAACCATTACAAGATTTGATTCTTATATAACAATTAGCAAACAAAAACTGCATACTATAACTTTCACTTAAGAACTACATGCATATTTGGTCATTCTTGACAAAATTAATCAACAGCAATAAGCATCCGAGTACTACATCTATTCAAACTTTACACTTGATATACGGTTCTAGATGAAGAAAAGGTATCACCCCATCAACATAAAACAAATGATTAGTCCATAATATAATGATAATCACATCAAAACTATAGAGGAAAAAGATTTATGGCTAATGCATGATCTTTATTAACCGGCACCATAAAGAAATGACTAAATGACTTATGCATGATTCTCTATAAAACGGTCAAAATCAAGAAAGCCCAATAGATCTACATCATTCTAAATAAAACAGTCAACATAAAGAAAAGTCCAATACATCATTTGTTATAAAGCAGTCAATATTAATAAAAGCCAAATCTATCATTCTTTATAAAGCAGTCAACATAAAGAAAGCCAAATCCATCATTCTTTACAAAACATTCAACAAAAAGAAAAGCTCAATACATCCTTCTCTATAAGGCATTCAACATAAAGCAAAGTCAAATACATCATTCTTTATAAAGCAGTCAACATAATGAAAGCAAAATCCATCTTTCTTTATAAAACATTCAACAAAAAGCAAAGCCAAATACATCATTCTTTATAAAGCAGTCAACATAAAGCAAAGCCAAATACATCATTCTTTATAAAGCAGTCAACATAATGAAAGCAAAATCCATCTTTCTTTATAAAACATTCAACAAAAAGAAAAGCCAAATCCATTATTCTTTATAAAACATTAAAAAAAAGAAAAGCCCAATACATGTACATCACTCTTTATTACACAGTCAACAAAAAGAAAAGCGCACTGCATGAATCTCCATAAAGCAGCCAAAATATCAATGAAGGAATAAAACAGTGATAATGTTATTTGAAAATATACTGACATCACACACACAAGTTTTAAGTTCATCAAAATGATGAAATGACTTAACAGCATGACCAACACAGAAGTATATCATTATCAAAATTATGTTTATATATGCATAGATGTAAAGATTTACTCTGGTAAATTGTTTCAAATTGTTAATATACAAATTACATTAGTGATAACTAAAAATAGAAATATTTTAAGAGCATGTTGTCAGAGGATGCATTTGGATATAGGAGCAAATAAAAAAAAGATAAGACTGTGTGTGATGAATGACCATAAGACAATAAGACTGTGTGTGATGAGTGACAATAAGACTGTGTGTGATGAGTGACAATAAGACTGTGTGTGATGAGTGACAATAAGACTGTGTGTGATGAATGACCATAAGACAATAAGACTGTGTGTGATGAGTGACAATAAGACTGTGTGTGATGAGTGACAATAAGACTGTGTGTGATGAATGACATTAAGACTGGGTGTGATGAGTGACAATAATCTCTTCTTTACCTTGAACTGATCTTTTTATCTTATGATAACATTGCTTATAACAATGACACAAATGCTAACATCAAATCATGTGTAGAACACATGTAGAATGTGTAGAACACAGTCAGTACTGAAGATTTAAGTTAGAAAACATGGTAATAATGAGTGGGAATTAACCATGAATTGTTTTGTAACACCGGGCAGTTATTTACAATTCTTGTATCCAAGATATTTTCAGGATGCTTGATGATATCTAAATATCCGTTACATCATGGTGTATAAATGGTACTCAATTTGTCTGCAGATGTTAAATCGTTAACTGCACTTCTTTGACAATAGCATCACTCTGTTCAAAGGGACGATAGATTCCATTAATTTCTCCACATGTATGTAAAATGAACTCAACTTTGAATCTGTCTTCGTCATCAATGATATAGAAAGCATTATGACAAGAGCGATGATAAGTTACATACATGCATAGTTATTACATACATCCTTCTCATCAATGATATAGAAAGCATTATAACAAGAGCGATGATAAGTTACATACATACATAAAAGCAATGATAAGTTACATACATACATAGTTATTACATACAACATGGAATTTGTCCTTCTCATCAATGATATAGAAAGCATTATAACAAGAGCGATGATAAGTTACATACATACATAAAAGCAATGATAAGTTACATACATACATAGTTATTACATACAACATGGAATTTGTCCTTCTCATCAATGATATAGAAAGCATTATAACAAGAGCGATGATAAGTTACATACATACATAAAAGCAATGATAAGTTACATACATACATAGTTATTACATTGTAACAACATGGAATTTGTCCTTCTCATCAATGATATAGAAAGCATTATAACAAGAGCGATGATAAGTTACATACATACATAAAAGCAATGATAAGTTACATACATACATAGTTATTACATTGTAACAACATGGAATTTGTCCTTCTCATCAATGATATAGAAAGCATTATAACAAGAGCGATAATAAGTTACATACATACATAAGAGCAATGATAAGTTACATACATACATAGTTATTACACATGATTTGTATACAACAGCTATCAACTAAAAAGGTCACATAAATATGTACCAAAGTGTGGTGTTACAAAGAATGGTCACATAAATATGTACCAAAGTGTGGTGTTACAAAGAAAGGTCACATAAATATGTACCAAAGTGTGCAGTTACAAAGAATGGTCACATAAATATGTACCAAAGTGTGCAGTTACAAAGAATGGTCACATAAATATGTACTACAGTGTGGTGTTACAAAGAATGGTCACATAAATATGTACCAAAGTGTGCAGTTACAAAGAAAGGTCACATAAATATGTACTACAGTGTGATGTAACGAAGAAATATGGTTGATGTAATTATAGTTACAACAGAATTGTAAGATAAATAAGTACTAAAGTGTGGTGTTACAAAGAAATATGCTGATGTGATTATATTTACAATAGAGATGTAACATAACAATAGGCAGATAACACTAAAAATGAAGCCTTAGTGTTGCTATACCTTGTACTACAGGTGACATAAAAACTTGTATGATGTTTATCATGGACAAATACATAAATTGTATCATTATAAGTACACAATTAAGCAAAATCAAACTCATTATTTTCCTTAGATTAGATAACACTTTATACAAATATACCAAAGAGAAAACAGAAGACATCTGACAAAGCATTATGATACAAATCACCAAGGACATGCACACAAAAATATATCAAATACAAATGGTTTATTGGCAATATCATATAAAATATCTATATAATATAAACAAAATATACTAGTTCACTGTAGAAATTAAAGCTGTATGTTCTGACTGAAATGTATGTCTCGTCTAGAACTCTGTTCACCGGTGACAAGCAATGATGATACTGGTATATTTATAGTTTTACCCATAATTTTGACTTAAGTAACGTTACGCAACATGACAAATATAATAAATCACAGTAATATAACTGATACATATAACAGATACATACTTTGAAGCAAGCCAATGTCAATCATATTTTCAAACATGTTTTCATTACCAAGTTCTTAAGTTTAACCAATCACACTTAAACTTGAAATACAGTGCTAACAAATTCTTTCAAACATCAATGTCTTTGATATTTCCTCTGGCCGGAGATAGAATACAGAAGAAGCCATAAATCCACAGCCTGACTGGCCTGTATGTTGTGCTCATCTTCTGCTTTGGGCATCTTATCTATCAGCTCCTTCAACCAGTTAGGGACATCAATATCCACATCATACTCTGGCATCTCTGCCATCACATCATGTAGGCTGTAGGAAATGAAAAGAGTTCAGTGTATACAAGTAAGGTAAACTTCTATGTGGAACTGTCACCACAAGTGGTAAGAGCAATTTGCTCTGCATTCCTGTATTATTCTTTTCCTAATATCATATACATGTATCACCATATGATTCACAAATATGATAACAAAAACAAACTGTGATAGTGATCAGCTATAAATATCATAAATTTGTCTCTAGTGACCTTCATACCTCCATTTTGTTGTGTCAACAAAGTCCTCAGCATCTGGATTTTGAGGCATTGATATTCTTAGCATGATACATTCAAACAAGGTCTCTAGCAGAATATCCAGTTTTTCCAGTTGAAGTTCTTCACAGAAAGCATGTACAATACCACGCTGGTTATCTGTCAAATCCTCACGGAACTCATCTCCGATACCCTCAAATGCTTCCTGAATGTTGATAAATTTAAAAGGACTTCATTATATGCTATACAATGTAATTTGCCAACTCCAGACCTTGAGGTTTTTGAATTCTATTAAATGGCACATGTGTTTAGTCCCCAATCTCCCCCCCCCCCCTCCGGAATATCTCGTTATAAAACATTTGTGTATTGCAGATCTTGTTGATTGTGTATTGAAGCCAAATACTTTGATTTCTGAATGACAAAATACTTCAGCAATGAAGCACTTGTCCAACAACATTTTGACAATAACTAATTGTACTATTAAATATGTTAATCATTATTTAAGCTTATTAAGGTGTTTAAAAGTAGATATTTGTCCGAAGTAAATATGATTATAAGATGTTAAAATGTATCTGTACATTAGAACTGAATATGGGATTTCCATCAAATGTAAAATTAGGAACATTTCTACTCTTGAACCAATGATTGGTAGACCATCACCTATCACAAAGGAATTAAGATTGGTAAAAACATGAGTAATGCGATCGTTCAATGAGCATCTTTTAAAGATTACTGATGCAAGAGATAAAGGTGGGGATAGCTAAAGGTTGGGATAACCAAAGGTGGGGATAGCTAAAGGTTGGGATAGCCAAAGGTGGGGATAGCTAAAGGTTGGGATAACCAAAGGTTGGGATAGCTAAAGGATGGGATAGCCAAAGGTGGGGATAGCTAAAGGTTGGGATAGCCAAAGGTGGGGATAGCTAAAGGTGGGATAACCAAAGGTTGGGAGAGCTAAAGGATGGGATAGTCATAGGTTGTGATAGCTAAAGGATGGGATAGCCAAAAGTTAGGGATAGCTAAAGGATGGGATAGCCAAAGGGTGTGATAGCTAAAGGATGGGATAGCCAAAGGTGGGGATAGCTAAAGGTTGGGATAACCAAAGGTTGGGAGAGCTAAAGGATGGGATAGTCATAGGTTGTGATAGCTAAAGGATGGGATAGCCAAAAGTTAGGGATAGCTAAAGGATGGGATAGCCAAAGGTTGTGATAGCTAAAGGATGGGATAGCCAAAGGTGGGGATAGCTAAAGGCTGGGATAACCAAAGGATGGGATAGCTAAAGGTTGGGATAACCAAAGGTTGTGATAGTTAAAGGATGGGATAGCCAAAGGTTGATAGCTAAAGGATGGGATAGCCAAAGCTTGGGATAGCTAAAGGATGGGATAGCCATAGGTTGTGATAGCTAAAGGATGGGATAGCCAAAGGATGGGATAGCTAAAGGATGGGATAGCCAAAGGGTGTGATAGCTAAAAGATGGGATAGCCAAAGGTGGGGATAGCTAAAGGTTGGGATAACCAAAGGTTGTGATAGCTAAAGGATGGGATGGCCAAAGGTTGTGATAGTTAAAGGATGGGATAGCCAAAGGTTGTGATAGCTAAAGGATGGGATAGCCAAAGGTGGGGATAGCTAAAGGCTGGGATAACCAAAGGATGGGATAGCTAAAGGATGGGATAACCAAAGGTTGTGATAGTTAAAGGATGGGATAACCAAAGGATGGGATAGCTAAAGGTTGGGATAACCAAAGGTTGTGATAGTTAAAGGATGGGATAGCCAAAGGTTGATAGCTAAAGGATGGGATAGCCAAAGGGTGTGATAGCTAAAGGATGGGATAGCCAAAGGTGGGGATAGCTAAAAGTTGGGATAAACAAAGGTTGTGATAGCTAAAGGATGGGATAGCCAAAGGGTGTGATAGTTAAAGGATGGGATAGCCAAAGGTTGTGATAGCTAAAGGATGGGATAGCCAAAGGTGGGGATAGCTAAAGGCTGGGATAACCAAAGGATGGGATAGCTAAAGGTTGGGATAACCAAAGGTTGTGATAGTTAAAGGATGGGATAGCCAAAGGTTGATAGCTAAAGGATGGGATAGCCAAAGGTTGGGATAGCTAAAGGATGGGATAGCCATAGGTTGTGATAGCTAAAGGATGGGATAGCCAAAGGATGGGATAGCCAAAGGTGGGGATAGCTAAAGGTTGGGATAAACAAAGGTTGTGATAGCTAAAGGATGGGATAGCCAAAGGTTGTGATAGTTAAAGGATGGGATAGCCAAAGGTTGTGATAGCTAAAGGATGGGATAGCCAAAGGTGGGGATAGCTAAAGGCTGGGATAACCAAAGGATGGGATAGCTAAAGGTTGGGATAACCAAAGGTTGTGATAGTTAAAGGATGGGATAGCCAAAGGTTGATAGCTAAAGGATGGGATAGCCAAAGGTTGGGATAGCTAAAGGATGGGATGGCCATAGGTTGTGATAGCTAAAGGATGGGATAGCCAAAGGATGGGATAGCTAAAGGATGGGATAGCCAAAGGTGGGGATAGCTAAAGGTTGGGATAACCAAAGGTTGTGATAGCTAAAGGATGGGATAGCCAAAGGTTGTGATAGTTAAAGGATGGGATAGCCAAAGGTTGTGATAGCTAAAGGATGGGATAGCCAAAGGTGGGGATAGCTAAAGGCTGGGATAACCAAAGGATGGGATAGCTAAAGGTTGGGATAACCAAAGGTTGTGATAACTAAAGGATGGGATAGCCAAAGGTTGTGATAGCTAAAGGATGGGATAGCCAAAGGTGGGGATAGCTAAAGGTTGGGATAACCAAAGGTTGGAATAGCTAAAGATGGGGTAACCAAAGGTTGGGATAGCTAAAGGTTGTGATAGCTAAAGGTTTGGATAGCCAGAGTGATGATCTGATGATGATTATGGTCCAATGCCATCACAGTGTACAACGACATATATGGAAGTACTTTAAACTGTTGAAGTGTTAGATTAAATAAGAAATTTATATTGTTCTTTGCCATATTCAATTTATTTTTACACACTGCATGTACATGTATATGTATGTCACACCGTGATATACAGTACATTAAACTTTTCTGTATTATGTATTTTGTGAAATCCAGTAATTTTAGTCAGTCCCAAGCCAAGCCCCAAAAGACAGATTTTAGTGTATGTCAAGTCTTTGCATCTTCTGTATTGATGTAAGTAATTATTCATACCACACATTATAAATATAGAGTGTGCAGTGTTCAATGTTGTTGTCATAGATAATAACAAGAGGTGTGAAAGACAGCCAAATGTAAGAAATGGACAAATGAAACATCATAAGTCACTATTACTTTACAAGGGACACACAAACATTAAAAAAAATGTCAAAAAAGCTTTCATGGAATTTGGATGTATACTATTAAAGCATAACAAAGTAAATAAGAATGGCAATAATTAATGGAATATACCAAGGACAACTTTGGCACATAAACATTCCTTGTGGCTCATAATAAGTTGAATTGGTCTCATACAATAAAAACAAACAAAACATAATGATTGTAAAACATGACAAAAATAAACAACTTACATATTTGTAAGATGCTAATTCCTTGGTTTTCTGCATTGCCAGTGTAAGCCAGAGAGCCTGTGCATGCCGACAACAAGTAGACTGACGAGCCTGTGTGATATATAGAACAGTACTCTGTAAAAGCATAAAATGACCAAAAAAAAAACAACCAAAAACAATAACAAGTGGGCCTATACTGCTCTACTCAGTATTTTGGAAAAACTCCTCATGATTTACAGCATACAGGTTTTGATGTAAATTGACAAGAAAAAAACAACAAAAGGCCCAAGTGGGCCTATATCGCTCACCTGAGTACCTAGATGACCAGTCATGCATGAAGGAAGAATTCATTTATTTTTGCATTATTGTGACTAAGTCAACACAAATGATATTAAGCATTTGCTTTGTCTCTGCAAGAAGTCATTCAGGGCAACAAGTTAGTCATTTTCTTTAGGTGGGGCCTTTTGTTGAGTGATTTCAAGTCTGGGTCATGAACAACAATTGTTTCAAATATTGTCCAGATCTAACTTAAAATTGCCTAATTTCATATGCTGAGTGTTGAGAAACATCTAAAAACTTATTTAGATGTGTAAAGAAATGAAAAAAAATTTCTGACCACAGCTGGATTTGAACCACTTCTCTCCATATTTCAATTACCAAGTGGTATATGTACCATTGTGAGACCTACTTTTTAATCATGGTGGCATTATCTGTTAACCAATTTGGATGAAATTTACCAAATTGATAGAGGACCTTTAGTACTTCATGTATTACATGTTTCATTAAAATCTTTCATATGGTTTTGTAGAAAAAGTTGAAAATGTGAAAATTGGCCAACCCCCCCCCCCCCTTTTTTGGAAGTCTTAAAAAATTCATAAAAACTCCAAAAATTGAGATAACGACAAAATTCTTTCACAATAATATTCCTTACCACAATTATGATCAAAATAGTCATTAAGAAATCATCAATATCAATTAACTGAAAAACATGACACTTTTCTTCATTGAAATGACTAAGTCCAGAAACACGTCAAAAAGCATAAATTTCTATTTGACGGATCTTAACCCTGAACACAATTTTTAATAACCCATCTTTATAGATTGTTGAAATGCAATTAGTTTCCCCATTTATGTACTGGTTCTGGAGGAGAAGATGTTTGAAGAGGGGTACCCTTTTGGGCACTTTGAATGAATGATATCTCCTGCAGCAACAAAGTCCAAATAAGACAAATTCGGCAATGCCCTATATCTTAATACCTCAGCCCAAAGGAATAAGCTTGTGAAATAAGAAAGCCCTACCTCTTACGATTCATGTTAAGTTTTTAAAATGTAGGTCAAAGGTCATGCTCCAGGCCACAAGGTAGATAATTATGGTACCAACAGAAAGGTCTTGTCACAAGGAATATGAATATATGAAATATGAAAGCCCTTCCTCTAATGATTCAAATGTTACAGCCAATGTTAAAGTTTTGGAAATAGCAGTCAAAGGTCATGGTCAAGGTCACAAGGTAAAAAATCTCTGTATTGACGGATATGTCTTGTCACAAGGAATACGCATATGAAATTCCTACCTCCTACAATTCAAAAGTTCTGAAAATGTAGGTCAAAGGTCACAGTTAAGGTCGCGAGGTCAAAAATTATTGTACCGACAAAAGGTCTTATTTCAAGGAATATGCATGTGTAATATGGTGTCAAAAGGAATACACATAAAGAATATGATCTCTTTATCTTGTACAAAATGGGCCTATACCGTTCACGATGGAAGCATAATAGTATCCTTCTTCATTTCATTTTTTATTTCAGAAGTGAACCAAAAACAAAATCATTATTCTACTTCACTCTCATACACTTAGTTTTTCAATCTATGTAATTAATGTAAATTTCTTCTTTACAAAGTAGGGTACCTCCCTGGACCTACTTTGCCACACCATGGACCACTCTCTGGGCAGATCCAGCGAAAAGAGCAACAGTACTTGTAAAGGGCATTGAGCTCTTCATTCATGTAAGTTATATCACAAACTTTATATTTGTTCTGAAGAAGAGTCCATCAAAGCTTTATACATGTATAATATGCAGATTTGCATCCCAATCCCTTTCCTTTCTTATACCTTAAAAAAAATCCTTTAGATGTTATTTTTGCATTCAAATTCTTTAAAGATACAATTATTTCATTACAATCAAATAAAATACACAAAAATTATGCATTATAACTTGTGTGAAAATCAAAGACAGGGTCAAAAATGATGTTAAAAAATGTTTAAATTTTTATTTCATAATAGAACCAACAACCCTTTTTAGACACTCTTCTGAATCACTCAAGTGCATTTGATTTGTAATCTATGCAGTTCGTCTGAAGAAGTTTGTCAAAGGAAGGTACCCTCTTAGGCCTATGTTGCCCTGGCTGTAAGAAAAAAGAGGAGTTACCGGCTCACTTATGTGGCAGAAGTCACCATGGAGCTATACAATACATGAATATAAATAATATAATAGAACATTTAACACATTACAAAAATATTTGATTGTAGTGCAATTACGATACCGACTTAGGACGGTCATTTAATTTGACAAAAGCCAAACAAATGGTGTGGTTAACCGGTTTACGGGCCCACCTTCCCACTCACCGTAACAGCAGAACAATCAAAAGACATACATTTAAAAATCTATATATAATCCTCCATGTAAAGAACAAGGGTCAACAGGTATCGCATATTGAGAGGTCATAAAAATATAAACACGTAAGCTATTGTAAAACACATGATGATATAAAATATATGCGACATCAACATGATAAACCGTGCTCTGCCAGTTGAAAGCGAGCTCAGACCCTAGATCTGTAGGAGTCCCGACTAACAGTCAGAGGGGACGAGGTTCAGGACCATGTCTCCTCTGAAAGAGGTTTGGACAAGGCCCGTCATATAGTCCCCACCGCCCTGTTAGTAAAAAACACTTCTAAAGGACCTTGAGTACTTAATCCCTACCAAGTTTGATCAAAAGCCCTTGAGCAGTTCTGAAGAAGTTGAAAATACAAAATGTTTAGAGACTGACATGGACAGATAACAGACATAATGTAATTGCTAAAGCTCACTACAGCCATCGAGCTATTCAGGTGGGCTAAAACTGTTAAGTAACCAAATTTGATATGAAATTTTAAAACAAGAGGCCAAAGTAGGCCTATATCTCTCACCTGAGCACTGTTATTCAGCCTTAAAATACTGACTACTTAGAAAATCATATATCCTCTTGCTGAGGACAACTGACAGAAAACTTGTAAACTTGCTTCTTTACATCGAGTTAATCATAACCATGATGTGAAAATAAGTAAAGAAAATGTAAGAATTCTTTTTTTTTCTCCTTTAAGAATCATTTAAAATCATGCTGTGATGTACCGATCCAGTTGAAAAAATACTAACTTGATAGAGGACCTTGATTACTTCTTGCAAGATCTGGTGAAATTTTGTGAAGCGGTTGTGGAGCAGTTGAAATTGTGTTAACCAATCAGGGCCCATGGCAACCATCTTGGATTATGGATAGAATAAAAAAACACAAACTTAATACTAGAGGAACCTAAATACTTACTTTCTGTAAGTTTTGGTCAAATTCTTTTAAGTGGCTGCAGAGAAGTAAAAAAATGTGTCAACCAATCAGGGCCCATGATGACCATCTTGGATTATGAATCAAGTTGAAAAACACAAACTTCGTAGGAGACCTTGAATACTCATTTCCTGTAAGGTCTGGTGACATCCTGCACAGCGGTTTTAGAGAAGTTAAAAAATGTTTCAACCAATAAGTCTTTGGTGGCTATCTTGACCTTAAGTACTTGCTTGATTTGGTGAAATTCTGTAAAGTGGTTGCATAGAAGAAGTCGAATATGTGAAGAGTTAATGATAGACGGCGCGATATGACTATAGTTCACTTGAGCCTTTGGCTCAAGTGAGCTTAAAAAAACCCCCTTAAAACAGATACAGAAGTATATTTTCTGACAAAAGTTAGCAAATAAATGCTTCACTCATACTTCTCTATATTGAATAAATCAAGAGACTGACACACAAATGTGTGATAATAGATAATGATAATGACCAAAATGTTTGAATATGACTAAGTAAAAAAGGTCAAAACTGCATAAAAACTTTTTTTTTAAATGAAACCAAACACAATGCTACTTCTAAAAATACTCTTCTACATTAATCAGATGCATTCAATTTGTTGATCTATGCAGCTATTTAGAGAAAAAGTGTGTCAAAGGATGATATCCTACAGAGCTATACATGTCATCCCATCCTGAATCCCTCCCTTGACAGATCTTACACATGGGGGTGGATGATAGACGGATGGATAATGGACACAATGCTATGACTATAGCTCTCAGGTGAACTAAAAATTATTATGTGAATTTGTCTAAATCTAGAGATATACATAAAGAGATCATGGCAACAGAATTCAATAAATACATCAAAATGTGTCATCATAAAAAAGCTTTCACTTTATAAGAAAGAAATCTGTCATCAATAATATTGGTAGAGTTAAACATCATACATATATAAGATTATCATATCCCAAAACTGAAGTGTATTACAAGAAACCACTTATGACAGTATGGGTTGATTACAAAGGTGAATATCATCTTTCACAGTCACTCTACTGTGATATTTTGGTAACCGTCATCTTGTACCAACTGATTTCAAAAATCTAACTAATGAAAATTTTGACAAAAAGATTAACGGAAAGATACCTTTAATCTATTGACCAGAGTTGCTCTGAAATTCAGCCAAAATATTAACATTATGAATATCCCAATAAAGTACAGGTAAAAGATTTGCAGTTTAAAAAGGCTTTCCAACACAGATATTTTCATTATAGGAAGAAAATGAAGATTTCTACCAAAGCAAGATAATTAATGAACAATATGTAATTTACCTGCTATACAGTAACAGTAAAATGGTCTTTGCCACGGACAAACTCAAGCTTACAAGCCATGAACTTAAAGTGTATTAGATGCACTTATTAAAGCAGTATTATTACTGTCATCAATTCCTCCTTACCTGTTGGCTTGGAATGGGGTGTTCCATCTTCAGTGTTTGAGTCATGAAGGATTCGATCTTCATGTCCTCCTTTCCTCCCACAGACTTGAGGAAACTGATAGTGATGTCCAGTCTGTCCAGACAATCACAGAGGTCTGGGTAGGATCGGAATTCTGCCACAATTTGATGCCGTACTGGGGCTGTCAGAGGCTCCTTCAGAGAAAAGTTATAGTTGTTAAGACATATACATTAAATACGTGTATACAGGTAATATTTTATGACATTTTGTACACACAAATTTTTGTAGATAATAATATATTCATTTTTGAATACAATTATCACATTAGAAGCTCCAAAAGCCTGAATGGTCTAATCCATACAATCACCTTCAACAGGGAGAACAGAATTCACTTATTAGTTCTACCAAACTTAACTAAAAACAAACGAAGCAGAAATATGAACTATGAATGCATAATTAGCATAAAAGCAAATGTATCTAAACTTTTGTTTGATGCAATGACAATCATATTGGATAATATACCGGTAATACTATTTCTCAAAAATGCATCTAATGGATAACATGATTATAGAATTCTAGTAAAGTACCTTCAAAATCAATATAATTCTACAAGTTGGCTACAGATATCTAGGATTACATAACATCATTTACACCCAATCTAATTAAAACCATATCTTTATTCTGCTTCTCTATTTGTCCCATTGCAGTTAAAGATCGGGCAAAACCCAGTGAGAGGTCATGTTCTGGTGAACTCTGATTTTCAGCCTATCAGTGGATTGGCTATAATTCCTAGGAATGAAACTAACATCCCCAGCATTCATATGTCTCACTTCAGTGTAAGCGTAACCTACAAGATCGTTTTTGAGTTGTGTGTTACATATTGCATCACTTGCACGTGCCTCGCCGAGTCATTGATTGGCTATGGGAAATAACAGTTTTGGTGACTGAAATGTCATCACAGTTCATCAGAACATGACCCTTTACGGGGTTTCAACATATTTTTATATGCAATGGAACAAACAGATAAGCGGAAGAAAGATTTGGTTTTAATCAGATTGCATTTACACCCATGTTAGATTGATGACTAAATACCATTTCCTAACTTGCTTTTCTCTTGCATTAGTACTATATCATTCCGGCAAAGATTCATCAAAATCAGGAATATTGAATACAAATAAAACACATGACCTAATAATTTTACTGAATCAAAATCAGAATAGCACAGGCACAACTAGATAACAATTTACAGCAGCAGAAAGATGCAGTGCTCAAAAACATGTTTTTACTTATTTCAATGCTTTTTTATATATAAACAAGCTTAAAGTCAGTGTTGCATGCAACACTTGTCCCCTGCAGCAACCTGTACTTTCGAAGTAAATAATGCCTTATTAGCAACATGAAACAGTTATGTGAACTTGGCAAACTTTTGCATGACTTAATAAGAAATTACATTGAATTCTGTGAAGTTCATATCAAATTCTAGTGAAATTTACAGTAAAAATATAGCATCGTTTTATTCATATCTGGCATCAGCATCTATAGTCATTATTTGGAAACTGAAACAGTGATGAATCACTATTTTCAATGATAAGTCTACAACTGAACTATGCTGATGTCTATTCCTAGTAACAGTGACCCTTAAAATTGACTTTTTGACCCCAAAATCTATCCAAATCTAGACCTGTACATAAGCTAGCATCGTATGAAGTTTAAAAGAAATCAACTATTCTTAACTCATGTTATTATCTGGCATCCGAAATGCAGTGATAAATGTCTATTCTTAGTAACAGTGATCCTAAAATTTGATCTTTTGACCCCAAAATCAATCTCACCTTACACCATTACATAAGCTAGCCGTATATAATGTTTAAAAGAAATTATATATATAAATCATTCTCAAGTCAAGCTATTATCTGACAAATGAAATATAGTGATACATGTCTTGTTTTAGTAACAGTATTTTTAGAATTGACCTTTTGAACCAAAAATCAATCCCATCCTAAACGTTAACAATAGCTAGCCTTATATGAAGTTTGAAAGAAATCAATCATTCTTATCTCAAGTTATCATCTAGAAACCAATGTAATACAATGATAAATGCCTATTTTTAGTAACAGTGATCCTTAGAGTTGACCTTTTGACCCCAAAATCAATCCCACATTAGATCTTTATATAAGTTAACATTGTAAGAAGTTTGACGCAAACTGGTTATTCCTCACTGAAGTTATTGTCTGGAAACCATCTGGACAGATGCTTAACGACAAACACTATAGTCACTTCCAGTTACATAAGCTAGCCATATATGAAGTTTAAAAGAAATCAATCATTCTTAAGTCATAATCTGATAAATTAAATGCAGTGATAATTGTCTGTTTTTAGTAACAGTTATTTTTAGAATTGATCTTTTGACCCTTAAAATCAATTCCACCCTTGACCTTTACATGAGCTAGCTTTATATGAAGTTTGAAAGAAATCAATCCTTGCTGACTCAAGTTATCATCTTGAAACCGAAATACTATAATAAATGTCTATTTTTAGTAACAGTGACCCTTCAAGATGACCTTTTGACCCCAAAATCAATCCTATGTTAGATCTTTATATAAGCTAACACTGTATGAAGTTTGAAGCAAATTGGTCCTTCCTCACTGAAGTTGATGTCTGGAAACCATATCCCCATGGACAGAAAGACAATAACAAATACTATAGTCCCCTCCAGTTTCACTGGCAGGGGACTGATAATCTAAAAAGAATCTGTCAAAACTTACTTGTTTGATTTTCTCTCTTAATGTCTGGAAAACCACAGCATTGGTGGTTTCAGAGCGATAAGTCATGATCTGCATCTAAATGCAAAGAAGATGTAAATGAGATTACTCCTATACATAGCTGTTTTTATTTTACTAATAAATTATAAAAGTAGTTCTAGTATATTCTTTCACATGGATTTTATTGACCTATCTATTCAAGATATGACTATTTTTCAGTACATTGTATTGCAAATTTTCTGTTTGTCTGTATCATATCAATAAAATGATAAAAGCATTAAATTTTGTGAAACACAAGTGCCGATAGCTGCATCAAACTTGACAAATTAAATGTACATCAATTGTATTTTATGAGAAAAGAATGGCTGAATAAGCAAACAAACAATTTTATTCTCTAGTAATAATATTACAGGTAATAAATTTTATCACAGCATTATACCTGTGACACGGTGATGTCAATAAGGGACTTTGAAAAGAGAAATCTATCTGTGAGTTGTCTCTCAAAATCCTTGAAGTTGTACTCAATCTTTGTTCCTTTGCCGACTTCGAAGGAATAATTACAGTTTGCCAGTACCATAGGTAAGATGTCCCGGTCAGGGTGGTAGCTGATTAGATGGGCAGCAGTCAAATCACTGACAGAGACTTTGTGAAGAGATGATGCACTATAGAAGAATATACATATACATATGTTCTAGTAGAACTTGGACATGTTTACATACAATATTAAACTGGATCTTTCCAAATGCAAATTCATATCTCAAAATGGAATAAGAATTGTGTGTTTTTTTCCTGACTACACCTAAATGATATGTTTTTCACATTGTTACAATATATGTAATGTAGGAATGAATGTGGAAGTGTACATGTGGTTGCTTGGTTGGAGTTTTACACTGTTTTCAACAATTTTCAAATCATACTGTGACATAGAAGCAGAAGGTAACCAAATTCTCAAATAATCATGGCACAATCTGGGGACTGAATCCACATCATCTGTATTGGGTAACATAAAAGTGTCAAGTCTTGTACATACAGTTCAAAATGAAAAAGGCAGATATGTACTGATGAAATAAGCTCACTTGAACGTAATTTGTTCATCCACAAACAATGATCCATGATCAAGTGCTTGAAGAGATTTGCACACACATACTTCTCTTGCTTTATGACAACTGACAAAAGACTGTAAACTTGCATCTCTACACAGGATTAACCAAGATCATGGTGAAAAACATAGTGTAATCAAAGATTACCAAGCTCACTTCAATACAGTATTTGTCAAAAAAAAACCCCCAAAAAGTAGTAGGAAGTTGCAAAGAACATTGTAATCTTGAACTTGGTCACTCAAGCATAAAATCAAGTTTAAATGCATTATCACCTGAGTGTGATTAAGACATCATCCCAAGATGAACCTAAGGTGCAAGTCTGGTAACTGTTGCACCTATTCTTTTTTCAATATTGAATTATCCAAAACTACATAACCAGACTGGGTCAAGAATGCGGGTGTGCTAAAAATTTGTTAAAAAGATAAAGTTAGAATACTTTTTGTCATTTTTTTCTCAAACACTATTTAGAATTTTGTCAGTGAAAGGTACATAACTTTGGCAGATGTGGTGATATATGAAAAGGTCTAACTTGAAATTGTGCAATTGAGTTTTGAACTTAGGTTTGACCCAATCAGACTTACGATAACAGGAGTATCATGCACTTTTTTTTAAATTTGTAATAGGCTAGTTCTAGCAAACCATGTTAAAGACAGAAATTTTATTTTGTTCATTTAACACAAAAATAAGATTTTAAATAGTATCTATGAAAAAAATTGTAAAAGAGAATTCTGATTTGATCTTGCTAACATATTTTTGGTTCACCTTGACAAAGTAGAGAGGAGCTTATGGTATACACGAAGCATCTGCATTCCCATCCCATTAAATAGTTTGGGGTAATTAAGTATTGGAGAAAGATACTACATTACCAAACTTGCACCCTTCTGTATTTACATTGTAGTAGGGTTTGCTAGAACTAGCCTATAATTCCCAAGAAGCCAGACCAAAATTAAAACTCAAGTACACATCTTCAAGTTAGACCCTTTCATAAAGCACCACTAAATTATTTGCTAAAGTTATGGACATTTTACTGATGAAGAGAAAAGAGAAAACTGAAGGTATCGGACAAAGCTGTATAACAAAAATCACCAAGGACATGCACACAAAACATGATTGATTGATTGATTGATTTTTAACGTCACACCACGAATATTTCACGTATATGGTGACTGCATCTGCCTGATGCGGGGCATACAAATTTTGACCTTTGCAACGGACCCACCCGAAGCAATGAGGGATCTTTAACGTGCCATGCATACCACGACACGGGACCTTGGTTTTTACTGTCTCATCCGAAAGACAGGACACCAGCATGACCAGAGCGGGAATCGAACCCCGGCCTCCCGATCAGGAGTCCAGCGTGATACCACTAGGCCACGCTGGCTTCACACAAAACATGATAATAGTAGAATATACATGGAAAAATAACATTACCAAAATTTCTTGTGCTGCTATTACGATACTATAGACAAGAACCACAGACAAGATTTTGTTTAAAACATCCATGTTTTCCTACCTCGGGCCAGACCCAGGTGCAAAACTTAAAGCCAGACCTTTCATAATTATGCCATCACAAAATCATCTGTCTTGGTTTGAGAGAAGAAGAGTAGACAAGTTTTCATTTACCCCACTTATTTTCCCCTCAGTGGCAAGAACCCAGTTCAAAACCAATCAGCATAATTTCAAGTCAGACCCTTTCATATACCATCACCAAATCATCTGCACCTCTCTTGGTCAAGGAAAAAAAGCATGGGCAAAATTTTGACCCTACCCATTTTCCCTACCCAAGGGGCCAGACCCAGTTTAAAACCCAGGCACACGGTTTCAAGTCAGATCCTTTCATATACCACCACAAAATATTTGTTCCTGTTATGGCTAAAAAAGAGAAGTATGCACCAGATTGTGAGGATGGATGGACAGACGACAAAGGTATTTACATTTTAATACAAATCAGTGTTGTAAAATGGGAGAAATTTTACTATCAATTTTCTGATACTATCAGAAAGATACTATCAACTGATAATTGAAATAATTGTTAAATTCAGATATTTGAAATTCAGCCATCTAATGTAAGAAAATATATTGCTTTTTTCCACAAAATTTCCTTTCGTTTTTACATATACTGTAAAAGACATATTAAAGAACAAGCACATTTTCTTTTCATTAAACAAAAACGGAAATAAAAACATAATAAAAAATTTGGTTTATCTAACAGTCAGAAAAGAAATCTCCAATATATTAAGTCAGAAAGATCATGTAAAGATTTACAACACTGATCAATGTTGCCTATTGGGTAGTTAAAAATAAATGATATCAAACCAAATGAAACAAATTATGGTTAAATCATCACCAAATCACTGATTGCATTCATATTTATCTCCAGTTCTATCACTGCACTATTGGTAACTGTAAATGTGATAAAATATATATCTAATGCATGGTAAGAGTGCATTCCAAATAAACACAAGTACTGGCACATGTATTCATGGGCACACTGTATCTACTTATAGTTTGCAAATGCATGAAATTTAACAAGAGTTACTTCTTTTTTTCACCATTTTGGAGGTGAAGCTCAAGTATTTGCTTCACATACATACCAATTATATTGAATGCTTTTGAGAATGGTGTTTATATTTTCACTCCTCTAAAAATATCTTAACATTATTGTACAATGGCTTTATAATAACATAACTACTGCAAAAATTCAAGAAGCATCTCTCATTTGGAGAAATCCCTTACACAATATGGTTAATTTATGTACAAATGCCCTGCCATATACCTCCAAGATGGCGGAAAAGGCAAGTAACTCCATTTAATCTGACGCATTCGATAACTGTCTATATAATACAAAATCACATGCTATTTCCACGAAATAGCACAATTAGAGAAAGTAGAAAAGGGCATTAAAAGTAACAACTTGCATTGTATACCGTTGTATTTCATTTAAAACTGAGTTACTTTCCCGTTCTCCGAATCAGGAGACATTACACCATTACAGGTCCTTTGTTAGTGTATGGTTTTCTGCATATTTTGCATATGACAGTGCTCTAGGTCACAGGTATTCATAAATAAATCATGTGACTACTCTGAAACGGCCCCTACGACTTCATCTAACACTGTAAAAGATATACAAATAGATGAAGTTGAAGGGGCTGTTTCAAAGTAACCTCATGATTTTATTTACAAATACCTGTGTTCTAGGTTTGCCTTTGAAGGTGTGCCCTCCTTCTTCTTTTTTACCCAAAATACCTCCGTACAAGTGGTTTAGTGTGTCCAGAATACAGATAGATATCGGAAACATTCATCTTTACCGTCGACTATGATTATTTATATGTTATGTTCATTTTATCAAACACAACTGGTACAAGTAACTGTTCGTTCTAACCTAGCATGATAATTGATCTTTGTAACACACTATCGATAGTACCCGACTTTGATTTATTAATGACGATAGTGCGATTGTCGCTGACAGTTGTTACAGCACTAATACAGGTGTCTAAAAACCAAGAAATCTAAACTTGAAACTTTCTAATATACTTTCAAATCAATGTTACATGTATCTAATGAAAATTGCCAAACAGCAAAAACTTTTTAATAAGTAGGTCAATCTTCGTAAAAAATTTTGATATGTAATGATAAGGAAAAATTTATGCCCCATCTCTTACTGTTCAAAAATTATGACCAAAGTTAAAGTTTTTTAAAAGTACGTTAAACTTCAAGATCAAGGTCACAAAGTAAAATATTTTGGTACACAATGAAAAGTCTTGGCACAAGGAATATACTTGTGAAATATTAAAGCCCTGTTTCTAATGGTTCTACTAAATTTATAATCCGGGTAAAGTTTTTGTTTATGGACAACGATGACAACAACAACGCCAGGGTTTGACAATAGCTTTCCAGACATTTGTTTCTGTGAACTAAAAACGACACAAAATTGTGTGAAAAAGGACCAAGTTGGTAATTTTTTTCTAATATTACATATGAGTGTTGCACAACACTTAAAACCTGTTTTGGTGTCATACGAAATGAAAAAATTTCCTCCAGCAGGGTTGAACCTTTTTTAACCTTATAAAAAAATACCTTAAAATCCTACCACTTATTTTTCATTTCTGGTATTAAATTTCATTCCAATTACATTTATTACAATAAAATTGGTTAAAACACACAAAATCAATTCATTTTAAGTGACCTACATGGAGAGAATCTATGATGTTGCCTGAAAATGTACATCCCTTTTAGAGCACACATATATCATTAGCTTTTAATCCATAATGTCCCTTTTGAAGAACACTTTCAAAGAAGAGTACACGCTTAGGCATACTTTTGTCTATGGTGGTATCACCTGTTCAAAGATCTGAAGAAAAACACACACTCCGGTGAGATCCACAAATATACCAAGTTAACTTGATACAATTCTGTCAAGCTGTTTATAAGAAGTCAGAAATGTAAAACAAAGAACAATTAACTCAGTATTCACAATATTTTGGTCTCCTGACTTTCTTCCAGTGAATTTTAATGGTATTGGTGGCTTAAGTTATGTAATATCCATCAATTATTTCATAACTGATATATGAAAAACTATTTTCATAACCGATATACGAATTTTTCATATATCAGTTGTGAAGTATGATGGATATTACAAAACTTAAGCCACCAATTCCAATAAAATTCACTGATAGAAGGTCAGGAGACTGAAATATTATGAATACTGAGTTAATTGTTCTTTGTTTTATGACACTTCCCTTCGGAGGACTATTAAGATGAAAAATGTAAAAGTTTACAGAGGAATGCACAGATGTTGGATGGCAGGCTATGAAAAAAGCTCACTTGAGTCTTTGGTTCAGATGAGTAAAACCCTGCAATGAACCATTAGTATTTCAATCTTACCAAGTTTGGTCAAAATTCTGAAGTTGGTACTTGTGAAGAAGTTGATAATATGAATTATATGTGAACTATGGATGAAGTGAGGGACAAATAACGATTGCAATATGTCGCTTGAGCCTTTGGTACTGCTGACCTATACCGTATATACCCGCATATAAGTCGGTTTTTTGGGAGTAAAAAATCGTGGTCGAAAAGCACTACCGACTTATATGCGAGATACTGACGGAGAGAAAAAAATCCGACCTTGGATTGAAGCTAAACTTTCCTGTTTATTATCAGATAATGAAGACATTAGACATGATAGATAACGTAGGTGAAATTCCCGGTCAATACTGCTTTAAAATACGATTTTATGACAATAAAATGTATATTTTGTGACCAACAGATTCTGTACTTAAAGTCGTAATATATCGCTTATTTGCTGTTGAAATACCCATTACAAAAGGTAAAACAAATCCGCTACAGTACGTCTACCGGTTTAGTGAGCCGTGATGTGATGGCCATTGATTAAATAACGGTCCGGCGTATACATAACACTATAAGTATGTTAATGATACCGGTAGGTTTGTTGGTGTGGTAAAAGAGTCTTTGTCGGATATCATTCACCGATTCACAGTAGGGTTTCACTGCGTTAATGAATTAATTACTTAATAGTTAAATAAACAAGCAATGAAGCCACGGTCGTGGTGGTGTTGTTTTTGCTGTAATTATCAAATAAATAATTATATGAAAACAGCCATTTTCACGGCTACCAAATTATTCGAAAAGTATTCACTTAAGCTATGAAGTAACATCAGGTAGATCGTTTTATCTTAAATAAATACATCTGTTATATGTCACGTTTTAAACGGCCCTCTATTGAATATGTCAATTAAATTCCCGTAGTGTGATTACACACGATCATCATTCTCCCAAGCCTTTGTATACATTTCTATGAATGAATGTCGGTTAACATGTACAGGCTTTGTTCACTCAAAAATTCCAACCGACTTATATGCGGGTCAACGGCAAATCCTAGAATTTTAGCTCCAAATCGTACCCCCCCCCACTTATACGCGGGTCGACTTATATGCGAGTATATACGGTAAGCTTAATTTGGCTTGAGTAAGCTTGAGATTAGAACATATGAACAATAGCTGGTATACCTGATTTTTTTCAGTTTGCAGTAATTTTCCAAGAATGTGTTCTGCTTTTTGAGCAGAAAGTAGAGAAGTCCATAAGAACAGAGTCCAGCCTCTTTATAGGTCGGCAGTAAAAGGGATACAGGAGACTTATAGGTAATCGGTTTACCACAATATTCCTTTGGTACTGTAGCTACACTTTGGAGTGTGGGGAAAGCTGCAATATCAAACAAAAATTACATAAAATATGTTTTACAAATATTATTAACAATATGTGTTAGAACTAGTTTTGCACTTTAACTTGTTTAATATGCCAGGACCAAAAAAGTAGTATAATTAATATTACATCATTTCCCTTTTATAATTAAAGAAAAGACAAACATCCCTCAGAAAAGACCACTTGCCGATCTTGATAATGGCTGTCTTTTTGTCTTAGCTAACACGTACTTTTGGTGTTGTTTTTCATTGTGATGTTACAATAAATTTATGTCACATTATGACGTCACTTTGATAAATGCTAAAAGGTCTTAGGTCGGACAAAAAGACAGTGATTAACAAGATTGGCAAGTAGTCTATTGCAAAACTCCCACCATTATGGTTATTATGAAAGTAAATAAAGTTACCGAGTAGAAACATTAACTTATAGCAATGTTTTTGGCAAGAGTGACGATGACCTTCACTTAATTTTCATCAACATGATATTATTCTATCTTCATACGGTATCTAGCGATCAAATTTAATTTTATTTTGAGAAATAAAACTCAAGTAATTGAGGAAAAACCAGGTGTGATGGGCAGATAAAGCAGATTGTATACATGTAGCTACATGAATACATTCTGTTTTTGTCTTATTATGGGACGGCTTTATTTTGACATTCAATGACCTTTACCAATTTTCAATCGTATGAAGCATTACTTACTGAACTTGAGTAGATCTTGTCTGGCACATTCCCAAGCCTCTGTGAAGTCATGAATCAACTTTTCAAGCTCTTCTACACTCATATCTAAAATCGTTAAAAAATAAGCCTTGTTTGGGTTCACTCAGTATACATGTATACATTAATCTATGAATATCAATGCTATGTGATTTTTGTGTTGCCTTTGATGCAAAGCCACACTTAGGGGTTCTTTTGTCTGGTGTCTGTCTGTCTGTTCATTTGTCTTAAAGTCGCCACACTTAGAACAGGCAACACATGTTCTTCCAATCACACTATTTAAAGCTAAATATGAATGACCCACAGAAGTATCAGCAACAACACTGAGAAACTCTAGAGTTCATATCTTATCTGTTCAGAGAGAAAGAATCTTTCACCTGATATTTCAACGGTATGGTGGCACTCTGTAGTACCATAACCTGATTATGCCTCTATGTCAGAAATGAACATCTTCCTGACAAGATATCTTCCCAAAATTTATAACATATTCTGGCCAAATACTATCTCCAAAGAACAGTGTTATCCTAGAACATAAAGATTTTTATGCCCCTGCCATATATGGCCGGGGGCATATAGTGTTGCACCCTGTCGTTCCGAAACCTTGTCATCGCAACTCCTCCCAAACCCTTCATCAGAATTTCACCAAACTTCACATGTAGGTAGGGCAGCATATGTAGATGTACATGAAGGGTGGCAACTCTGCTCAGAAATTTTTTCAGGAGTTATGGGACTTTGAAATTAGAAAATGTGCATTGCATATGGCTGAACCTTGTCATCGCAACTCCTCTTAAACTGTTCATCAGAATTTCACCAAACTTCACATGTAGGTAGGGCCGCATATGTAGATGTGGAGGCATCTTCCTAACAAGATATCTTCCCAAAATTTATCACATATTCTGGCCAAATACTATCACCAAAGAACAGTGTTATCCCAAAACATAAACATTTTTATGCTTCCGCCATATATGGCAGGGGGCATATAGTGTTGCAACCTGTCATTCCGTCATTCTGTCATTCCGAAACCTTGTCATCGCAACTCCTCTCAAACCGTTCATCAGAATTTCACCAAACTTCACATGTCGATATGGCAGCATATGTAGATGTGCATGAAAGGAGGCAACTCTGCTCAAATTTTTTTTCAGGAGATATGGGACTTTGAAATTAGAAAATGTGCATTGCATATGGCTGAACCTTGTTTGAATTTTCAAATATTAGTTCTGTGGCAATTATATTTCAGCTGCCAGTGGGGGCATCTGTGTCGCACCTACACATTAAAATTCTAGTTTACATCTGTTTTCTTTACCCAGTAAGTAATGGAGATAGATACAGATCAGTCATATTTACAGAATGGAAACAGCTGCTATTCCAAACTTGCCATAAGGTAGACCCCAGCAAGAAAAAGGAAAAGGGGGTGTCCAAAGGAAACACTGAGACGACCTAACAAGAAGATGCAGAATTTGGATGGAAATTGGGAGAGATTCAATATATGTCAGCATACAGATAGAAATGGTATCAGTAAAAGTTTTACAAGGTGTTTTTCAACCAATACAGAGACGGCAAATAACAGCAGAGGAATATTTTTTACTTGCATTATTAAGTGATTGCTAGTAACAGGACAACATATTTTTAACTTGTAATGGCAGTAGTCAGTAAAACCACTAGATTTTTTTTACCTGTTCAGTCATGACCAATGTTTAGAAAATTAAATTAAATTAAAAGGTAGCCGAAAATAAAATTATAATAAAAACTTAACATAATTTAACAAAACTGATACTTGCATATTATGAACAACATACCTTGTTTATCCATCTGCTGCAGCATATCAGCAATAGTGAGTGCGGTAGCTTCTTGTTTCCCTAGCTTTCGTTGAAATTTCTGAATCAAACATTTCTGCAGTCGAATTATGTTTGGGATCAGCCGTATTGCTCTCAGATGATGCTCCTAAATGATACAGATTTCAAAATTTAACTTTATGGAAGCCTTTTACCATCGAATTTGATATCATAATTGTTTACATCAGATACAGTTCTAAATGGGAAGTAACTCTTTAACGAAAAGACCGAATACCAGGCTGGTACAAAATGTGAGTGATATTCAGTTCACTGGTTAACAGGATAAATGATGTGCTAAAATTATCATCCCAAAATTTACATATTTTATAAACTGCATGTTACAAAAGAAAAAAAAAATGCAAAAGATGAATAAAAATTAATGTTAAAAGTGACTCCACATTCCAAACTGCATGACATTAAACAGATGAAAGATGATACTAATGCCAGTTGCATTTTTATAAATTAGTTACATTTTTATGAAAACGTATACTATTAACAATATACATGTATATTGTAAGACTCTTATTTAAAGAATTCTTCTTTTACCTTTTGTTATAATTATTTACCTCACTTAGAAACATGCGTAATACAGGATATCTATGAGGCATCAGCGTCATAAAGGTATTTGAAAGATGTTTCATATTGATCTGAGAACGATATCGCCACACTGCTGGATTGCTATGGAGACAAGCCTCAGGAATATGATCTGTGGGACTGCCAGTCTCAAACAACAGGCAGAGCAGAGGGTCAGAACCTGTGAATTAATCAAATATAAAGAGAAAACACATATACTTCATATTTTAAAGTTAATGACATTAATATATGAATATATACAGTCAAACCTTAAAGTAAGAATATCTTGAAATAACAAAACACACAAGTTTCTTAAAACTTCAAAGATACTTTATTATATTAAAATCAAGTTATGACTTTACCTGTATGTAATAGTTCAAAACAAAATCTATTATAATATCTTTTTTTTTTATTTTTACAAATACCTAATAACTTCTCTTAAATGAATATTTATAAGTGGAGTATGAACAGTTACCCAGTCTTCGGTCATTCACTATGTCTTTGTTCAGTGTCTTCAAGATGTTTTCCAGGTCCTGTATCAAAATTGAATATTTACTCCATGCCATACTACATATAACTTCTAGTTAAATTTGTTACGTAATCCATTTCTCATCTCAAAATGGTTTTATAGCCGATTCATGAAATTGAAAAAGTACATTAAGAATGGATTTCCAAATGGACAGTGCATCAGGAACAATATCGTTGTATCTCTAAGAAAAAGACACACATCAACACACAAAGACAAATAATGGACAATTTATCAGGAACAATATCTTTGTATCTCTAAGAATAAAACACACATCAACACACAAAGACAAATAATCAAAGTATCAGAAAACTGATTTTTATTCATTTCATGAAACTTAGCACGCTTGAATAGAAAGTTTAAGTCATCTTTATTCAAGTAAGGAAAATCAACTGTATTAATCATATATGTGAGATTTCATGAAAATTGATTTATGCCAACAAAGATGAATATTGAAAGCATGAAGCCCTCTAGAGAATTAACATTCAGGGGCCAGTTGTTTGAAAGCTTTCAAATGGTTAAATTTCATCTGACTATAGGAAGACTCAAAGTCATAGTTTGTGTACTGATTTGTAGCACATGAAACAAGCTTTGAAAGCTAATCCAGATTTTTTTATAAAGAAATCTTATTGGTTAAATCAAATGTCTCTGAAACCTTAACCACTGGTTAGCTTAACCAGTGGCTAAAGTTTCAAACAACTGACCCCAGGTATTTTTTTCTTAAATTATAAAGTTTTGCCAAACTTCATGTCCATAACATACTCTTTTATATACCATCATTAGATCACATTTATCTACATTGGTTTAAAAGGAGAAAGACCCACAGGTTCAACAGTAATTTTACCTATAGAAATAATCATTTTAATAACAAAATAAGTATTTTATACACTTTGTTATTTTTGTAAGCATCCTGAAATTTTAAACATACCTTTAACTACAAACTTTATAATTCAAACCCTACAATGCTGTAGTATAACGTTAAAATTGCGAAAAAAAACCCCACATTTTTTTTCACTTAATAAAAAAGCATTCATTAAAATTTAATGGCGACTCCACTTCCTCATGCCTACACAATCAATCAGGACAAACTAAAATGTCCAATTTCAGTGATGTGAGAGCTGCTTGTAAAGAAACACAAACTAGAAGGAAAACAAAACAGAACTAGGCAATATAGCGAGGAAGGAAAAGGAAGAGAAACAGACGAAGAAAAGAAAGAAATACATGCAAAGTGTTCATGAACATTTTGATCAATGGAATGCTCTGAAGGACGATAAAACCATTTTTCCTATGTTTATTGAAATGAAATTGCTAGGCCTCCTATATTCTTATGCAGTAGACAAAAGATTTTAAACAAAACAATTGATATGAATTAAAATTTGACATCTTGCACTGCTTTATACAATATCTTTTGAAAGATCATTTGTAGATTCTCTGACTAAATTCATTTTCCAAAAAGGCTACTTTCTGAATAAGACTCCAATTACTGCTTATGGTGTTATTTGTGGAGTTACACTGCACATGGTCACTTCTCCTTGTACCTGTGATCTGCAGAGGGTGGTATCTTGGTGCTAGTGGCAGATATAGTTTTTCTTTCATTGTCGATGGCTGTTTCATTATTTATTGGACCAGACAAGTGCAAAACAAGAGTTGTCAAAAGAAGACAAAGCTCCCCAGAAATAGGTGTTAATTTTCAAAGACTATAAATATAAAAAGCAGATCATTCAGGGAATTGTGTTTCCTTATGTCGTAAAAAAGTAGTTATTAACCAAAATATCTCAGACTTGAAAATTAATAGTGTTCGTCATCTTACCATGCCAAAAATGTAAGTAAGGTTTTAGACTCTACAATGATAAGAATTTTATGCCCCCTGAATCAAAGATTTGGGGGCACCCTAGTTTTTGGCCTGTGTGTTTGTTTGTCTGTGGCAAAAAATTTAACATTCCACATAACTTTTCAACTGTAGGAGATAGGACTTTCATACTCATATGCATATTCTTTGTGACAAGAACTTCCCATGGGTACAATAATTTTTTTTTACCACATGACCTTGACCTTTGACCTACATTTCTAAAATATAAATATATTTTGAATGGTCAATGCTGTATCTTTTCCAGTTCAAAAGATACAGTTGATGTTAAAGTCTAAAAAAGTAAGTCAAAGTCCAAGGTCTTGGTCACTGAGTAAAAAATCATTTGAAAGCCCTGGTCAAGAGGAATCCATATGTGGAACATAAAAGCTGTACTTTTTCTAGTCAAAAAGATATATCGATGGTTTTGTCTGACACCAGACAACAACAATAACAATAGGGTATAACATTAGCTCTCCAGACTTTTGTCCCAGCAAGCTAAAAAGTATATTATAAATTTATGATTTTGGAAACCCATTGGGCCATTTGCAACAGTTCAGAAAAAGAACAAAGAGTAAGTCTTGATAGGGATCCTACAATGTAAACATGTTGATCTATATTTTGGGGGGGAGGGGGGGTTAACTGAGTGATATGAATGAACGCATTAGCAGAGAAGTGTTGTCTGTGCGTTGTGTTCAGATTTACAAGATAATTCAATTCATACGACTATTACTTGCAAAGTGCAACAATTATGAATCTCATAGTATACATGTATATATTACATCACTGATTCAATGCTTGAAACTTGATACATACCTGTAAATGTGGTGCAAGATACTTCTTACTGAACTTGTCTTCCCAAGAACTTCTTTCCTCTTTACTCAGCAATGAGCAAGTGCTCTCTGACTTTTGTTCATCTACATTTAAATAAAACAGCACTTATAACTAGTTTAAATACAAAGATAAAATGATCACACAGGAACATCCACACTAATGAGTATAAAAGTACCAACATCATGACATATACAAGACTGGATCTCACACACCCTTCAAACATGAAGAGACACATACTTGACTCCACAGTACTAGGACATCACAATTTCTAGTAAGATGTCTTGGGAACTTAATATAAACAATATCACAATAAAGGCTAACATAGTATTAAGTTTTTTGAACAGAAATTTACAGATTAAACAAAAAGAAACAAAATCTTCGCCTTACAAATCAATACTGAGGTCTAATCTTGAATATTGTCCTACTGTCTGGTCACCACATACCAGGAAACTTAAAGATAAATTTTAAAATGTTCAAAGACGGGCTGCATTTTATGTCGCTAAAATATTTCACAACACCAGTAGCATCTCAAACATGTTAAATCACTTGGTCTGGCCAACTCTTGATTAGTGAAGAAATGTAAGTAGACTAACTGTCTTTTATAAAATCAATTGAAAGTGACACTGTAAAACATATGTGAATGCTGGGTCAAATTGGTTTCTTCCACAAACAGTAAATCTGCCGAGTGGGAGAATTTCGGGATGCCAATATATGAAGAGAATGGAACGAGACGCCAAGACAAAGATCATGTTATTTGTAAAAATCTGTGATGCAAAACTGAAATATGCAGGGAACACTACGAATATGCAGAAGCACAACCATCGTCATCATCCGAGTCAGGGACATGGGAGGATCTTTAGTGCCGCTGGTGACATAGTGACAGCAACTAGGCCTCGTAGGAGTACCCTCAGCCCTCAACATGTTGACATGTTAATTTCTATTAAAAAAAATTTGTAGTTGTCTAGTAGCCAACTTAAAACAGAGAACATTGAATTTTTTATTGTTTTGTTTGTTATCTTCTGGTAGAAAAAGTTTTATATTATTGTTTTGTTTGTTATCTTCAGGTAGAAGAACATTTATTTATTGGTTTATGTATTGTTCCTTTAATAAAAATATTACCTTTGCTTCAAATTGTCATTATTTAAAGTATCGTGATAGGTATCGTATCGCAAGGTTGGTATCGTGATACGTATCGGATTGGTCCATAGTGGTATCGGCCCACCCCTATTGCGAAGACAAAATATATCTAGGAAAATCCGACTCCAAGGGTCACAACTCCTGTAAATATTTCTGGACAGCACTGCCCTTCCAATATATGCACATCTACATACAGTGTTCTTTCTTTGTACCAAGTTTCATAAAGTTCCCCAAGGGTTAAAAAGGATATGTAAAGACAATATGGTGTGTACAGACAGATGAAAGGCATAGGATATGAGCTCAGACGAACTGACAGACAGTCGGACAGACACGACAGTGACTATATGCTCCCCTGAAATTTTTCTGGGAGCATAACAACTGCATGACAGACAAAGGATGGATAAAGAGATTCAGTCATGTCAATTATGTTAAGTTGTAACTAACTCACTTGGATTATTTTGGTTGGTGATCTTATGACAGATATGGTGCATGAGGAGAAACACATCATCAGTAGATCGTCCCAGCGAGTTCTTAAGTGAGTCCAAGTCAACCTGTATGTGGTCCAACAGAAAGGTAAATACCTGGGCAGGATCAATGTCTGGCTTGATCATCTCCAAAATAGCCTGAAATAATTATTTTTGATATCATGTAAACAATGGACAATACTAAATGGCATAAATGAAATTGGTTTATTGTGCAATAATCATTTCTAATCTGATACCAATTTATACCAAATAATATAGGGGCAGGCTTAGTGTAGTGGTTAAGCACTTGGCTTGCGGCGCCGACGATCCGGGTTCGATTCCCAGGTTGCGCCACTATGTTTAAGAGGTTGGTAACCTCCTGCTTCCATGTCGCGATATAACTGAATTATTGTTGAAAGCGACGTAAAACACCAATCAACCAACCAACCAAATACCAAATAATATGAGCAAGGCAAGGATACTGTTATAGATAAGTATGTTAAGAAAGTAAGTAAGTATGATAGGTATCACTTTTAATTTGGAATATTGAATTCGTAGATTTGCCAAAACTGAAGAACAGTCAGTAATTTCGTGTTATAAACAACATCTACAATGAAACCCAATAGTATATATTTATGCGTTCAAACTAAAATCTATCCCGCTAGCACTTTTCTGAATTTCCTCTGACTCTTTCCTACCACAACCTGTACCTTCAAAGTGACTAATACCTTATAGCAACATGAAACAGTTATGTAAAGTTGGCAACATTTTGCAAGATTTAATAAGAAATAACTTTGAATTCTGAAAAGTTTATATCAAGTTCTAGTGAAACTGACAGCAAAAACATAGCCTCGTTTTATTCATATTTGGTATCGGTATCTATAATCAACATCTGGAAAATGAAACAGTGATGAATCACTATTTTCAGTGATAAGTCTAGAACTGAACTAAGCTGATGTCTATTCTTAGTAACAGTGACCTGTAAAGTTAAAGTGATACAAAAAATTCTGATGAAAAAGGAAATAAAGATTATAAGAAATAATGTAATTATTATAGGGCATCTGTATGCCTATGACTATAACCTGTTGATTTTCATTAGCTCCCAAGAACATGGCTATATGTGTCAGCAAGCGCAGTACCCCACACTGAATAGATGTTAGTTTTCTCTCTGGGAATGCCTGTGGTTTCCTTCCAGATGCTCGGCCAAGTATGTGACCAGTAGATGTACTATCCATCCTGAAATGTAGAAAATGGCATTAAATCAATTCAAGTGTAAATGTTTTCTCTCTACAATGTGAACATTAATGTAAGTTAATCTTACTTATGAATATTTCTACATTTTTCCCCTGCTTTACAAAATAACTGTAATACTAGAAATTTTGGTGAGTTTTATTTTGATCAAGTCTTAAAGGATTATAACAGAATCTGTAAAATTTGAAAATTTGCAACAATTATTCCAATTACATATCACTTGTAGTCATCCTACAAAATGTGAGATGTGTTGGAAGGTAAATGACTAGATCTAGTTATTTACACGAGTGGTACCCTGATTAAATCAGAATTGTCAGGTTACAAAATTGTGACATTATGTTCAACTACATACTATGGGTAATCATCTTATAAGATATGAATGAAATCTGTCCAAAGTTCAATGAAAAGCTGCTTACACAAGAGTCAAACTTTGAATAATCAAACAGGGTAATAACACTGAAGATGTTATTAAACCAAACAAGTGGCCCAGGTGTCACAGCCCTCACCTGACCTAAAGACAATCTCTTAAAAAATCTGGAAAAACTAGAACTGTTATAATTGGACAAATACACCATGTAGCAGCCCATTTGATTAACAAGAATTTGTTAATGTGTTAATAGTAATTTTGAATGAAGTTCTTGATACATCCTTGTGTCAATTCTTAAAAACATGCATAAAACTTCAAGGTCAAGGTCATGGGGTATGTATGTATGTATATATGTATGAATGAAGTTTAACTCTGATAAGTTCAAACGGAATAGTGTCAAAGGAATTCAGTTATGGAATAGATAGCATATCCTTTACTTAGGATGGTTCTGTGTATGAAGTTTCACATCAATAGGTGTAAAGGGTCTTGTCACAAGGAATACACATGTGAAATATAGAATCCATACCTCTTACAATTCAAAAGTTATAACCATTGTTAATGTTTTAAATATGTAGGTCAAAAGTCACAGTCAAGATAACATTATTAATGACCATGATGTAATTTGATACGGTTTTATAAGTGGAGTACACATGTACCAAATATGAAGTCACTCTCTCTTTGTTCAAAAGTTATGGTGAAGGTTAAAGTAGACAACAGAAAGACAAACAAACATACAAACAAACACAAACAAAAACACAGGACAAAAACAATATGCCACTGATCTATCCATTTGGGAGCATAAATGAACATTTCTTTTATGTCTATGACGGTAAAAACTACCGATACAAACAATGTGATGTATCAATGAGACCTACCAAAACTAATAAATTGCAGTTTTATTGAGAGCAATGCTCAAACACTGCATTTTTCAATATTGTAAGCATACAACTGCAAACTTGATACTTAATTTCATAAAGATGCTGTATACCAAATATGAAGTTATTGTCCTTCATTAGAGGAAAAATGTTTTAAAGATTTAGCAGTATCTGTCCATCTCTTTGCTGCTGTAAGCCAATCCAAGAGTAATAAACACTTTTAGAACAAAATTAAATTTCCTTATGCTAAGAATCATAATTAAAAGATTTCATTCAAATCTGTGTAGTGCTTTATTTGATGAAGTTGAAAATGTGAAAAGGTTATGGACGATTGATGAATGGTGCATTATCACTATAGCTCACAGGAGTCTTTGCATCAGGTGAGCAAAAACCTGCTTCGATTTGTTCACCTACAAATCATAGGTGAATACATGTATCCTCAAAAACATGAGAGAAATCTGTCAAAGTTTGATTACTGTAGTGCATAAAATAAAGAATACACCTCACTTCTGTATTGTACAATTATTGTTGTAACTCAGAATATCCAGAGCAATGCCTAATGATTCATAATACACCCGATGCTTAAATTTAAGCAGTAAACATGCAGGTATAATCTTGGTTCAAGGTCCTGAAACACACACTTGGGTCCTTAGCAACGATTCTGTGAAATATTATTCAAATTCATGCCAGAAGTATAATTATATGGTTGGACAAAGATTTACCCATCATATGCCTTGTGACCTTGACCTTGCAGATATGACATTGGTTTGAGATCATGACACATCATTGGGTCCTGGGCAACAATTCTGTGAAATATTCAAATCCATGCAAGTGGTAAAAAGATATGGCCCAGAAAAAGATTTACCCATCATACACATTGTAACCTTGACCTTGCATTGGAGATATGACCTTGGTTCAAGGCCATGGCACATATTTGGGTAACAATTTGGGTTACAATTCTGTAAAAATATTATTCAAATACATGCAAGGGATAAAACATTATGGCCTGGACAATGATTTCGAGGTCAAGACCCACTCTTGGGTCCTGGGCAACAATTCTGTGAAATAACCAAGTCTATGCAACAGATAAAAAGTTATTGTCCGAACAAAGATTTATTTATCATATGTATTGCAGTAGTTGTTTTCCAAGATGCCTGTACCTTGTCATTTGCGAATTTTTTTGTCCCATTTGCATTATGCTAAAAGATCAATGTTTGGGGAAAATACAGACTAATTTTGGGGAAAATCAATAAAATTTCCATTGGGAAGGGTCCTTATAATGGACCTGATTTGAAGAATAACACGCCACTGTATTGTGACCTTCACCTTGCAGATATGACCTTGGTTCAAAGTCATGAGACATCCTTGGGTCCTTGGCAATAATTCTTTGAAATATTATTCAAACGCATGGAAGACGTAAAAAGTTAAAAAGGACAAAAATACCCCAACCAAATTGTGATTGTAACAAACAGACAGATGGACACATAGACAAATGTGCAGACATATTTGACAGACAGAAATGTGAGTCACTATATAGGCCAACTTCTGTAAAGGTGGGGGTCAAAAACATAGTTACATTCTTATGAATTACTTTGATCATTTGAAAACTGGAAACTTTTGCTATTTCCACTATTATTAAGGACAATATATTGTAAGCTTCTATTATAAACTTCTTGCTATAAACAGTAATAAAATGACTAGTAAGTGCTATGAAGAAATAAATGATTAGTAAGTCCTATGAAGAAATAAATGACTAGTAAGTCCTATGAAGATTAAAATGTAACAAATTGTATCATTGTACATACCACTGATCAACTTTCTCATTTCCCGGTAAGGGATTATGATTTTGACCTCCTATTTGGGCACCACATTCCTTACAAGTTCCAGTATAATAAGGTCTTCCACACTTGAAATGAAAATAAATTACTATACTATAGTGTACTTAGAAAACCCTACATTAAATACTGAATATCAAATATAAAAACATTTTGGAAAGTCAAATTACTTAGGGAATGAGACTCTTGTTTTTTTTGTGTTCATGAAATATAACTCTAGTTCGTCATACGCAAATATGTGAACAGCAAAGCAGTTCTTAATAAATTTATAAATAAGAAGACGTATATTCCATGAACACACACAAAAGAAGACACTCATTCTTTATACATGTATTTTCATTACAAAACCCGGTTTGAATATTTTTGATTTGAGTTTACTTCAGCATTTTCAAAACACTAACTAATCAATTCTCTCAACCACAAGTAAAAACAAAATACTACTCTTATCTGTTTGTAGCAGATTTTAATTTACTGAAAGGCTGCAAAATTCTTACATAATTTAATAAAAACTCAAATAGAAGTGAAAACAAAATACATATACTAGCAATATTCTATCATAATGAATTAATCAGTTACAAATTATTCAAGATGAAAGGTATGTAATAAAAGAAGTAGCCCGTGTAGTATGCAGTAATCCAGAAATTTTCACGAGATCTTATTTCTGCAAGATGGACACAACCTATTTATTCATGAGATGAAATTTTCACAAACGTCTGTAATGTTTTTCCATAAGTCATTTTCCATATTATGTTAAAATTTATGTATCAGAGTAACATTTGAGAAAATACCTTTAAATGTATTAATGATCACATAATTATCCAAACACCTTAATAGATACTAGTACCTACCAGCTAGAACATCACATCAGTCACATTCATGCAAGTAAATAAAATTAAAATAAAATACTTTCGCAGTTAAGGAATCAAAATGACAACACTGTCTGTAACAAAGTTTTTAACTTGTACTACACCTACCAAATTCAAGTAGATGGCAGACTCAGAAAGTTTAGCAGCAACACCTCTTTCAGGGAAACCAACAAGAGGCCCAAATGGGCCTATATCACTCACCTGAACAGCTAGATGAAACGAAGGGCAAAATTTGTATGCATGTTGAGGAACTAGCATGTAAATTTTCAATGAATTCTGCCCAGTAGTTTCAGAGGAGTTGAATATGTCAAAAAGTTAATGAACAAACGACGGGCAATCTAGTATGACAATAGGTCACTTCAGCTAAAAATCAAAGTCCCATAACTCTGTAACGACAAAACGGATAAATCTGAAAAGCGAAAAGCAGCTTCCTCTCCATGATTTTATCATGATGTTTAAATATGGTAGAAATCTTTAGACGCCAAGTAAAGCTATTGGGTTCCATAGCATTACATATGAAAGATGACCACATTTGTCGGGGACCTTGAGTATTTGATGCATGCCAAGTTTCATTGAATTCCAGCAAGTGGTTCCGAAGAAAAAGTTCAAACTGTGAAATGTTTACACCAATTATCCCACCCCCCTTTTTCTTGAAAGTCTTAAAAAATTCATAAAAAATCCAAAACATAAAATATTGAAAAATTTTCTTCGCAGTAGTATTTCTTACCATCAAAATGATCAAATTAAACCAAATTAATGCATCGATGTTTACTAAAAGAAAAAAATACCTCTTTTCTGCATTAAAACTACCAAGTACAAAAAAACGTCAAAAATTTGATTTCGGAACGGAACCAAAAATAAATACGCTTCTTCACACATCCCTCTAGATCATTCCTATGCATTCGGTTTGTCTCTGTATGCCCCCGGTCTGAAGAAGAAGTTTGTCAAAGAAGGGTACCCTCTTTGACCTACTTTTGCCTGTGGTGGCGCCACCTGTTGATGAATCTGGACGAAAAACAACAACACTTGTAGGGGACCATGAGTACTACATGCTTATCAAGTTTCATCAAATTCTGTTCAGTGGTTCTGGAGAAGAAGTCGAAAATGTGAAAAGTTAACGACGGACGACAGACGGTGATTGATCACAATAGCTAACTTGAGCCTTTGGCTCAGGTGAGCTAAAAAGGGGCAATATTCGGAATATTCTCCTGAATGTTTATAAATTGTGTGCTATGCGATAGAAAATGTCAATTCGGCAGCAGCAAAACATTTCTCTAAAACACATACTTTAACTCACAATACACACGTACTGGTAAGAAATGACAAGCTTTTTAATGACATCTAAATGCCCAAGCGGCCGTTATTTTTCTAAAGCAGTTTAATACATAACATAATTGTCTTCTCATAACCTGAACTGATCGGTAAACACAGTCATGTTTGTTTGCTATTAACAGGTATGTGCAGAAGGTTATTGTTTCTTATGTGGACAAAATCAAGGATGATTGTGACCTATCTGTTTGACAACAAGTGTTTTGTACATTTGATGTGCATTACCTTTCATTTGTGAAACTCTTATAGCGTGCAATAATTTTTAAGCGAGGATGGACTCGTGAAAGTATGCGAAAATAAAAACCTCCAATAGTTAATTCTGTTTAAAATTCACTTTTCCATTCAGTGGTTCTGTGATTTTGGGTTTCATTTGAATTTCAAGCATTTTCTATAAACAGTGGTACACAGCTTAGCTATAACATATCTAGGCAAGCTCTGGCCATTAAAATACTGATGTGTGCTTTCTGTTGTAATTTGGTCCACAAGGTTTATTGAAACATAACTCAGGTAGGGTATAGGCTGTTTAACATGGGGAGTCTAGTAGTAATGTAAATATGTACACTTACATCTCCTATGACATACAGATGACCATTAGGACATCCTGAAATGTACAAGTATTCATATTAGAAACTTTTAATTAAGCCCAATTTTGTTTGTTTGTCTGAGGCTTGCAAAACTTTGGATTAGCTAAAACATTTGTTTTCCACAAATAGATAACTAAATGAAATTTAATGTCCAATGAACACTTTGCAAAAGCAAAGATGAAAACCATGTATGCTGATACAAGAAAGTATCATGCTAGACTTGTTTAAACTATATATCTTCAACATTAACATAAAGTTCTTCAGCAGTCTGAATGGTCGATAAGACCATAACGACTTATTTGAATTTTACAGTAAGTTTCATTTTATTTGTACAAAGTAGTAACTGAAGATATTTGTAATTATATAGTGTTTATACATTCTTATTTCTTTAAAAAGACCTAGGCAAGAAAAAACGATGAAAATAGTAAATAGAATGTAATCGTACGATAAAATACAGGGTTGTCTCCTCCTCCTTGATTTCTTGCAGCCAGTAAAGCCTCTTTAATCTCTTCAACGTCATCTTGTGGCATTGTAGGTAACATAGATTTCTGAAAGGATAATGGATAGACCTAAACTTGTTTGTAATTGAATATGTTATGATGACAGTAAGCTCATGATCTTATATCATATGGAAGAGAGAAAATACCCCAATTTTTTATAATGAAATATAGAACATCTCATGAATGATAAAATATTTCTTAAATGCAAATCATGAAGAGAATTAGCAATTTTTTAACCTTCATTTTCTGTGGTTCCTTGGTTATCCTTTTCAGTGGTTCAAGAAGGGTACTGTCACCTGGTAAATGGTGTACCATCACAAGGAAGTGAAGTATCAGGCACACTATACTTTGCTGTCTTAGATCCATCCCTTGGTGGATGTTCAAAGCAGGGACTTTTTGCCACAGTGTGTTTGTGCACAGAGTAATTACCAGTGTACCCTACGAAAACAGAATATTTCTATAAATCTATTCAGAGTTGTATACCATGACACAGAGTGTCAAGGACCTCAATTTTTATTGCTGGTATCTCATTCAAAAGACAGGTAACTGACAAGCTGACAAAGAGCCTTGAAAAAAAAACATCTAGGTAATCAGCTAAGCAAACTACCTCTAAGCTACACTTACTCCAAACCAAACTATGAATGTCATAATGAGACAAATACACTCCATCGCAGCAATATTTGAAGAACAAAATTTGTTTATGGGCTAATAGTGATTTTGGGTGAAGGTCATGGCACACCCTTGTTTCAAATTTCAAGGTCACAGGGTATACATGTATGAAGTTTAATGTCCCTAGGTGTAAATGGTATTCAGTTATGGTCCAGAGACCATTTTCAGTTATCATTGCTCTGTGACCTTGAGATTCTGACCTTCAAGCGATAGAGCATATTCTTGACTCACAGTGAGTCTGTGTATGGAGTTTAACATCATAGGTGTGAAGGAAATTCAGTTATGGTCAAGAAACCATTTTCAGTTTCCATGCTCTGTGACCATGACCATGACCTCTAAATCAATAAAGTACATCCTTGACCTGCTTTATGACACAAACAGATAGACACAGACATACTGGGTGATTCCTGTTAACTTCCATGTAAAAGATCCTTCACTGCTTCAGATGGGTCCATATCTGTGTGTAATTGGTGTAATTTGAACAGGCTTTATTTAGTGGAGAATGCATGCCAAATATGAAGTCTCTATCTCTCACAGTTCAAAAGTTATGTGCACAAAATCAAATAAAATCACATTCTGATATGTAGATCAAGGGTCATGGTTGTCACAAGGTCAATGACATTGCATAAATTGAAAGGACTTTACTAGTGGAGTATGCATGCCAAGTATGAAATCTCTATCTCTCACAGTTCAAAGGTTAAAGAGACAGTAAAACAAACAGACAGACAGGGAAAAAACAATATGCCCCAGATCAATAGGCATAGAAATAAAAACAAAATTCTAGATCCAATAATACAATAAAGGTTCATTCCCCATCCATACACTAATGAACTCTCATACAATGTGACAGAAAATGATGAATTAGGCTTTATAGTGAAGAAATGTCTTAGAGACTTCACTAATTTTTTCCTTTTAAAGCTGGCATACCTCGTCTTTGAAGAGTTTGTGAGATACCAACCAGTCCTTGATTATATTCACTGCCTAGAAAAAAAAACAAGGAAAAATTTTCTAAATGATTAAAATGTACTTCAGTAAAGTGATAAGGCATCTTATGACTCAAATAATGAATAAAAGGTTGTGTATTTGTATATTATATATTTCACAAGTAAATGAAGCCAGACACTACTGTGGAACTTAATGTGCATGTATAACATGTTGTCTCATTAAAATGAATTGTATTAGAACACCCCTTATGTGTTGAGATATACCAGAATGTGCATACCTGTTGGCTGAACCTTTTCTGCGACTTTTGTAAATTGGAGAGAGTTACCTCCCTATACAATGCCAGGAATGTATAGATCTGAGTTTCAATGCGAAATGTGCTTTGAATTTTCTGTAAGATAATAATATTGTAACAAATAACTCAAGGTACAGAAGAAATACTGCATATGTCTAGAACTTAGATATTAACAGTGATGTAGAATATGACTATGTCCACATGGAGAAGATTCTATAATCTTATCTACAGTATACACTAAATGCAGATGATTCCTCTGAAATGAGATGAACAGATTCACCTCAAGTAATATTAATTTAAGGACATTTTACATGTTAAATAAAACATATGCCACTGCATGGGCTTAATTAAAAGCAGCAACAAACCTTCCTAAATTATAAGTTCCAAGGGCCATAACTTCTATAAATATCACCAGTAGTGTAGTGTTGCCTTTTGACATACTGACCCTCAAATGTACCAACAACTTCAGCCTTTTCTATCAGCTGTGCCCTTGACCTTTGACTTTATGACCTCCAAATCAATTAGATTCTTCTTCACTTGATAAGTAAGCACATATCCAAATTGGTTTGAATATGATGAAAGGTACTTAAGTAATCATCCAAAAACCAATCATAACACATTATTTTCATCAGCTGTGACTTTGACCTTTGACCTTTTGACCTCAAAATCAATAGGGCTATTCCTATCTTGATAAGTAAGCAGATATCAAAATTTGGTTGAAATATGATGAAAGGTACTTAAGTTATTATCCGGAAACCAATAATTACAGTATATTATCATCAGTTGTGCCATTGACCCTTTACCTTTTGACATCAAAATAAATAGGGTTCTTCCTCTCTCGATAAGTAAGCATATATCCAAATTTCATCTAAATGTGATAAAAGGTACTTGAGTTATCATTTGGAAACCAACAATTAAAGTCTATTTTCATCAGTTGTGACCTTGCCTTTTGACTTCAAAATCAATTGGGTTCTTTCTCTCTTGATAAGTAAGAATATACACTATATCTAAATTTGGTTTGAGTATGTTGAAAGGTACTCGAGTTATCATCAGTCTATTTTCATCAGCTGTGACCTCAACCTTTGACTTTTTGACCCCAAAATCAATAGGGTTCATCCTCTTTTAATAAGTAAACATATATATGTAAATTTAGTTTGAATATGTTGAAAAGTACTTGAGTATCATCTTGAAACCAATGTGTGACAGAAAAAGAATTAAATATTTTGGTATTTCAAATCAAACCTTAAATTCTAATTAGTGTTAAAAATCATTTAAAAATCTATTTTGAGCTAAGGAAAACCCCCTCTTTCGATAAATATAATCTAATTCTGTACTTACTGATCACAAAATCTCACATATGGTCATGTAAAATGACAGGCCTTTTTCATACAAACATCTCAAAAAGAGGTATTTATTATCACAAGCTGGCAACAAAAATTGGAACTTTATGAATTTGGGACTATATTTGTCTCCCACAATGTCTAATGAGAGACTTGACCCATATAATGTATATGTATATTTTAAACTGATATTACTTTTAGGAAATAGAATCAAGATGTTGTCAAGTCACAATCAAAACTATAATCATATTCTTAGTCTTTTACTTCAGAACTTTAGTCCATAAAGATATACCGTGATTACCTTGATAGACTCTTCCAACTTTTCACAATTTTCATTAAGAGCAGCTTCTGTTAGTTTCTCTCGGAGTGTCTTATAGGGCTTTCCACAAACTATGAATCTGTCTGGACACTCCACAACCTACACAATAAAATTTTAACAATAAAGTTTCAGTAATGTATGTCAAATTTCACAAGAAGTAAATTTTCCTCTGTAAAAATTAAATAACTTATGAACACCTGGTGAGACTTAAATATACTTATATGTATGCAAATGTAATGTATATATGATTGATTGATTTTTGTTTAAAGTCACACCACGAATATTTCACGTATGTGGTGAAGGCATCTGCCCGATTCAGGGCATACACATTTTGACCTTTGCAACGGACCCACCTGAAGCAGTGAGGGATCTTTAACGTGCCATGCATACCATGACACGGGGCCTTAGGTTGTTACTGTCTCGTCCGAAAGACAGGACACCAGCATGACCAGAGCGGGGCTTGAACCCCGGCCTCCCAATCAGGAGGCGAGCACGATACCACTAAGCCATGCCGGCTTAAATGTATATATGAGTTCCATTTCTTTTTTAATATTCAACGTAAGGCCAATTAAACTTGATAGGTAGATTTTCATCCAACCTCGTGAAAATGTATGGGGCGGGTGGGTGGAATTTATTTTTCTTGTATTAAAAATGTGTGCCATAAAAGCAAAAGCAGTATTATTCTGTAACAATATCTTGCATAAATTGTGTGTCATTATCCCTGATATATGCATAACTACCGGAAATGGCGATATGTATATAAACTGAAACGTATATCGGATGCGGACCTGAATTAAAATACCGGAATTCAGATGCAGCAGATTTGTTTGAAAAATAATTCTGGGGTGGGTCGATTTTTAGGGGCGGGCAGGGATGAAAATTTACCAATTAATTTTAATTGGCCTAATACTAACTTGTTCTGTCTTGCTATTGCTTCATTAAACAAAAATAGCTGTATTACAATTCAATTTAAATGTGTCAAAATGTATCAGATTACCTTATTTTGATGGAGGTCAGGGACTACTACCCAACGCAATATAGGTGCGTCTTCTTTACAATATATTTCCTGGTACATTTCTGTCCCAAAAAGGCGACATATATACTTGACAAAAAACAATCTGAAATAAAAACAAAAGAATTGTATTATAAGTTTATTTCTCAAAAGTTAAGAAGACAATATAATGAGCAGTTCTGGAGAGAAACAGTGCTCCATTTTCACAAATCTGTAGTACTTTTCCTCTTCTCTCACACTCCAACTATTTTATTTTGCATCAACAATAAAAACTTTTTCAGCTACATCAGATTTTGGCTGCGGTAAACCAATACACTTAAAATGAAGTGGAAGCAACAGATGACTGATATTCAATGACTACAAATACAAGCTACTTTCTATATTGAGTAAATTGGATTTATCTCAGCTAATATCATTCAAATATAAAGTTAATCAAATAGACATTGTGTAATGCAAATTGCTAATCTATGGTCAATGTATAGTTGATGTCTCATCCATGCATTGATTGACTGAATATTGTTTTATATCACTCCACGATTATTTCATGTATATGGTGACGGCATCTGCATTACATAGAAATTTGACCTTTGCAACAGATTCACCCATAGCAGTGAGGGATCTTTTACTTGCCACGCCTACTGTGACACTCGACCTAGGTTTTTACTGTCTCATCCGAAAGACAGAACACCGTTGTGCCTAGGGAGGGAGTAGAACCGAGAACCTCTCAGTCACGAACCGAGCACCTTATCCACTAGGCGACATCGGCTTCTCATCCATGCAATTCTGTGCCTGTATTTATGATATTAGATCTTTACTATATAAACTGTAAGGTGAAATTGCATGTATAATATCTATTCAGGTATACATACACATATTTACAAGATTACCATAGATACATCAATTAAAGTCCCTTCAAAATTGCTATAAAGTTATAATTCTAAACTTTTCAAAATAACTGCAAATGTGGCCATATTCAATTTGGATTATATATTAACACCTTTTCATTGAAATACAGTACATTTATCAGCCGTCTTTTCTAGGCTCCAGGGTCAAGGACCAAAACCAAAATCACACATGTACAACTAGATCACATATTTGACAAAAGGAAATAATAGCTTACTTTCTCTGTTTAATAGTTCCTGAGAAGTAATGACCAAAATATATTTTATATAGCCTTGTATTGGAAAAGTGACCATGCCTAGTGTAGATGGCTTGACATAGAGACAAGATTAATTTGACTGGTCTTAAACCAGTAGTTCTCAAAGAAGTTGCAAATACAATAACACACTGGAAGTTATATCAGATACAATAACACACTGGAAGTTATATCAGATAAAATTCAACAGGTATTCTTTGGAGGATCAGTTATTCTCAATACAAAACTAGAGTGTTTATTCTGTCTCATTTATTTGGGCATTTACTGAAGAATGCAACTAAAACAGTCCTACTGGGACAAATACCCCCTCAGCAGCAAAGTTAAGTAACAACAACAAATTTGCTCATACACTAACAGTGAGTCTAGGTCAAAGTCATGAAATACATTTGTACCATATATTAAACCCTAATCCTTACTGTTCAAGAGGTAATATCGATAGAAAATACCAAACCCTTGTCTCAAACATGATAACAGAAGTCTGCTTTCCTAACCAAATTATTGTTAAAAAGTCAAAGTTTAAGGTCAGGGCCACTAGGTCAAATAAGTTGTTATCATGATAAAAGCTCAAACCCTTATATTACAGAACTTATAAAACCAAATTATTATTACAAGTCAAAGTTCAAGGTCACTAGGTCAAATGTCTTGGTATCAAAATGTAGTACTTGTTATGGTGAATGTGTGTGTAATATGAAAGCACTATTGCTTATACTGCAAGAGAAATCTATTTACAGAGCTTCTTAACCAAAGTATTATTACAAGACCAAAGTTCAAGTTCAATTGTCTTGGTATCAAAATGTAGTACTTGTTATGGTGAATGTGTATTTGAAATATGAAAGCCCAATCCCTTATACTGTAAGAGAAATCTGCTTTCAGAACTTCGTCACCAGATGGGCATGGTGATTCCTATATAACCCCCCAACCCCCAAAAGACCTTCATTTGCATATAATTACTGAAAAATAATGATGTGCTCTGATAATGGTTCTTGAATTATTGGATTTTCTCACTGGGGTTGGGGGTATATCATATTAAGATGGGGTCAGGCATCATACAAGAAGCATTCATAATGTACATGTCATGATACAAAGGATAAGAAAATACATGGGTTGAGAGTAGGGATCTTTATTGTTTTATTTTTCAAGATATAGGACCATAACTGAAGGGCAGGGTCACGTTAGACCCCTCTCCACGTGGTCATAAAACTTGTCTCTGCACCAGGATGAAACAAAAATTTGATTCGACCACTTTTTTTTTTACTTTCCTGAGGCTCCATGGTTGAAGTAAACTTCCTCATCAGAGACAGAATTTTTGTAACTTTATTTCTTAATTTCACAACTTACGACCCTGTTGTGATCCCATTTTGGCTCCTGGGGCCATGTATTGTAGACACTTGTGGTCAACCTATTTTAAAGCAAAAAATTACTCACTTTGGCCATTTAGAACCACATTCATCACACAGTCTTCCAGCAGCATCTAGCAGTCTTCGGACAGTGGGTTCCATCTTCTTGTTCTTTGAGTCCATATATATACGGAGATACTTTGCTGTCACTGTTAACCCATATCTGACCTCTGCTAAGCAGTAGAGTTTTTCCACTGAAAGCTCTTCTACCATCAGTTGATCTTTATTTCTCTTCAACATCTCTGTTGCATTCCTTACTTCAGCTGATGAAGGTCTATCACAGTTTGAATATTCTTGATGGAAAGAATCCTGTAACAGAATTTTTCAATGAAGATGAATAATTGGTTTTAATCTTGTCATGATTTTGTAGGAACTGTGGACATAAAACATGGTAATAAATGGGGAAAGTTTTTGATTAACATTAGAAGTGCTTGAGTAAAAGTAAAACACCCCAAGTAATACCCATATTGTTTGTTTTGCTGTAACAACAATAATGTACCCCTCCCCAACTAGTTTTGACATTCTAAGTTGTTGGGTGAGGGTTACATGATCCCCCTATTTCATTCCATGGTAAATTAATGTCCTTGCGTGATTTTAGTATAATATTATATACATATATTTTAACGGTCACATTCAGAAGGACATTGCATACAAATACTTGGTAAAAACTTGTTATTTTTAGTTCCTATATATAATGCAGACCCCCAAAATCCACATCAGATATTCTGAAGAAAGTGTGCATTATACATGGGTTATAACGGTAATACAGAAGGGTACAATATCCACTCTATCAGCTTAAGTGAGCCAAGAAAAGTAATACATGTATACAGGGGTACAATATCCACTCTTTAAGCTCAGATGAGCTAATGAAAGTAATACACAAGGGTACAATATACCAAGTTGGATCAAAATCTGCTATGGGTTTAGGAAGGAGAAGTTGAAAATGTCAAAAGATGAAACTGAGGCACTTAGACAAAAGCTCAATTGAGCCTTTGGCTCAGGTGAGCTGAAAGGTGTTAAAAGTTGATTTTGGAATGGAACTAAAATTTTATTTAGGAATGGAACCACACTCTTTAACACGCCCTACTAGATCACTCTAATACATTCAATTTGATGATCTATGCAGCCAATCTGAAAAAGAACATAATTATTCTTCTAATCCCTTACCTCTAGACATTGTATGACCAGCAATCCTAGTTCTACTATATACGACTGCTGTTCCTGGGCAGCTCGTAGTATACTAATCCCTTACCTCTAGACATTGTATGACCAGCAATCCTAGTTCTACTATATGCGACTGCTGTTCCTGGGCAGCTCGTAGTATACTAATCCCTTACCTCTAGACATTGTATGACCAGCAATCCTAGTTCTACTGTATACGACTGCTGTTCCTGGGCAGCTCGTAGTATACTAATCCCTTACCTCTAGACATTGTATGACCAGCAATCCTAGTTCTACTATATGCGACTGCTGTTCCTGGGCAGCTCGTAGTATACTCCTTGCATTCTCAAGATAGTCATTCAGATATTGTGTGACATCATCTGTACTGTAAACAAAAGTTAGAAAAGCTGTTGATCATGCCATGCTATTCATAATGGGAATTCATAGATGAATAGTACTTTATGATAACTATAAAAAAAGCTAATGATCATTGTATCAACAACTGTGTGAAGTACATAGCAAATTCATATACATTTGTAATTGCAAAACTTATATGGACAGAACACGAATTTTGTACATATTTTTCTATGCTAATTGAAAGAGACATACCTTGTTCTGATGAGCAGCTGTAGCAAGAATGATCTAAATACAGGAGTGGGATCCAAACCATCATCAAATATTGTCAAAGTCTTGGTGACCTTTTTCCCTTGACCTTTCCTGAACTCTCGGGTGATATAGGACAACAATTTATTGATAACCTCTCTGCTTGGTGGTGTACTCTCAGCAAAACAAAGCTGTGACACAACCTCCATGAAGAAACTGTTGCATCTCCAAGTGTAACTGTTGTACTGCTCAAGTTTGGCTCTGTATTGAGAAATCAATATATTAAGTATGAGAGCTGATTGATATGTTGTGAGCCTTGTATTGAAAAAAGATTAGCAGGGACTTTGTTTTTCAGCCTTACTAATCCCTGACTTTTTAAGGTCATTAACCTGAAGACTGGTGTCATTTGATAAGTTGATGTAAACGAGGGAGCGCTTTAAAGGTAAAAAAAAAAAGGCAAGTGATTTTTGCTAAATGGGCAAAATCAGTGAAAGAACAGCGATCCAATACTTGCATAACAAAGGTTTAGTACCTAAGGATATCCTTTAGGATGGCCCCCATCCTGGAAGGCTTGCCACTGTTGCAACCCCAGAAATGGTCAATATAGTCCATGATATTGTTTTGACTAACAGAAAGATATATATAGCCAGTACTGTTGGCATTTCTCAGGAAAGAGTACATTCCATTCTGACAGAGAATCTTGCAATGACAAAGCTGTCAGCCCGTTGGGTACCATGACCTCTGACAGTTTATAAGAAGCACACAAGGCGCACTTTATCGCATGCTTATCTGAACCTTTTAGAGGTAGATCCTGCTAACTTTTTTCAGAAATGCGTTACTATGGATGAAACATGGGTCCATCATTTCATCCCTAAGGCAAAACAATGGAAGCACCCTGTTTAACCCTGGCAAAAGAAAACAAAGACTGTTCCATCAGCTGGAAAGTTTATAGCCTCGTTTTCTGGGATGCTGATGGTATTCTGATGATAGATTATCTCCAAATGGGACAAACAATCAATAAAACACATACTATGCATCACTTTTGAGGCAGTTACAGAAAAATATTAAACTCAAATGCCGCCGAAAACTCAGTAAAGGCGTGTTCTTCCACCGGCACAATGCCCCTGTTCACAAGTCTGTCATTGCCATGACTGCCATTAACAACTGTGGCTTTAAATTGATTGAGCATCCGCCTCATTCGCCTGATCTCACTCAGACTTTCATCTATTTCTAAAACTGAAAACAAACATTTCCGGTACCCACTATCAGTCAGATACTCTTTGCAGCAGTTGCTGAAAAGAAGTCAAGAATGTGTCAGCACATTACAGCCTTTGGCAGACATCTTGGATGCCTGATCTGGTTATAGGACCTTGTGTACTTACTTCCTACAATATTTGATAAAATTCTGTGAAGCAGTTAATAAGAAGTTGAAAATGTGTCAGCAAATCAAAGCCCTTGGCAGCCATCTTGGATAATATATCAGGTTGAAAGCTATAATGTTGACAGAAGACCTTAAGTACTTACTGTCTGTCAGGTTTGGTGACATTCTGTTAAGCAGTTGCATAAAAGTTGAATATGTGTCAACCAATCTGAGCCCATGGTGGCCATCTTAACTTAAACAATATTTTGGTGAAGTATGATCAAATTCTGATGAAAGGTATAGGAGATATGAGCTCGGACGGATGGACAGACACACATGTGAAAACAACAGCATAAAATGATTTGATTGATTGATTATTGTTTTACGTCACTCCATGATTACTTCACATATATGGTGACGGCATCTGCCTGATGGATTACATAGAAATTTCTACCTTTGCAACAGACCCATCCGTAGCAGTGAGGGATCTTTTACTTGCTATGCATACCATGACACAGGATCTCTGTTTTTACCGTCTCATTCAAAAGACAGAACACAGGTGTGCCCAGGGCAGGAATCAAGCCTGGGACCTTAAGGTCACGAGCAGAGCACCTCATGCACTAGGCAACACCGGCTTACCAAAAAAGGAACATTTCTTGAGGCACCATTCTAGATCATTCTTGTGCAAAGTCAAGAACAAGTATTTCATTGTATTCTTCATTCAGAAATTGTATGCCATGCTCTTTACAATACTATTATCAATTCAATTAACTTTAATTTACTGTGTAAAAATTAATTGCTAATCTTCATCCGTCTGAACGTTCACTGTATGTCATTTGTGAATTTTGTACTTCATGTATGCATATAAACCATATGGTTCTTTGCAAATAAACTATATATATATATATCATCTTTTATGGGTTTTTTTGTTTCAACTTGATGACAGCCAAATGGCCAAAAAATTTGTGGGAATTGAGTATGTCTTGTCACTCACTTAATTCATACTTCCCTTTAGTAGACTTTTATTTTATTTATATACATATTTATTTATAATTATGTATTTATTATTATTATCAATACATGTATATATATATATATATATATATATATATATATATTAATAGTCATCTTCCGTCAAGTCCTTTTACATAATTGTAAATATAAATATTTGATCTAAGTTGTAAGCAAACAAACATGGTAGCTATGTGCTTTAACGTGGCCTTGAAATCAAGTTTACAAGGAAATCTGTGTTAACGCAAATGCGTGTGCTCAGCAGTCAAACGCAATGTTAACTTAATGTTATGCAAAGACTGCACCCAACTATTAGTCACAAGTTAGTCATAAAATGAGGTGTGTAACCATCTGGCATCCCTACCTACAGTTAGTGTAAGTATGATACAAATATTTTGCTTTCTGCTGTAAAGAAACACAAATACTTCTTTTTAAACTTCATACTCTTTCTAATTATGCATAAAGTCTTTCTTTAGAAAGCACACAAGTAGAGAAGAAGATTTTTTAAGATTCAACAAATGATTGCTAAATAGTTATACTGGATACATCCTACAGGCAGAATCCTTCCCAATGTGTCATGAATTTCATGATTTTGGAAAAAAAATATTTATGCTCTTTAAAACTGCATTTAATTCTTCTTAATACAGTGAGGTAGAGAAGAAGATTTTTAAGATTCAATCATTATGGTTTTATCCTTTTCTTTTCATGCATTTAGCTTTTTGAACAGGTTGTATATGAGAAGGGCAGGAGATTCTTAAAGAATATGCTATTTTCAGTAGTTTTGGCCCTTACTCCAATGAACCTATTAATTGCAAGAATCATGGATTCACAAATTATGTTCACTTTATCCCACAAAAGCTTTACATCAAGTCTGAAGGCAGCTAGCCAGTAGTTTTTTAAGTAGAAGTTGAAAATGTTTAAATTTTAACGCGCAACAGATGACTTCGATTTTCAAAATCGTCAGTATATTAACTTTAGTAGCACCATTTTCTTTTTCAAATATGTTTGTCAAGTGTCTAGTGTAGATAAATCCTGCAAAGTTTCATCATAATGCTTTGTAAAATGAAAGAGAAAATCCAGATCTAAGACTTTCATTATTTTTTATCACTGCCCACTAGAATGAAAATTAGATTTCATAAAACCCACAAATGCCATACATTTCATGCATGTGACAGACTGACAATGTGACAGACTGACAATGTGACAGACTGACAATGACAGACTGACAATGTGACAGACTGACAATGTGACATACTGACAATGTGACATACTGACAATGTGACAGACTGACAATGTGACATACTGACAATGTGACATACTGACAATGTAACAGACTGACAATGTGACAGACTGACAATGTGACATACTGACAATGTGACAGACTGACAATGTGACATAAAAAACCCAAAATTGTTAGACTAGAAATATGGAACAGACAAACCAAAAATATCAAATAGACTGGTAATGTGATAGAGACAAACCAAACATGTCACAAAGACTGGAAATGTGACAAAAACCAAACATGTAAGACAGACTGACAACATGATAGAGACAAACCAAAACTGTCAGACTGACTGGCAATGTGACAGAGACAAACTTAAGAACGTAGTCTGGTAAGCGTTTTAGGCCGAAAAGTAATCTGCCTAATGGCAGGTAACTTGTAATGTCGCGATGATGTGACATTTTCAGTCGTGACAGAAAATGAAATAGTAATATTCAATAATTTGTCTATTACGCATGTATTTGTTATTTATCATATAATATTGAAAAACAGTTTTTTGAGTTATTCTATTAACCAAAACTTGTTTTACAACATACCGGTTTCCGTTGCTCTAGCAATCGACGACGGTGATCTAGATCTATATGCTGGGCAAATACGAAAAGGGAAAAGTAAAGTACGAAGGCATATTTTAAAACCACAAAAGCACAAGATAGGCAGCTAATAGCGAAGGCCGGTCTATTTAATTATCTTGAATCAATCAAAACTAAATTTAATGAACAAGAGAGGGTTTTTATTTTTAACTCTTAGAGAGCCAACGTTTTTGAAAAGGGCTGTAGATTTAAGTCATGCAGCAGATGATGACGTCACTGTGACGTTATGTTGTCACACCTGGGGCCAGTTGTTCGAAACTTTAACCACTGGTTAAGCTAACCAGTGGTTAAAGTTTGAGAGACAATTAATTCAATTTATAAGATTTCTGTATAAAAATCTAAATTACTTTAAAAAGCTTGCTTCATATGCAACAGATCAGTACACAGTCTATGTCTTGAAGTCTTGTCATTTCAAAGATATAGTCAGATGAAATTTAACCATTGGTTAGCTTAACCAGTGGTTAAAGTTTCGAACAACTGGCCCCTGCTGTATAGGCTCTGAGGAAAAGTATGGTATTTTTGAGCCGTTATATCTCATGACTCGTTCATAGTAGAGGCATGATTTACAGATCATTAAAAAGAAGATATTTAAAACTTTTAAATAATATTAGGATGGTGTTACTGACACATTCATTGAAGCATTTATATAGGTACCATAAAGGCAAATTCTTCAAGGAAATATATGTAACTGTTTTCCAAATGGTCTCCATCTTCCTAAAGGGGGGATTAATGTGTTTATATATTTTGACTATATCAAATCTAAATATGATTTTGATTTGAAATGTCATTTAAAGCTCGTATGGATACAAACCAATCCCTTTCTTGATCATCAAAAGGAAATATTTCATTCACTATGTATTACACACAAAATAAATGAGGTTATAGCAAAATGGGGGGAGGGTGTAATATCTATCAAATTTCTTTGTAAAATGCCCCATTACCTATAACAAAATGGGGGGAGGGTGTAATATCTATCAAATTTTTTTGTAAAATGCCCCATTACCTATTAAATTTTTATATTGTTTCGACTTATGACAGACCATTGCACATTACAGTGTAATATTACAGTGATGTAGATTTCAGAAATTATCAAGTAAGTGTACTTCTTGTAAAATTGTCATCATTTTAGTAGCTTTGTTTAATTACTATAGCCACTATGAAAGGCTTCATTAATTGTCAGAGCTTTACCTAATCATTGTTGTTTATGTACCAAAATAAATAATCTCCAACTGTTCTGTGTTACATTTGTGAAAAAAAGATATAAACTACTCTAAAATAAATAAATATATTATATATATATCGAAATAGGCATGACACTGTGTTAATTTGCATTGATTCTAGCACAATAATTTGCTCCATAACATGATAAGTTTTTGTTATTGTTTATTCTACCTCTGCCTATTATTATAGAGTATGCATGAAAAAGCCAGTTGTAGATTTTAATGCTTTTTTCTAGCTCACCAGACTACCCCCCTTAACATGTCTCCTGTACGAAAAGTTTTTATGGATTCCATATGGACTAGCTATGGACTCCATATGGACAGCTTATGGAGTAGATAAGTTATGTAATTTAGCAGGAATTCCATACGGACAAATTTCTGTCCATATGGACAAACATTACATGTCAATATGTACAGATAAAAAAGGATATGGACAACATTCTGTCTGTATGGACAAAACATTATGCATATGGACAAAATCATGAAGTCACTAGTACTTGTACTGTCCATATGGACCATCTTATTGTAGATTTACATTGAATCCATGACGCCAATCTAAGTACATATTTACCATTCCACTTAGTCCATCTGAACAGAAGAGTTCAACAGAGATATAATTTGAGAATTAAAGGAACAATAAGGATGAGTAACTCACAAATACTGTGTATACTGAAATGTAACAAAAATTCTCAAATATATCAAAGCATGACCAAAACCATTATTTTAATGGGTGCTGACTTTCATCATGGGGCAATAACAGTCATAAAATGGGGTCAATTATGACAAAAGATGAACTTCATATTTAAGGACCTCATGATAAACATACACAAATTTCACTTCAAATTTAATGTCTGAGGGGTAAGACAGGCCAGGTCTTATGATTTGATAGTTTTTCGCACATAAATGGAAGGGACGATATCTGACTGAGTAAGTACATAAATGTGATGCTAAACTTTTAACAAGTGCTTTTGATAACAAGGAAGTTAAATGACCATGAAATGTCATCAGACTGGGTGTTATGTTAATATCTGTGAGGGTTAATAAAAAAAAAATCGATAATGTACATATATTCAACTTGGTCCAACAATGAATCTTTTATCCAGACTTGAGAAATTTTTATCGCACATGTCCAAAGCGGCATGCAAACAAAATCATTGTAAACTGATCGGAACTCTTTTGTATTGATATTTTGGGCATGAAAAAAAGTTAGGACCGTGCTAAAATTTCAGTGTCGGTCAGGTCACTGTACATATATTTATTTATTGGCCTCATGATAGTAGGAACAGATTCAAGTTCAAACTAGTGTTTTCCTCCCGTTAAAGATGGAATAAATCAAGAGCCTTCCTTTCGATGTGAAGAATTGCACAATTTTCACAAATTCTATGCAAATTTGTACTTTTCTGGGGACCCCCTTACATGTCACCGGTCCCAATAATTGCCATATATCATACCGTAATTATGACTGGTACCTCAGGATAAAGGCTGTAACCATTTCAAAGCAAGTGCCGAAAAAAAAAAAGCTTTGACAAAAATTAATTAATGGTAGTGTAATTATGACCTTTCCTATAAGTCTTCTTCCCCCTCCCCCGCACACAAACACCTTTTTTTTTTTAGTTTGACAATTTCGTTGCCACCTTTCCAGACGAAACATCCTGGGTCCGCACCTGATATGTTAATATGTATACATGTTAATCAATTTGACAAAATAAGCATAATCGCATGAATCTGTAAACAGAAAATAATGCATGTACACATGACGAAGGCCAAGCTGCCAATCCTGCTGCAATCAAGGGATCATGATACTCCACGCACATGCTGTATCTCTGTACTACACTGGACAGCACGCTTCTTGCACGGTATTTCAAATTCAAAGAAAGCATTGTCGCATCAGGACGATGTCTTTGTTTGCTGCAGCATGTTTCTTTTGTAACGGATGGAAATTACTGGCACCAAAAGAAAGATAAGTCCATCATAACTAACACGACTGTTTTTTGTGAACGACAGCTTTTGTACCTTTCAAACTAAAAGTACCAGTGGGCGATGTGATCTGGGGAAATTTAGGATTACAATGGAATTTGAATTTTTGCTCGCCAAAGGATGTATAATGTATCTATACGTGTGATAGTTTATTTTTTTATGCTCTTGGGATAAAAAAATTGGGGACATACATACTTATTAGGCTTATTTGCAGGCCCTGCAACTTCATTTGACTCCCTTCTAGGATACCAGAATCTACCGACATGTGCCGATTGAGATAAATTTCGCTCTTTGGAAATTGCTCGGGTCTTGGTTCGATCCAAGTGACTATATTTTTCTCTGATAATGTGTAGTCCAGAGCGAAATTTGTCAAGACAGTATTTTGTTTAATAATGTACTGCAGTAGAGCTGTATATTCTAGCAATTGATAGATCCATATAATAAGAATGACCATTACAATTTATGTAATTTGGCTTCTGAAATTTATGTGAAAGGTTGAAATGTATGTTCAACCAGGGACGTATATATATATTAAATGTCCTTGGTTCGGCGATTTTATCACTGACAGATCTATACATGCAGTAGATCTACAAGCAGTGATATAAGAATTTCTTCAGAGTTTAGTCACAGCATGACTCTTTGATAATGCTTTAACAGTCTCAGAGCCTTTCTCATGATCTCATAATTATACTTTTGCCCATATAGACGATAATTATTATTTTTAGTTTTTGAAATTATTATAATTATTTTTTGAAAAAAAGTGGGGTGGGTGGGTTATGTCATATACATAAACAGGAATCACCCAGTCCGTCTGTCCAGTTTAAGAAAGTTTAAAAACTACTTTGGCTTAAATACCACTGCTATTATTAATACTTGTGGATACTTTTGTTATGACCAGCACCAATGAAGTACCTCCAGTGCAAGGCCAAGGTCACAGTGAAATTGTGACCAAACTAGTGTCTGACACATAAACCATAGCTTTAACATGAATTTGCTTCATTCTTCACACAACTATGACGCTTAACACACGGATGTGTCTTGACCTTGACCCAAGGTCATATCTCCAAAGTCAAGGTCATAGTGAACACTGAACATGGTGAACCTATGAACAAATTTGTTGTGTGACTTTGGTTTTGCATAGGGTTTTGTCCTATGAATTCGGAATGTGCTAATTTGCTACTCTTTGTATATATATATATATATATATATATTTATATCATTAACGCTGCTTCATTTCTGCACAAGGGATATTCAACAAAATATGGAGATCCACCATCATTCAAAGAATGCTCTTACTGTGAAGAAATGAAGCTTGAAAACCAGAAGCTTGCATAGGAGAACAGAAAGTTACATCAGGTAAAGTATCAAGTGATAAACTGTTCTTTCATAGTAAAACTGTTGTTTTTCATTTGCATTACTATTTAAAAATCAAAGGACTGAAGGTCCTGAGTAACACTCATATGAAGATAAAGAGGAAATCGTTTTATCAATAGTATCAAGGATGTAGTCTGGTGAGCGATTTACACCTAAAAGTAATTTGCCTAACGGGAGGTAACTCGTACTGTCACGATGATGTAACATTTTTAGTCGTGATAAAAAATACAGAAGTAATGTTCAATAATTTGTCTATTATGCATGTGTTTGTAAATTATCATGTGATATTGAAGAAAATTGTTTTTAGAGTTATTCTATTGACCAAAACTCTATGCCGGCAAATACGAAATGGGAAAAGTAAAATATTTTAAAACCTAAAAAAGCACAAGATAATCAACTAAAAGCGAAGGCCACTATATTTAATTATCTTGAAACAATCAAAACGAAATTCAATGAACAAGAGAGGGTTTTTATTTTTAATCCTCAGAGTGCTAATGTATTTGAAAAGGGCTGTAGATTTACATCATGCAGTAGAGGATGATGTCATTGAGACGTTACGTCTAAATGACGTGATGTCGTCGCACCTGCTGTATATGCTGTCTGTTGAAAAGTATGGTGTCTTTGAGCCATTATATTTCCAGACTTGTTCACAGAAGAGGCATGATTTACATATCATTAAAAAGAAGACATTTTAAACTTTTAAATAATACTACAATGTTGTTACTGACATATTCATTGAAGTAGTTATATATGTACCACAAAGGCAAATTTTTCAAGGAAATATATGTACTTGTTTTCCAAATAGCCTCCAACCTCCTAAAAGGGGGGAGGGCATCAATGTGTTTATATATTTTGATAATATCGAATATAAATATGATTTTGATTTGAAATGTCATTTGAAGCTTATATGTATATAAATCAATTCCTTTCTTGATCATGAAAAGGAAATATTTCATTCAATATATATTACACACAAATGAGGTTATAGCAAAATGGGGGAGGGTGTAATATCTATCAAATTTCTTTGTAAAATGCTCCATTACCTATTGTAATTTTATGATGTTTTGACTTATGACAGACTATTGCACATAACAGTGTAATATCACAGCGATGCAGATAACAGAAATTATCAAATAAGTGTACTTCTTGTGAAATTGTCATCATTTTAGTAGGTTTGTTTAATTACTATAGCCACTATGAAAGGCTTCGTAAGTTGTCAGAGCTTTCCCTAATCCTTGTTATTTTTTCAATCAATCAGTATAAATTCATAAGTTTATCTACCAAAATAAAAAAACCCAAACTTTTCTGTGTCATATTTGTGAAAAAATATATAAACTGCTCATTTCTCTATATCGAAATAGGCATGAAACAATGTTAATTTGCAGTGATTCTAGTACAATAATTTGCTCCATAACATGATACGTTTTTGTTATTATTTAATCTACCTTTGTCTGTTCTTATTGAATATGCATGAAATAGCCAGTTGTAGATTTTAATTCTTCTTACTAGTTCACCAGACTACCCCCTTAATTCAGGACTAGTTTCATTCTTACAATGAACAGCACAAATTTAAAATGACACTTGAATCATTATTGAGTTATTCTAATCAATTTTCTTTGAATGAAACAAAATTGAAGTGGGAATAGTTATATGAAGCTTGCATTCAAGTCTGGGTCCCAAGATGAACCATTAGCACAAGTTTGGGAATTTTCACACACTGTTTAGTTGAGTCAAAGAGTAGGTATAATGAGTTTTGAAGTCTTTTATTTTTACTAGTTTGTCCCAAACTGAGATATCCCCAACAGGTTAACCAAACCACTGAAGTGGAAACTGTCACATGAAGCAATCGAACCAGGTACTCTAGTGTGCATCCCATAGATGAATCATTGGTGCAACTTTGGTGAATCTATGTTTGTAATTAGGAGGGGGTTGTAATCAGATGAGGGTGTTCCTGAGGATACATAACTACCAAGATAAACAAGTGAATTCAAAAGAATTCTAAGATGTCAAAAGTAATTATCTTAAGTGGAAAGTCTCATCACAAGGAATCTTCATGTGAAGTTGTACTCCTACTGGATGAAAAGTTATTGTCATGGTTAAAGTTTTTGTGACAAGACTGACAGATGGAGGAATGAGTATTATGAGATGTAATGTCCCCTTGCTTTCACAAAAGTGGGGGACAAAAAGTGATGTTAAAAAGATATTCTAATTCACTTGTTCTTCTTCTTCCATTACGAAGTGTACTCATAAATGAGTGTCATACTTCATGTATAACCACGATATAGAGTCCTCAAATTTACATGAAACATGTTTTGTTTTGAAAATTCTGATTGGTCCACACATTAGCGTTCAGACATGTATAACCACGATATACCGTCCTCAAATTCAAAAGTCATTATACCTACTCTTTGACTTTGTCCACATTGCCTCTGACTCCAACTATCAAAAATTCTGACTGAACCAACTTCGTTCACTGTTCTTAACGTACATCTTAAATCTCATATCAAGGACGATTTGCAAGTTCTACCATTCACGTGCACAATTATTACAATCAAGTTAAACCAACATAACTGACAACGTACATGACATGCATGCGTACCACTCAACATGCTTTCCATCATGTTATTTCATCTCGCCGCGCCGGAGCAAATCAGATTTGAAATCTGCCTGTTCAGCTGTTTACGATGCGATGTCAGGTCACTCATGTATGAATCAATTTGTGATTAATAATTTAATCATGGAATTTTAAGAATATGAAACCGAAGAAACTCCTATGTCGGTGCACTAAATATCAATTCGTTTCTCGGAAGAATTTTATACATGACGCTATTCGTCCCTTAGCAACGCGGAATTTGGAAAGGGGGGGGCAATTTCATGTTAATACCCAGCTCTGGTGAAACTTACGCAGAATGTTTACAATACGCAAAGGAAAAATTTAACTTATACAGTCTGCTGTCCCACTTTAACCAAGTAAAACATCAATTTTTCGGCATAACGTCATCGAAAGCATGTTGTTATTGTGGTTGACAAGGGCGGACGGAAAGGCCCGAAAATGTGCGATCAGTGCGTAGTAATCAACGACTGAATGAAAACATAGGTTACATGCCAGTTAGTTTCAAAAATAATCATCGTGTTTGTTCAGCTCTGGTATAGACTTTCCATACATCTTCCTAAATAATTTGCTGAATATGTAGTTAATAACATACCAGAAGTATCAAATGTTCATGAATATTTGCAAATTTAATGCACATAATCATAGACCTATTTCACTGAGTGTAGGAATACAGGAGTAAAGGGGTGAATCCCAATATGGCAGCGCCCATGACCCGGGTCCATAACAGTGTAACACTTCGTGTTACAAAAATGACTATTCATACTTCATAAGGGAAAAATCATACATAAAGTGAATGATTTCTTATTTCACAACAAATCAATAGCAAGGTGCATGTAAAATGATGAAATGATTTCAAATTCTAATATATATTACAATTTTCAATCCTATTTTCTTTTCCATTAAAGATAATAATTTATGTGATATACAAGATAATCCCTGTCATAACACTCGGCTTTTTCTTTACAGAATACTTTCCTACCAACTGCCCGACTATAAGATGAATAATTACCAAGATGACAAATCAGCCTATCAACAGGAAATGCTTTGATGCATAGACTATTGAGTTGTGCTAGTATCAACAAATGCTGATCAAATACAGATTTTAAATAATCAAGTTCTGGAAGTTTTGCTGTTGTATGTCATATGAGCATTATTTGCAAACCTCTAGCTCACCTAAACTACATGCATGTTAAAATGCTAATGTGCAGCTCATGATAGTGTCTTACATGAGCAGCACAAAACTGGAATCCATATGGACAGGTTCATATGAACTAATTTACATATTTCGGCCAAAAATCCATACGGAATCCATACTCTCTCCATATGGAATGTGCTACAGAAAAAGTCTACCAATTTAATCTCTCCATATGGATACACTGAAGAAAATCCATATGGAAACCATAACCTGTCCATATGGAACATTTCGTACAGGCTGACAGACTGGCACTCTGATATACTGATCACAATTTGATTTTTCATAGATCTTAAAGATGTATTTACATGTACATACCTGGCAGCATCTTCATCTTGTGTTTTATAATCTTCTGGAAAATGTTCATCACACACTGGACATGTAAAGGTCTTCATGATCTTAGTGTCATTGAAGCACTTTACACAGATCATATGATTACAAGGCAAGACAATTGGTCGCTCCTCAATCAGTGATTCACAGGCACTGCATATCCTCTCTTGTTTCCTTTAGGAAATGAATTCAAGCCATTATCATCTCATCAGAATTGTTCAACTATATAGTGTCATCATCTGCATGGTGCATTGCTTAACAAGAGAATTGGTAGAATTCTTGGTAGTGTGGTGTAGGATGCATCAACATTTAATAACAGAGATTGGGCTGAAGTTCTACTTTAAAGAAGAAGTAAAGATTTCATCTCGACAGCAGTGATGTTAGAGTTAGGAAATTACCACTGAGCTGAGAACGTTACATTGTCACATGCGTTATTCAGTGCTGCCAATGGAGGTAGCATTATGCTCTCAAGTGGAATTACAAAACATGGAAAGACTGCTTTGGTGATAGTGGAAGGCAGTTTAACCAGCGTACGCTATCATGACAGGAATCTACGTCAGCATGTCATTCCATTCATTCAAAACAATCAATGTAACATCATTCTGTAGCAGGAAAACACATGACTGCATGCATTGTTAGTAACTATCTACAGAAGCAAAACACGAATGTGCTACCCTGGCCTGCCATGTCACCCACATTTATTGCATACAGAACATGTTTGGGATGAAATGGAACAATGTCTAAGTCAAGAGCCAAAGCCCCTGCTACAATGGATAATTTGCGTCATTCTTTATTGCACATGCAGCTGAACATTCCCCATAACCTGTAGGTGTAAAGAATGCTCACTGTAAATGGCGGTCATACACTATATTAAACTTGAGAAACTTTCTGCAACCCTTTTACTTTCAGTGGCTGTTCGTATGAACCACTATGGACATAATTCGAGTTTTGATGTTTGAATTGAAAGACAATGCACTATATTAAATAATGATATACATAATGCAACATATTATTTAGTATACAAATCCATAAATGAAATTACTAAACTACACTGTTTCTTTTTTCCGCTAGTATATTTATTTCTAACAAAATATAAGTTCGATAAAAAACAAACAGCAATAACTCCCTAATTTATGAAAAAGAGATGCACGGTTCTAGTGCACTGTACTTCTCCCCATCTATCTATGTGTGAAGGATTATGTTGATACCTCTTATAGTTTTTGTGCTGTGCTCCAAACATAATTATGATAGACAGATGGTTCATGCTCTCCCTTCTAACGTATGAAAGAGACCCACCCAAACTATTTCTACTCCATGTACAGATGCAATGATTTCATGATAATTGAAATTCAATGCTTGAAATACAAACATACATGATCTAGTTTCTTTATTATACTAAATTCTTTATTCTAGATTACATAAATTTCAAGAAATTTAACAACAGAATTCAAATATATAAAATCAAATCTTGATCTTCTTCTGAAATCATTATTAATAAAAGACTGAACATGTATATCTACTGTATTACAGAATTTCAATATGTAACAATACATGTTGCTTGCACAATACCTGATTTTCATATCTAAAAACAAGATATATATATATATATATATGTTTCTTCAAGTTTATCTAAGTATCACATATCATAATTTGTTATCTACATACCCAAACACTTGATTGACAACGTCTTTGTGGCAAATTCTCAAGAACTTTTCTACAGTTTCTAGTGACTTGAGTTCCTTCATATCTATTTCAGATTTTGATTTCATCGTCTACATAAAGAATAAATTATTTACAAATAACAACAAAATAGAATCGTAGTATCAAGTAAATCAAGTAAAACAGTTTAAGCTTATTAAGTTCAACAGGAAATAACATTTTCAATTTTCATATAAAATAAGTTTTAACAGATGATAAGTACATTGTAACATGAATGTATGGTAACATCAGGAAATTATAAATAATGAACTCTTTTTATGTTGTTCAAGTTTTACTTACAACCCAGAAAGGCATACATCTTCTGATAGTCAGTGCTTGTTCATCACTGGTGCAAACATGTTCTATAAATAACTTCATAGTGATCACTCTTGTCCAGTAATGCCTGTACATAACAAGGTACATATATAAATGTAAAACTGAGGAATGATACATGATACGAATTATAGAATAAATTGTTGTATTACATTGACTTCTATTGATTATTCCTCTTGCAATGTAAAGTGTGTATAAATTTCCTCACAATAGCTTTGATCTAAGTTTGTTATACATGTACTCCTGTTTTGATATTCTGAGGCTATTATTAACAATATTAATCCACAGTCAATGCATGTGTGTAGTGTCAAAATATAAGTCTGTTTGCTCTGGACGTTTATGGTGGATACAGACAGTAAAACAGATCATTCTTAACCTTCAAGGAACTTGGGTTCACCTCTGATTTTCAAGTAGTTCAAGACTTTTAATCCTCTTTTTGAGCCAACATAGCGAAGTTGGTTAGGAGCTTGGGTTATGACTGAGATGTCTTGAACTGGAATTCTGCCAGTGCCTCATTTGAAGTCCCATGTCATGGTAGATGTAGAATGCAAAAGATCCCTCACTGTTTTAGTCAGGTAGCAGCAAGTGTCTAAAGGTCTTTGCATTATATCAGGCAGATGCCATATAAGAGCAATAAACTTGGTGTGATGTAAAACAGGTATAAAACAAACAAATCCACTTTGTTGTTGTGTGGTTGTGTGTCAAAGAGATAAGAGGATCAGATTAAGCAACTCTGACAGAAGATACCACTTGGCTATTTCTGACAAGAATTCAAACCTTGAAGAGTGTATTTGCAAGATAGATTTTAATGAAAAAATTGTTTACCTTCCCGATCACTTTAATTTTTTAACAAGAGCTCTAGTATATCCATCAGCAATTATGTTGTTTGAGAACTTAAGGAATTGATATATAAAAGAAGGGGAAGAAGTGATAGCCCGGACAAGGTTTTACTAACTTTGCATGTTGTGACCTTGACCTTTTACCAATGATTTTGGGTCAAGGTCATGACACACCTTTAGGTCCTAAGTAACAATTCTGTAAAATATTACTGAAATCCATGGACAGGGTAAGAAGTAATAGCCCGGACAAGGTTTTACTAACTTTGCATGTTGTGACCTTGACCTTTGACCTATGACCTTGGGTCAAGAAGTTATGGCCCAGACAAGGTTTTACTTATTGTGTCTATCATGACCTTGACCTTTGACTTATGACCTTGGTTCAAGGTCATGACACATCCTAGGATCCTAAGCAACAATTCTGTGAAATTATTGAAATCTGTGCACAGGGTGAGGAGTTACGGCCCGGACAAAGTTTTTGTTATTGTGTCTATTATGACCTTAACCTTTGATCTGTGACTGCAGTTCAAGGTCAAGACACACCCTTGGATCCTAGGCAACAATTCTGGGAAATATCATTGATATCTGTGCACAGGGAAAGAAGTGATAGCCTGGACAAGCTTATCCCGGATGCCGGACGGACAACGCCATAACATAATATGCCCCGTCTTAAGACGGGCGTATAAAAATTATTGTACTGGCAGAATGGTCTTGTTACAAAAAATTGATATTTAAAAAATTTGAATGCCCTATCTCTTAAGATTCAAAAGTTATAAGATTCAAAACTTATGACTAGTGTTCAAGTTTTTATAAAGTGGCTCAAAGGTCAAGGTCAAGGTCACAAGTTATTGTACCATAGGAAATGTCCTGTCACAAGGAAAAAGTATGTGAATGCTGGAAAATTTAAGTGAAATATGAAAGCTTTACCTCTTAAGATTCAATAATTATAAGCAATGTTAAAGTTTCTGAAATGTAGGTTAAAGGTCAATTGTCACGAGGTCAAAAATTTTGGTACCAACAGAAAAATCTTGTCACAAGGAATACACATGTGAAATATGAAAGCCCTATCACTTACCATTCAAAAAATATACCCAATGTTAAAGTTTTTGAAATGTAGGTAAAAATATAAAAGTGTTTAAAAATTATTGTATCAATGGAAAGCTCTTGTCACAAGGAATAAACATGTGAAATATGAAAGCGCTACCTCTTATGGTTCAAAGGTTACAACCAATGTTATAGTTTTTTGCCATAAACAGACAGACCGGCTAAAATCTAGATGCCATGGAATCTTTGATTCCAAGAGCATAATAAAGATTTTAATGAACTATTTTATTTTTAACATGATCATACCTTGAAGCTTTAATCCCCTCTCTACATCTACGACCTATTCTGTTCTGATTATAAGACTCCTCTACAAAATATCCCAGGATTCTTTCAACAACAGGTCGGAATTTATGGACCATTTGCAACCACTTAACTCTGCCTTGGTTTTCATTAAGTGATTCTTTTGTTTCTTTTGTTGGCTGAAAGTTTTCCTCCAGCATTAAATGCAACCCTAATACATCTAACGTCTGTATAAAAATGAAAAGCTGTTACATATTTGTTATACATGACATGGCAGATTTCATTTGAATATTACAACTAAAAGGACACAAATGAACAGTAAATAGCAAGACATTTATTATTTCTTTTAGGATAGATACCGTTAATATTAATTCTTACCAATTCCTCATCAGAAAACATGTAGAATTGTGGGTTATGATCTTGTAATTGTAAAATAGCACTGCTGCATTTCGGCCACACACTGTGAATGTTTGAGAAGTTGTTAAACCTTGTTGCCACATTGTAGTGAGTCACATGTACAGCTGCAAAGAATGACAGAACACCACCACGTTCTTCCTCTATCCGAAGATCTGCCATGATAGCTCTGGTGCCCAGGTATAAGTTCTCACAAACAAGCTTAAAAATTAATAAATTAGGATACAAACAAAATACATTAATCAAAAGATGAAGATATGTTTGAGATTTTCATTGAAGTTTACACTTCTACATTTTGGTTTTATGTATACTTACTCTAAAACACATGGTGCTTTATGAACTATACTGGTCATTGAAGAATATCATTTTGCGTATTCTTTTTAAATTATCAAATCAAAGGCTTGAAGAGCCACAAAGGTGTCAAGCTAAATTTGATTTAAAGCTGTCAAAAGTAGCAGAAATTGACCAGTCGTGTTCATCTTTTTTGTTGAATTCCGATAACTTTTGTAATAGAATATAGAGTAAAAATAAAAGCTTAAAGACCAACAGCCATATATCATATAATATCAAAATGTGAATGAAAGTTGTCAGTGGCAACATAGCAACATAGTGGGGCTTTGTCATAAAGTAAGATGTATGGTAAACAGTTTCTTGATGGGGTCCGTTGTCATGAGCAAGTCAAGGGTTATAAGTGGTATTGATTATGACAACATCATAACATTTTATTGTTCTTTATGTCATTCTTGCAGAAATATGCCAAATGTCTTATCACAAAGAATGCACATGTGAAATCAATCGAACACCATTGTCAATTTTTTTTTTACAAAGATAGAAATGGACGAGTTGTTACCATTGCTGTAAAATATGGAAGCCTTATCCTTAATTTGTTTTAAGTTATGGTCTAGGTTACAGTTTTTGTCTACGCTACTAACACTGACACTAGGGCCAACAGTTTCTATATATCGTACTAACACACATGTAAGGGCTACAACACCATGCTGTTCGCCGTAATGACACAAGCCGATTGTGAATAACAATCGCACTTTATCGGTTGATTTGGAATAAAACCTTCACATGTGAGTTCTACTTAATTTATTTTTCATGCATTCAATCTAAAATTCTGTATTAATCCATGCTGTCATCCTTTACATCTGCATTAAATTTTGTAGGCGATTTGAAAACTTTCATTTTTTATGCCGTTATGGGAACTTTTCCAGATATTGGGAAGACCATGTGATATATACACATGCTATTTCCCTAATAAGGAAATCAAAGGCTTGAAAAGCCACAAAGGCGTCGAGCTAAATTTGATTTAAAGCTGTCAAAAGTAGCAGAAATTGACCAGTCGTGTTCATCTTTTTTGTTGAATTCCAATAATTTTTGGAACTGAGTAAAAATAAAAGCTTAAGGACCAACAGCCATATATCATATGATATATTATCATAACATTTTATTGTTCTTTACGTCATTCTTGCAAAAATATGTCAAATGTCTTATCACAAAGGATGTATATGTGAAATCAATCGAATACCATTGCCATTTTTTTTTTTTACAAAGATAGAAATGGACGAGTTGTTACCATTGTCTGTAAAATATGGAAGCCTTATGCTTAATTTGTTTTAAGATATGGTCTAGGTTACTGTTTTAGTCTACGCTACTAACGCTGACGTAAAAGCCAACAGCTTCTATATATTGTCCAAACACACTAGTCATTATTCGGTCGTTTATTGTATGTGCACGTGTAAGGGCTACAACGCCATGCATTTAGCAGTAATGACGCAAGCCGATTGTGCATCACAATCACACTTTATCGGTTGATTTGGAATAAAATCTTCACATGTAAGTTCTACATAATTTATTTTTCATGCATTCAATCTAAAATTCTGTCTTAATCCATGTTATTATCCTTTACATCCGCATTAAATTTTGTAGACGATTTGAGAACTTTTGAGAAATTTTTTATGCCCTCGTAGAAACTTTTCCAGATATGTGGAAGACCAGGTGATATATACACATGCTACCTACCTAATAAGGAAAAATTGAGGCGTGGCTTTAGAAATTTTTGCAAGAAAATTCACAACTGTGCAAAAACAAGTAATTCCCATTTACATAAAGCTATTTGGCTTTGTGACCAACATCTTGATCCTTTAATGCTATTCCGATTGCAACCTAAACTTTTTAAAAAGCTATGCTTGTTTAAGATAGCCTGGAGTTACCTGCTCTTGCTTGCTACCGCTGCGCGAAGAGACAAGTGACCACCACCATTATGTAGAGGCTATTCCCTGTCCAGCAAGTGTTATTTATAGCACAGATGGTAAGGGCAGATAAGAAGCTGTACACACTGCATGTAGATATTTTTAAAATTCGTCTGCAGTAGCATACACAGCATAGGTATACAGTACCTTATGTAATTTACGAGAGGCTCATAATGTTTAGCCTTGAGGATGTAATTAATTTTGTCGATATTTGTTGATTTTAGGTTAAATGACTGAAACAAAACGAAATCCAGTGAGATAAAAATAACCAATAACGCGTCACTTGAACCTAGGTCAGCCTCGTTATGAATTAGTGGTCACCTGTCTAGATATCTTTGTGATGCGCATTGCCAGTCTATATTTAGGATTCTATGAAATAATTTATTTGATCTTTTTTAGACTGAAATTTATATCTACATATATTGAATTATTTATATTATATATATATTTCGAAGATCGCGCGATCGGTTTCCATATTGGCGATTAATGTCAAATTAGGCCTTGATAACGTGTGTTACAAGCGTTCTACTACGATTTCTCCAAATAAAGCAATATGTCACGTGGTCTTCCCTATATTTGGAAAAATTCCCATGAAGTGCGATTGTAATTCATAATCGGCTTGCGTATTCACGGCGAATGAATATGTTAACACATAAAATTGCAGAATAAGCGACAGAATAGTAAGTGGTTTAGGGCAATATATTGATATTTTAAGTTAAGCAGACCTATGCTTAAACCTATTTCTGTGCAATGAAATTTCAATAACAAGGATAACAAAGCCGATTTTGCAAGAACTTTTACTACTTTAAGTACTTTAAAGAAGGTACTACTTTGTTATGTGAATTAAAAAGGCGGTGGAGAGGTAAAATTTTTATGATCGCTAGAAGATGGGCGAGCAAATGCTCGACGCCTTAAAAAGGTAAACCTGCAAAATAAACTGACTTATATTTAAAAAATGACATACTTTATGTTCTTGTTGACTAGACACAGGGTATATCATATAGACAAAGTCACAGAGGTAAGCCTGGATCATGTCCTGGATAGATCCCTGTATACTGGAGATGATCCTACCCAATGGTAGATCCTGGATAATCCCTGATACTCTCTTGATTCTACTGACATCATCTCCTATAATGACACATAATATTAAACAAGAATTTTAATGTGTTGGTGCGACACAGATGCCCCTATTGGCAGCTAAGGTTGCGAAATACTATTGAGTGATCGTCAAATGCCCGACATCACACATTTTGGCACACTTGTTCATTATAACGTCATAAATAAATGGCCCGTCGTACATGAATTTAACTATGACGTCACAATGGAACTATGTAATGGGCAAGGTTAAAGCTGGATCTGGCTATCCCTAAATATTTAAAAATTTCTAATATTCAAGGGCAATTACTCTGTCAAAATTACCGGAACACCCATATTCTAAAATGACCTGCATTTCCCCTTGATACATCTATACACCCAATATCAATCTAATCCATCAAACTTTGAAAAGGAAAATGAGCAGAAACTGTCATTTCTAAGAAATTTTCCATGTTCAAGGGCAATAATTCTGTCAGAAATTACCAGACCACACCCATATTCGAACTTAAACTGCATTTTCCCTTGATACATTTATCTACCCAATATCAATATAATCCATCAAACCTTCAAAGAGAAAATTAGGGGAAATTGTCATTTTTAAGAAATTTTGTATATTCAAGGGCAATAACTCTGTCAGAATCTACTGAACCACACCCATATCTAAGCTTGACCTGCATCTTCCCTTGATACATCTATATACTCAACATGAATTAAATCCATCAAACCTTCACAGATAAAATGAGCCGAAATTGTCAGTTTTAAGAAATTTTCTATGTTCAAGGGCAATAATTTAATAATTGATATAAAGTAATGTACCAAGGTTTAATCTGATACCTTTAAAGACTGCAGAAAAAGTCTGGAAACTGTTAAATTAAAAAAAAAAAAAGGGCTGTAACTCTGGAAGAACCAAAGCAGTCATACCCAAATGCGAACTGGCACTGACTCTCATTGATATAAAAATATATACCAATATTTAATTCAATACCTTTTAAAATTGCAGAAAAAAGTCCAGAAAACTGTAAAATCCTTGAAAATTTAGAAGTTCAACGGCCATAACTCTGGCAAAACCAAAGCAATCATGCCCAAATGCAATCTGGTACTGAGCTTCATTGATATAAAGTTATATGCCAAGTTTCAATTCAATACCTCGAAAGACTGCAGAAAAAAGTACGGAAAACATGACCTCGGACAAATGGATGCACAGACGGACAGACCAACAAGCTATAACATAATACATCCCATCTTACGACCCCGGTATAAAAAGGATTAAGTCTGAATATTCTATTTTTTTCCCATTTTTTCTCCCTTAAAAAGCTTGCTTCAAAAATTAAGCACTGCAAAACTGCCCCCACTGGCATCTAAGGTGGTGAAAAATAAACTTATATTTGAAAATTCAAAAAATTTCTAATGTTCAAGGACAATTTTTCTGTCCAAAATTACCGGAACACACCCATATTCAAAGGTGACCTGCACTTTCCCTTGATACCTCTATATACCCAATATCAAATTAATCTATCAAACCTTCACCAAGAAAATGAGCAGAAACTGACAATTTTAAGAAATTTTCAGATCTATTTTTAAGGGCAATAACGGAGTCAAAAATTACCGAACCACACCCATATTCAAACTTAAACTGCATTTTCCTTCGATATATCTATATATCTAATATCCATTTAATCCATCAACTTATCACGGAGAAAATGAGCAGAAACTGTCATTTTTAAGAAATTCTCTATGTTCAAGGACAATAACTCAGTCAAAAATAAGCAGACCAAACCCATATTCTAATTTACCCTGCATCTTCCCTTGATACATCTGTATACCAAATATCAATTTAATCCATCAAACTTTCAAAGAGAAAATGAGCTGAAACTATCATGTTAAAGGGCAATAACTCTGTTAAAAATAGGCGGACCACACCCATATTTAAACTTGACCTGCATCTCCCTTTGATACATCTGTATACCCAATATCAATTTGATCCATCAAACTTTCAAAGAGAAAATGAGCGGAAATTGAATGATGATGGAATAACAGAATAGGGTAACACTATATGCCCCTGGTCATTTAATGGCGGGGGCATAAAAATCAAGAAACCTAAACTTTGATATGAAACTTTAAAATAACCTTTGAAATAGATACTTTCTAATAAAAGTTGGTAAATAAATACTGTATTACAAGAGAGTAACATTTCCACAATGTACACACATCCAATACAGAGAAAAGGCCACAAAACATGACCCAAAATGGATGGACAGACAGAGCATGCCCCAACATAGTATGTCCTATCTCCAACTAAGTTGAAAATACATTATATATAGATCACTTACTTAAGGTATCCATATCTTTAGAAGTTTTCCATGCATTTTCAATTAGTTGATAAAACAACCATGAGAATGGCATGCGAGCAGGGAAAGTCTTCCCATCATGCCTTGTTCCTCTGACCATAGCTTCTTGAAGAGCCTTGTTCTGGATAGGTGACATCATCATACTGTACACAATCTGGGTGGCAGCTGGCTGGTTTACTATGCTGAGCCACATTTGATGTTGCCAGGTATCAGAGGGATTGTTTACCAGAATATCTAGATTCTGATTGGTGTCCAAGAAGGCTATGATTCCAGCTAAGATAGGTGTGACCTTGTCTGCAAGGCATTGGACTAATGTCTTCCTATAAATATAAAAAGGGCATATATATATTTATGAACTTAGAGTTGGACACAATAAATGTCTTAATAAATGTCTGTTATATACATATTTCATGCAAGACTGATTGCCTATATGGCTCTGTGGTTGGCACAGAAATCAAACAATTAAGGTCATCAGTTAATAATTTATACAAATATATAAAACAACAAAAGTTGTCAGAAAACAACAGAGTTCGCCACTGGCAACCAAATCTAAATAGCAAAAGTAATCTATAAGTAGGTCAATCTTCAAGGTCAAAGTCAAAATGCAAAAAATTTTGATATGTAATGAAAGGAATATACACATAAAATATTTAAGCCCTATTTCTTACTGTTCCTAAGTTATGACCAAGGCTAACATTTTTAATAAGAAGGTCAAACTTCAAGATCAAGGTCACAAGGTCAAAATTTTGGTACCAGATGAAAGATCTTGGCACAAGGAATACATTTGTGAAATATTAAAGCCCTGTCTCTTATGGTTCTAAAGTTATAATCCCAGTTAAAGATTTTGTCTGTGGACAATGACGCCAAAATTGCCGCGGGTATGACAACTCTCAAGATATTCATCCTGGTGAGCTAAAGATAAAAAAAAAAAAGAAAAAAATATAGATATATATATATACATACATTTATATATATATTTTTTTATGCTTCAAAAATGATAACACAGTCCTCCTGGCAAGCTAAAAATAATATATATATATATACATCTTTATCTTTGTGCTTCAAAAATGATAGTGCAGTTTATGGGACACTTTTTAATTGAATGAAACAGTTAATGTAAAGGTTTCTCCCCTGTATCAGAACTGAAAACTCTTCACAGATTGCACAAGTCAGCTTTGAATAATGTGTCTGCTACTATTGAGAATTTCAGGATTCTATAAAAAGTTAACAATGAGTAGCCAAAATAAATTAATCATATATTCCCTTTCACCAACTCTGCAAGGTAGGGTTACTATATTTTTTGTGAAGGAGGAGTTATACTGAGAATAAAACAAGTCAATGATTATCAAGAGGAATCAGAAAGTGTGTATGAAGTCACCTGAAAGTTCCAGCTCTGCTGATATCATCTGCTTTGCTAGCAATGTCACTGAGCCAATTACTATCATAATGTGAGCTCTGATGTTCCTCTTTTTCTTTCATGAGGGCAATCAAATGTTTACTAAGGCCAGACAAAAAGGAATCACAGCCATTAGCTTGTTTCGGGTTCAAGAGAGTCAATAAAATACGAACTCTGTCAGTGTTACGAGTCGTATCTCGATCAATGTCTTTCACTTTAGACAAGGCAGAATGCACACATGTATTGATCAGCTGTGCCACATTGAATCTTCTCTGGACTGGGATTTGGCCAGCATTATAATGTTCCTCCTCCACAACGATGTCATCTAGATTTACTTCACCATCATCACTCATTTCTACGTCGGATGATTCCTCATTTTGTTCTATGTCCATTTCTTCTACAGCTGACTTTACTAAATGGCCACTATAAGGTGTGTTGTCCAGTAATGCACTCACACTTTTGCCTCTCATGTCTTCCATTGTAGGCATATGTGTATCTGGGGGTCTCAATTCATCAATATGTACTGACTGCCATTTGCCACACTGTAAACCAATAACAAATACTGATTCAACTACAGTCAAACCTCGATATCTTGAAGTCGGAGGGACCGTGGAAAATACTTCAAGATATCCGTAGTTCGAGATATCCAAAATTCGAGTTTAGGACCACAAATCTTGCAGTTGTTAACGTACGCCGGTTCATTTGACATTTGTGATTATTATAGTAGATATATGAGATATACATGTATTTATCAATAAATACGCATTAAGATGTGCACATTGTTCCTAAATAATTAATCTAAATCTCATCATACCTTTTATGTTTTATGAATATAAGAGAATATACTCAAAAATTGAAAATGTAATGTTTCCTTTTCAGTAACATCGTAATTTAAATTCAATACTGGATATAACTGTCTTACACTTTACCTAAAACCGAGGACGGGCTAACACATAAGACAAAATAAAGACACACGTCATAATTTTATTTTACTACTAGTACTTTGCATGTGGATTCGAAATAAAAATGAATCAACGAATCAAAGTAAAGATATTTCTTTAATCATTTGCAGCTAATTACAGTTAATGTTAATAATTTAATTGTCGAATTTAATATGCTATCATCATTTACTAATATTTGGTATAAATAACTCGATCGATTATGTAATCAATGTGGTTTTGTACACTGACACGGTCAATTAATCACACCATGCGAGTGACATGTCATCTAAGGTAAATGCCACAGGGGATATTGTCAATAAGAAGCCAACTTCGAGATAAACCGGGTATATAAGAACTTCGGGACTTGAAAATGTATTCGAGATAAGCATGGTATTCGACATATCAGTGTTCGACACATCCAGGGTGAATTTAATCATAATATGAAGGATTTTTTTCGGAACCGATGTTTCACTTCAAGATATCCCGGGTATTCGAGATATCAGTGTTCGAGATATCGACGTTTGACTGTACATACATACATTCATCTATATCTTTTCAAATTACTTTTTTGGTTACTTTTGGTATATGTATTCTATAAGCAATGAATTAAATCAATAAAAGCATTAGTAGTTTAAAGAAATGAGATATAGTATTTATAAAAATTCAGTAAATAAAACGTGTTTGTCTAATTGTGAACTTAAAGGCAAATTAGTTTGTCCAGAATGTGAAATTGAATTGACACAATAGCGTGACGGAATGTTATATAATCATGTATACCTGAAATCCTGTAAAGCATCCTCCAGCGATCCTTGGTAGCTGTATGATGAATACGACATGTACTTTGCAGATTCGTTTGCTTCCTAGTTGGTGTAGTTCATCTTGTACACAGTATCTAGCACATGCCACAAGACTTCCATTCTGGTCTCCACTATCACACTGCATGATCAGAATGGTCTCTTTCTCTAATCCACCTTCCAAACAATTCCTTCAGATACAAAATCAGTGCAAATTTAGAAATTTTTCATCTTTATATTAAGTTAAATTTTTCTGAAGGCTCAAAAGTCCACAGTTCAGTGTACATTTGGAAAACAAAATAAACTGAGAGGTCAGAATAAGGTCATGATAAACCTAAAGACAGATTTACCTTTTGAAATGCACCTGCCTATAACAAGTAAAATTTAGGGTTCTAAATTCAGAGTCATCTGCTTGCAACCAACGCCTTAGTTTCATCTTGGACAACCAGTCATCTCATTGATGACTTTCATATTTTCCTAATTTGCAAACTAGATAAAGATTCAGAACTTAAAAAAAAATCAGTCTTTTCAAGACTTTGAAAAATATTTTTTAACATCAAGTTCCTTGTCTGATCACAACCAGGCTACGGCTGACTGTTTTACCTACCATCTCAGAACTATCGTATTTCTTTAAAGGTCATATCTGCTTTGAAAACTACTACAAACAAGAGTATCAGTGAAACTGATGGATGCTCCCGAAATGCAGAAATACTTATAATGCAGGAAATTGATGACTCAATTCATATACAAACAAGAGGCCCAAGTGGGCCTATATTGCTCACCTGAGTACCTAGATTATCAGTCAGACAAGAAGGAAGAAGTTATTTGTTTTTGCATTACTGTGACTACCGATAAGTCAACACAAATGTTGAAAATATGTCAAATTTTATTTCAGACCAGAATTAAAAACAACAGTTTTTTGCACATCCATTCAGGTGATTTTGATATCAAGCATTTGCTCTCTCTCTCTGCAAGATGTGATTCAGGGCAACAAGTTTGTCATTTTCTTTAGGTGGGACCTTTTGCTGACTGATTTCAAGTCTGGGTCATGAACAACAATTGTTTCAAATATTGTCCAGATCCAACTTAAAATGGCCTAATTTCATATGTTGAGAAACATTTAAAAACTTCTTTAGATGTGTAAAGAAATGAAAAAATTTTTTTGACCACAGCGGGATTTGAACCGCTACTCTCCATATTTTAATTACCAAGTGGTATATGTACCATTGTGAGACCCATTTTTTAGACATGGTGGCACCATCTCTTGACCAATTTTGATGAAATGTATATACTGATAGAGGACCTACTTCATGTATACCATGTTTCATTAAAATCTTCCATGTGGTATAACAGAAGAAGTTAAAAAAGTGAAAACCGGTGTGGCCTAGTGGTATCACGCTGGACTCCTGATCGGGAGGCCGGGGTTTGAGTTCTGCTCTGGTCATGCTGGTGTTCTGTCTTTCGGATGAGACAGTAAAAACCGAGGTCCTGTGTCATGGTATGCATGGCACCTTAAAGATCACTCACTGCTTCGGGTGGGTCTATTGCAAAGGACAAAATTTGTATGCCCCGTATTAGGCAGATGCCGTCACCATATACACGAAGTATTTGTGGTGTGACATTAAACAAAAATCACTCACTCACTTAAAAATGTGAAGAATTGTCCCTATACACCCTCATTTGTGGAAGTCTTAAAAAATTCATAGAAAATTTAAATATTGAGATACTGACAAAATTCTTTCAAAATAACATTCCTTACCATAATTATGATCAAAATGGTCCATAAGAAATTATCATTATCAATTAACTAGGAAATATGACACTTTTCTGCATTGAAATCACCAATTCCAAAATAATGTCGAATAAATTTCTGAAATTTGAATTTGGATGGGTACCAAAATGACAAAACTTCTTCACTCATCCCTCTAGATCATTTCTATGCATTCTGTTTGTCTCTGTATACACCCAGTATGAAGAAGAAGATTGTCAAAGGAGGGTACTCTTTTGTGACCTACTTTTGACTGTGGTGGCGACACCTGTATAGAGGTCTCGACAAAAACAACAGAATTTGAGGGGGATCATAAGTGATTTATTTCTACCAAGATTTATTAAAATCCTTCGAACAGTTTTGCAGAAAAAGCTGAAAATGTGAAAGATGCCCCCCCCCCCTTTTTTTTGGGGGGGGGGGGGGGGAAGTTTTAAAAAATTCATAAAAATCTAAAAACTGAGATATTGACAAAATTCTTTCACAATAGTATTTCTTACCATAATTATGATCAAAATAGTCCATAAGAACTCATCATTATCTATTAACTGAAAAACATCACACTTTTCTGCATTGAAATTACTGTCAAAAAAAATGTCGAAAAAACATCAAAAATTTGATTTCGGAATGGAACCAAATATAACAACACTTCTTCACACATCTGTCTAGATCATTCCTATGCATTCAGTTTGTCTCTGTATGCCCTGGTCTGAAGAAGAAGTTTGTCAAAGGAGGGTACCCTCTGTGACCTACTTTTGCTCATGGTGGTGCCCCTGTCAATGGATCCAGACGAAAAATAACAACACTTGTAGGGGACCTTAAGTACTTTGTGCATACCAAGTGGCATCAAATTCTGTTCAGCGGTTCTGAAGAAGAAGTTGAAAATGTGAAAAGTTTATGACAGACACCGGACGGACAGACGTCGGACTAACTATGACAATTGCTCACTTGAGTCTTCGGCTCAGGTGAGCTAAAAATCAGTAAAACTGATGGATGCTCCAAGAAGCACATCAATAATAAATGACTCAATATATAGGAAATCATTGAATCTCAATGTATCATTTGGATATCCAATTGAGTCAACTGTAGAATGACAAGTGATCATGGTATCTTAAACTAAAATGAGTGAGCTTCACATTGATTAGGTATGAAATAGAACTTTCTATTGTGACCTTGACCTTTCAGAAATGACCTTGAGTGACCTATGTCCAAAAGCCCTTAACCTAAATAACATTTTGGTAAAGTATGGTCAAATTCTGATGAAAGGTGTAGGAGATACAAGTACTTCATGGTATTCTAAGTCATAGTTAATAAGTCACCTTGATCTTTCAGAAATGACCTTGAGTAACCTTTGCTCTAAAGCCCTTAACCTAAATAGTGTTCTGGTGAAGTATGATTAGATTCTGATGAAGGATGTAGGAGATATAAGCTCAGACCGACAGATGGACAGACACACGGACATGACAGTGACTATTTGGTCGTTTCGTTATACAGAGTTACTTCCCATTTGGGATGGTATCTGACGTAAAGCAATTATGATGTCATCAAATTCTAAGGAAACTGATCTAAAACTCAGGGAATGATAGTTCATAAATGACGTTTTCATAGGAATTTAAAGACATCATAATTCTTTTACATCTGATACCGTCCCAGATGGGAAGTAACTCTGTTTAACAAAAAGAATCAATATGCTCTAAAATGTGGAGATACTTGGAGGGCAAATTGCTCCCTATTAAGAAACTTAAAATTAATTTGCAATATGAAGACAAAATGTTAAAGGTGTTGAAAGAATCGTGGAGGGAGGCTTCGGAGTAGCTAATATTTGAGAACAAAGTAATGTTTTGTACTGTATGCAAATCTGCAAATTCCACAGCATCTGAGTTTGTGAAAAGATGTAAATCTGCAAGACTAAGATTCCATTAGAAAACATAAGTAGAGTGTTATTTATAAATTCCTTTACATTTTCATTTTTGGGGGGGGGGGGGGGGAGAAACCAGATTTGTAAAACCAGTTCTGTAAAAGATGAAAAGCTTGCAATTTGGCTTAATCTTACAAACTGTCTTCTATTCTTGAAAACATATGAATTTAATGAAAAAGGACTTACCGAGGTTGCCTACAGAACTGTTGTTATGTATCAAAGGATTTACTGAAGCTGTGTACAGAATTGCTGTTCTGTATCAAAGGACTTACTGAAGTTGCCTACAGAACAACATGCCTACAGAACTGTTTTTCTGTATGAAAGGATTCACTTAGGTTTCCTACAGAACTGTTGTTCTGTATCAAAGGATTTACCAACGTTGCCTACAAAACTGTTATTCTGTATCAAAGGATTTACTGAAGTTTCCTACAGAACTGTTGTTCTATATCAGTGGACTTACCGAAGTTGCCTACAGAACTGTTGTTCTGTATCAATGGACTTACCGAAGTTACCTACAGACCTGTTGTTCTGTATCAAAGGATTTACCGAAGTTGCCTACAGAACTGTTGTTCTATATCAATGGACTTACTGAAGTTGCCTCTAGAACTGTTGTTCTGTATCAAAGGAATTACCGAAGTTGCCTACAGAACTGTTGTTCTGTATCAAAGAATTCACCAAAGTTGCCTATAGAACTGTTGTTCTGTATCAAAGGACTTACTGAAGCTACATACAGAAATGTTGTTTTGTATCAATGGACTTACCGAAGTTGCCTACAGAACTGTTGTTCTGTATCAAAGGATTGAAGAGTGAGGAGAAGTATGTCCTCTAATGGTATATAAAGGTATCTGGCCAGGTCACCAATATCCGACGTAGACAGCAATTTGGAATGTGTCGTCACCTGGATTAATGTTGGTAATTAGTTTCGATATTTCTCAAAAACCCATTTGATACAAGAGAAATTGATGGCTTTAAATCATGACCATAAAATCATAAAGCTAAAAATATTTTTTAATATTCACCAGACTTGTTAAAGAGAGTAAAGTGTTATATCTGTGTATTAAAACATTCAATATCTTTATATGTATTCAATATATTAAATAACTTGTAACCTGATTCTGACTGAGTACACTGGAAGCATTACTGCAAATGAACTTACTTGTGTAAATATACCATCAGATATTTCATTCCTGATTTTCAAAGCTAAGTACGACATAAGACTGTCATGTTTCTGTTCTTTGGAGTATATTTTGTTTAGTAGGACATCTTCTTGTGCTAGTTTGGTTCTACTTAGTCTACATAAAGAATCAGGGGTGGCACACCACAACAAAGCCTTCTTAGCTTTATCCAAAATCTGAAAAAACAAGAAATTAGTGTTTCAAAGAGCAAGGATATGATAAACAAACAGATCATATAGATTGATTGACTGATTATTGTTTTACGTCACACCACTAATATGTCACGTATATGATGACAGCATCTGCCTGATGCAATGCATACAAATTTAGACCTTTGCAACAGACCCACCCGAAGCAGGGATCTTTTACATGCATGCCTACAGTAACATGGGATCTCGATTTATACTGTCTAATCCGAAAGACAGAACACCGGTGTGCCCAGGGCGGGAGTTGAACCCAAGACCTCTTGATCACAAGCCAAGCACCTTATCCACAAGGCCACACCGGCTTAGATCATATAGAAAACAAAGAGAGTTAACACAGAGATACAAAACACATACAAATCAGATAGACAACAAAGACGATTAACATAGAAAAATGATAGATAGATCAGTTAAACAACAAAGATAGCTAACACAGAGATATGACACACAGATTGATCAGATACATAACAGAATACACATAGAGGTATGAGACATACAAATCAGACAGACAACAGATAGTTAATGTAGAAATATCACAGACTGACAGATCACAGACAACAGAGAAAGATAACACAGAGATATGATATACATACAGAGCACATAGACAACAGAGATAGTTAACATAAACATCTAACAGATGGTCAGATAAACAACAAAGAAAGTTGACACAGACTTGTAGACAGACAGTTCAGATAAACAACAAATATCTAATGTAGAGATGTCAGACAGACAGATAGACAACAAAGATTGTTAATACAGAAATATAAGAGGCATACAGATAAGATAGACAGATAGTTGACACAGGTATGATAGACAGAGAGATCAAATAGACAAATGAGACATTTAACAAAGATAAAACAGGCAGACAGATCACAGACAACAGATAGTTAACAGAGATATGATGGAGAGACAGATCACAGACAACACATAGTTAACAGAGATATGATGGAGAGTCAGATCACAGACAACACATAGTTAACAGAGAGATATGACAGACAGACAGATCACAGACAACACATAGTTAAAAGAGATAGAACGCAGAGACAGATCACAGACAACATATAGTTAACAGAGATATGATGGAGAGACAGATCACAGACAACACATAGTTAACAGAGATATGATGGAGAGACAGATCACAGACAACACATAGTTAACAGAGATATGATGGAGAGACAGATCACAGACAACACATAGTTAACAGAGATATGATGGAGAGTCAGATCACAGACAACACATAGTTAACAGAGATATGACAGATGGACAGATCACAGACATCACATAGTTTAGAGAGATATGACGCAGAGACAGATCACAAACAACACATAGTTAACAGAGATATGATGGAGAGACAGATCACAGACATCAGATAGTTAACAGAGATATGATGGAGAGACAGATCACAGACAACACATAGTTAACAGAGATATGATGGAGAGTCAGATCACAGACAACACATAGTTAACAGAGATATGATGGAGAGTCAGATTACAGACAACAGATAGTTAACAGAGATTTGATGGAGAAAAGATCACAGACAACACATAGTTAACAGAGATATGATGGAGAGACAGATCAAAGACAACAGATAGTTAACAGAGATATGATGGAGAGACAGATCACAGACAACAGATAGTTAACAGAGATATGATGGAGAGACAGATCAAAGACAACAGATAGTTAACAGAGATATGATGGAGAGACAGATCACAGACAACAGATAGTTAACAGAGATATGATTGAGAGTCAGATTACAGACAACAGATAGTAAACAGAGATTTGATGGAGAAACAGATCACAGACAACACATAGTTAACAGAGATATGATGGAGAGACAGATCAAAGACAACAGATAGTTAACAGAGATATGATGGAGAGACAGATCACAGACAACAGATAGTTAACAGAGATATGATGGAGAGACAGATCACAGACAACAGATAGTTAACAGAGATATGATGGAGAGACAGATCACAGACAACAGATAGTTAACAGAGACATATAACAGACAGACAGATCACAGACAACTGAGACAGCTGACACATACAATAGACAGACAGATCATATAGACAACAGAGATAGTTAAAACTGATATGATGGATATACAGATCAAAAAGACAACAAACATAATGATCACTGTGTTGCTAAGCTATACTGACATTTTGTTTCTTTCGTGACTATCTCCAGGCACTAGGTCAATAATACACAGAGGGATGAATGCCCTATTGTAAGTTAAATTGGTCCTTATATTTTGAACAGTATTGACATTTTGAACAGGTTTTGTTTCTAAAAGTATCATTAGTCAATAAAATACAAGTTTAGGATAGACACTGCATATATTGTTGAATTATGATGATATATAGATATGAATAAGAAAACTCAGATAAAGTCCAAACGTTCCACCTTTCGTAAAACATCACTTCAGATAAACCTTAGAAATCATGTTCATGAAATAAGAGAATTAAAATGAAAATAATACAATCGAACTTTGATAATTCAAACGTCAAAAACCCACAAACCCTTGGAAAATCGAAGTCATTCTACAGTCCTGAGAACGTTTCAAATATTTTAATGTTATTTGCCTTCTCATACTCAAAATTCTGAAACTTGAATATCATCGAAAACTTGACGTAATTTTCAAGTCCCAATGACAAATTTGTACTTTTAAAATTTCACCTCGAAAACTTGAAGCATTTTACCTTCAGAAACTCGAAGCAAATAAGAGGATAGAAAGCAACTGGCTTGTTTATACCGCGATTAAAATTACATGGTAGTGTGCATCCAAGCATGATGGATTAACAGACTTGTTGTGTATGGGATCATAATATATATCACATGTTTCATCCACGTTAGTAATTAAACAATCAGGGTTTCATCGTTATTATCTACGGATGATTTATGATTTTAATTTTCACTGCCGTTATTATGAAAGAATGCTATTAAAAACTGCTAATGGTGAGAACTGTCTTGAATTATACAAGCTGCAAGTTTTTAACAATTATCGACATTAATGAACTTCATTTAAGATATTGGGCCAAGCCCATGACATCGTTGAACAGCGTCAAACCAGATAGAATGGCTTTATAAGGGCAGGTTTCCATGTTAAACATTTTTATATGTTTTATTATATACTTGGATGATATCTGACATGATATACATTTGAATAAATAAATTGAGAATATTACATTGTCTTTATGTTATTTTTAGTATTACAGTAGTACAAAACGTACGTAGGTAATAAGGTTTGATCTTTCCCTTTCGAATTTATGATGGATTTCTGCAACTTCGATAACTCAAACCTACCAAAACTAGAAATGATTTTGTAGGTCCAAAGCACTTCGAGTTATCAAAGTTCTACTGTATTATTAAGTTTTGAATTTCTCTTTCACAAAAAGTGGTTTCTTTTTTTTTGTTTTTGTTAACATCTTCCATTTACATCTATTACTAATCTAAATTCATGCAAAATATACACAGACCTCTTCCTTTCTAGAATTCAACACATCATCACTTAATCCCTGACAAGCATCCAGAATGATGGAGGCACATGTGTCGTCATGGTAACCCATAAAGACATCACCTATGGTGTATTCCTGCTGTTTACCTCTGAAATATAACAGGTAATGCAGGCTTTTGACATGTTTATGAAACAAATACCTGGAGTGGCAACAACTTCTCTATGCATGGACCAAAATTTAGAAATTTTTACAAGACAGAGTTAATACTGGTGTTTACAAGAGAGAGTTAATACTGGTGTTTACAAGAGAGAGTTAATACTGGTGTTTACAAGAGAGAGTTAATACTGGTGTTTACAAGACAGAGTTAATACTGGTGTTTCATACTGCAGATATTCTATAGTAAGATCTATTGTACTATGTACTTATCAATTTACACTTTAACTGACATAATCAAAGCTAACAAATCCGAGTTTGCTAGCATGATAAAAATGGGCCACAGCTAAACAGGTCCATGATAAACCTGTATGTTGACATGATTCCCTCCCAGGGGCCAGATCAAAATTCAAAACCAACAACTTCATGTTACATTTTTTCATATACCACCACTATATCATCTGCTGTCTTGGTTAAGGAGAAGAAATAGGGACAAGATTTTTTTTACACCATCCATTTTTCCCTATTCTAGGGACCAAACCCCAGTTTAAAACCAATATGTACAACTTCAAGTGAGACCCTTTCATATAACACCCCAAAAACTTTGTATCTGTCATGATGAAGGAGAAAAATTTTGGACAAGATCATGGATATAGATGAAAGATGAAGACAGCAGCATAGCATAATATGGCCATATTTTAATGTAGGCATTTAAAAATGAATAAAAATATATGCATATTCCCGAAAATGTATTTTATTTTCAAAGATATTTGGAGTTCATATCATGATCTCAGAACTTTTTTTTAAACAAAATCTAACTTAAAAGAATAGATTATACCTAATAAATACTCCATGCATTGGAGAAGACTTCACAAAACTGCTAGCCCAATCTTCTAACTCTTTTGACAGTTTCAGTTGAAATGGAGTGAGCAATGAGGTGATTGTCAGGAAATGTTTCTCTAAGCGGTTGATCAATGGGATAGGGAACTTCTCGTACACAATCTTCTTCTCTGCTACCACAATGAGTCTGAACTCTTTGTGAACTCGACACTTGACTCGATGTGTTCCAAGTCCCAAGTCTACATATCTCTCTCCACCAAAGTATACATAATACTGGAGATAGAAATAACAACAAAAATGTTGTCAATCAGCCTTTCATACTGAAAATCACACACAGGTAAGTATAGAATAATACTGGAGATAGAAATAACAACAAAAATGTTGTCAATCAGCTTTTCATACTGAAAATCACTTACAGGTAAGTATAGATGATACTGGAGATAAAAATAACAACAAAAATGTTGTCAATTAGCACTTCATAATGAAAATTACATAAGTATGTTTTGTTATTTTGATATTTGACAGTTACAATATAGGTTCTTCTGTGCAAAAATGAGAAATTAATTAGTGATCAGAGTGAAGTGTGTGAAATTTTCAACAGCATTTTTGTAAATGTTGCCAAAGACATTGGCAGAAATGATATTGATGTAAATACACAACATACAAGTATAGTATCTATTAGAGACAACTGCGGTGAAGTAGAGGATATGTATCTAAACCTGTAAATACTGAATTTGTCCAAAGAGAAATAAGAAAATTTAGTGCTAAAAAGACAGTTGGGTATGATTGTATTTCTGTGAAAATCGCAAAATTAGCAGAACCTGTTATTTGTGAACCCTCTTACTGTTCTGATTGATATATCTTTTGAATTTTCAGTTTTCCCCATGATCTTTTACTACTCAAAATTAAATCTTATGGTCTTAACAAGAAATCTGTTACCTTACTTTTTAGTTATTTAACAAACAGAGAACAATGTGTAAAAGTGGGATCTCTTTGCAGTTCTTACCAAACTTTATCGAAAGGTGTACCTCAAGGATCTATTTTAGGCCCAATTCTATTTAATGTTTTCATAAATGATATTTTTATGTTTATTTCTGATAGCACTCTTTATAATCATGCTGATGATAACACTTTGTCTTTTATAAGCACAGATCCACACCATCTTGTACATGTTTTAGAGGAAGACAGTAAATCTCTTATCAATTGATTTTATTTTAATAAAATGAAAGCAAACCCTGATAAGTTTCAGACCATGGCAATAGGACAAAAAGACAAAAAATGAAGAGATATCGTTGAATGTCAATGGTATTGTAATTCAACCAGATGTAGAAATCAAACTTTTAGGTATTGACATTGATTTTCTTTTAAAATTTAGTTCTCATATTTCCAATATTTGCAGAAAGGCTTCCAGACAACTTAATGATTTAAAGAGAATAGGCAAGAATCTCTGTAAACTTGGCTTCCCAAGTTTACAGAGATTATATATTACGACAATATATTACTCTTTTGTAATTTTTGCTCAGAAGAAAATACTAAAAAACTGGAGAAAGTTCAAGAGAGAGCCTTACGTTTTATTTATGATAATTTTGATAACCGATATGATGAGCTTTTAGAAATGCCAAAACTCCCCTCTCTTAAACTAAGACGTATGCACTCTATTACTTTAGAAGTTTTTGAAATAGTAAATAAAGGCTCTCCAGTATACTTAAATGAATTGATTGAAATTAAAGAACAACCTTACTCTTTTATATACCATAACACAGCTATTTTACCCCAGGTGAGAACATCTACATGTGGTTTAAATTCTTTTAGATTTAGTGCTGCAAAACTATGAAATGATTTGCCAGATCATCTTCCTATAATCATTTCTGTAGCTCAATTAGTAGCTGGAATGGACCATGTTGCAAATGCAGCTCATGCTGCCGATAGTTCATTTGATAAAGTTTTATCTTGGCAATGCATATCTAAATCTTATTTTGCTGATCAGCAGTTTCTTTAATATTGGCTCTATGTATTTTATTTATTATTGCTTACACTAATGCTCTTAACTTGGATGCTTAATGCTAGTTTTAGTCTTCTAGCTCCTATGCTGTTTTATTACTTGCTTATAGTTAGCTGTTGAATGCTTTAGCTTTAATGTTGCACATGTTTAATCATACATGTATCTTTGTATTTTACTATTAGTGCTATTATTTAGTTTGTAAATGTCTCACAGTTATAGCCTGCATGGTTCTATGTTTATATTATGAATGCATATAATGTCTCTATATATGTCTGCCTTGTTGATGATTTATATGCTTATAGTCGGTATAAATAGCTCTACAGAGCTAATGTTTTCTTTTGTCTACATTTACCAACTCAAAATAAAATTTATCTTATCTATCTTATCTTGATCTTATCTTATCTATTAAGACATTACCTGGTTCAGTGCATCATACAAACTCTCATACAAGTTCTCCAGGTTCAGTAACACCACTGTATTTCCTGTCTCCATACACACTTTTATTCTGTTGATATTGCGGCAGACCTAAGGTGATAATGGAAAAAAAATAAAACAAAAGTAGAAGACAGAAATTTTGCATGACCCTTACCTAGCTAGAGAATGTAGATGGTAGTGGGTTATACCTAGTTGTCTATATTATAGGTTTACAAATATACATGAGACATAATCAAGTACCTAGGGAGATCAGTAACACTCTGATATCCAGTCTGACATACACATACTTCATATTTACACCAATAAAAGCTAAAGAGTTTAATATAGAAAGAAAAATATCTAAAAATCTGCATAAACATCTTAAGTTTATAATGTTTCCATCTTTGACTCATAGAAAAATACATCTATTAAAGGATTGTTGTCTTTTGCAGTCCATATACATATTACTAATATGTATGACATTGTTGCAGTATGCCTATCCATGTACGATAACCTGTGATGTATTTACCTGGGTATACTCCTGATCACTGGGAAAACTACTTCCAAAAATGGTAATGGCATTAGTCTTGGTGAATATCTTCTGTTGTAGAACAGAGAGGGCACCATAATTCTCTGTCAGCAACAGTAAATAGCGGGTTTCACTAAAATAAATAATAAGTCATGTATACAGGTTTTATGACACAATATATAACATGTTATATTTGTATTACTGAAAACATTTAAGAATTGTTTTTCATTTTGTGTGAAGCACTGGTGTATGTTTGACGTCCGCCTTGGAAAAAATTCCCTTTTATAAAAGTGTCAAAATCATAATTCCAAGGGGGAGCGGTGAAATGATAGATTAGCTGCACAACCTAAGAGGTGACAGAATCTTGATGGAGTGATGACTCTGATGTAAACATCGGAAAATGGTGCTGTACAGAATTCTTTCCCAGACTGACTGCAAACATACACCAATGCTTTGCACAAAATGAAAACATCCTTATATTCATATATGTTTTGCCTTATCAAAAAAATTGAGCCTGATGGATGCACCTTTTTATGTGTCAAAATTATAATTCCAAGGGGGACAGTCAAATGACAGAATAGCTGCATAACTTAAGAGGTTATGTACTTCTGACGGATCATGATCATTAACTGGCATATAGTGACCAGAGTATCACTGAAACTGATGGATGCTCCCCGAACAGCATTTATACTTGTAATGCCTCAATTCATATACAAAAAATTAGTAAAACTGTTGGATACTCCAAGAAGCACAGCAATAATGACAGAAATGAATGACTCAATATATGAGAAATCATTGTATTAATTGATGACGACTTCAAATTTCAATGTATCATATGGATATCCAAGGAGTCAACTGTAGAACGACAAGTGATCACAGTATCTTAAACTAAAATGAGAAAGTTTGACTTTGATTAGTTACATGTAAGAAACTAAAACTTTTTATCGTGACCTTGACCTTTCAGAAATGACTTTGGGTGACCTTTGTCCTAAAGCCCTTATTCTAATAACATTTTGGTGAAGTATGATCAAATTATGATGAAAAGTGTAGGAGATATAAGTACTTCATGGTATATTAAGTCATAGATAATAAGTGACCTTGACCTTTAAGAAATGACCTTGAGTGACCTTTGTCCAAAAGCCCTTAACCTAAATAACATTTTTTGTGAAGTATGATTGAATTCTGATGAAAGGTATAGGAGATATGAGCTTAGACAGACAGATACTTGGACACAACAGCAACTATATGCTCCCATGAAATTTTTCGTAAATATTTAAAATATGTATGAAACACTGTTTGAAAATACTTGTACAAACACATCCAAATATGGATTTTACATAAATTGTCTTAAGTTTGGTGAAATTAGAAAAAAGTTGCCCTCAAAATAGTTATGAAAGAGATTTTCACACAGCAGTAATGAAATTCCTAGAAGAAATGGTGAAAGTAAAAATAATTATTAATATGATATGTAAGCATGGATGTGAAGAGTTGTCATAACAATTTCTAATCCTCTCTGTGACATGAATTGTATGGTGGGCTACATACTGTATAGTTGTTTAATTTTATGGAGTAAAAATTTCGCGTTTTCAAGATCGGAGCTATTCGCGAGTAAATTTTTGCGTTTCACTGGATGTGATGTGTACAAAGCACATCGCGGGAAAGAACTAATCAATCTGTTAGCACGTCACAGGATCCGTGTTGCCTATGTGCCCACTGCATGTATGGATCAGTTACAACCATTTGACTTAATACCGAACAATGTTTTCAAAAGCCATCTGAAATCAGAATTCCAAACATATTATGCAGAACAAGTTCAAAAACAACTGGAAAAGGGTCAAGATGTCATCGATTTAAACACTGACCTGAGTTTATCATACATCAAACCGTTACACGTGTCATGGCTTGTGTCTGCCATAAACAAACTTTCTGCGGACAGGGAAATGATTGAAAATGCATTTACTCTCACCCCCGCAAACAAAAGCAACTACATGTATACAGTACTGTACTACATGTATACATCAAACTCCTAGTATTCATCTTGACTTTATGTATCCGGTACTTTCAGTTAGCTCAGTGTAAAGATCATGTAGACATTATCTTACCTGTCATCACTATCTCCTGATAGACATACCTGGATCAATCCTGCTGAGTGTAGAGACCATGTAGACATTATCTTACCTGTCATCACTATCTCCTGATAGACATACCTGGATCAATCCTGCTCAGTGTAGAGATCATGTAGACATTATGACACCTGTCATCACTATCTCCTGATAGACATACCTGGATCAATCCTGCTCAGTGTAGAGACCATGTAGACATTATCATACCTGTCATCACTATCTCCTGCTAGACATACCTGGATCAATCCTGCTGAGTGTAGAGACCATGTAGACATTATCTTACCTCTCATCACTATCTCCTGATAGACATACCTGGATCAATACTGCTGAGTGTAGAGACCATGTAGACATTATCTTACCTGTCATCACTACCTCCTGATAGACATGCCTGGATCAATCCTCCTGAGTGTAGAGACGATGTAGACATTATGTCACCTGTCATCACTATCTCCTGATAGACATACCTGGATCAATCCTGCTGAGTGTAGAGACAATGTAGACATTATCTTACCTGTCATCACTATCTCCTGATAGACATACCTGGATCAATCCTGCTCAGTGTAGAGACCATGTACACATTATCTTACCTGTCATCACTATCTCCTGATAGACATACCTGGATCAATCCTGCTAAGTGTAGAGACCATGTACACATTATCTTACCTGTCATCACTATCTCCTGATAGACATACCTGGATCAATCCTACTCAGTGTAGAGACCATGTAGACATTATCTTACCTGTCATCACTATCTCCTGATAGACATACCTGGATCAATCCTGCTGAGTGTAGAGACCATGTAGACATTATCTTACCTCTCATCACTATCTCCTGATAGACATACCTGGATCAATACTGCTGAGTGTAGAGACCATGTAGACATTATCTTACCTGTCATCACTACCTCCTGATAGACATGCCTGGATCAATCCTCCTGAGTGTAGAGACGATGTAGACATTATGTCACCTGTCATCACTATCTCCTGATAGACATACCTGGATCAATCCTGCTGAGTGTAGAGACAATGTAGACATTATCTTACCTCTCATCACTATCTGCTGATAGACATACCTGGATCAATCCTGCTGAGTGCAGAGACCATGTAGATATTATGTCACCTGTCATCACTACCTCCTGATAGACATACCTGGATCAATACTGCTGAGTGTAGAGACCATGTAGACATTATCTTACCTGTCATCACTATCTCCTGATAGACATACCTGGATCAATACTGCTGAGTGTAGAGACCATGTAGACATTATCTTACCTGTCATCACTATCCCTGATAGACATACCTGGATCAATCCTGCTAAGTGTAGAGACCATGTACATATTATCTTACCTGTCATCACTATCTCCTGATAGACATACCTGGATCAATCCTACTCAGTGTAGAGACCATGTAGACATTATCTTACCTGTCATCACCATCTCCTGATAGACATACCTGGATCAATCCTGCTGAGTGTAGAGACCATGTAGACATTATCATACCTGTCATCACTATCTCCTGATAGACATGCCTGGATCAATCCTGCTGAGTGTAGAGACCATGTAGACATTATCTTACCTGTCATCGCTATCTCCAGACAGACATACCTGGATCAATACTGCTGAGTGTAGAGACCATGTAGACATTATCTTACCTGTCATCACTATCTCCTGATAGACATGCCTGGATCAATCCTGCTGAGTGTAGAGACCATGTAGACATTATCTTACCTGTCATCACTATCTCCTGATAGACATACCTGGATCAATCCTGCTGAGTGTAGAGACCATGTAGACATTATCTTACCTGTCATCACTATCTCCTGATAGACATACCTCGATCAATCCTGCTCAGTGTTCAGACCATGCAGACATTATCTTACCTGTCATCACTATCTCCTGATAGACATACCTGGATCAATCCTGCTCAGTGTAGAGACAATGTAGACATTATCTTACCTGACATCACTACCTCCTGATAGACATACCTGGATCAGTCCTTCTGAGTGTAGAGACCATGTAGACATTATCTTACCTGTCATCACTATCTCCTGATAGACATACCTGGATCAATCCTGCTGAGTGTAGAGACCATGTAGACATTATCTTACCTGTCATCACTATCTCCTGACAGACATGCCTGGATCAATACTGCTGAGTGTAGAGACCATGTACACATTATCTTACCTGTCATCACTATCTCCTGATAGACATACCTGGATAAATCCTGCTCAGTGTAGAGACAATGTAGACATTATCTTACCTGACATCACTATCTCCTGATAGACATACCTGGATCAATGCTGCTGAGTGTAGAGACCATGTAGACATTATCTTCCCTGTCATCACTATCTCCTGATAGACATACCTGGATCAATCCTGCTCAGTGTAGAGACCATGTACACATTACCTTACCTGTCATCACTATCTCCTGATAGACATACCTGGATCAATCCTGCTAAGTGTAGTGACCATGTACACATTATCTTACCTGTCATCACTATCTCCTGATAGACATACCTGGATCAATCCTACTCAGTGTAGAGACCATGTAGACATTATCTTACCTGTCATCACTATCTCCTGATAGACATACCTGGATCAATCCTGCTGAGTGTAGAGACCATGTAGACATTATCATACCTGTCATCACTATCTCCTGATAGACATGCCTGGATCAATACTGCTAAGTGTAGAGACCATGTACATATTATCTTACCTGTCATCACTATCTCCTGATAGACATACCTGGATCAATCCTACTCAGTGTAGAGACCATGTAGAAATTATCTTACCTGTCATCACTATCTCCTGATAGACATACCTGGATCAATCCTGCTGAGTGTAGAGACCATGTAGACATTATCTTACCTGTCATCACTATCTCCTGATAGACATACCTGGATCAATCCTGCTGAGTGTAGAGACCATGTAGACATTATCTTACCTGTCATCACTATCCCTGATAGACATGCCTGGATCAATCCTGCTGAGTGTAGAGACCATGTAGACATTATCTTACCTGTCATCACTATCTCCTGATAGACATACCTGGATTAATCCTGCTGAGTGTAGAGACCATGTAGACATTATCTTACCTGTCATCACTATCTCCTGATAGACATACCTCGATCAATCCTGCTCAGTGTTCAGACCATGCAGACATTATCTATCCTGTCATCACTATCTCCTGATAGACATACCTGGATCAATCCTGCTCAGTGTAGAGACAATGTAGACATTATCTTACCTGACATCACTATCTCCTGATAGACATACCTGGATCAGTCCTTCTGAGTGTAGAGACCATGTAGACATTATCTTACCTGTCATCACTATCTCCTGATAGACATACCTGGATCAATCCTGCTGAGTGTAGAGACCATGTAGACATTATCTTACCTGTCATCACTATCTCCTGACAGACATGCCTGGATCAATCCTGCTGAGTGTAGAGACCATGTACACATTATCTTACCTGTCATCACTATCTCCTGATAGACATACCTGGATCAATCCTGCTCAGTGTAGAGACCATGTACACATTATCTTACCTGTCATCACTATCTCCTGATAGACATACCTGGATCAATCCTGCTCAGTGTAGAGACCATGTAGACATTATCTTACCTGTCATCACTATCTCCTGATAGACATACCTGGATCAATCCTGCTCAGTGTAGAGACCATGTACACATTATCTTACCTGTCATCACTATCTCCTGATAGACATACCTGGATCAATCCTGCTAAGTGTAGAGACCATGTACACATTATCTTACCTGTCATCACTATCTCCTGATAGACATACCTGGATTAATCCTACTCAGTGTAGAGACCATGTAGACATTATCTTACCTGTCATCACTATCTCCTGACAGACATGCCTGGATCAATCCTGCTGAGTGTAGAGACCATGTACACATTATCTTACCTGTCATCACTATCTCCTGATAGACATGCCTGGATCAATACTGCTGAGTGTAGAGACCATGTAGACATTATCTTACCTGTCATCACTATCTCCTGACAGACATGCCTGGATCAATCCTGCTGAGTGTAGAGACCATGTACACATTATCTTACCTGTCATCACTATCTCCTGATAGACATGCCTGGATCAATACTGCTGAGTGTAGAGACCATGTAGACATTATCTTACCTGTCATCACTATCTCCTGACAGACATGCCTGGATCAATCCTGCTCAGTGTAGAGACAATGTACACATTACCTTACCTGTCATCACTATCTCCTGATAGACATACCTGGATCAATCCTGCTGAGTGCAGAGACCATGTAGACATTATCATACCTGTCATCACTATCTCCTGATAGACATACCTGGATCAATACTGCTGAGTGTAGAGACCATGTAGACATTATCTTACCTGTCATCACTATCTCCTGATAGACATACCTGGATCAATCCTACTCAGTGTAGAGACCATGTAGACATTATCTTACCTGTCATCACTATCTGCTGATAGACATACCTGGATCAATCCTGCTGAGTGTAGAGACCATGTAGACATTATCTTACCTGTCATCACTATCTCCTGATAGACATACCTGGATCAATCCTGCTGAGTGTAGAGACCATGTACACATTATCATACCTGTCATCACTATCTCCTGATAGACATACCTGGATCAATACTGCTGAGTGTAGAGACCATGTAGACATTATCTTACCTGTCATCACTATCTCCTGACAGACATACCTGGATCAATACTGCTGAGTGTAGAGACCATGTAGACATTATCTTACCTGTCATCACTATCCCTGATAGACATGCCGGGATCAATCCTGCTGAGTGTAGAGACCATGTAGACATTATCTTACCTGTCATCACTATCTCCTGATAGACATACCTGGATCAATCCTGCTGAGTGTAGAGACCATGTAGACATTATCTTACCTGTCATCACTATCTCCTGATAGACATACCTGGATCAATCCTGCTGAGTGTAGAGACCATGTAGACATTATCTTACCTGTCATTACTATCTCCTGATAGACATACCTGGATCAATACTGCTGAGTGTAGAGACCATGTAGACATTATCTTACCTGTCATCACTATCCCTGATAGACATGCCTGGATCAATCCTGCTGAGTGTAGAGACCATGTAGACATTATCTTACCTGTCATCACTATCTCCTGATAGACATACCTGGATTCATCCTGCTGAGTGTAGAGACCATGTAGACATTATCTTACCTGTCATCACTATCTCCTGATAGACATACCTCGATCAATCCTGCTCAGTGTTCAGACCAAGTAGACATTATCTTACCTGTCATCACTATCTCCTGACAGACATGCCTGGATCAATCCTGCTCAGTGTAGAGACCATGTACACATTATCTTACCTGTCATCACTATCTCCTGATAGACATACCTGGATGAATCCTGCTCAGTGTAGAGACCATGTAGACATTATCTTACCTCTCATCACTATCTCCTGATAGACATACCTGGATCAATCCTGCTTAGTGTAGAGACCATGTAGACATTATCTTACCTGTCATCACTATCTCCTGACAGACATGCCTGGATCAATCCTGCTGAGTGTAGAGACCATGTACACATTATCTTACCTGTCATCACTATCTCCTGATAGACATACCTGGATCAATCCTGCTGAGTGTAGAGATCATGTAGACATTATCTTACCTGTCATCACTATCTCCTAACAGACATGCCTGGATCAATCCTGCTGATGTACAATCTGGATCATATTGTGTGGGCTATAAAGGAAAGTTAAGATTTACTCTGATCATCCCCTTCAATTCAGTTTATATCATGCATAAAGATAACTGGATCATTTATTATGCTTATTTATACAGTTTGTCTACAGCAATGGTTTATCACAGGATGGTACTCTCTTGGGCATATGTCACCCAACCTTACATCCAACTTGACTATGAGAAAATTTAAACATTACCTGAAAATGTGCAAAACAACAAAATCCAAAAAGACATCCAAAAAATTAAAAATTTTGAATTTGGAATAGAACCAAAACCAAAAACACTTTTCAAAACACCTTCACTCTAGTACAGTTCAGTTCATCAATTTTTGCAGACTGTCTGAGGAATAGGTTTGTCAAAGTAGGGTACCTTCTTGGCCCTATGTTGCCTCCCCCAGATCCACCCTTTGACAGATCAGTAAGAAATAACGCAAATAAATAACATTATATAAAAAAAAACAAGAGCAACGCCTAGCGTGGCATAATACGCCCGTCGCTTAATTGGGACAGGATCAATTCGCATTTGGCATGATTTTCATGAAAAACATCTGACGTTTACTGAAGTTAATTGCGTTTCATAGCATTTTATCTCCCCCCCCCCCCCAACACCCCCCCCCCCCCCCCTTCTAAAATTATAAATTTCTCAAAAATGAAGAAAAAGATATCAATACCTGTAAAGTATGTGGAGGTTGGTACATTTTACTTGTTTCATGATAAATTTCATAATGTTTTTACAGAAATCAGATTTTTAATGAATTTTCAAAACAAAATCCAAGGGCCATAAATCCGTCAAAATTATGTCAATCGTAACAAAACTCGAACTGATGCTGCTTCGAATAAGCCTATATATCATATTTCACCTCAATATCTTGAAAGACAGCAAAAAAAAGTCCGGAAAACATGACCCAGGACATATGGTAAACTGCCCCCCCCCCCCCCCCCTAAAATCATAAATTTCTCAAAAATGAAGAAAAAGATATTAAAACCCGTAACATATGAGATAGTTGGTACATTTTACTTGTTTCATGATAAATTTCATAATGTTTTGACATAAAATAGATTTTTAATGAATTTCTGAAAAAATCTTGAAATTTATAACTCCAAGGGCTATAAACCCGTCAAAAGTAGGTCAATTGTAACAAAACTCGAACTGGTACTGACACTGCTTGATATAAAGGTATATACTAAATTTCAACTCAATGTCTTGAAAGACGGCAAAAAAAAAGTCCGGAAAACATGACCTAGGACATATGGTCAACCCTCCCCCTAAAATCATGAATTTCTCAAAAATGAAGAAAAAGATATTAAAAATGGTAACATATGTGATAGTTGGTACACTTTACTTGTTTCATGAGAAATTTCATAATGTTTTGACAAAAAATAGATTTTTAATGAATTTTTGAAAAAATCTTGAAATTTATAAGTCCAAGGGCCATAAATCTGTCAAAAGTAGGTCAATCGTAAGAAAACTCGAACTGGTACTGACGCCGCTTGAAATAAAGCTATATACCAAATTTCATTGCAATATCTTGAAAGACGTCCAAAAAAGTCCGGAAAACATGACCCTGGACAGACGGACGGACACACGCACGCACGGCACGACGGACAGCGCCATAACATAATATGTCCCGTCTACTGGACGGGCGTATAAAAACAAAAAACTATAAAGAAAAATTTCTTCTGTTATGAAGTTGAACATTATACTTTGATTTGGGAATGGAACCACACACAACAACATTTCTTAAGGCACCCTTTAAGATCACTTTGATACATTCAATTTGTTGATCTGAAGAAAAAGTTGCCTGTCCTGGATCTGTTCCTTGACAAATCTGGTCAAAAACTAATAATTGTTGGTGACCTTCAAGTATTTCATCCCTACCAAGATTCATCAAAGTCTCTTGAGCAGGTCTGAAGATGCTGAATATATCAGGATTTGACACTAAGTCATGTCCAACCGAAACTGTCTAGTAACCAGAAGTCTCTGTCGAGACTGGAGCTCTACTGTTCTCCTCTACTCAAACAACAATTTACCTTCAGAGAAGAAGGGGTAAAAATATATTTGGACCACACATGTATGTTTTGTATTGCACATGCACAACTAGACCACCTACCAAACATGATGAGATCATAATTAAGTCTCACAGACATATACAATAAGAGAAGAAGTGGGAACAAGATTTTGGGACCACGCCCCTTTGTGGGGCCCCAGGGGGTCCGAACTGGTCCAAAATTGCACATGCACAATTACACCACCTATCCAACAAAAGGAGACCATAATTAGGTCTCTAGGATATATACTTTCAAAGAAAAAGAGGGAACAAGATTTTGGGACCACACCCCTTTGTGGGACCCAAGGGGGTCCGGACTGGACCAAACTTATACATGCACAACTACATCACATATCAATCATGATGAGACTATAATTAGGTCTCTGGGACATATACCTTCAGAAAAGAAGAGGGAACAAGATTTTGGGACCACGCCCCCTGTGGGGCCCAAGGAGGTCCAAACTGGTCCAAAATTGCACATGCACAACTACACCACCTATCCAACAAAATGAGACCATAATTAGGTCTCTAGGATATATACCTTCAGAGAAAAAGAGGGAACAAGATTTTGGGACCACACCCGTTTGTTCCCAGGGGGTCCAGACTGGACCAAAATTATACATGCACAACTAGATCACATACCAAACATGATTAGACCATAATTAGGTCTCTGGGACATATACCTTAAGAAAAGAAGAGGGAACAAGATTTTGGGACCACGCCCCTTTGTGGGGTCCCAGGGGGTCTGGACCGGACCAAAATTGCACATGCACAACTACACCACCTATCCAACAAAATGAGACCATAATTAGGTCTCTAGGATATATACCTTAAGAGAAAATGAAGGAACAAGATTTTGGGACCACGCCCCTTTTTGGGACCCCAGGGGGTCCGGACCAGACCAAAATTATACATGCACAACTACATCACATACCAAACATGATGAGACCATAATTAGGTCTCTGGGACATATACTTTCAGAAAAGAAGAGGGAACAAGATTTTGTGACCACGCCCCTTTGTGGGGTCCAAGGGGGTCCGGACTAGACCAAAATTGCACATGCACAACTAGACCACCTATCCAACAAAATGAGACCATAATTAGGTCTCTGGGACATATACCTTAAGGATAGAAGAGGGAACAAGAATTTGGGACCACGCCCTTTTGTGGGACCCCAGGGGGGGGCGGACCAGGCCAAAATAATAAATGCACAACTAGATCACATACCAAACATGATGAGACCATAATTAGGTCTCTGGGACATATACCTTAAGAATAGAAGAGGGAACAAGATTTTGGGACCACGCCCCTTTCTGGGAGCCCAGGGGGTCCGGACCGTACCAAAATTGCACATGCACAACTATACCACCTATATAACAAAATGAGACCATAATTAGGTCTCTATGATATATACCTTCAGAAATGAAAAGGGAACAAGATTTTGGGACCACGCCCCTTTTGTAGGGGCCCCAGGGGGTCCGGACAAGACCAAAATTGCACATGCACAACTAGACCAGCTACAAAACATGATGAGACCATAATTAGGTCTCTGGGATATATACAATCAGAGAAGAAGAGGGAACAAGATTTTGGGACCACGCCCTTTTGTGGGCCCCCAAGGGGTCGGAACTGGACCAAAATTGCACATGCACAACTAGACCACCTACCCAACAAGAAGAACCCATAATAAGGTCTCTGGGGTATATACCTTCAGAGGAGAAGAGGGAACAAAAAATTGTTTACGGATGGACGTCCGGACAACGGACGAAGGACCATCGCATGAGCTCGACTGGTCGAGACTAGTAGAGCTAAAAAACGGCAGTGGATGGGTAAAAATTTCCATAGACAGCCCAACTGGACAGGTTGTCATTGAGCCTATGCAGTTTTTTTCTATATCTGAATTATTTCGCTGTGAATGTTAATGTTATCAAAACTGCTATTTATCAGTTGATGGATTCCCAGTTGACAAACACGAGATTACTATTTGGTATTCAACGATAGCAATAAGTATTACAGGTTTTTGTATTCCAAAAGGGACACTATAAAAAGCCACTTTCACACATACAAGTTATGTGACATAAAGTAACATTTGAACATGTCTTATAATAAGTATCTGATGTACTTATAATTTGTATCGAAATCAACATGTGTAGTTATGCTGTCAATCACATCATTTTATGTTGTTAAATTCAATGAAATTGGATTAGTGATGCCATTTCAGAGCTTTCTGACTGCTGTGGTGTTTAGAATTAGATATTACTTGCAGACTGTCAGTAGCATAACAAGTAACTATTTTACCTGATACTGTGATGATTTACCACAGATTTATTATGATTATTTCTTATTAAAACATTACTTAATTTTTTATGTAATGTTTTAGTATCTGGACTTGAATCACTTCAGCTACATAATGTAGAAATGGACCATCTGGATTTGAATTTGGATGGGTATAATTTCCTTGAGGTTGTCCAACTGGACCACCTCTCTCAAAATTTAATGAATGTATATAAGAACTATATGCTTGATGGATAGACAGATGGCTGGACACTGGAGGAAGAGCGGTCTCAATAGTTTTAAATAACAATTAACAATGGAATACATGTATTTACCATAGAGATTAAAACCTGAATAGATAACTGTAATATTATTCAGAATTTTGCTAAGGATATAATTTGTAAACCAATTATTACCCTTTCATTCTTGTTGATTGCTGTCATGTTACTTTTAAACACTTCCACAGGGTCTAGGTCCACAAATCCTCCGAAGTTCCTCAAGATTGAATGTTTCAGCATTAACCAAGATGGCTTCTTGTGGTTCTTTTCAGCAAATCTATAGACCATCTTTAGCAAACTAAGACATAACATGAATATTTATTTAAAATTATCACTAAAGAAAGTAACAAATTAATATTTGGTCACATGAAGGACTCTTGCACAGTGATAAATGACCTGTTTGATGCAGCATCAATTAAGCACATATGGTGGGAGAACTCTTTGATCAGTAACAAATATGATCATACAGTGGGGGACCTCTTTGGTCAGTAACAACTATGGTTGTACAGTGGGGGACCTCTTTGGTCAGTAACAGCTATGATCATACAGTGGGGGACCTCTATGGTCAGTAACAACTATGATCATACAGTGGGGGACCTCTATGGTCGGTAACAACTATGATCATACAGTGGGGGACCTCTTTGGTCAGTAACAACTATGATCATACAGTGGGGGACCTCTATGGTCGGTAACAACTATGATCATACAGTGGGGGACCTCTTTGGTCAGTAACAACTATGATCATACAGTGGGGGACCTCTTTGGTCAGTAACAACTATGATCATACAGTGGGGGACATCTTTGGTGCAGTAACAACATACTATGATCATACAGTGGGGGACCTCTATGGTCAGTAACAACTATGATCATATAGTGGGGGACCTCTATGGCCAGTAATAACTATGATCATACAGTGGGGAACCTCTATGGTCAGTAACAACTATGAGCATACAGTGGGGAATTTCTTTGGTCAGTAACAACATACTATGATCATACAGTTGGGGACCTCTTGGTCAGTAACAATTTAACAACTATGATCATACAGTGGGGGACCTCTTTGGTCAGTGACAAATATTATCATGCAGTGTGGGACCTCTATGGTCAGTAACAACTATGATCATACAGTGGGGGACCTCTATGGTCAGTAACAACTATGATCATACAGTGGGGGACCTCTTTGGTCAGTAACAACTATGATCATACAGTGGGGGACCTCTTTGGTCAGTAACAGCTATGATCATACAGTGGGGGACCTCTTTGGTCAGTAACAACTATGATCATACAGTGGGGGACCTCTTTGGTCAGTAACAGCTATGATCATACAGTGGGGGACCTCTTTGGTCAGTAACAGCTATGATCATACAGTGGGCGACCTCTATGGTCAGTTACAACTATGATCATACAGTGGGGGACCTCTATGGTCAGTAACAACTATGATCATACAGTGGGGGACCTCTATGGTCAGTAACAACTATGATCATACAGTGGGGAACCTCTATGGTCAGTAACAGCTATGATCATACAGTGGGGGACCTCTATGGTCAGTAACAGTTATGATCATATAGTGGGGGACCTCTATGGTCAGTAACAACTATGATCATACGGTGGGGAACCTCTTTGGTCAGTAACAACATACTATGATCATACAGTTGGGGACCTTTTGGTCAGTAACAACTTAACAACTATGATCATACAGTGGGGGACCGCTATGGTCAGTAACAACTATGATCATACAGTGGGGGACATCTTTGGTCAGTAACAGCTATGATCATACAGTGGGGGACCTCTATGGTCAGTAACAACTATGATCATACAGTGGGGGACCTCTATGGTCAGTTACAACTATGATCATACAGTGGGGGACCTCTATGGTCAGTAACAACTATGATCATACAGTGGGGGACCTCTTTGGTCAGTAAAACTATAATCATACAGTGGGGGAACTCTTTGGTCAGTAACAGCTATGATCATACAGTGGGGGACCGCTATGGTCAGTAACAACTATGATCATACAGTGGGGGACCTCTTTGGTCAGTAACAACTATGATCATACAGTGGGGGACCTCTATGGTCAGTAACAACTATGATCATACAGTGGGGGACCTCTTTGGTCAGTAACAACTATGATCATACAGTGGGGGACCGCTATGGTCAGTTACAACTATGATCATACAGTGGGGGACATCTTTGGTCAGTAACAACTATGATCATACAGTGGGGGACCTCTTTGGTCAGTAAAACTATAATCATACAGTGGGGGACCTCTTTGGTCAGTAACAGCTATGATCATACAGTGGGGGACCTCTTTGGTCAGTAACAACTATGATCATACAGTGGGGGACCTCTTTGGTCAGTAACAGCTATGATCATACAGTGGGGGACCTCTTTGGTCAGTAACAGCTATGATCATACAGAGGGGGACCTCTATGGTCGGTAACAACTATGATCATACAGTGGGGGACCTCTTTGGTCAGTAACAACTATGATCATACAGTGGGGGACCTCTATGGTCGGTAACAACTATGATCATACAGTGGGGGACCTCTTTGGTCAGTAACAACTATGATCATACAGTGGGGGACCTCTTTGGTCAGTAACAACTATGATCATACAGTGGGGGACATCTTTGGTGCAGTAACAACATACTATGATCATACAGTGGGGGACCTCTATGGTCAGTAACAACTATGATCATATAGTGGGGGACCTCTATGGCCAGTAATAACTATGATCATACAGTGGGGAACCTCTATGGTCAGTAACAACTATGAGCATACAGTGGGGAATTTCTTTGGTCAGTAACAACATACTATGATCATACAGTTGGGGACCTCTTGGTCAGTAACAATTTAACAACTATGATCATACAGTGGGGGACCTCTTTGGTCAGTGACAAATATTATCATGCAGTGTGGGACCTCTATGGTCAGTAACAACTATGATCATACAGTGGGGGACCTCTATGGTCAGTAACAACTATGATCATACAGTGGGGGACCTCTTTGGTCAGTAACAACTATGATCATACAGTGGGGGACCTCTTTGGTCAGTAACAGCTATGATCATACAGTGGGGGACCTCTTTGGTCAGTAACAACTATGATCATACAGTGGGGGACCTCTTTGGTCAGTAACAGCTATGATCATACAGTGGGGGACCTCTTTGGTCAGTAACAGCTATGATCATACAGTGGGGGACCTCTATGGTCAGTTACAACTATGATCATACAGTGGGGGACCTCTATGGTCAGTAACAACTATGATCATACAGTGGGGGACCTCTATGGTCAGTAACAACTATGATCATACAGTGGGGAACCTCTATGGTCAGTAACAGCTATGATCATACAGTGGGGGACCTCTATGGTCAGTAACAGTTATGATCATATAGTGGGGGACCTCTATGGTCAGTAACAACTATGATCATACGGTGGGGAACCTCTTTGGTCAGTAACAACATACTATGATCATACAGTTGGGGACCTTTTGGTCAGTAACAACTTAACAACTATGATCATACAGTGGGGGACCGCTATGGTCAGTAACAACTATGATCATACAGTGGGGGACATCTTTGGTCAGTAACAGCTATGATCATACAGTGGGGGACCTCTATGGTCAGTAACAACTATGATCATACAGTGGGGGACCTCTATGGTCAGTTACAACTATGATCATACAGTGGGGGACCTCTATGGTCAGTAACAACTATGATCATACAGTGGGGGACCTCTTTGGTCAGTAAAACTATAATCATACAGTGGGGGACCTCTTTGGTCAGTAACAGCTATGATCATACAGTGGGGGACCGCTATGGTCAGTAACAACTATGATCATACAGTGGGGGACCTCTTTGGTCAGTAACAACTATGATCATACAGTGGGGGACCTCTATGGTCAGTAACAACTATGATCATACAGTGGGGGACCTCTTTGGTCAGTAACAACTATGATCATACAGTGGGGGACCGCTATGGTCAGTTACAACTATGATCATACAGTGGGGGACATCTTTGGTCAGTAACAACTATGATCATACAGTGGGGGACCTCTTTGGTCAGTAAAACTATAATCATACAGTGGGGGACCTCTTTGGTCAGTAACAGCTATGATCATACAGTGGGGGACCTCTTTGGTCAGTAACAACTATGATCATACAGTGGGGGACCTCTTTGGTCAGTAACAGCTATGATCATACAGTGGGGGACCTCTTTGGTCAGTAACAGCTATGATCATACAGAGGGGGCCCTCTTTGGTCAGTTACAACTATGATCATACAGTGGGGGACCTCTTTGGTCAGTAACAGCTATGATCATACAGTGGGGGACCTCTATGGTCAGTTACAACTATGATCATACAGTGGGGGACCTCTATGGTCAGTAACAACTATGATCATACAGTGGGGGACCTCTATGGTCAGTAACAACTATGATCATACAGTGGGGGACCTCTATGGTCAGTTACAACTATGATCATACAGTGGGGGACCTCTTTGGTCAGTAACAACTATGATCATACAGTGGGGGACCTCTTTGGTCAGTAACAACTATGATCATACAGTTGGGGACCTCTATGGTCAGTAACAGCTATGATCATACAGTGGGGGACCTCTATGGTCAGTAACAGCTATGATCATACAGTGGGGGACCTCTATGGTCGGTAACAACTATGATCATACAGTGGGGGACCTCTTTGGTCAGTAACAACTATGATCATACAGTGGGGGACCTCTATGGTCAGTAACAACTATGATCATACAGTGGGGGACCTCTATGGTCAGTAACAACTATGATCATATAGTGGGGGACCTCTTTGGTCAGTAACAACTATGATCATACAGTGGGGGACCTCTTTGGTCAGTAACAACTATGATCATACAGTGGGGGACCTCTATGGTCAGTAACAACTATGATCATATAGTGGGGGACCTCTTTGGTCAGTAACAACATACTATGATCATACAGTTGGGGACCTCTTGGTCAGTAACAACTTAACAACTATGATCATACAGTGGGGGACCACTATGGTCAGTAACAACTATGATCATACAGTGGGGGACATCTTTGGTCAGTAACAGCTATGATCATACAGTGGGGGACCTCTATGGTCAGTAACAACTATGATCATACAGTGGGGGACCTCTATGGTCAGTTACAACTATGATCATACAGTGGGGGACCTCTATGGTCAGTAACAGCTATGATCATACAGTGGGGGACCTCTTTGGTCAGTAACAACTATGATCATACAGTGGGGGACCTCTATGGTCAGTAACAGCTATGATCATACAGTGGGGGACCGCTATGGTCAGTTACAACTATGATCATACAGTGGGGGACATCTTTGGTCAGTAACAACTATGATCATACAGTGGGGGACCTCTTTGGTCAGTAAAACTATAATCATACAGTGGGGGACCTCTTTGGTCAGTAACAGCTATGATCATACAGTGGGGGACCTCTTTGGTCAGTAACAGCTATGATCATACAGAGGGGGCCCTCTTTGGTCAGTTACAACTATGATCATACAGTGGGGGACCTCTTTGGTCAGTAACAGCTATGATCATACAGTGGGGGACCTCTATGGTCAGTTACAACTATGATCATACAGTGGGGGACCTCTATGGTCAGTAACAACTATGATCATACAGTGGGGGACCTCTATGGTCAGTAACAACTATGATCATACAGTGGGGGACCTCTATGGTCAGTTACAACTATGATCATACAGTGGGGGACCTCTTTGGTCAGTAACAACTATGATCATAGTGGGGGACCTCTATGGTCAGTAACAGCTATGATCATACAGTGGGGGACCTCTATGGTCAGTAACAGCTATGATCATACAGTGGGGGACCTCTATGGTCGGTAACAACTATGATCATACAGTGGGGGACCTCTATGGTCAGTAACAACTATGATCATACAGTGGGGGACCTCTTTGGTCAGTAACAACTATGATCATACAGTGGGGGACCTCTATGGTCAGTAACAACTATGATCATACAGTGGGGGACCTCTATGGTCAGTAACAGCTATGATCATACAGTGGGGGACCTCTATGGTCAGTAACAACTATGATCATACAGTGGGGAACCTCTTTGGTCAGTAACAACTATGATCATACAGTGGGGGACCTCTATGGTCAGTAACAACTATGATCATACAGTGGGGGGCCTCTATGGTCAGTAACAACTATGATCATATAGTGGGGGACCTCTATGGTCAGTAACAACTATGATCATACAGTGGGGGACCTCTTTGGTCAGTAACAACTATGATCATACAGTGGGGGACCTCTTTGGTCAGTAACAACTATGATCATACAGTGGGGGACCTCTATGGTCGGTAACAGCTATGATCATACAGTGGGGGACCTCTATGGTCGGTAACAACTATGATCATACAGTGGGGAACCTCTTTGGTCAGTAACAACTATGAACATACAGTGGGGAACCTCTTTGGTCAGTAACAACTATGAACATACAGTGGGGGACCTCTATGGTCAGTAACAACTATGATCATACAGTGGGGAACCTCTTTGGTCAGTAACAACATACTATGATCATACAGTTGGGGACCTCTTGGTCAGTAACAACTTAACAACTATGATCATACAGTGGGGGACCGCTATGGTCAGTAACAACTATGATCATACAGTGGGGGACATCTTTGGTCAGTAACAACTATGATCATACAGTGGGGGACCTCTATGGTCAGTTACAACTATGATCATATAGTGGGGGACCTCTATGGTCAATAACAACTATGATCATACAGTGGGGGACCTCTATGGTCAGTAACAGCTATGATCATACAGTGGGGGACCTCTATGGTCAGTAACAACTATGATCATACAGTGGGGGACCTCTTTGGTCAGTAACAACTATGATCATACAGTGGGGGACATCTTTGGTCAGTAACAGCTATGAGCATATAGTGGGGGACCTCTATGGTCAGTAACAACTATGATCATACAGTGGGGGACCTCTTTGGTCAGTAACAACTATGATCATACAGTGGGGGACATCTTTGGTCAGTAACAACTATGATCATACAGTGGGGGACCTCTTTGGTCAGTAAAACTATAATCATACAGTGGGGGACCTCTTTGGTCAGTAACAGCTATGATCATACAGTGGGGGACCTCTATGGTCAGTAACAACTATGATCATACAGTGGGGGACCTCTATGGTCAGTAACAGCTATGATCATACAGTGGGGGACCTCTTTGGTCAGTAACATCTATGATCATACAATGGGGGACATCTTTGGTCAGTAACAACTATGATCATACAGTGGGGGACCTCTATGGTCAGTAACAGCTATGATCATACAGTGGGGGACCTCTATGGTCAGTAACAACATACTATGATCATACAGTGGGGGACCTCTTTGGTCAGTAACAACTATGATCATACAGTGGGGGACATCTTTGGTCAGTAACAGCTATGATCATACAGTGGGGGACCTCTATGGTCAGTAACAACTATGATCATACAGTGGGGGACCTCTATGGTCAGTTACAACTATGATCATACAGTGGGGGACCTCTATGGTCAGTAACAACTATGATCATACAGTGGGGGACCTCTATGGTCAGTAACAACTATGATCATACAGTGGGGGACCTCTTTGGTCAGTAACAACTATGATCATACAGTGGGGGACCGCTATGGTCAGTTACAACTATGATCATACAGTGGGGGACATCTTTGGTCAGTAACAGCTATGATCATACAGTGGGGGACCTCTTTGGTCAGTAAAACTATAATCATACAGTGGGGGACCTCTTTGGTCAGTAACAGCTATGATCATACAGTGGGGGACCTCTTTGGTCAGTAACAACTATGATCATACAGTGGGGGACCTCTTTGGTCAGTAACAGCTATGATCATACAGTGGGGGACCTCTTTGGTCAGTAACAGCTATGATCATACAGAGGGGGCCCTCTTTGGTCAGTTACAACTATGATCATACAGTGGGGGACCTCTTTGGTCAGTAATAACTATGATCATACAGTGGGGGACCTCTATGGTCAGTTACAACTATGATCATACAGTGGGGGACCTCTTTGGTCAGTAACAACTATGATCATACAGTGGGGGACCTCTTTGGTCAGTAACAACTATGATCATACAGATGGGGACCTCTATGGTCAGTAACAGCTATGATCATACAGTGGGGGACCTCTATGGTCAGTAACAGCTATGATCATACAGTGGGGGACCTCTATGGTCGGTAACAACTATGATCATACAGTGGGGGACCTCTTTGGTCAGTAACAACTATGATCATACAGTGGGGGACCCCTATGGTCAGTAACAACTATGATCATACAGTGGGGGACCTCTATGGTCAGTAACAACTATGATCATATAGTGGGGGACCTCTTTGGTCAGTAACAATTATGATCATACAGTGGGGGACCTCTTTGGTCAGTAACAACTATGATCATACAGTGGGGGACCTCTATGGTCAGTAACAACTATGATCATATAGTGGGGGACCTCTTTGGTCAGTAACAACATACTATGATCATACAGTTGGGGACCTCTTGGTCAGTAACAACTTAACAACTATGATCATACAGTGGGGGACCGCTATGGTCAGTAACAACTATGATCATACAGTGGGGGACATCTTTGGTCAGTAACAGCTATGATCATACAGTGGGGGACCTCTATGGTCAGTAACAACTATGATCATACAGAGGGGGCCCTCTTTGGTCAGTTACAACTATGATCATACAGTGGGGGACCTCTTTGGTCAGTAACAGCTATGATTATACAGTGGGGGACCTCTATGGTCAGTTACAACTATGATCATACAGTGGGGGACCTCTATGGTCAGTAACAACTATGATCATACAGTGGGGGACCTCTATGGTCAGTAACAACTATGATCATACAGTGGGGGACCTCTATGGTCAGTTACAACTATGATCATACAGTGGGGGACCTCTTTGGTCAGTAACAACTATGATCATACAGTGGGGGACCTCTATGGTCAGTAACAACTATGATCATAGTGGGGGACCTCTATGGTCAGTAACAGCTATGATCATACAGTGGGGGACCTCTATGGTCAGTAACAGCTATGATCATACAGTGGGGGACCTCTATGGTCGGTAACAACTATGATCATACAGTGGGGGACCTCTATGGTCAGTAACAACTATGATCATACAGTGGGGGACCTCTTTGGTCAGTAACAACTATGATCATACAGTGGGGGACCTCTATGGTCAGTAACAACTATGATCATACAGTGGGGGACCTCTATGGTCAGTAACAGCTATGATCATACAGTGGGGGACCTCTATGGTCAGTAACAACTATGATCATACAGTGGGGAACCTCTTTGGTCAGTAACAACTATGATCATACAGTGGGGGACCTCTATGGTCAGTAACAACTATGATCATACAGTGGGGGGCCTCTATGGTCAGTAACAACTATGATCATATAGTGGGGGACCTCTATGGTCAGTAACAACTATGATCATACAGTGGGGGACCTCTTTGGTCAGTAACAACTATGATCATACAGTGGGGGACCTCTTTGGTCAGTAACAACTATGATCATACAGTGGGGGACCTCTATGGTCGGTAACAGCTATGATCATACAGTGGGGGACCTCTATGGTCGGTAACAACTATGATCATACAGTGGGGAACCTCTTTGGTCAGTAACAACTATGAACATACAGTGGGGAACCTCTTTGGTCAGTAACAACTATGAACATACAGTGGGGGACCTCTATGGTCAGTAACAACTATGATCATATAGTGGGGGACCTCTTTGGTCAATAACAACTATGATCATACAGTGGGGGACCTCTTTGGTCAGTAACAACTATGATCATACAGTGGGGGACCTCTATGGTCAGTAACAACTATGATCATATAGTGGGGGACCTCTTTGGTCAGTAACAACTATGATCATACAGTGGGGGACCTCTTTGGTCAGTAACAACTATGATCATACAGTGGGGGACCTCTTTGGTCAGTAACAGCTATGATCATACAGTGGGGGACCTCTATGGTCAGTAACAACTATGATCATACAGTGGGGGACCTCTATGGTCAGTAACAACTATGATCATACAGTGGGGGACCTCTATGGTCAGTAACAACTATGATCATACAGTGGGGGACCTCTATGGTCAGTAACAGCTATGACCATACATTGGGGGACCTCTATGGTCAGTAACAGCTATGATCATACAGTGGGGGACCTCTATGGTCAGTAACAACTATGATCATACAGTGGGGGACCTCTATGGTCAGTAACAATTATGATCATACAGTGGGGGACCTCTATGGTCAGTAACAGCTATAATCATATAGTGGGGGACCTCTATGGTCAGTAACAACTATGATCATACAGTGGGGAACCTCTTTGGTCAGTAACAACATACTATGATCATACAGTTGGGGACCTCTTGGTCAGTAACAACTTAACAACTATGATCATACAGTGGGGGACCGCTATGGTCAGTAACAACTATGATCATACAGTGGGGGACATCTTTGGTCAGTAACAACTATGATCATACAGTGGGGGACCTCTATGGTCAGTTACAACTATGATCATATAGTGGGGGACCTCTATGGTCAATAACAACTATGATCATACAGTGGGGGACCTCTATGGTCAGTAACAGCTATGAACATACAGTGGGGGACCTCTATGGTCAGTAACAACTATGATCATACAGTGGGGGACCTCTATGGTCAGTAACAATTATGATCATACAGTGGGGGACCTCTATGGTCAGTAACAGCTATAATCATATAGTGGGGGACCTCTATGGTCAGTAACAACTATGATCATACAGTGGGGAACCTCTTTGGTCAGTAACAACATACTATGATCATACAGTTGGGGACCTCTTGGTCAGTAACAACTTAACAACTATGATCATACAGTGGGGGACCGCTATGGTCAGTAACAACTATGATCATACAGTGGGGGACATCTTTGGTCAGTAACAACTATGATCATACAGTGGGGGACCTCTATGGTCAGTTACAACTATGATCATATAGTGGGGGACCTCTATGGTCAATAACAACTATGATCATACAGTGGGGGACCTCTATGGTCAGTAACAGCTATGATCATACAGTGGGGGACCTCTTTGGTCAGTAACAACTATGATCATACAGTGGGGGACCTCTTTGGTCAGTAACAACTATGATCATACAGTGGGGGACATCTTTGGTCAGTAACAGCTATGAGCATATAGTGGGGGACCTCTATGGTCAGTAACAACTATGATCATACAGTGGGGGACCTCTTTGGTCAGTAACAACTATGATCATACAGTGGGGAAATCTTTGGTCAGTAACAACTATGATCATACAGTGGGGGACCTCTTTGGTCAGTAAAACTATAATCATACAGTGGGGGACCTCTTTGGTCAGTAACAGCTATGATCATACAGTGGGGGACCTCTATGGTCAGTAACAACTATGATCATACAGTGGGGGACCTCTATGGTCAGTAACAGCTATGATCATACAGTGGGGGACCTCTTTGGTCAGTAACATCTATGATCATACAATGGGGGACATCTTTGGTCAGTAACAACTATGATCATACAGTGGGGGACCTCTATGGTCAGTAACAGCTATGATCATACAGTGGGGGACCTCTATGGTCAGTAACAACATACTATGATCATACAGTGGGGGACCTCTTTGGTCAGTAACATCTATGATCATACAGTGGGGGACATCTTTGGTCAGTAACAACTTTGATCATACAGTGGGGGACCTCTATGGTGCAGTAACAACATACTATGATCATACAGTGGGGGACCTCTTTGGTCAGTAACAACTATGATCATACAGTGGGAGACATCTTTGGTCAGTAACAACTATGATCATACAGAGGGGGACCTCTTTGGTGCAGTAACAACATACTATGATCATACAGTGGGGGCCTCTTTGGTACAGTAACAGCTAAAGTCACATGGTGGAGCACCTGCTTGGTACAGTAACAAAAAAGGTGGCATGGTGGGGCACCTGTTTAGTGTAGTAGGTACTATGGTGGGGCACCTGTTTAGTGTAGTAGGTACTATGGTGGGGCACCTGTTTAGTGTAGTAGGTACAATAAGAGGTGGGGATATGCCTGATGAAGTAACCAGAACTGTCAATGGTGGGCACCTGTTTGGTGTAGTAAGAACTAAGTTCACATGGTAGAGCACCTGATTGGTGTAAATACAACTAAGCCAGAATGATGGAGCACCTCTCTGATGCAGTATCAACTAAGCTAAAATGATGGAGTACCTCTCAGATGCAGTATCAACTAAGCTAGAATGATGGAGCACCTCTCTGATGCAGTACCAACTAAGCTAAAATGATGAAGCACCTCTCTGATGCAGTATCAACTAAGCTAAAATGATGGAGCACCTCTCTGATGCAGTACCAACTAAGCTAAAATGATGGAGCACCTCTCTGATGCATTATCAACTAAGCTAAAATGATGGAGCACCTCTCTGATGCAGTATCAACTAAGCTAAAATGATGGAGCACCTCTCTGATGCAGTATCAACTAAGCTAGAATGATGGAGCACCTCTCTGATGCAGTATCAACTAAGCTAAAATGATGGAGCACCTCTCTGATGCAGTATCAACTAAGCTAAAATGATGGAGCACCTCTCTGATGCAGTATCAATTAAGCTAGAATGATGGAGCACCTTTCTGATGCAGTATCAACTAAACTCACATGTAACAATTACGGTCACATGATGACAAACCCATTATGTGCAATAGCAGCAAGTTACACAAGTTTAACTGTAATGTATTACAGTCACAGGGTTCTCACTTGTTTGTTTACTTATCTTGTATGTTGTTTATAAGTTTAACTGTAATGTGTTACAGTCACAGGGTTCTCACACATTTGTTTACTTATCTTGTATGTTGTTTACAAGTTTAATTGTAAAATGCTACAGTCACAGGGTTCTCACACATTTGTTTTCTTATCTTGTATGTTGTTTATAAGTTTAACTGTAATGTATTACAGTGACAGGGTTCTCACACATTTGTTTGCTTATCTTGTATGTTGTTTATAAGTTTAACTGTAATGTATTACAGTCACAGGGTTCTCACACATTTGTTTACTTATCTTGTATGTTGTTTACAAGTTTAATTGTAAAATGCTACAGTCACAGGGTTCTCACACATTTGTTTTCTTATCTTGTATGTTGTTTATAAGTTTAACTGTAATGTATTACAGTCACAGGGTTCTCACACATTTGTTTACTTATCTTGTATGTTGTTTATAAGTTTAACTGTAATGTACTACAGTCACAGGGTTCTCACACATTTGTTTTCTTATCTTGTATGTTGTTTATAAGTTTAACTGTAATGTATTACAGTCACAGGGTTCTCACACATTTGTTTACTTATCTTGTATGTTGTTTATAAGTTTAACTGTAATGTACTACAGTCATAGGGTTCTCACACATTTGTTTACTTATCTTGTATGTTGTTTATAAGTTTAACTGTAATGTGTTACAGTCACAGGGTTCTCACACATTTGTTTACTTATCTTGTATGTTGTTTATAAGTTTAACTGTAATGTGTTACAGTCACAGGGTTCTCACACATTTGTTTACTTATCTTGTATGTTGTTTATAAGTTTAATTGTAAAATGCTACAGTCACAGGGTTCTCACACATTTGTTTACTTATCTTGTATGTTGTTTATAAGTTTAACTGTAATGTACTACAGTCACAGGGTTCTCACACATTTGTTTACTTATCTTGTATGTTGTTTATAAGTTTAACTGTAATGTACTACAGTCACAGGGTTCTCACACATTTGTTTACTTATCTTGTATGTTGTTTATAAGTTTAACTGTAATGTATTACAGTCACAGGGTTCTCACACATTTGTTTACTTATCTTGTATGTTGTTTATAAGTTTAACTGTAATGTATTACAGTCACAGGGTTCTCACACATTTGTTTACTTATCTTGTATGTTGTTTATAAGTTTGACTGTAATGTACTACAGTCACAGGGTTCTCACACATTTGTTTACTTATCTTGTATATTGTTCATCAAGTATTGGTATTTTCCCATCATTTACATTTCTGCATACTTATCTGAGCCCCAACCAGTAAGTAAACTTTTAAATGAAGCTGTCAATCTGGTTAGATGTATTTTTCAAACCTTTTAGGGTTCTGTTTTCAATAATATTACATTTTCTAGTAATCAACTTGATTGTGTTAATCCAAGTATTTATGGCTACCTGTTTGAAATTATGTATCGAAAAACCCATTAAAGGGTTCCTTTCCATATACTTTGTTTGAAGTTCTTGACATTTTCTTAATCTGTGTCTATATTTTCAAAATCATATGCTGTAGTATAAAACAGAAATATAAACAAACCTGTAAAAGTCCCTGAGACCAAAGAACTCTCTCTTTGTTTTGACTTTCTCGAATAAATCCAAATAGGAATCTGCCATTGGCTCTATCAATGGTTTAATAATTTTTTGGATTTTACTGTTGTTTGAACATATACCACTGAAAAATATTTAAAGAGACTATTAGAAACAGTGCTTTAAGAATAATAATATAATAACAGATTATATAACAAACATGCACTTCCACAAAATACACAATACTATATCCAAATATGGTGCAAACAAAATTTTGACGCACATATTTTGTGTCAATACCAAAGCACTGAAAGTTTCACTATGGTATTAAAGACTCAGAAGAATATAAATTGTATTGTAGTAAATGAACTTCCAGAAAACTCTTGTTTCCCTTAAGATTTCCAGAAAATATCTTTTGCAGGATGTCAGATAGAGGATGGACAACTGAGTAATGCGTAAGCTAAATAAATGGACTGAACATACAATGAAGAAACATGAAATAAGCAGTGAAAGCCATGTGAAGAATTCAGGAATAACTTACAGGGCAGTTTCTTTCAGATCTTCTCGATCTGGTACCTCTCTCTGTACCAAAATTCCTCTGTTCATTTTCGCAGGGTCCAAAGCCCAGTTGGAAATCCCAATAAAAGCCACCTATACATTACAAAATGAATACAAAATTTTTAGATTTGCTACAAACTCCATATTCGCTTGATTCATTTATAACTATAGAATCCATTGCATCAAAACAATGATACTGATAAAATTATGTACTAAATATTTAACAAAACACACTGATAGTTCATCAACAGCTATCATCAAGCAGAGGAAGTAGGTAAACAATTACAAATTGCTACCTAGAAATTTTGATAATTTGAGGGACTTTCCAATTCAAGACAATGAATTTCAGTTTTATTTTGACATTAAATGTAAACCAGCATTTTGATCAAGGCTATTTACTTCTGACATAATGAAGAGAAAGTTCATCAACTGGATTTAATTTGATGTAAAGCTGTTAAAGATTTGTCAATATGGAGGCTAGAGATTATTTGTGTGTTTACAACAGTCGTGGAAAACTGCTGGTCCTGCCAGGAAAACCAATTAAAAATGACTGTGACCAACAAAAATCATTTACTAGCTTATCAATGTGTTTGGCAATGTCTATGTTGCTTTGTAGTCCTATGCAAATGTATGTGCATTAGCTTTTTAAAATTATCTGTTTATTTGAGAAGATTATTAATGTGATGAAATTAGGTACAATTCTTTCACAGCCGTCAAGAGGATGCCTAAAATTCTCCTTAATGCCTTGGACTGATCCATAAGTTGGCATTTGACATGCTAATCATCAAAAATCCAGTGCGAGAAACAGAATTTGAATCATAGGATAGGATATGTGATCATCCCTCTCAAAAGAAATATCTAAATGTGATAATTTACACAAGTAGGTAATGATCACCTTGTGACTGCTGGTAAATACACATTACAATTTTGTTGAAAGTCCTATTATCAAACTAAGTCAACTCTCCTATTTTATTTGAACATAAAATGGGGTACTTTCAGGTCTTATCCCGACTTCTATATTTTTTTTTGGAGGATGTCACATGCATCACTTACAATATCACTTTTATTCCATCAGTTTTTTATTTTTATTTCAATATTCAAAGAAGATACTCTAGTGTATTACTGTTAGAATTTAACCAAGATCTACTAATGTAGTAATCAAAGATTGAATTTCCATCAATCAATTTTGGATATGATAATAAGTAACATATCGTATTTCTCATTAATATTAATTCATTATGAACTTGAATTTCTAAGATTTAGATATTTGTTCATGGGCATAGGTCTACATATTGTAAAGAATATGTGATCCACTTGCAAAGGTTATGATGATAACTGAAAGTTTCACTTTATATTTTGCTGTGACTTTGGACTCACAGACTGACAGGTTAAGGAATATTTCTACAACTTTGATTTAGTCTGTTCTTGTCTCAAACATTTAATGATAAAGAATGCTAACTTTCATACACCTAGCCAAGCTTTGATATCTTAGGTCAGAGGGACCATAGAGTTTCCTTTGAGATATCAAATGCTCAAGGTATCAAAAAATCTTACTATTTGGCTGTACAAAGAAAAGTCTGGGTCATGTTCACAAATGTGTATGTGTATCAGATATGTACCATAGTTATCAAATGAGACCTAATGATTAAAATATGTGTATATATAGAACATATCGTTCTTAATAAGATTATTTATTCAAGTTGTATCACAATCTTTACTGAAAAGATTCAAGAAAATATCTTCTGAAGTTTGAGAAATTGTATTTGTTTTTTTGGAGACTGAATCTTAAGTTCTTTTATCAAGATTAACAAGAGTTGTCAGAAGACAACAGAACTTGCTGGTGGCAACCAAATTTAAATAGCAAAAGTTTATGATCAGTAAGTCAATCTTCAAGGTCAAGGTCAAAAAGTAAAAAAGTTTGATACATAATGAAAGGTCTTGTCACAAGGGATACACACATGAAATATTTAAGCCCTATCTCTTACTATTCCCAAGTTATGACCAAGGTTAAATTTCTTAAAAGGTCAAGGTAAAGGTCAAGGTAACAAATTTTGGTACCCAATGAAATGTCTAAGTACAAGGAATACATATTTTAAATATTAAAGCCCTGTCTCTAATGGTTCTAAAGTTATGTTTCAGGTGAAAGTTTTTGTCTACAGACAACAACGATGCCGAGGGTATGACAATAGCTCTCTGGATATTCATCCTGGTGAGCTGAAAATCATGAACAGATAATGGCACTTATATTGCATATCTAAAATTCATTTCTGTTTTTTAGTTTTACACATTATGTGTTATGCAATCACAGTAAATACATGTACTTAGTAAAATAAGAATGCCAAACTCAAGTAGACCATGAGACAGTTGATTTCATACCAACCTTTTTGTAAGGTTCTGGTTGTTCATCACCTTGGCAACCATCCTCTAGTAAAGGATGTAATGTCTGAAACAACATATATGTAAAGATGTAAAGGGACATATATTATGCATCTTAAATGACAATGTATTATTGTATGTATTCAGCAAATAATGAATTTTAAAACCTTTGATATATATAATGAAAATTACCTATCTATTTAGTAGACTGAGTCTTATGTAAAGAATTTGATGCTGTGACAAAATATTCAGATGTTCTGGTCAAATACCCACTTTCAAGAATCAACAGAATGTGATGTACGGAAATGCATCAGTTGTTAAATTGTCTAATATATGTAGCAAACTTTCACTTTGGATTTCAACGTATCATTTTAGTCACATCTACTGGATCACGTTAATAATCCATCTTATTCATAGAGGAGGTCTACTACCAACAATGAGAACCAGGATGAGATCTTAATCTGATCACAACATATGGCAAAAACGATATTAAACAAGCTCTGTTTGTGAAACACTAATGCCCCCAGTGGCACCAAAGTCCAAAAAGTGAAAATCATTGTCAAGGTCAAAAGGTCATTGACCTTGGTGTCATTTAAAAAGGCTTCATTAGTTGAGTATGCATGTCAAATATGAAGTCTCTATTTCTCACGGTTCAAAAGTTATAGCAAAGGTTAAAGTTGACAACAGACATACAAACAAACAAACAAACAGACAGGACAAAAACAATATGTCCCCTATCTATCAATCCTGGGGCATAAAAATTTATAAGAAAATCTTACAAACTTTTTTTTAACGGTTTTAAAATACATGTACTTTGTTGACACTGCTGAATGAGACGGAAAATTGTGCACAGGATAATTTCTGAGACTAAATGTGACCTTTGTGTACTTGTAGATTTAGACTCACCTACTTAGAGATTTAGGCTCACCTTAAGTGGCATTCTGGGAGAATCCTCTGCCAGCCCAACTTCATCCAGAACAACAACTGACACAAATCTGTTAAGATCCTTGTCTTTCTGGTACATTGCACACTGTCTGAAAGTACCCATGATTCCCTCAGGTACAGAAAGTGGACTGCATTGGAAAGACACCATCTGAACCTACAAGTGTCAATAAAGAGAAATTTTAGTGGTACAGATAACTGTCAAATACTTTTTATTTCTAGAGATCTTATTTTTTATAGTTGCCTGCAACCATATATGCAGCCATCTGCCACTGAATGTCATTATTCATCCCACTGTGTATAGGAAATATTTAGTACAGGTGAAGTATTATTCAATACTAATTGAATCAAAGCCAGTGTAATGGAATGGCTACTGTTTGGTGAAATGAATTAATCAGAACAATTATATAATACCAAAGATCGTGATTACCGATTGACCTTTTTGACTCATGCTTTTATACAGACAATTCTTTTGTTCTCTAGTAGGGCAGAAAATCTGCACAGATTTAGAACAATAGATTCGTAGGTGACTAAATATTAAATATGAACAGAATGAGTGTTTGCGATCTTGCATATCAATGCTTAATTCAATTCAATTATCATGCACTTGAACATTTCATTAAGAGTCCCTTTGTCTAAAATTTAGGCATTTGACATGAAACACAAACCTGTATTTTTAGTTGAAACCATGAAAATTTGAACCCACTGAAAGACAGTATTTTTCTTAGTATCATTGCACTTCAAAAATTCTTTGTTTTAAATTACCTGTTCTGATTCTTCAATACAAGTTACTTTTAATTAACAGCTAGAATATTTTTAGAAACACATATGCTGCCTGGACAGATAAATGGCTAGGTGACTAAATAGGCTAACGAATCGTTGCAGGTACATCAAAGACATCCAAATGGGCCTACAACACTCATCTGTACACCTTAAGCACAGGAGAATATTAGAAATACTCTGATTTTTCTCAAAAAAGTTGCAATCAGTGGTACACTCTGGGCCTATGTTACCCATCCTGGATCCACCCTTTGATGGTTCTGGGCAAAACACAACAGTTTTTGTAGGGGACCCTAAGACGTTTCAACCAACATTTCATTCTCATTATAGACTGGAAAAAACCATTGAGATATTTTATGCAGTTCAGATGGAAGGGTTTTTGATGAAATTTTATATGACTGACATACTTTAGCTGCTTGCAATCTTAATCATCTTAGTGGTTTTAAATTTTCTAGGACTTGCCATAGCCATATGATTAAAAATTGCATTTCACAAATACTGATAAACGATAATGCCCCTCTGATCTTTGAAAATGCATGTTCATTTTGAATTAAAATTTCCTTTTGAAATTCTAAATATCCCATTAAAATCTTAATAGGAGAATTCTCCTATAATTTAATGAACCCAGAATAATCCCTGAAATATGTTACTTCCCCAACCCTTTTTTCATCTTCCAAAGAAAATCATAACTGAATGAAATCCAAAAGTTTTGCATTTCAATCCTTCACAAATACATATATATATTATATATTATTAAAACACAATAAAATGTGAAAAAAAATGACAAAGCCAGAAGAGATCCTCCCCCCCCCCCAAAAAAAACATTGAAAATTAGATTTTGAAAAGAAACAATACTTTTTAAGACATCCTTCATCTGATGAATTCAGTCTGTCGATCTAAGTAGCCAGTATGAACAAAAAGCTTGTCAAAGGACAGTACTTCTAGGACCTATGCCGCCCTGCCCTAGATCCTACCGATAATGGATCTGGCAGAAAAACAAAACTTATAGAGCTCCTGAGGTGCTTCATCCCTACCAATTTCATAAAAATCCCTTTAGCAGATCTGGAACAAGAGTAACCCCTAGCACGGCAAAATACCCCTGTCGCTTAGTTTGAAGGGAAGGATTTTGAAAGTATGAAAACATTCCCCCTTAAATTAAAAAAAGCTGAAAATGTTAACAGTAATTAAAAGGACAATGGGAACCACTCAGACGGACAGATGAAGGACACATCCTCATGATTATAACTTACTTACGCCTTTGACTCAGGAGAGCTAAAAGGGAATCAATGCTAAACTCATTATTTGAATTATGTGAAGACACTAATAAATGTTTTTTACACAGCCATATATGCATGTATATGTGCAAAATATAAAAATAAATTAAAGATTACCTGCTTGTAAGATTTAAAAAGAGGCTTATGTGCTGCACTCCCTTGCATTGCATCTGTGACGATAGTCTTAGCTAAGGACTTGGAACTGCCTGGTTTGCCTACCAGGAACAAAGGAATTCTAAGCTCTATACACACAACCATCATGAAGAGATTTTCTTTTAATGCCTGATTCTTTGCTATATTCTTCTGCTCTAGCTGTACATTTTCCAAAAACACGTCTTGGCAACTGAAGTGTTAATAGCAATAAAGACTAATTTTTTTTATTCTCATTTTTATCTTATTAAAAATTAACGAGGTCAAGTACAATTTCAAAATGATAAACTTCTGCCCAAGAGATTTTGATCAAACTAATATCACCCATAAAGTAATGGCAGTCTGACTAAAGCCAGCCCCTATTTTCCACTCGCTTCCCATCGTTTGTAGGCTACAAACGATGGGAAGCGAGTGGAAAGTAGGGGCTGGCTTTAGTCAGACTGAAAGTAATGTTTATTCATAATTTTTAAAAAATAAAAAAGTGAAGTGCCCATCTACTTTGGCCTGGGGGGCATCTCAAAGTTTCATGTGTTTTTAACACAAGATCCTATGGAGAAAATCTAAGAAAAACATATATTTTTCGATTTTAGATACTTTCTGCCCACGAATTTTTTATCTGCATTTAATATTAAATAAAGTCCATTTGTATCAGTGTTCGTATTTTCACACTTTTCTACATGAAAGATGCAAAACATTTAGTATAATGTCTTGATAAACGCACAATGTGTTTAAGTATAGTTTGAAATTATAGACCATATCAATATTCAATTATTTTTGGATAAAATTGTCAAGTCATCGTATTTTTCTGTCAGGGACCATCTCAAAGTATGCTCTCTGCCATTTTTTTCTATACTAAATCTGAAATTTAATATAATTTCTGAAAAATTTCTGAAAAATGAATAATTATGAGTTGTTTTATAGTATTTAACTAAAATGGCATCAATATGTATTTTCTTTTCACAACAATTGGTAAATGTTTTAACCTGGGGTTTGTCTCAAAAATCATAGATTTTTTTTAACTTGACATATCTTTATCAAGTTATCAAACATATTTAAGGAGGCTGTATTTGGTTTATTTGCTAGAAAACATCAGTTTGAAAATTTAAATAACACATATGAAAATAAGCATAGATCTTCAGCTTCAAGATTAAAATTTAAAAAAAAGGGGGGTGGGGTGGGGTTTTTACCCATTATAATATTGTAGAGAAATAAGGGCCATATCAAAGTTAACTTTGATTTTACATTGAGGTACATGGGAAACATTGGATGAATATCGACTGAGATCCTTGTGATGGTCGATGGGTTGTCTTCCAATGATCGGATAGTAGTCGTAGAATTATGATCTTGTGAAATTGATCTTGAAAGATGACCTTCGGGGGACAGAGATGTTCAAAGCCTCCCATTCGTTTTTTGCACGATGTCTTAGTGATTTGAAATTTAAAAGATGGGTCTGTCGTGTACAATCGTAAGAAAGTTACTCTGTGTTTGTTTGTATCGTTTTTTCTTGTTTATTTTCAGGCCAAGATAATTTCACCTTTATGGTGAGAGCACATGTATTTATCTTTTATGTAAAACCGTTAGTTTTAACTGTCTCATTAGAAAAACAGGATACAGACGAGCCATTGGTATGACTCGAACACAAAGCAATCCCGGTCTAAGACCCAGCACTTTACTGTCTAATAGTTTATTAACTATTTAATTGAATTAGCTAAATGAAAAGCATATTGATTGTTGACATATTTATGTTGCTTTCCCCATTGCAACATAAAAACCCTTCCATAGTATGTTAAAGAACGTGTATATTGAAGATTTTCAATTCTTATACTTATGACGTCATAAACAAATACGTCATTCATCGATGGGTTGTCAGACCTTAGATGACGTCATTACTATGAAAATTTATGTTTTGTGGAATTACGTCAGATCAAACTCAACGTCGGTCGAGCAAGACCTTGCGCAGACATACAGCGCATCTGTATCAGACACAGCCTCCTTAACAAAAGAAATGAGTTTTTCATACACATGCAAATAAATAATGATGTTTGAAAATAATTTCACTTATAACAAGCTTACAGTCAGAGTTGCATGCAACACTCGACCCCTGCCGTCATCAGTGTGTTTGAAGCAAATGTCTGAATTGGTTGCAACAACACACAGGAAATTCACAATGGTGAGCCAGTAACACTACCATCTTATTTTTTGGAAGGTATATTAATTCAGATATGATACACATATTAAAGGAGGGTTTAACTGGAGTTATCACCTGGAAACTAAAAATCTCTTTTTAGCAACAGTGGCCTACATATTTGACCTTCTGACCCCAAAAAATTCCCAAGCAAACACTCTTTATAAACTATCACTGTCAGTAATGTTTCAATCCTAACTCAAGTAATCATCTGGGAACCAAAAACCTATTTTTAGCATCAGTGACCAAGACAGACAGACACACGATCCCACAATAGAGAAGTGTTCATAAACAAATATTATACGAAATATCAATTAAATTGGTCATTCCTAACTCAAATTATCATCTGGAAACCCAAAAAACTATTTTTGGTAATGGTGATCTACATATTTGACCTTTTGACCCGAACACAATCCCATGCAAGTACTCTTCGTAAACACTCACTGTGTAAAGTTTCAACAATACTGGTCAATCCTAACTCAAGTAAACAAAAAACTATTTTAAGCATCAGTGACCTACATATTTGACCTTTTGACCCCAAACACAATCCCATGCAATCACTATACATAATATATCACTGTTTGAAGTTTCATCAATATTGATCTATCCCAACTCATCAACTGGAAATCATTTGGACAGACAGACGGACAGACAAACAACAACAACACTATAGTCCTCTCCGGTTCTACTGGCAGGGGACTAAAAACTGGTTATAAACATACTATGGTACAGAAAAAGAGTCTTCAAAACTATAAATTATTCAAAAATTTAAGAAGCCCAAAAAGTATGATTACATTTAAGTGAATTAAAAAGTAAACCTATGTACATAGAAAACTATGACATAATTTGATATAATCCATGCAATAGTTCATGGTAAATTATGACTCTTAACTAAAGATATTATTTATTAAAACCAACCGGACAATTTCAACAAACATTTGGTCTGGACCTCCAGGTAGAGGGCATGGTGGTGTGAAATGTCGGCTAACCTCTGCTCTGTAAGCATCACGATTCTTCAAACATGCATGGTAACAGACGCCGAGAGCCAGTACTAAGGAACGAGTGACGGGGTCCAATCTCTGAAGGAACGGAATACAACAATCATCACACTATGTTACTTAAACGGTTTTGGACAAGCACACAAATATGAATGGTCAGTCTCTCTAGACCTCTCCAGTAATACAAAGCCAAAATTATATAGTAATCAGAATTATATAGAGTTATATAGTAATCAGAATTATAAAGTAATCAGAATTATATAGGAATCAGAAGAATTATATAGTAATTAAAATTATATAGGAATCAGAATTATGTAGGAATCAGAATTATATAGTAATCAGTGTTATATAATAATCAGAGTTATATAGGAATCAGATTTTATAGTAATCAGAATCATATAGTTATCAGAATTATCAGAATTATATAGGAATCAGAGTTATATAGTAATCAGAGTTATATAGTAATCAGAATTATATAGTAATCAGAGTTATATAGTAATCAGAGTTATATAGGAATCAGATTTTATAGTAATCCGAATTATATAGGAATCCGAATTATATAGTAATCAGAATTATATAGGAATCAGAATTATATAGGAATCAGAGTTATATAGTAATCAGAATTATATAGGAATCAGAATTATATAGGAATCAGAATTATATAGTAATCAGAATTATATAGTAATCAGAGTTATATAGTAATTAGAATTATAAAGGAATCAGAATTATATAGGAATCAGAATTATATAGTTATAAGAATTATATAGGAATCAGAATTATCATCTAATTTACCCTTTTTTTGACAATGAATTAATCGAATTCATTTACATTTTGAGTTACCATCTTCTAATTCTGTAAGTTAATATATGTAGCTATCGATTGTAAAATGGATGAATATTAAAAATAAGAAAAGTATCAAGTTATCTTATTTATTAGACAGTGCTGTAACCTTCTTCTTATAAAAACAAGCTGTGTTTGTGAAATACTTATGCCCCTGGTGGCACCAAAGTCCAAAAAGTTATTTCTAGCATGACGGTCATTGTCAAGGTCAAAAGGTCATCGACCTTGGTGTCATTTGAAAAGACTTCATTAGTTGAGTACGCATGTCAACATGAAGTCTCTATCCCTCACGGTTCAAAAGTTTTAGCCAAGGTTAAAGTTGACAACAGACAGACAAACAAACAAACAGACAGGACAAAAACAATATGGTCCCGATCTATCAATCCAGGGGCATAAAAAATCCAAGTCCAAACAATTCCCCCAAGACCCACAACACTGTAACAACGAAGCCAATAATTCTGAAAGGTAAAAGAAGTCTTCCTTTGACTTATCCCAATATCGTGTTATTATGATAGTATGGGTTTGGGAAATTTAATTGTGGGGTGGTTGATTGATTGATTGATTTTTGTTTAACGTCACACCACAAATATTTCATGTATATAGTGACGGCATCTGCCTGATGCGGGGCATACAAATTTTGACCTTTGCAACGGACCCACCTGAAGCAGTGAGGGATCTTAAACGCATACCACGACACGGGGCCTTGGTTTTTACTGTCTCATCCGAAAGACAGGACACCGGCATGGCCAGAGCGGGACTCGAACCCCGGCCTCCTGATCAGGAGTCCGGCGCGATACCACTAGGCCACACCGGCTTTAATTGTAGGGTGGAAGTGGGGGTCTAAAAATTAAGGTCAACTGGGTATCTAAACGCATGATTTCTGAATATTACCTAATTTAGATCAAAGGCCACAAAGGCGTCGAGCTAAATTTAATTTGAAACTGTCAAAAGTAGCAGAAATTTACCAGTCGTGTTCATCTTTTTTGTTGAATTTCGATAATTTTTGGAATCGAGTAAAAATAATAGCTTAAGTTTTGACAGTCATATATCATATTATTCATTATAACATTTTATTGTTCTTCACGTCATTCTTGCAGAAATATGTCAAATATCTTTTCACAAACAATGTACATGTGAAATCAATCGAACACCATTGCCATTTTTTTTTTACAAAGATAGAAATGGATGAGTTGTTACCATTGCCTGTAAAATATGGAAGCCTTATGCTTAATTTGTTTTAAGATATGGTCTAGGTTACTGTTTTTGTCTACGCTACTAACACTGACACTGGGGCCAACAGCTTCTATATATCGTCCAAACACACTAGTTATTATTCGGTCCTTTATTGTATGTGCACGTGTAAGGGCTACAACGCCATGCCATTCGTCGTAATGACGCAAGCCGATTGTGCATCACAATCGCACTTTATCGGTTGATTTGGAATAAAATCTTCACATGTAAGTTCTACGTAATTTATTTTTCATGCATTCGATCTAAAATTTTGTCTTAATCCATGCCATCATCCTTTACATCCGCATTAAATTTTGTAGGCGATTCGAGAACTTACTCGGCTGCCATTTTTTATGCCCTCGTGGGAACTTTTCCAGATATGTGGAAGACCATGTGATATATACACATGCTGCTTCCCCAATAAAGAAAAATTGAGGCGTGGCTTTGGAATTTTTTGCGGGAAAATTCACAACTGCGCAAAAACAAGTAATTCCCATTTACATAAAGCTTTTTGGCTTTGTGACCAACATCTTGATCATTTAATGCTATTCCGATTGCAACCTAAACATTTTAAAAAGCTATGCTTGTTTAAGATAGACTGGAGTTCCCTGCTCTTGCTTGCTATCGCTGCGCGAAGAGACAAGTGACCACCACCATTTTGTAGAGGCAATTCCCTGTCCAGCAAGTCTTATTTATAGCACAGACGGTAAGGGCAGATAAGAAGCTGTACACACTGTGTGTAGATATTTTTAAAATTTGTCTGCAGTAGCACACACAGCATAGGTATACAGTACCTGATGTAATTTACGAGAGGCTCGTAATGTTTAACATTGAGGATGTAATTAATTTTGTCGAAATTTGTTGATTCTAGGTTAAATGAATGAAACAAAACGAAATCCAGTGAGATGAGAATAACCGATAACGTGTCACTTGAACCTAGGTCAGCCTCGTTATGAATTAGTGGTCACTTGTCTAGATATCTTTGTGATACGCATTGCCTGTCTACATGTATATTTAGGATTCTATGAAATATTTTATTTGTTCTTTTTTAGACTGAAATTTATATCTACATATATTAAATTATTATATTATTTATATTATTATATATATTTCGAAGATCGCGCGATCGGTTTCCATATTGGTGCTTAATTATAAATTAGGCCTTGCTCGCGTGTGTTACAAGCGTTCTACTACGATTTCTCCAAATAAGGCAATATGTCACGTGGTCTTCCCCATATTTGGAAAAATTCCCATGAAGTGCGATTGTAATTCAAAATCGGCTTGCGTCATCACGGTGAATGAATATTTTAACACACACAATAAGCGACAGAATAATACGTGTTTTAGGGCAATATATTGACAATTTAAGTTAAGCAGCCCTATGCTTAAACCTATTTCTGTGCAATGAAATTTCAATAACAAGGATAACAAAGCTGCTTTTGCAAGAACTTTTACTACTTTAAGTACTTTAAAGAAGGTACTACTTTGTTCCGTGAATTAAAAAGGTGGTGCAGAGGTAAAATTTTTACGATCGCTAGAAGACTGTCGAGCAAATGCTCGATGCCTTAATAAAACATAATTTCAGTAATAAGTAATTCTATCGTAGAGTAAATTTATGAGTGACATCATATGTATGAAATAACGTCAACATCGATTATGTGTGATGTCACTTGTAAATCTATGATTGACCTATGGGTACTCGTAACGTAACAAATGAATAAATACGTACTTTTCAGACAACTACATTTTGTTCTTCTTATCATAATTCATGCCAACAATTTACAATTTATTATCTTTACCTCATCTTTTACATTTGTAGTAAGAGTTTTTAACTATTTTTTAGTTCAAACAGAAGCCCAAGTGGGCCTATATCGCTCACCTGAGTACCTAGATGATCAGTCATGCATGAAGAAAGAATTCATTTATTTTTGCATTACTGTGACTAAGTCAACAAAATGTTGAAAATATGTCAAATTTTATTTCAGACAAGAATAAAAAACAACACTTTTTTGCACATCCATTCAGGTGATTTTGATATTAAGCATTTGCTTTGTCTCTGCAAGATATCATTCAGGGCAAAGAGTTAGTCATTTTCTTTAGGTGGGGCCTTTTGTTGACTGACTTCAAGTCTGGGTCATGAACAACAATTGTTTCAAATATTGTCCAGATCTAACTTAAAATTCCCTAATTTCATATGTTGAGTGTTGAGAAACATCTAAAAACTTATTTAGATGTGTAAAGAAATGAAAAAAAACTTTTTTGACCACAGCTGGATTTGAACCGCTACTCTCCATATTTCAATTACCAAGTGGTATATGTACCATTGTGAGACCTAGATTTTAGATATGGTGGCATTATCTGTTAACCAATTTGGATGAAATTTACCAGATTGATAGAAGACCTGCAGTACTTCATGTATTCCATGTTTCATTGAAATCTTTCATGTGGTATAACAGCAGAAGTGAAAAATGTGATTGAATTGTTCCTATACACCCTCATTTGGAAGTCTTAAAAAATTCATAGAAAATCCAAAAATTGAGATATTGACAAAATTCCTTCAAAGTAACATTCCTTACCATAATTATGATCACAATAGTCCATAAGAAATCATCATTATCAATTAACTAGGAAATATGACACTTTTCTGCATTGAAATCACCAAATCCAAAGAAATGTCGAAAAAAAATTCTAAAATTTGATTTTGGAAGGGAACCAAAATGACAATACGTCTTCACTCATCCCTCTAGATCATTTCTATGCATTCTGTTTGTCTCTGTATACAGCCCGTATGAAAAAGAATATTGTTAAAGGAGGGAACTCTTTTGTGACCTACTTTTGACTATGGTGGCGCCACCTGTAAAGAGGTCTGGACGAAAACAACAGAATTTGAAGAGGATCATAAGACACTTATTTCTACCAATTTATTAAAATCCTTCAAACAGTTTTGTAGAAAAAGTTGAAATGTGAAAAATGGCCAACCCCCCCTTTTTTTTTTGGAAGTCTTAAACTGAAAATTGCCTAATTTCATATGTTGAGTGTTGAGAAACATCTAAAAACTTTCAGATGTGTAAAGAAATGAAAAAAAAAATTTTTTGACCACAGCTGAATTTGAACCGCTACTCTCCATATTTCAATTACCAAGTGGTATGTGTACCATTGTGAGACCTACTTTTTAGACATGGTGGCATTATCTGTTAACCAATTTGGATGAAATTTACCAAATTGATAGAGGACCTTTAGTACTTCATGTAATCCATGTTTCATTAAAATCTTTCATGTGGTTTTGTAGAAAAAGTTGAAAATGTGAAAAATGGCCAACTCAACCCCCCCCCCCCCTTTTTTTTTGGAAGTCTTAAAAAATTCATGAAAAATCCAAAAATTGAGATAATGACAAAATTCTTTCACAATAATATTCCTTACCACAATTATGATCCAAATAGTCATTAAGAAATCATCAATATCAATTAACTGAAAAACATGACACTTTTCTTCATTGAAATGACTAAGTCCAGAAATAGGTCAAAAAAGCATAAATTTCTATTTGACGGATCTTAACCAAGAACACAATTTTTAATAACCCATCTTTATAGATTGTTGAAATGCAATTAGTTTCCCTATTTATGTACTGGTTCTGGAGGAGAAGATGTTTGAAGAGGGGTACCATATTGGGCACTTTTGGCCCCGCCCTGGATCCACCCCTGAGGGAACCTGGATCCCGAACACAATTTTAGTAGGGGACCTTGAGTACATCATTTACACAAAATTTGATCCAAATCTGCAATGTAGTTCCAGAGAGAAGTCGAAAATGTGAAAAAGTTAACGACGGACGGACGACGACGCACTATGACTAATGACTATGACTAAAAAGGGGTTTCTTGACTTGCTCAATATTCCACTTTCCATTGTAATGAATGGAACAGAAGATGCTGTCATTGTTACCAAAGAATGAACACATAAGGAAATCAAGCGTGTAATGTTTAAAATCAGTATTGACAAAAACATGGTCTGCGCACAGGTGCTCGTTTTCATATAAACAACGGCTCCGCCCCTGTACACCCCTGTACGTCTCCGTCTCGTACCATATAGTTATCTCATTCTCTCTTATCACTTTTGATCTCGACAGTAGTGTGAAATTAGCAATCTGGACAGTCTCCTGCTGTACATGTACATTTGGGGAAAACCACGTCTACACATAGATCTATAAATAACTGGCTATTTTTAGTAGCATTACACATCAACAACTACCTAGACGTTTGTTTATCGTTGTGACGAGAAGATTGTAGAGTACTTTAAAAAGAAGCGATATTCTCAAGTTTTATGAATTATAATACAAAGGATACTAGTACGGACTAGTAGTGTACTTCTTAAATTACGGCACAGCTACACAATAATGTCAATCGTACTTTTTCGGGACTTTCCGTCGAGTATTCGGAAAGACTGCATGTCCTCCAGCGCATGAATATAAAGTTCTCGTCTAAATCGATGGAATAACGGCACATTCTCATCTGATCAAACTTATCTTGTATTGACTCGTACAATATGAATTATAAGTACTAAAAGTAAATCTAATCACGCTAATTCTAAATATCGACGCACTATTTATACACGAGGAGGTATTTTCTGCGTTCCACGCGTTCACCACAGCATATTGTAACGACTAGGGTCTGGAATTGCTATGCAATTCTGACCAAAAAACTAATATAGTTACGAGCACGTAAGAGCAGCTATAACTAAAGAGTTAACTTGTACAAGTCATATGATTTACGAATTTGCAGAATTAATCTTAAGTTTGTCACAAATTCTCGTAGATTTACAATTTTTAGTTTATATGGCATCTAAAACACATAGTTGTCATATTTGTCAGTAATGTTTGTATGTTTACTTGAGGCTCATTGCTTTCCATTTCCTCCTCCAATTCTTCTTCTTCCATTTCATCCTCAGAGTCATCATATTCTTCATCCATCAAATCATACAGTATAGTATGCTGAGGTCCTGGTAAACTCTGCTGATAGAACCAACTCATGACCTCCAGAACTCGCTCCACATCTCGTAGACTCACAAAGCTACATTCATCCTACAAAATGTGTTAAACTTCATCTATAATACTGATTTCATAGTCATATGTACTCACTATTACATTTAATAAATTTTAATAAATTGTTCATATGTATAAGGTATTATCTTTGTACACACAAGTACAAAAACAAATATCAAAATGTTATGAATTTTGATTATTGAGAAACACTATTCACCTCATAAAAGACAGTATATTTGAAGATAAGGAAGAATTAGATTTTACCTTAATATAAAGAATAAAGAAGAACTCGTATCTTACCGCTTGTGCCCTCATGAACTCCTGTGATGCAGTCAGTATTCTACTGATAACTGTCTCAATACCAGATGGTAAATGTCCATTTCTGATCTACATGAATAACAGATTTTATATTACTAGACTGTAAAACACTTTAAATAGGTGATAAACATTTGTACATTGAAATGCACTTTCTCTTTCCCAAAGAAGGTACATGAAATACTGGCTTCACTTCAATGAACACAAACACCTCAGCAACTATTTCCTATATGAAAACAGAAGACTTAAATTCAGTCTCTCACACAACTTGCCCAATCCTTTGATCTTATCACCATGGTAAACATATGTAGATTACTCACATTAAACTTCAAAGTCAGTAATACTGCATTGAAAACTCTGATGAGTTTGTCATAATTGTTATACATAATACTGCACTGAAAACTCTGATGAGTTTGTTGTAATTGTTATATATAATACTGCACTGAAAACTCTGATGAGTTTGTTGTAATTGTTATATATAATACTGCATTGAAAACTCTGATGAGTTTGTCATAATTGTTATACATAATACTGCACTGAAAACTCTGATGAGTTTGTCATAATTGTTATATATAATACTGCACTGAAAACTCTGATGAGTTTGTTGTAATTGTTATATATAATACTGCATTGAAAACTCTGATGAGTTTGTCATAATTGTTATATATAATACTGCACTGAAAACTCTGATGAGTTTGTCATAATTGTTATACATAATACTGCACTGAAAACTCTGATGAGTTTGTCATAATTGTTATATATAATACTGCACTGAAAACTCTGATGAGTTTGTTGTAATTGTTATGCATAATACTGCACTGAAAACTCTGATGAGTTAGTTGTAATTGTTATGCATAATACTGCACTGAAAACTCTTATGAATTTATCGTAATTGTTATGCATAATACTGCACTGAAAACTCTGATGAGTTTATTGTAATTGGTATATATAATACTGCACTGAAAACTCTGATGAATTTATCGTAATTGTTATGCATAATACGGCATTGAAAACTCTGATGAGTTTGACGTAATTGTTTTACATAATACTGCATTGGAAACTCTGATGAGTTTGTCATAATTGTTATACATAATACGGCATTGAAAACTCTGATGAGTTTGTCATAATTGTTATACATAATACTGCATTGAAAACTCTGTTGAGTTAGTCGTAATTGTTATACGTAATACTGCACTGAAAACTCTGATGAATTTATCGTAATTGTTATGCATAATACGGCATTGAAAACTCTGATGAGTTTGACGTAATTGTTTTACATAATACTGCATTGGAAACTCTGATGAGTTTGTCATAATTGTTACACATAATACTGCATTGAAAACTCTGATGAGTTTGTCATAATTGTTATACAATCTGGAGTGTTATCCATTATTAATAATATACTGACGACTTATATCAGACGCCCCTAAACCACAGACCCACCAGATGTAGTGAAGAATCTTTTCCAATCCACATCTACCTTAACAAAAGACCCTGGTTTCCACTCATTCCAAAAAAAAAAAGAGAACTGATGAGCAAAAAGTCAACTTAAATCCAAGGCCTGTTAGTCACAAGTCAGGCACCTAGCCTAAGCTGTGCAAACTAAGAGCTCTTACAAATACAAAGGGTACAATTGCCAATCATAAAGTAAGATAAAATGCATTCTGTATTATTTTTTATAGCAAATGCTATAACTTCATCTTGGGGTTGATAGAACTGCAATGATTTAATGTAAAGAGGCTACTCCAGAGGCTATATATATATGCAACATATTTTTCAATCAGAAAATGTCTTAGATTGTACAAAGAAATATACCTCCAGACATTGAAATCATGGAGCGTAATGATGACATGCAGAGATTTCTGAGGATAAATAATTCAACATACATATCTTAGGACCATCTGCTTAATGTACATTTCTTCCACTCTTGTATCCAGCTGACCAAAGTCCCAGACCAGAGGAAGCATGCTCTGTGGTAGGGGCTGGACTCGATACACTAGTCTCCTCATAGGCACTCGACCTGGTAATGATTTGTCAACAATATGATTAAATATAGACTTACATTTCTTTTGGGTAACAATATCATATTAAACCTGCATAACAACCCTCAATATCTCAAAACACTTTTTAACAAGCAATGGTAAAGTCAGATTTGTTTCTTTGAATTTAAATTTCAAAATTGTTTGTATTAAATAAATAAAAAAGTCCAAAAAGCTATTTTTAGCAAGAAGGTCATTGTCATGGTCAAAAGGTCATCAACTTTGGTGTCATTTGAAAGAGCTTCATTAGCTGAGTATGCATGCCAAATATAAAGTCTCTATCCCTCACGGTTCAAAAGTTATACATGTAGCCAAGGTTTAAGTTGACAACAGACAGACAAACAAACAAACAGATAGGACAAAAACAATATGCCCCCTCCCCCATCTATCAATCTGGAGGCATAAAAATTGTAAGGATCTTAATCAAGTTTCTTTTATTTTGCTGTTACAGTGGAACCCATTGTATAGCATGTCCCACATAAGACTAAACTGTTTATAGACAAGAATACTATTGCACCAAACCATTTCCCATCTCTACAATGCCAAATTGATTACATAATCGACAAGCATATAAATACAATCCTTAGCAATCGACAACCAAAATTTCTGAAAAATCTAATTGCAACCCAGACAGAAAATAGCCATTAGTTTACAACTCTTTAATAAAAGTAGAGTGTTCATGATATTAAATAAATCATATTCAAAATAGACTCCACATTCCCTTTTATTCATCCTGGTTTCCTCAACATATACATTTCTGACTCTTTATCAATTCATCTTATCTGAATTCTTGACATCTTACTGGGTTTAAATTCCAACACAGGTCAAGGGCCGTAATTACCTGTATATGCTTTCAAAGAGAGACAACTCTAAAACATTTAGAAATCAAACTTGGATACATACATCTGAGAGGGCATATCTTACTATAAAACTGTAAAAATGCAACAGAAAATGGTTGTATTGCTCATCGCTTTTAAGATAGCCTAACAAATGCATGACAAAGTGCCAATGCTAATAAACAAGTCCCACTGTATCTCAAACAAATATAACAGTTTGGCTTTAACAGCAATATACCGGTAATGAACTTTAGATAAAATGCAAGGTAACTAATCTTTTCGGTTACAAGGGGTCTTATTCACAAAGAAACTTAAGTCTAAGTCTAAGAATTGAGACCTATATGGTAGCACGTGTCTTAATTCTAAGGATTAATAAAAAGTTTGTCTAAACAGTATATCTGACAAGCTATTCACAGGCAAACTTTCCACAAATTCTTAGAATAATGACGCATGGTATTTTAGGTCTCAATTCTTAGACTTAGACTTCAGTTTCTTTGTGAATAAGACCCCAGTATTTCTGTGAATTGTTTTTAAAATGTTCTCCTTTCATAGTAAAATTTATGTGTGTACTTAGAGATAATACCTAGCCTATCTGTAGTTTTGTCGGCATCCACATGGTATCCCAAACCGGCCTGCTCTAGTTTCTTGATCAATTCATCAGAATGTCTGACAATGAAAAATAATCAATAAAACATTACTTTAATAATACAGAAAAACATCAACCATACAAATCCTCTGAAGCAAGAATATTCAGAGCTACATGATGAAATGCCACGCATATTGTCAAAAATTATGAAGTCTGATGAAATCCATTCACCCCAGTACATTTTACTTCAAATATTACAACTATTATGTCTCCTTCTGATTTAGAACCTTAACTACAAGCTACAAATGTTCCCTTACTTTCTATATGGGTTACAAGCTGCTACGATCTTGAGATTGTTGCATAGTTTGATAGGTTGTCCAGCTAATGAGTGATCACACATAATTTCCTTGATAAGTCCTATAGCCTCTGTTGTGTTTGCTTCATCAAAAAACAAAACAGTGAACATGTTTTGTCCAAATTCTTCCATATTAGCCTTGGCTTTCTTCTCTGCCTCTTCTACTTTCTTTATTATGTCTGAACTTCGTGTTCCTCCATGTACCTAAAGTCATTACCGATATACATAATATTTACAGTATAACAGAATATTAGACATTCACACAATGCAATAGACAAAAGACGTTTTACACTTCCATCAACATATTTGCAGGCATCTATCTCAAGCAGTTTTCTCTGTACGTAAGCTGTCTTAAAGTATATGTGTATAACACCAATTATACTAATAGCTTATAAACTATAACCTAAGTTTGTTCTGTAGCTCAGGATTTTCATCTTATTTCCTCATTAGGAGGATCTAAATAAACATACCTTCATGAGCACCATGTTCTGTACCTCTACACCAGGTGGACTTTGTAAGGAACACATGAACTTAATCAAACGAGTTTTGCCACATCCAGTCTCCCCCATAATAATTACAGGTATGTCACACCTGACAAATAACCAAATACTTGTGGTACAAACATATGCATAGAATTGAAATAATTAATACAAACATTCACATAGTCTTCTGTTACATAAGGTACAACAGGTCTAAGAAACTTCTGCCTATGATATGCAAATGAAATACTAAGGTAACAAGTACTATGTCACTGTTACCAGTAATTTTTTTTTTCATTTTTTTTAAAGGGAAATAAGGAACATAATCAGAAAACAAAGAAAGATTTTCAGATCCTTTATTTTAGTACAATGTAGAATAACATAATAAATAATGAAACAAACTGTGTTTGTGAAATACTAGTGCCCTTGGTAGCAACAAATCCAAAAAGTTATTTTTAACATGAAGGTCATTTTCAAGGTCAAAAGTTATTGACCTTTATGTCATTTGAAAGGGCTTCATTAGTTGAGTACGCATGTGAAATATTAAGTCTCTACTCCTTACATTTCAAAAGTTATGGCGAAGGTTAACGACAGACAAACAGAGAGTGTAAAAACTACATGCACCCTATCTATTGATCCAGGGGCATAAAAATGTGTTTTAACATTTTTGCATATTTAAGATCGATTGAAATTTTTCAATTCCAGTTTTGTTTGAAGTTTCATTTTCTGAAAATTCTGGAAGATTGCTACTAACTGTAGGCATTGAATGAATGGATTCTAGTTCAAGACCTCCAATAGGGTATGTCATGTGACTTATGTTTCAGGGCCCACATGTACTAAAATTTGTAAACCCTACGAGTACTCATAAGTTACTCTTAACGTAAATTTACGAGTGATGTCATATGTACGAAAATATGTAGAAGTAACTTACAAGTGATTCATCTCATAAATCTATGAGTGCTATAGTAGTACTCGTAAAGTTATTCTTACCAGTATTTAAAATGATCGCGTAGGAGTACAGTACTGATTTAGTGATACATACTTTCAAAAATTATTGTAGTGACGAAAAGGTCTTGTCATGAATTACATGTGTAAAATTCATAAAATGAATATTATTGGACATACCATGAACACTTGGAATGAAGGGGGTCTGACCAAAAGCCCAAAAGGGGTAATAGTTTTTTACTTGACTGGCTATATCCACCAAAAATGCCCAAAGCATAGTGTAATAACATCATATCATTAAATCACTTAATAAAATCAGTCTATTCTTATTTCATGTGAATTTTTACCTGAATCTCATATATATGGCCAGAATCTTCTTCACATTGTCTGTCGTCAATTCATAAGTCTCATCTGGGTCATGAGGAAACTCTGTTCCCATGACGCTGCACAGCTTACTGATCTTCTCTCCTCTGAAGAATAAAATATATAAATTTCATCTTTCATCCTCATTGGCACAAAATGCTTTCACATGCATGCTATTCATACTAGAAGCTCTGTTACTTTATCTGTCAAAGTCTAGTGGTAAAATCAGAGTTTCAAAAATTCAAATTACATGTACTCAAAACTAATCAAAATAATAATAACAAGCATATTGAGCATATCTGATGAAGCAATGCATGTCTACCACCGGTTTCCATGAAATCCCTAAAAGTTGCCAAGTTAAGGGCCATAACTATTCCAAGATATAGGTCAATCATGACCAAACTTGATCTTTAATTCATTAGTTCACAGCTACATTCCAAATTTCTAGTCAATAATTTCAAAATTTGCAAAAAAAGTCTAGAAAACCAAAGTATCCCAGACAGATAGAGTGACAACCTACAGCCACCTCTGGTTTTACCATTGGGAGATTAATAATAACTTTACTTGGGATGCAATGCATGTTTATCATACAAAGAATTAAGAATGTACAATGCATTTAGAGCAAGCTCAAAACTTAATTGATGAATTTGACCACTGAACACCTTCAAAGTAGGGGACGGTTTGGTGTAGTGGTTAAGCACTGGGCTTGCGGCACCGACGAACCTGGTTCGACTCCCGGGATGCACCATTATGTTTAAGAGGTTGGTTACCTCCTGCTCTCCATGTCGCGAAATAACTGAAAAATTGTTGAAAGCGACTTAAAACACCAATCAATCTACCAACCAACCTTCAAAGTACAAGCCCAATTCTCTGGGTTCCTGGCTTAAAGCAGGATTATTATTGCGAATTCCATATACAAGTTACATGTAAAACAATCTTTACTTTATACGTTATATATCATTATAATGAAATTGTTTTAAATGTAAACTTTATCTGAACAAGTCTTTACATAATCACTTTCAAAGACATCATAACTGTATAAAAGTACCTGGGTAGAGCATCAAAATTTTCTGACAAGTTGACTCTGTTTCTATGTAAAGCATCTTGTAGATTTTTCTGCATAATCTTTTGCTCAAGTACTTTTCCAGTTTGTGTGTCAATCAAATCTCCTGTTTGACGATTAATGTTGAATCCAAGGAATGTGATGGAATGCTGGTCAGGATTAAAAAATAAATAGGGGTGGGGACTGAAAAAACAAATAAATTCAGTGACTCAGAATTATGAATCATATCTTTAGTACGTCATTCCTAAACTTTCATTACCAACATTCTTTTCTGAGTATATTCATATATGATACTTTATTTGAACTAGAGCACATTTGTAATATAATAATCTCCACTACGGCTTTACTTTACAGCTGCAACGAAGTTTTCCTAGCTAACAGGCTTTAATTATAAGTTGCATGTCCCATAAATCCAACAATACTCAATGATGACCTTAACTTGTGACCTACTGATCTCCTAATCAATAGGCATCCTCCCTTTTTGGTAACATTTTAAAAATCTAAATATCTTTTGTATAGGATACATGTTATTTGATTTTTCATTTAGAAATTAATAACTTTAGTCTATTTTCATCAGTAGTAACCTTGACTTTTTCCCTATTGACCCTAAAACTGATAGGCATCTCCTCCTGATGATAACAATCAATATGTCTCAAATGTATAAGATGCATGGTACCTGAATCATAATCTGGAAACAAATAATTGCAATCCATTTTTACCACAACTTGGTGACTTTGACCTTGGACCCCAAATCAATAGGAATCTTGCCCTTTAATACATACTCATATATCCAAAATCAATTTGGATAGGATGTAAGGAACATGCTATCATCCAAAAACCAATAACTGCAATTTTTTTCAACAGTAGTGACCTTGACCTATGACCTATTAACCCCTAAATCAGTAGGCATCTTCCCCTTTTGGTAAGTATTCATAAATCTAAATAAGATTTGGATCATAAATCTAAATTAGATTTGGACAGGATGCAAGGACCTTTTATTATCATCTGGAAACTAATTGTGTGACAGAATGATGAAATGGCAAGACTGAAGGACAGACAAAGAAACCACTTAATGCCGCTGGCCATGCCCAGAAAAGGTAAATAAATCAAGTGTGGCATACAAAGTTTTTCTATAATGACCTCTAGTGACATTAACCTTTGGCCTTTTGACCCCAAAATTAACAGGATCTTTCTCAAATTACACTTAAGCTATATGTAAGGTATGAACCAGACAGGGCCAAAATTATGACTTGAAGAGTGTCTACAATGTTTTGTTACAGACAAATGCATGCATGCACCCACACATGAACTGTACTGTTACTATATCCCCCTTCAGTGCTGTAATGAGGGGATAAACAGATACTGCACATCAATAATTAACATTACACCAAGAAACCTTATATTTGTATCAAATCATTGCAATGGACACTATAATTTTGTCGGTAATTTTTGACCAATTATTATTTATGTCACCATACAATTATTTCACGTATATGTCAAAGGCATCAACTTGATGCATTGCTTAGAAATTCATACTTTTGCAACAGACCCATCCAAAGCACTGAGAGATCTTTAATGTGCTATTTTATATTCTAATTGCAAAAGCGACATTTTTGTCGCAAATGCAATTGTTTTGGTTGTAACTTGGAGCACTGGGCATGGAATCTTGGTTATTACTGTCTCATCTGAAAGACAAGACATGGAAAGGTCTTGCCTTAAGGAAAATACATCAGAAATATGAAAACACTGGTTGATATAATTGAGATGTCATGTCCAATGCTCAAGCTTTCCAAAGATAAACAGACTGACAGGACAAAAACAAAATGACCCCAATCCATCGATCTGAAGGCATAAAAATAATTGCATCAGGAATATAACAAAAACTGACTTTAGAAACCCCCCAAAAAATCACAAAATATAAACAAACACATCTTTCTGAGATGCTGTTTATCAAAATCCTCTTCAGCTCAAGTACTAATAATCATAAATTAACTTTAAAGGTACAGAGTGTACATGTACAACTGAAATTTGTTATCTCCAATCGTTTACATCGAAATCCTGTTTGACGCAATGTCAACTTCATGTCCTGAATTTTTTCCTTTAATTTCTTTACAATTTTTACAAAGTTGGTTAAGTTGAAATTCTGATTACGTCGAAGACATATTGCAGTCTCCAAATTCCGTTTTCTAGTCACTGTTTCTACAAACAAATATAAATTGTATATTCAAAAGCTATTTTCCAAATACATGTATATGTATATTCAGTGTATAAAAGTATTGCTCATACCTGCTTTCCCATGTTCTTCTCATCTGATAGCCCTGCAGGTCATCATGACCTTCCTCATCTTCTTCTAGGTCCATTCTGACCGTTTGTATGGTCTGTACAGTAGACTCCTCACTGATCTGTAGAGACCGAGTGGCAAAGTCCTGTAAATACAAACACCAATCTGACACTTGTCTGTGTTCAACATTTAGTCTCAATATTGAGTTTGTGATTCCTCACATTAAAGTCCATTACACAACAGCCTGTTTTGCTTATCAGAATTTCAAAGATTTAATCACTGGTAATAAAAAAGCTACAGAACTGCCTATTTGTTTTTTTAACTTTTAATCTAGAATCAAACCTACAATGAAAATCAAAGAATTCTGATAAGGTCATCTCTAGATTCAGTTTGAAGAAAGGTTTATTCAAAGTCAAAGCAAAAAAAAACTTCTGTGATATCGTACTCTAGACATTTGTATGAGGAATCGTAGCACAAACTGAGCAAATCCTGGCAAATCCTCAGCTGCTGCTGGACCACAGTATGCTGACACTTCAAAGTTGTGAAGCTGACTGTTCAGAAACCATACAAAATGTTTCAGTTCTGACCATGATGGATCATTTATTCCGCAGTGTCTGAAATAATTATTTGAATAGTATTAATACCTAGATCTCATTATTGTTGTATTTAGCAACCTGAAACCCCATATTCTATAACACCACTGCCATGTTAATTTTTACATATCATACAACATTTTCATTGATCCTGACTGACTCTACAAGCATTTCAAATGCTGAAATTTAATAAAGCAAAAGTCTCTTTTGGTTTTATGGTTCAAAAGTTATGGACAAAAATAAAGCTGCTGACAGACAAACAAACAAACAGTCAAGAAAGCAGTATTTTTTATATAGGGTTATAACAAATTTTAAATGAAAAGCATCTTAAAGTTAATTATTTCTGTTCTTGCCTGAGCAGGATCTGCAGACAAGATGACATATCTCCTTCTGGTTGGTTTGGGGCTACATCAGCAAGATTTCTTCCTTGATCTAATCTAATAAGATACTGGAATGGTCTCTGAAACACTGCACTTCTGAATTCCTTCTCATCAAACAATCGATCATTCTCGTGGTAATCTGTGGATAAAAACTGAAGTGTATACCTCTTCATATATTCTTCTAAACTCTGTACTTAAATTGATGCTTTTTATGAAAAATTTTTCACCAGAATTATATAACTTCCAAGAAAACCATTTATTTGTATTAATGAATTCATGATGTTAAAGGTCAAGTCAGGAAGGGATGCATGTAATCTGTGCCTCTCGAAAATTCACCTTTCACAGCTCATAAAAGAAAGCGGCATTCAGATGATTCTCATATTGTTCTATTTATGAAGTCATAAATAAAAATGTTATATGTCAGAGTTTATTCAGACCTCAGATGATGTCATCACAATGAAATATTGTATTTTGTAAAAGGGTGAATAGCGTTAAACTTAATACCACATGAACGTTGATAACCATTAGCCAATAACATTGAGTTAAAAAATATCTTGAAATTAGAAACTGATTTCTTTCAATGGTTACTCATTTTGAGATGGATAACAAAATAATGTAAATTTTGTGACAATTTCTATACCAATAGGTTTTCTGTTGTTCATGACATCAAGACTCTCTTGTGGTGATCTGCATATAACATCTGGCAAAATGTCAAAGATCTTGTGCATACACTTGATTCGACCATCCTGTAATATAACATTACAATATCTGGTAAATTATCAAAGACCATCTTGTAACAGTATAACATCTGGCAAAATGTCAAAGATCTTGTGCATACACTTGATTCGACCATCCTGTAATATAACATTACAATATCTGGTAAATTATCAAAGACCATCTTGTAACAGTATAACATCTGGCAAAATGTCAAAGATCTTGTGCATACACTTGATTCGACCATCTTGTAATACAGTGAGGTGCAGTCCTAACATAACATTATGTTAACGTCGCGTTAACGTGAAGTTTGCTTTCCTCGTGCGCTTAGGACTGCTGAGCACACGCGTCTGCGTTAACGCAGATTTCCTCGTGAACTTAAATTCGAGACCGCGTTAACGCGCTTGACTGCCGCGTTCACGCGCTTGGCTGCCGCGTGAACGTGCTTGACAGCCACGTTCGCTTGCTTACAACTTTAAACTTACATTAACATGTACATAGAGAAGGAATTGAAGGAGATTCGATATATACATTTTATATTTGAATATAAGAACATATTACTATGGCATGTAGGTTAATATTTAGAATTAAATAAAACGCTTATGTGTTAGGGATGAGTTTTTAAAATATTGAATACAATTTCAGAACATTGAATAATTAATAATAGTGACGATAATCATGGTATTAATATATTATGAAAAATAGATAAATAAAAAAACCCAATAATAAATACATAAATAGGAATAAATACATAAATAAATTATAAAAATGAAATTATTTTAAACAAATGAATACATAATTTAATTTATTAAAATAAATTAATAAAATAGAATTATAATCTAATTATCCTAGATTTTTTATACTATAAACTGACAAAGTTTTTTCATAAATACCGTAGTGCATGTCTACGCCGTAATTTCCATTATCATTTTACATATGAAACCCTTAATGCGGGGTGTCATTTTAATATTACATTTAATACACGTATATATAGCAACATTTGCAGTTATTAATTAGATCCCTTTTATTTCCTCCATCCGTACCACTGCATAGAGAATTACAAATGTAGGCATGTGAACGCGCGACTGGACCGAGCGCACGCGGGAATAAATCGCGTTAACGCGAATTTCCTCCTGCGTTAACGCAAGGAGCGCACACGCGTCCAATCAAGCAGTCCTAGCACGTGTGCTCAAGCAGTCCTCGTGACCGCTTTTCGCGTTAACGTGCATATTATGTTAGGACTGCACCCATCTGTATAACACTTGGTAGAACTTCATAAAGATACTGTGTATACATTTGATTCAATAATCAGGTAATAGCTTTTACACAAGTAATTTTAGGAAAGTTTTTTCATGCATTAATTTTACAAAATGTTGTTTATATCTCTAAATAGCTACAATATGCAAAACCAGTTACACCAACTGATAGATATTTATGAATCTGACCAAAATAAAGAAATATGATTTGAAACCTGTGAATTGGAGTTGCACTTTTTGACAACTACTGTTTATAGGAACACTTGCATTGCCTACTATCTGCTTTTATTTTTTTAAATGTGTGACTATTAAAATACATATGGACACCAAACAAGAGGCCCAAGTGGGCCTATATCGCTCACCTGAGTACCTAGATGATCAGTCATGCATGAAGGAAGAATTCATTTATTTTTGCATTAATGTGACTAAGTCAACACAGATGTTGAAAATATGTCAAATTTTAATTCAGGCTAGAATAAAAAACAACACTTTTTTGCACATCCGTTCAGATGATTTTGATATTTAGCATTTCCTTTGTCTCTGCAAGAAGTCATTCAGGGCAACAAGTTAGTCATTTTCTTTAGGTGGGGCCTTTTGTTGACTGATTTCAAGTCTGGGTCATGAACAACAATTGTTTCAAATATTGCCCAGATCTAACTTAAAATTGCCTAATTTCATATGCTGAGTGTTGAGAAACATCTAAAAACTTATTTAGATGTGTAAAGAAATGAAAAAAAAATTTTGACCACAGCTGGATTTGAACCGCTACTCTCCATATTTCAATTACCAAGTGGTATATGTACTATTGTGAGAACTGCTTTTTAGACATGGTGGCATTATCCGTTAACCAATTTGGATGAAATTTACCAAATTGATAGAGGACTTTTAGTACTTCATGTATTCCATGTTTCATTAAAATCTTTCATGTGGTATAACAGCAGAAGTGAAAAATGTGATTGAATTGTTCCTATACAACCTCATTTGGAAGTCTTAAAAAATTCATAGAAAATCCAAAAATTGAGATATTGACAAAATTCTTTCAAAGTAACAATCCTTACCATAATTATGATCACAATAGTCCATAAGAAATCATCATTATCAATTAACTAGGAAATATGACGCTTTTTTCTGCATTGAATCACCAAGTCCAAAGAAATGTCGAAAAAAATTCTAAAATTTGATTTTGGAAGGGAACCAAAATGACAATACATCTTCACTCATCCCTCTAGATCATTTCTATGCATTCTGTTTGTCTCTGTATACAGCCCGTATGAAAAAGAATATTGTTAAACGAGGGAACTCTTTTGTGGCCTACTTTTGACTATGGTGGCGCCACCTGTAAGGAGGTCTGGACGAAAACAACAGAATTTGAAGAGGATCATAAGTGACTTATTTCTACCAAGATTTATTAAATTCCTTCTAACAGTTTTGTAGAAAAAGTTGAAAATGTGAAAAATGGCCAACCCCCAAACCCCCCCCCCCCCCTTTTTTTTTGGAAGTCTTAAACGTAAAATTCCTAATTTCATATGTTGAGTGTTGAGAAACATCTAAAAACTTATTTAGATATGTAAAAAAAAAAAAAAAAATTTTTTGACCACAGCTGGATTTGAACCGCTACTCTCCATATTTCAATTACCAAGTGGTATATGTACCATTGTAAGACCTACTTTTAGACATGGTGGCATTATCTGTTAACCAATTTGGATGATCCGCACAAAAAACAAAACCTTTGAAAAGGACTATGAGTACTTGCATCCTATCCAGTTTTATCACAATCCTTCTAGTTGTTCTGTAGATCAAGTTGAAGATATTAAAAATTGTCCCCCCCCCCCCCCCCTACTTTTCCTGGAAGTTTTAAAAAATTCATAAAAAATTCAAAAATCGAGATATTGAAAAAATTCCTTCGCACCAGCATTCCTTACCATAGAAATGATTAAATGAAACCAAATGAATGCATCTACTAAATGTTTACTAAAAGAAAATAATAACTCTTTAATGCATTAAAATAACAAAGTCCAAAATAAAAATGAAAAAACGTCAAAAATTTGATTTCGGAATGGAACCAAAAATATCAACACTTCTACCCATATGCCTCTAAATCATTCCTATGCAGTCGGTTTGTCGCTGTATGCACCCGATCTGAATAAGAAGTTTGTCAAAGGAGGGTACCCTCTGTGACCTACTTTTGTCTGTGGTGGTGCCACCTGTTCATGGATCCTGACAAAGATGACCACATTTGTCGGGGACCTTGAGTATTTGATGCATGCCAAGTTTCATTGAATTCCAGCAAGTGGTTCCGAAGAAAAAGTTCAAACTGTGAAATGTTTACACCAATTATCCCACCCCCCTTTTTCTTGAAAGTCTTAAAAAATTCATAAAAAATCCAAAACATAAAATATTGAAAAATTTTTCTTCGCAGTAGTATTTCTTACCATCAAAATGATCAAATTAAACCAAATTAATGCATCAATGTTTACTAAAAGAAAAAAATACCTCTTTTCTGCATTAAAACTACCAAGTACAAAAAAACGTCAAAAATTTGATTTCGGAACGGAACCAAAAATAACAACACTTCTTCACACATCCCTCTAGATCATTCCTATGCATTCGGTTTGTCTCTGTATGCCCCCGATCTGAAGAAGAAGTTTGTCAAAGGAGGGTACCCTCTTTGACCTACTTTTGCCTGTGGTGGCGCCACCTGTTGATGAATCCGGACGAAAAACAACAACACTTGTAGGGGACCATGAGTACTACATGCTTATCAAGTTTCATCAAATTCGGTTCAGTGGTTCTGGAGAAGAAGTCGAAAATGTGAAAAGTTAACGACGGACGACGGACGACAGACGACGGACGGTGATTGATCACAATAGCTCACTTGAGCCTTTGGCTCAGGTGAGCTAAAAAGTAATCTCAGGTAAGTTGCTCTGGTTTGCAGACAAGTCAACTACAGAAATATAACCCTTCAAGATTTTGTAAAAGAAATAAAATTAAGGATTTTGGAATGCTACAAGTATAACCTCATTAACTACAGTGTCATTTTCAGATGTGGCTCTGACCTAAGGCAAATTTTTCAAAAAAACTTGGCTAAATGTTGGTATAAATAATATTCTGAGTGCCAATCAACATTTGTGTAAAGTGTGATCATTGTCTATTTAAGTAATGACTGTAAAAAATTTTCTATCGATGTATAGACAAAAACCAAAGCATAAACTATATAATCTGCAAAGCTGATTATATTTAGTTTGTGCCTCGGTTTTTGTCTATACATTGATAGACAGAAATTTTTTTTTGAAATCATTTCTTATAATTCAATTACAGGTATTTCAAAATAAATTTTTTTTTAAAGAACGATTACATCTTGTATTTGAAACTTATTCAGAATCTACATGATTATTTGAAACTGGTTAAATTTATATATGTGTATAGGACAAAATTCAGTTTCCATGTCAACAGGAAAGTTTTCAGATCGTGTTGTAATCTAATATCCATAGATTTTTACACAAATTTAACACAAAGTTTCCATTTTCAAAGTTATCAAGTTACACCGTTAGCATCTACAATTCAATACCCTATTTGGAACTGGTCAAACTACATTACTGGAATAAATAAACCTGACTTTAGTTGCATTGGGAAAGAATAATAAACATAGTATGTCTCGCTGTGCATGATTTTGGTATGCAAAAAAAAAAAAGTAAAATAGTATCAGTGCTGCCAGGTTGGGGGGCCCCCCTAAAACACCCCAACAAAATAAGTTACAATGTAATAGATAGCTTTCATATACATAAAATTTAATAGGAGTTGCTTCCTTTTTCCTCCATATTGGAGGTAAATGACTGAATATTTGTGCATAAATCAACCAAATCTTGAAATGAATTTCTCCAAACTAAGGATGCTTCTTGAATTTTCGCAATTGTTATACAATAATAAATCTACTAAACAATGTCAAAATGTTTTCAAAGGAGTAAAAAAATAAGACAACTTTCTTACAATAATTCAATGTAAATGGTATGAATATGAAGCAAAAACTCTAGATTCCCCTCCAAAATGGCGGAAAAGGGAAGAAACTCCTATTAAATTTCACGCAATCGAAAAACTATCTATACCCGGTAGTTGGATTTTTTGTGATGGAATTTATCATTCTTTGACAACTTGTTTTATGACTTGGTTTATGAAAGCAAATTTTCAACAGTAAGAAATACATAAATGAGACAGTGCAATGCTGTTGACAGTTAATTGAAACAATGTTAAAACAAAACATTTACGGCAGCTTGATAATAAAAGTTTGTTTTTGAGCACTGAGTTTTAAAGCACTGTTACGTCAAAATAACATAAAAATGAAAAAACCCCAATATTCATGAAAACTGAAAATGGAATTTAGCAAATATGAAACAGAAAATCATTGGCCCTACTTTTATCTGAAAGCCCATATTCTAGCAGCATAACAAATCACCCCCTGACACCTAAGTCATATATGAATGTTATATTTTTTTTCATAGTTTTCAGTAATGAATTTGAAAGAGACCTGAATGCCACAATCTCTGGCCAGGATTGGCATTGTTTCCACTAAATACAGGTCACATGGTAACTTCCTCCATACATAACCAGAACTGTCGGAGAGACATCCCAGGATCATAAGTTGGAACAAGAAAGAGTCAACACCCTCCTGTACCTGTAACAAAGTACAATAAATCAGAGCTAACCTATCATGATGACAATTCTCTGTCAGTTACTGTCATTAGCACCTTAGTAAACATGACTAGCACTCTTTTCTAACTATTCAATCTCAAAACTAATTTCCTTCTATGATTCCTCCCCTTTATACTCCCTTCCCACAAACAATTTTCCTCCATTTTCATTTAAATCATATTTTCTAACACAATTCTACAATTTCTTTAACAATTCACTTTCCTCTCAAACACTTCCATCCATGCAACATCTCAATCCACGAAACACTTACATACCCCTTGGTGAACACTTTTACGCTTTCAATAGAGCCAAGATTTTGTTTAAATTAATTTTGTATACAGATTACTTTGGCCAAAAATGATTATGACTGCCTTTGGTAAATATACATATGAGTGTATCAAAGGGGAGAAGAAACAAGCAGTGTGCATTACTTTCAAATCCTGTTTGTGTTACTGATCACAACAAATCTTTAATGCATGGACCAGCATCCCAAGGCATTATCAGGATTTTAAACTTCTGTGAAAGTTAATTCTAATGCATTCATTCTATGAACCCATGGGACTTCAAGACATTTTAATCCTAGGGCACTCATTATGGTGATTTTCTATAAGTTTACAGATGTACAAAGGATTACCAAGAGCAAAAACCGACATCAATTTCTTAGTTTACGTGGTCTGTTGAGAAACTTATTAGTTTGTGACTAGGATTTCAAATAAGTGTTACAGTAACTCTGTTCTTTTCATGCATACTCATTTCCTATTTCAAATAGAAAACAGACTTTCTGACTTACTTCAGATAAATTTCAAACATAAGACAGACTTTCTGACTTACTTCAGATAAATTTCAAACACAAGACAGACTTTCTGACTTACTTCACATAAATTTCAAACACAAGACAGACTTTCTGACTTACTTCAGATAAATTTCAAACATAAGACAGACTTTCTGACTTACTTCAGATAAATTTCAAACATAAGACAGACTTTCTGACTTACTTCAGATAAATTTCAAACATAAGACAGACTTTCTGACTTGCTTCAGATAAATTTCAAACATAAGACAGACTTTCTGACTTACTTCAGATAAATTTCAAACACAAGACAGACTTTCTGACTTACTTCAGATAAATTTCAAACATAAGACAGACTTTCTGACTTACTTCAGATAAATTTCAAACACAAGACAGACTTTCTGACTTACTTCAGATAAATTTCAAACATAAGACAGACTTTCTGACTTTAGATAAATTTCAAACATAAGACAGACTTTCTGACTTACGTCAGATAAATTTCAAACATAAGACTGACTTTCTGACTTACTTCAGATAAATTTCAAACATAAGACAGACTTTCTGACTTACTTCATGATAGATGTCAATATGCAACAGACATGGTTCTACTTTGCCAGCAATCAGAGTATGTTTCAGGAGAATCTCCATTATATCATCTACATTAATCTCCCTTTCATGAAGAGGTATTGACACCATTCTTTCCCTCTCCCGATGTGGAATGTTGGGTAATTTTCTAAGTTCTTCTAACATTCTGCTTTTATACAAAGTTTTACCAACGCCAGCCCTCCATGACTTGACAACTCTTACACTGCTCCTGGAAGCAGTAAGTGGCAATAAAGATACTTTTTAAATGCTTATTTTACTTTTTTCTGTTGTAGTTTTCATTCAAAGCAAACTAATGTGGGGTTTGTTTTTGTATATCATATAGGCAATATTATTCTGATTTCTGAAACAATGAATGGTCTTTTGTATTGGTCAGGGTATTGCCAAGGTCTTTCTGTACATACTGAAGAATGGTGATTTTCTCTAAGTACTTGGTAAGAATAGTGGTAAGGTTTGCCCAATATCTGTTGAAGCAATTTTCTATGGGTACTTGGCCAGGATACTACCAAGGTTTGCCAGTGTACTTGGTGATGGATGGTGATTTTCTCTGGGTGCCTGGTCAGGGTACTGGTAAGATGTGTCAGTGTACCTGCTGAAGGATGGCGATCTTCGCAGGGTTCTTGGTCAGGATACTACCAAGGTTTGCCAGTGTACCTGATGATGCATGTTGGTTTTCTCTGGGTACCTGGTCTGGGAACTGTCAAGGTCTGCCAATGTACCGAGTCTCAATGTTCCGGGTTATGGTAAGGTCTACCCACGTGCCTACTGAAGGATGGTGATTTAGATATTTGGTCAAGACAATACTAAGGTCTGCTAAAGGGTGGTGATTTTATCTGGGTGTTTGTTCAGGGTTATGGTAAGGTCTACCCATGTGCCTACTGAAGGATGGTGATTTAGATATTTGGTTGGGATGATACTAACTTAAAGGTCTGCTAAAGGGTGGTGATTTTACTTGGTCTCCTTCCATCATTATTACACTGAGTGCCACTATAAAGGAGGAATATTCTTTGTACAGTGTTAAACAGTACATAAACAAACTATATTTATCAATGAACAATCAGTCTTACCTTTCAAAATCAACAGCTGCTGCAGGTTGTCTGTTTCCAGTTCCTTCTACTTTCAGTTTCTCTAGAATATACCTTCTAATGTCATCTGATAACATGAGTGGTAAGGGAGGGACTCTATATTTGTCAAGAGCTGCCACAATACGAGACCGATATTCATACTCTGTACAGCAAACTACTACGAGCTTGTACTGTCGTCCTAGAGTGAGAACAATGCTAACACCATTTAAAGTCTATTCAATATCAGAATAATTTCATAATAGTTAAATTTTTCTATCTCTAGACTAAGTGTGAAAATACACTTTTTTAAAACATAGAAAAATTCTAACATCCAAATTTCCCAAAATACATATATATATATATATATATATATATATATACAGTCAAACTTTGATATATCGAACACTGATATCTTGAATACCTGGGATATCTCGAAGTCGGACGTTGGTCCTGAAAAAATTCCTTCATAATATGATTAAATTCACCCCGGATGTGTCGAACACTGATGTGTCAAATACCATGCTTATCTCAAATAAATTTTTAAGTCCCGAAGTTCTTATTTACCCAGTTCATCTCAAAGTTGGCTTCTTTTTCCCTAGTTGGCAGATCGCGTGCACGGTTTGATCAATTGACCGTGTTGGTGTACAATGTAGAAAGCTACAGTAATTACATAATCGATGGAGTCCATTCATACCTTGTTATTTATACTAATTGTTATCACATAATGATTGCTTATTAAATTTGACCTTGAAATTAAAAAATAACATTAACTCAGTTTTTCATACCTGCATTTATTTAAAGATATTTCTATACATTGTTCATTAATCTATTTTTATTTCGTATCCATGAGTATGTCTGTGTATTTCTATGCAAAGTAATAGTAGCTTGATGTGTTTTGAATAAAATAAAATTATGACAAGTTTCTTCACCTTGTCTCATACATCAGTCCGTCCTTGGTTTAAAGTATAGTATACGACAGTTATGTCCAGTATTGAATTTAACATACATAATTACTGAGAACCAAACATGACGTTTTCAGTTTCTCTTTATATATTTATAAATAAAAGATGAGATGAGATTTAGATTAATTATTTTGTAACTATGTACATTAACGCGCATTTCTTGATAAATACATCACGTACTATAACAATCACGTGTCAAATGTACCAGCGTATGTTAACAACAACAAAATTTGTGATCCTAAACTTGAAATTTGGATATCTTGCACTATGGATATCTCAAAGTATTTTCCATGGTCCCTCTGACTTCGAAATATCAAAGTTTGACTGTATATATATATATATATATATTTATATATATATTTATGTGTGTATGTTAGTGTGTGTGTGTATGTATACAAATATACATGAAAACATGTATGTGCAATTGTATTTCATTCTTGAGATACATATTGGCAAGATAACATGCTTGAAACTATCTATCAGAATGTTTCCCTTATTTGATATAAAAATTGACAACTATATTCATTTCGACACTTTTTAATTTATACCATCTTACTGAGTATTGCTCAAACAGACCTTGATCTTGAGCTTTCTGCATGTGTTTTTCAAGTCTTCTCTCTCCTTTATCACTGACTTCATAGTCCAACTGATCAGCATTCACCAGACAATAAACTCTGCCTCCAGCGCTAAAAATAGCTCTTCTTATAAAGATGTCAAACTGAAAGTAGATTATAAATCAATAAACGTATAGAGTGCTAAAGAACACATCATGTGTTATCTGTGTTGTCAGTGGATAGAGTTGAAAAATTTGTAATAGACAGACAAATCATGATCCTTACCATAATGCCTCGTGTATAATGCACATCCATGCAAGGAGTAAGAAATATGGCCCAGACAATGATTAACTCAGCATACACATTGTGACTTTGACTTTGCAGATATGACCTTGGTTCAAGATTACTACACACCCTTGTGTCCTGGTGAACAATTCTTTGATAAATCAGTCAAATCCAAGTAAAGGGTAAAAAGTTATGGCCTGGAAAATGATTTACTTATCATATGTATTGGACCTTAACTTTGAAGATATGAGACCTTGGAAGGTCATGACACACCCTTAGATTCTGGACAGCAATTCTGTGAAATATTATTCAAACCCATACACAGAGTAAAAAGTTACGACCTGGACAAGAATTTAACTGACATAAGCACTTTGACTGACTCTGCAGATATGACCTTGAAAATCAATACATTTCACATGCAAGAAAACATTCTAGCATAGATAATGTTTTCACTGAGAACAAGCTGTAATTGTCGAATACTAATGCCACAGCGGCAACAAAGTCCAAAAAGTTATTTTACGCATGAAGGTCATAGTTAAGATGAAATGGTCATCAACCTTGGTGTCATTTGAAAGGGCTTCATTAGTTGAGTACGTATGTGACATATGAAGTCTCTATCCCTTGCAGTTCAAAAGTTATGACCAAGGTTAAAGTTGACACCAGACAAACAGACAGAGTTATTTTTAGCATATAGGTCATTGTCAAGGTCCAAAGGTCATCGACCTTGGTGTCATTTGAAAGGGCTTCATTAGTTGAAAACGCATGTGAAATATGAAGTCTTTATCCCTCACGGTTCAAAAGTTAGTGCAAAGGTGAAAGTTGACAACAGACAGACAGGACAAAAACAATATGCCCACGATCTATCGATCTGAAGGCATAAAAAACTATTGTAATATTTAGATCCTATATGCCCAGCTGTGACTGTCGAATACTAATGCCACAGCGGCATATAATTAGAAGTATTTAAAAACATAGGGTTAATCAAAGATTACATAGCTCACATCAACAGCGGCAACTGACATTCAATTTCAGGAAGCTGATTTTACACTTCTAGCATTTCTTCAAAAATGTAAACAGTCTTTTCAAATCAAAATTTGTTTAATAGGATGCCTAGATAGGGGCACAGACAGATTTGTCCAATACTGAGCTACCTCAAACTACTTAACCAAGTTACTCAAACAGAAAATGTTGATCAGATGCTTATGGTTAGTACCAATATATTTCAAAGACTATAAAAAAGTGCAGTCACTTTATTTGCTATAATGCTGTGCCCTCTCCAAGATTTGCTGCTACAAAATGGTCTCTAAGAAAAATGCTTTAATGACCTGAATTTGTTTTTCTGAAATTTGAAGAGAAACTCTAAAACTCAATTTATGTCATAAACAAACTTTCTCTCATTATGCTAGAGCTATATGTGATTTATAAATCCAATAGGCCAAAAACTAATTTGTAGAATGTCTACAAGGTTTTGTCACAGACATAGGCATCCACACAGGAACAGTACCATTACTACATCCCCTGTGTTGCTGTTGCAAGTGGATAATAGATTCCATAAAGTCACATGTACTCAGGATGCCATGTCTATTTATGTATTGAATGTGTTACCTCATCAAGTGTTGTGTGAGAAGTACAAAGAAGAACTTCATCAACTTGAGGAAGGGGCTGCTTCATTTCATGTCCATAAATGGTCAACAATGTTGTCAGCACTTCATCTATATACAAATCAAACAATAAATATACTTCTTATCAAAATATGACCTATTATGATGAAGTTCGATTTATTTATTGTGGTGGGAAAAACTTGCAGTGTTCCGAGATAAGTGACTCTTTTATAGCCTCAGGAGCTGTACTGGTCTAGTCCATGAAGAAACTCTGTTAATAGTCTCAGGAGCTGTACTGGTCTAGTCCATGGAAGAGACTCCGTTAATAGCCTCAGGAGCTGTAATGGTCTAGTCCAGTGAAGAGACTCTGTTAATAGCCTTAGGAGCTGTAATGGTTTAGTCCATGGAAGAGACTCCGTTAATAGCCTCAGGAGCTGTAATGGTCTAGTCCAGTGAAGAGACTCTGTTAATAGCCCTAGGAGCTGTAATGGTCTAGTCCATGGAAGAGACTCCGTTAATAGCCTTAGGAGCTGTAATGGTCTAGTCCATGGAACAGACTCTGTTAATAGCCTCTGGAGCTGTTTTGGTCTAGTTCATGGAAGAGACTCTGTTAATAGCCTCAGGAGCTGTACTGGTCTAGTCCATGGAAGAGACTCTGTTAATAGTCTCAGGAGCTGTACTGGCCTAGCCCATGGAAGAGACTCTGTTAATAGCCTCAGGAGCTGTACTGGTCTAGTCCATGGAAGAGACTCTGTTAATAGCCTCAGGAGCTGTACTGGTCTAGCCCATGGAAGAGACTCTGTTAATAGTCTCAGGAGCTGTATTGGTCTAGCCCATGGAAGAGACTCTGTTAATAGCCTCAGGAGCTGTACTGGTCTAGTCCATAGAAGAGACTCTGTTAATAGTCTCATGAGTTGTACTGGTCTAGTCCATGGAAGAGACTCTGTTAATAGTCTCAGGAGCTGTACTGGTCAAGTCCATAGAAGAGACTCTGTTAATAGCCTCAGGAGATGTACTGGTCCATGGAAGAGATTCTGTTAATAGTCTCAGGAGCTGTACTGGTTTAGTCCATGGAAGAGACCCCGTTAATAGCCTCAGGAGCTTTAATGATCTAGTCCATGGAAGAGATTCTGTTAATAGTCTCAGGAGCTGTAATGGTCTAGTCCAGTGAAGAGACTCTGTTAATAGCCTTAGGAGCTGTAATGGTTTAGTCCATGGAAGAGACTCCGTTAATAGCCTCAGGAGCTGTAATGGTCTAGTCCAGTGAAGAGACTCTGTTAATAGCCTTAGGAGCTGTAATGGTCTAGTCCATGGAAGAGACTCCGTTAATAGCCTTAGGAGCGGTAATGGTCTAGTCCATGGAACAGACTCTGTTAATAGCCTCTGGAGCTGTTTTGGTCTAGTTCATGGAAGAGACTCTGTTAATAGCCTCAGGAGCTGTACTGGTCTAGTCCATGGAAGAGACTCTGTTAATAGTCTCAGGAGCTGTACTGGTCTAGCCCATGGAAGAGACTCTGTTAATAGCCTCAGGAGCTGTACTGGTCTAGTCCATAGAAGAGACTCTGTTAATAGTCTCATGAGTTGTACTGGTCTAGTCCATGGAAGAGACTCTGTTAATAGTCTCAGGAGCTGTACTGGTCAAGTCCATGGAAGAGACTCTGTTAATAGTCTCAGGAGCTGTACTGGTCAAGTCCATGGAAGAGATTCTGTTAATAGTCTCAGGAGCTGCACTGGTTTAGTCCATGGAAGAGACCCCGTTAATAGCCTCAGGAGCTGTAATGATCTAGTCCATGGAAGAGATTCTGTTAATAGTCTCAGGAGCTGTAATGGTCTACTCCATGGAAGAGACTCTGTTAATAGCCCTAGGAGCTGTAATGGTTTAGTCCATGGAAGAGACTCCGTTAATAGCCTCAGGAGCTGTAATGGTCTAGTCCAATGAAGAGACTCTGTTAATAGCCCTAGGAGCTGTAATGGTCTAGTCCATGGAAGAGACTCCGTTAATAGCCTTAGGAGCTGTAATGGTCTAGTCCATGGAAGAGACTCTGTTAATAGCCTCTGGAGCAGTTTTGGTCTAGTTCATGGAAGAGACTCTGTTAATAGCCTCAGGAGCTGTACTGGTCTAGTCCATGGAAGAGACTCTGTTAATAGTCTCAGGAGCTGTACTGGTCTAGTCCATGGAAGAGACTCTGTTAATAGCCTCAGGAGCTGTACTGGTCTAGTCCATGGAAGAGACTCTGTTAATAGCCTCAGGAGCTGTACTGGTCTAGTCCATGGAAGAGACTCTGTTAATAGCCTCAGGAGCTGTACTGGTCTAGTCCATGGAAGAGACTCTGTTAATAGTCTCAAGAACTGTACTGGTCTAGCCCATGGAAGAGACTCTGTTAATAGCCTCAGGAGCTGTACTGGTCTAGTCCATAGAAGAGACTCTGTTAATAGTCTCATGAGTTGTACTGGTCTAGTCCATGGAAGAGACTCTGTTAATAGTCTCAGGAGCGGTACTGGTCTAGTCCATGGAAGAGACTCTGTTAATAGTCTCAGGAGCTGTACTGGTCAAGTCCATGGAAGAGACTCTGTTAATAGCCTCAGGAGCTGTACTGGTCTAGTCCATGGAAGAGACTCTTTTAATAGTCTCTGGAGCTGTACTGGTCCAAAAAAGAGACTCTGTTAATAGTCTCAGGCGCTGTACTGGTCTAGTCCATGGAAGAGACTCTGTTAATAGTCTCAGGAGCTGTACTGGTCTAGTCCATGGAAGAGACTCTGTTAATAGTCTCAGGAGCTGTAATGGTCTAGTCCAGTGAAGAGACTCTGTTAATAGCCCTAGGAGCTGTAATGGTCTAGTCCATGGAAGAGACTCCTTTAATAGCCTTAGGAGCTGTAATGGTCTAGTCCATGGAACAGACTCTGTTAATAGCCTCTGGAGCTGTTTTGGTCTAGTTCATGGAAGAGACTCTGTTAATAGCCTCAGGAGCTGTACTGGTCTAGTCCATGGAAGAGACTCTGTTAATAGTCTCAGGAGCTGTACTGGTCTAGCCCATGGAAGAGACTCTGTTTATAGCCTCAGGAGCTGTACTGGTCTAATCCATGGAAGAGACTCTGTTAATAGTCTCAGGAGCTGTACTGGTCTAGTCCATGGAAGAGACTCTGTTAATAGCCTCAGGAGCTGTACTGGTCTAGTCCATGGAAGAGACTCTGTTAATAGTCTCAGGAGCTGTACTGGTCTAGTCCATGGAAGAGACTCTGTTAATAGCCTCAGGAGCTGTACTGGTCTCGTCCATAGAAGAGACTCTGTTAATAGTCTCATGAGTTGTACTGGTCCAGTCCATGGAAGAGACTCTGTTAATAGTCTCAGGAGCTGTACTGGTCTAGTCCATGGAAGAGACTCTGTTAATAGTCTCAGGAGCTGTACTGGTCTAGTCCATGGAGGAGAATCTGTTAATAGCCTCAGGAGCTGTACTGGTCTAGTCCATGGAAGAAACTCTGTTAATAGCCTCAGGAGCTGTACTGGTATAGTCCATGGAAGAGACTCTGTTAATAGTCTCAGGAGCTGTACTGGTCCAAAAAAGAGACTCTGTTAATAGTCTCAGGCGCTGTACTGGTCTAGTCCATGGAAGAGACTCTGTTAATAGTCTCAGGAGCTAGCGCTGTACTGGTCTAGTCCATGGAAGAGACTCTGTTAATAGTCTCAGGAGCTGTACTGGTCTAGTCCATGGAAGAGACTCTGTTAATAGTCTCAGGAGCTGTACTGGTCCATGGAAGAGACTCTGTTAATAGCCTCAGGAGCTGTACTGGTCTAGTCTATGGAAGAGACTCTTTTAATAGTCTCAGGAGCTGTATGGTCCATGGAAGAAACTCCATTAATAGTCTAAGGAGCTGTACTGGTCTAGTCCATAGAAGAGACTTTTTTAATAGTCTCAGGAGCTGCACTGGTCGATGGAAGAGACTCTGTTAATAGCCTCAGGAGCTGTACTGGTCGACTCCATGGAAGACTCTGTTAATAGTTTCAGGAGATGTACTGGTCTAGTCCATGGAAGAGACTCTGTTAATAGCCTCAGGAGCTGTACTGGTCTAGTCCATGGAAGAGACTCTGTTAATAGTCTCAGGAGCTGTACTGGTCCAAAAAAGAGACTCTGTTAATAGTCTCAGGAGCTGTACTGGTCTAGTCCATGGAAGAGACTCTGTTAATAGTCTCAGGAGCTAGCGCTGTACTGGTCTAGTCCATGGAAGGGACTCTGTTAATAGTCTCAGGAGTTGTACTGGTCTAGTCCATGGAAGAGACTCTGTTAATAGTCTCAGGAGCTGTACTGGTCTAGTCCATGGAAGAGACTCTGTTAATAGTCTCAGGAGCTGTACTGGTCCATGGAAGAGACTCTGTTAATAGCCTCAGGAGCTGTACTGGTCTAGTCTATGGAAGAGACTCTTTTAATAGTCTCAGGAGCTGTATGGTCTATGGAAGAAACTCCATTAATAGTCTAAGGAGCTGTACTGGTCTAGTCCATGGAAGAGACTTTTTTAATAGTCTCAGGAGCTGTACTGGTCGATGGAAGAGACTCTGTTAATAGCCTCAGGAGCTGTACTGGTCGAGTCCATGGAAGACTCTGTTAATAGTTTCAGGAGATGTACTGGTCTAGTCCATTGAAGAGACTCTGTTAATAGTCTCAGGAGCTGTAATGGTCTAGTCCATGGAAAGAGTATTAATAGTCTCAGGAGCTCTACAGGTCTAGTCCATGGAATAGACTCTTTTAATAGTCTCATGAGTTGTACTGGTCTAGTCCATTGAAGAGACTCTGTTAATATTCTCAGGAGCTGTACTGGTCTAGTCCATGGAAGAGTGTTAATAGCCTCAGGAGCTGTACTGGTCTAGTCTATGGAATAGACTGTTTTAATAGTCTCAGGAGCTGTACTGGTCTAGCCCATGGAAGAGACTCTGTTAATAGCCTCAGGAGCTGTACTGGTCTAGTCCATAGAAGAGACTCTGTTAATAGTCTCATGAGTTGTACTGGTCCAGTCCATGGAAGAGACTGTGTTAATAGCCTCAGGAGCTGTAATGGTCTAGTCCATGGAAGAGACTCTGTTAATAGTCTCAGGAGCTGTACTGGTCAAAAAAAGAGACTCTGTTAATAGTCTCAGGAGCTGTAATGGTCTAGTCCAGTGAAGAGACTCTGTTAATAGCCCTAGGAGCTGTAATGGTCTAGTCCATGGAAGAGACTCCGTTAATAGCCCTAGGAGCTGTAATGGTCTAGTCCATGGAACAGACTCTGTTAATAGCCTCTGGAGCTGTTTTGGTCTAGTTCATGGAAGAGACTCTGTTAATAGCCTCAGGAGCTGTACTGGTCTAGTCCATGGAAGAGACTCTGTTAATAGTCTCAGGAGCTGTACTGGTCTAGCCCATGGAAGAGACTCTGTTTATAGCCTCAGGAGCTGTACTGGTCTAGTCCATGGAAGAGACTCTGTTAATAGTCTCAGGAGCTGTACTGGTCTAGTCCATGGAAGAGACTCTGTTAATAGCCTCAGGAGCTGTACTGGTCTAGTCCATGGAAGAGACTCTGTTAATAGTCTCAGGAGCTGTACTGGTCTAGCCCATGGAATAGACTCTGTTAATAGCCTCAGGAGCTGTACTGGTCTCGTCCATAGAAGAGACTCTGTTAATAGTCTCATGAGTTGTACTGGTCCAGTCCATGGAAGAGACTCTGTTAATAGTCTCAGGAGCTGTACTGGTCTAGTCCATGGAAGAGACTCTGTTAATAGTCTCAGGAGCTGTACTGGTCTAGTCCATGGAGGAGAATCTGTTAATAGCCTCAGGAGCTGTACTGGTCTAGTCCATGGAAGAGACTCTGTTAAGAGACTCTGTTAATAGCCTCAGGAGCTGTACTGGTCTAGTCCATGGAAGAGACTCTGTTAATAGTCTCAGGAGCTGTACTGGTCCAGAAAAGAGACTCTGTTAATAGTCTCAGGAGCTGTACTGGTCTAGTCCATGGAAGAGACTCTGTTAATAGTCTCAGGAGCTAGCGCTGTACTGGTCTAGTCCATGGAAGGGACTCTGTTAATAGTCTCAGGAGCTGTACTGGTCTAGTCCATGGAAGAGACTCTGTTAATAGTCTCAGGAGCTGTACTGGTCTAGTCCATGGAAGAGACTCTGTTAATAGTCTCAGGAGCTGTACTGGTCCATGGAAGAGACTCTGTTAATAGCCTCAGGAGCTGTACTGGTCTAGTCTATGGAAGAGACTCTTTTAATAGTCTCAGGAGCTGTATGGTCCATGGAAGAAACTCCAATAATAGTCTAAGGAGCTGTACTGGTCTAGTCCATAGAAGAGACTTTTTTAATAGTCTCAGGAGCTGTACTGGTCGATGGAAGAGACTCTGTTAATAGCCTCAGGAGCTGTACTGGTCGAGTCCATGGAAGACTCTGTTAATAGTTTCAGGAGATGTACTGGTCTAGTCCATGGAAGAGACTCTGTTAATAGCCTCAGGAGCTGTACTGGTCTAGTCCATGGAAGAGACTCTGTTAATAGTCTCAGGAGCTAGCGCTGTACTGGTCTAGTCCATGGAAGGGACTCTGTTAATAGTCTCAGGAGTTGTACTGGTCTAGTCCATGGAAGAGACTCTGTTAATAGTCTCAGGAGCTGTACTGGTCTAGTCCATGGAAGAGACTCTGTTAATAGTCTCAGGAGCTGTACTGGTCCATGGAAGAGACTCTGTTAATAGCCTCAGGAGCTGTACTGGTCTAGTCTATGGAAGAGACTCTTTTAATAGTCTCAGGAGCTGTATGGTCCATGGAAGAAACTCCATTAATAGTCTAAGGAGCTGTACTGGTCTAGTCCATGGAAGAGACTTTTTTAATAGTCTCAGGAGCTGTACTGGTCGATGGAAGAGACTCTGTTAATAGCCTCAGGAGCTGTACTGGTCGAGTCCATGGAAGACTCTGTTAATAGTTTCAGGAGATGTACTGGTCTAGTCCATTGAAGAGACTCTGTTAATAGTCTCAGGAGCTGTAATGGTCTAGTCCATGGAAAGAGTATTAATAGTCTCAGGAGCTCTACAGGTCTAGTCCATGGAATAGACTCTTTTAATAGTCTCATGAGTTGTACTGGTCTAGTCCATTGAAAAGACTCTGTTAATATTCTCAAAAGCTGTACTGGTCTAGTCCATGGAAGAGTGTTAATAGCCTCAGGAGCTGTACTGGTCTAGTCTATGGAATAGACTGTTTTAATAGTCTCAGGAGCTGTACTGGTCTAGTCCATGGAAGAGACTCTGTTAATAGTCTCAGGAGCTGTACTGGTCTAGTCCATGGAAGAGTGTTAATAGTCTCAGAAGCTGTACTGGTCTAGTCCATGGAAGGGACTCTGTTAATAGTCTCAGGAGCTGTACTGGTCTAGTCCATGGAAGAGACTCTGTTAATAGTCTCAGGAGCTGTACTGGTCTAGTCCATGGCAGAGACTCTGTGAATAGTCTCAGGAGATGTACTGGTCTAGTCCATGGAAGAGTGTTAATAGCCTCAGGAGCTGTACTGGTCTAGTCCATGGAAGAGACTCTGTTAATAGTCTCAGGAGCTGTACTGGTCTAGTCCATGGAAGGGACTCTGTTAATAGTCTCAGGAACTGTACTGGTCTAGTCCATGGTAGAGACTCTGTGAATAGTCTCAGGAGATGTACTGGTCTAGTCCATGGAAGAGTGTTAATAGCCTCAGGAGCTGTACTGGTCTAGTCCATGGAAGAGACTCTGTTAATAGTCTCAGGAGCTGTACTGACCTAGTCCATGGAAGAGACTCTGTTAATAGCCTCAGGAGCTGTACTGGTCTAGTCCATGGAAGAGACTCTGTTAATAGCCTCAGGAGCTGTACTGGTCTAGTCCATGGAAGAGACTGTTAATAGCCTCAGGAGCTGTACTGGTCTAGTCCATGGAAGAGACTCTGTTAATAGCCTCAGGAGCTGTACTGGTCTAGTCCATGGAAGAGACTCTGTTTATAGCCTTAGGAGCTGTACTGGTCTAGTCCATGGAAAAGACTCTGTAAACATAAACTTATACAGCATCTACAGGTATAGTGATACTTTGCTCTTAATCACTTTAACATAATCAAACAACAGATCTTATTGATTGATTGATTGATTGATTATTATTTTAATATGTAACTCCGCAATTATTTCTGACATGTTATGATAGCATCTGCCTGATGCATTGTGTTGAAATTTGCTCCTTTTGCACAGACACATCCGAAGCAGTGAGAAATCTTCTATGTTTATCATAACACAAAACCTCAGTTTCTACTGTCTCATCCAAAACACCATGGCAGGAAAATCAAATTTGAAGCCTCTCAGTCACGAATCAAGCACCAAACTAAGAGCGGCTTTTCATACTGAATAGCCTCTGAGGACTAAAAAGTAAATCTATTATTTATACCGAGATAATTGACCAGTAGGGCTAATAATATGAAACATTGTACCATGGTACAATTATCACTTGTTCACTATTATTTGGGGTTTTTTTTAATCAACCTAGTTTTACACAGTACAACTGTTACAATAAAATGTATGATAATTAATTCACATGTACCGGTATATTCTCACTCTCTCTAATGAGAATTGTACTATGTTTTTATACTTCTTGCAGGTAAATCTGATCTAAGAACTGACAAGTAAGTGCTGTCACCTACCCTGTGGACAAATCAACAAGTTAGGTGATCCCTGAGTAAAGCACTGCAGGAATGTTCTCTCAATCTGAAGAGTATCTGAAAAAAGGAACATGAAGCAGATGTAGAGACAGAAGTTTTTATAAGAGTATATTATTAGAGCTTGAAACTTACTTTTCTAGCTACTCACAAATGTTTGTGAGTAGTTGTAATCTGAACTTGCAAAGTCTTGTTCCCAAATGGCAATTAGACCTATTTTCTGCAGTATTTTGTCAATATTTTGGACATTACCATTTTTGTACTCAAAAACATTCCTGTTGATGCGATTGTTGCCAATACATTGATAATAAATGTGTAATACAGCATTCAAGAGATATTAATTATGAATTTTAATTTAATTGAGAATGGTCACACTTTATTCATACTTGAATAATAAAAAGTTCTGTTTGTGACAATGTTGTCTAGTATATGAAACATATTGATCATTGCCAGCATGCATACAATTCACTCCATGACATTTGGCTTCTTTGCCTTGACACCACTGATCCACCATCTGTCAACATGGATTCTCTGATGGTAAGTCACTTGTGCTCTGAGCACTTGATTTTGGTTTTTTTGCAATTAAGCAAAACATTTTTGATAACAATATCGGCTTTGCGAACAGTGCAAATTTTGAGCCATGATCTAAGTTATAAAGGTTGTAGTCAATGTGATAATGAGATAATCACTGATTACATTGCAATATCTTATTCAGCTAGCCTCTGTAAACTAAGATCTATGTGCCTTACAATGAGATAATCATTGATTACATTACATTACCTTGTTCTGCTAGCCTCTGTAGACTAGGATCCCTGTGCTTTTACACTGAGAAAATCACTGATTACATTACAAAACCTTATTTAGCCTGACTCTGTAAACTAAGATCCCAATGCTTTATACTGAGGTAATCACTGCTAACATTACAATATCTTGTTCAGCTAGCCTCTGTAAACTAAAATCCTTGTGTATTACAATGAGATAATCACTGATTACATTACAATACCTTGTTTAGCTAGCCTATGTAAACTAAGATCCATGTGCCTTACACTCTGAGATAATCACTGATTACATTACTTACCTTGTTCTGCTAGTCTCTGTAAACTAAGATCCCTGTACCATACAATGAGATAATCACTGATTACATTATATTACTTTGTTCAGCTACCATCTGCAGACTAAGATCCCTGTGTCTTTTAATGTGATTGTCACTGATTACATTACAATACCTTGTTTAGCTAGCCTCATTAGAGTAAGTCTATGTGCCTTACAATGAGATATCACTGATTACTGTACATTACAATACCTACTTGTTTAGCTAGACTATGGATTATAAGAGACCAATGTGCTCCACACTGAGATAATCATTGATTGCATTATAATACCATGTTCAGCAAGACTCTGTAGATTGAGACCCATGTCTGTTACACTGAGATATTCACTGATTAGAATTCCTTTTTAAGCTAGCCTATGGATTCCTAAAGACTAATGACGAATATCTTCTACACCATGATAATCACTATTGCATTATAATACCTTGTTCAGCAAGACTCTCAATCTCTGTAAGGACGAGGTTCAGATGTTCAATATTTGCAAAACATCACTAACTATATGACTATTATTGTCCCTTGTTTAGCAAGCCTCTGTAGGATGAGACCCAGGTGTTCCACACTCAGGTAATATCACTGACTATATTATCATACCTTGTTCAGCAAGTCTCTGTAGGATAGACCCAGGTGTTCCACACTCAGGTAATATCACTGACTATATTATTATACCTTGTTCAGCAAGTCTCTGTAGGATAGACCCAGGTGTTCCACACTCAGGTAATATCACTGACTATATTATTATACCTTGTTCAGCAAGCCTCTGTAGGATAGACCCAGGTGTTCCACACTCAGGTAATATCACTGACTATATTATTATACCTTGTCCAGGTAGTCTCTGTAGGATAGACCCAGGTGTTCCACACTCTGGTAATATCACTGACTATATTATCATACCTTGTTCAGCAAGTCTCTGTAGGATAGACCCCGGTATTCCACACTCAGGTAATATCACTGACTATATTATTATACCTTCTTCAACAAGCCTCTGTACGACAAGGCCCAGGTGTTCCACACTCAGGTAATATCAATGACTATATTATTATACCTTCTTCAACAACCCTCTGTAGGACAAGGCCCAGGTGTTCCACACTCAGGTAATATCACTGACTATATTATTATACCTTCTTCAACAAGTCTCTGTAGGACAAGACCCAGGTGTTCCACACTCAGGTAATATCACTGACTATATTATTATACCTTCTTCAACAAGTCTCTGTAGGAAAAGGCCCAGGTGTTCAACACTCAGGTAATATCACTGACTATATTATTATACCTTCTTCAACAAGCCTCTGTAGGATGAGACCCAGGTGTTCCACACTCTCTTAATATAAATGACTATATTATTATACATTGTTCTGCAAGTCTCTGTAGGATGAGACCCAAGTGTTCTACCTTGATCAGCAAGTCTCTGTAGGATAGACCCAGGTGTTCCACACTCAGGTAATATCAATGACTATATTATTATACCTTGTTCAGCAAGTCTCTGTAGGATAGACCCAGGTGTTCCACACTCAGGTAATATCAATGACTATATTATCATACCTTGTTCAGCAAGCCTCTGTAGGATAGACCCAGGTGTCCCACACTCAGGTAATATCACTGACTATATTATTATACCTTGTTCAGCAAGTCTCTGTAGGATAGACCCAGGTGTTCCACACTCAGGTAATATCAATGACTATATTATTATACCTTGTTCAGCAAGTCTCTGTAGGATAGACCCAGGTGTTCCACACTCAGGTAATATCAATGACTATATTATCATACCTTGTTCAGCAAGCCTCTGTAGGATAGACCCAGGTGTTCCACACTCAGGTAATATCAATGACTATATTATCATACCTTGTTCAGCAAGCCTCTGTAGGATAGACCCAGGTGTTCCACACTCAGGTAATATCAATAACTATATTATTATACCTTGTTCAGCTTCAGCAAGCCTCTGTAGGACGAGACCAAGTGTTCCACTCAGGTAATATCAATGACTATATTATCATACTTTGTTCAGCAAGCCTCTGTAGGATGAGACCCAAGTGTTCTACCTTGTTCAGCAAGCCTCTGTAGGATAGACCCAGGTGTTCCACACTCAGGTAATATCACTAACTATATTATTATACCTTGTTCAGCAAGTCTCTGTAGGATAGACCTAGGTGTTCCACACTCAGGTAATATCAATAACTATATTATCATACCTTGTTCAGCAAGTCTCTGTAGGATAGACCCAGGTGTTCCACACTCAGGTAATATCAATGACTATATTATCATACCTTGTTCAGCAAGCCTCTGTAGGATAGACCCAGGTGTTCCACACTCAGGTAATATCAATAACTATACTGTCATACCTTGTTCAGCAAGTCTCTGTAGGATGAGACCCAGGTATTTCACACTCAGGTAATATCAATAACTATATTGTCATACCTTGTTCAGCAAGTCTCTGTAGGATAAGACCCAGATGTTCCACACTGAGGTAATCACTGACACTAGAAGATATGGATGATAGGAAGTTTTTCCACAATGACTCCAAATCTGGCATAAGACTGTCCTCCCTAATGATGAAGCCACATTTTCATAAAACATTAAATTCCTTGCTATATATGTAACTGAACAAGCGGAGTTTGTGAAAAACTAATGCCCCCGACGGCAACAAAGTCCAAAAAGTTATTTTTAGCATGAAGGTCATTGTCAAGGACAAAAGGTCATTGACCTTGGTGTCATCTGAAAGGGCTTCATTAGTTGAGCAGAAATGCTAAATATGAAGTCTTTATCCCTCAAGGTTAAAAATTTATAGCCCCCTAGTCCAAAATGTTATTTTTAGCATGAAGGTCATTGTAAAGGTGAAAAAATCATCAACCTTGCAGTCATTTAAAAGGGCTTTATTCACTGAGTACGCATGTCAAATACCAAGTCTCTGTCCCTCATGCTTCAAAAGTTAAAGCCAAGGTTAAAGTTGACAACAGACAGACAGGACAACAACATGCCCCCAATCTATCGATCTGGGGGTATAAAAAACACAAAGATATTTCAATGCATGACCATTTAATAATTTTCATGTGGTTTCAAAGTTAAACTATCATATTTTTTAAGGATGACCTAAAAAAAGTCATGAAACATTTCAAACTATGTGGAATACAGGTATCAAGTTTGAGTAAAATTTCTATTACATGTATTAAAAGTAACATTACCTTTGGTTTTGCTTCAGACTTTCTAGGAAATCTTGAGTGACTGATAGCACAGACTTTCCAGTATTTGACCATCCAGTAAAGGTCTCTTGTACATCAACACTTGAGCCAGACTTAGAACTTTCTTCAAGTTCTGTTTCCATTTCTTCATCTTCTTCATGTTCAATGCACCAAGCTATTCCTAAATCCAATATGAACTTGAAAACTTCTGAATTACTGATATATGTTAAGCAACAGTTTTTCCCTACAGTTACCAAAATACGTATTTATTTAAGCAACTAAAAAGAAGTGCTTCGAGGAACATTATGTGTTGTCTGGGAAGACATTTAGATATATGTGACAGACAGACAGATGACGATCAAAGTGAATCCTAAGTCATGCTATGGTAAGCATGTGACATAATAATGAAGTCAGGTAGTTAGATTAGGCGTGTGTTGAGTGAAAGCAGAGCACTTGATTAAGACTTGTCACATGTCCCTAAGTCGTGCTATGCTGAGCATGTGACATAATATAACCAAGTCAAGTAGTCAGATTCAGTGTGTGTTGAGCGAAAGCAGAGCGACTGATTAACAGACATGTCTACTCCATGCTAAGTCTCCCTGCTTCATGTAACAATACTGATAACTGGCTAAATGGGTTAAAGCATGGTTAGCTCAATGTAGACTAACAACTCTGTCATGTCATAATTCTAGCTATATACAGTCAGTCACACTGCCTACTACTGAACTTTCTCCTAATTCCTGTCATCAATTATTCTCATCATCATTAGTGATGAATAACTACAAAGTGTGAATTAATTCCACCAATCATTGAGCGAAAACTTGAAATCTTAAACAAAAGACCCATGTGTACCCATATTGCTCTCCTGAGTACCTAGTAGATTATCAGTCATGCAGAAAGGAAGAAGTTATTTATTTTTGCATTACTGTGACTAAGTCAATACAAATGTTGAAAATATGTCAAATTTAATTTTAGACCAGAATAAAAAACAACAACAGTTTTTGCACATCCATTCAGGTGATTTTGATATTAAGCATTTGCTTTGTTTCTGCAACATGTGATTCAGGGCAACAAGTTAGTCATTTTCTTAAGATGGGGCCTTTTGTTGACTGATTTCAAGTCTGGGTCATGAACAACAATTATTTCAAATATTGTCCAGATCCAACTTAAAATGGCCTAATTTCATATGCTGAGTGTTGAGAAACATCTAAAAACTTATTTAGATGTATAATGAAATGAAAAAACTTTTTGACCACAGCTGGATTTGAACCGCTACTCTCCATATTTTAATTACGGTACCAAGTGGTATATGTACCACTGTGAGACCTATTTTTCAGACATGGTGGCACCATCTGTTGACCAATTTGGATGAAATGTACACAACTAATAGAGGACATATAGTACTTCATGTATACCATGTTTCATTAAAATCTTTCATGTGGTATAACAGCAGAAGTTAAAAATGTGAAAAAATTGTCCCTATACACCCTCATTTGGAAGTCTTAAAAAATTCATAGAAAATCCAAAAATTGAGATATTGACAAAAAATTTCAAAATAACATTCCTTACCATAATTATCATCAAAAAAGTCCATAAGAATGGTGTTACACAATAAAAAAGGAAAATTTTTCTGTCTTTTTTCTGGGGATCAATATACAGATGAATGAAAAGTATCAACTTTTCACCAACAGATAGGAGAATTATCCCCTATCCATTCAGACCTCCTGAAAAGGATAAGTGAATATAGATAGGGGAATATTCCCCCATCTAGTCAAGATTTAATCTAAAAGATAGGGGAATATTCCTCCATCTAGTATAAAGATTTCATCAGACAGATAGGGGAATATTCCCCTTTCTAGTCAAGAATTCATCAAAAAGATAGGGGAATGTTCCTCCATCTATAAAGACTTCATCAGATAGATAGGGGAATATTCCCCATCTATATAGACTCTATCAGATAGATAGGGGAATGTTCCTCCATCTCTATGAACTCCATCAGATAGATAGGGGAATATTCCCCCATCTATATAGTCTCCATCAGATAGATTTCCTCCATGTCTATGGACTCCATCAGATAGATAGGGGAATATTCCCCCATCTATATAGACTCCATAAGATAGATAGGGGAATATTCCCCCATCTATATAGTCTCCATCAGATAGATAGGGGAATGTTCCTCCATCTCTATACACTCCATCAGAGAGATAGGGAAATATTCCTCTATCTATATAGACTCCATCAGATAGATAGAGGAATATTCCCCTATCTATATAGACTCTATCAGATAGATAGGGGAATGTCCCTCCATCTCTATGGACTCCATCAGATAGATAGGGGAATATTCCCCCATCTATATAGACTCCATCAGATAGATAGGGGAATATTCCCCCATCTATATAGACTCCATCAGATAGATGGGGGAATGTTCCTCCATCTCTGTGGACTCCATCAGATAGATAGGGGAATGTTCCTCCATCTATACAGACGCCATCAGATAGATAGGGGAATGTGCCTCCATTTCTATAGACTCCCATCAGATAGATAGGGGAATGTTCCTTCATCTCTATAAACTCCATCAGATAGAAAGGGGAATTAATGTTCCCCCATCTATATAGACTCCATCAGATAGATAGGGGAATGTTCCTCCATCTCTATACACTCCATCAGAGAGATAGGGAAATATTCCTCTATCTATATAGACTCCATCAGATAGAAAGGGGAATGTTCCTCCATCTCTATGGACTTCATCAGATAGATAGGGGAATATTCCTCCATCTATATAGACTCCATCAGATAGATAGGGGAAGGTTCCTCCATCTCTATAGACTCCATCAGATAGGGGAATATCCCTCCAACTATATACACTTCATCAGTTAAAAAGGGGAATATTCCACTATCTATATAGACTCCATGAGATAGATAGGGGAACGTTCCCCCATCCATACAGACTCCATCAGAGAGATCGGGGAATATTACCCCATCTAGTCAGAACTCATCTATTAGATGGGGAATATTTCCTCATTTATACAGACTTGAGTCATGATTAGGTATATACCTCCATCTAATCTGACTTCTAATAAATATGAAGCCGGCGTGGCCTAGTGGATTTAGTGCTTGGCTAATGATCTAAAGGTCCCGAGTTCGAGTTCAGTCCTGGGCACACCGGTGTTCTGTCTTTTGAATGAGACAGTACAATCCGAGGTCCCATTTCACAGTAGGCGTGGCACATAAAAGATCCCTCACCTCTTCGAGTGGGTTCGTTGCAAAGGTAGAATTTCTATGCAATGCATCAAGCAGATGCCGTCACCATATACGTGAAATAAACGTGGAATGACGTAAAACAATAATCAATCAATGTAATAAATACGGGGATAGATTCCTATCCACTCAGACTTTATCAAATGGATAGGGGAAAAGTCCACCATCTATATATCCATCCTCAACTGTTTATTTATTTGTTGTTATTATCATCATAAGTGTGTGTGTGTGTGTGTGAGGGGGTGTGTCTGTGTGAGAGGGTGTACAGATAGGTGTGTGTGTGTGTAGGTGTGTGTGTGTGAGAGACATTTACTGGAGTGTTCTTTTATTAAATCAGACAAAATATTTGTTTAAGTTACATGATACAGAGTGCACAAAGAATAGATGAGACTTAATTGTCATAAAGGCTTTTATAAATCACAGTAATGTCAACATATATACAATCATGAATATACACTGCAGTACTAATATGTATATAATTTTTGGCTTCAACAGACGTATCTATAATGAATTTTAAAAACATGCGTTATCAAACTTTTACATTGCACAAATGAATATGACAAGAAAGTTGATCTCTCCTACCTCAACAAACTAGATAAAACATTTAAATCTTCCTGGAAATGTAACTGCATCTTAACTACCCTTTTAGGAGATGATATGCCGTTAAGTGTAGACGTGACCCTAGACTGGCTAAACATTATTACTAAAAGGGTAGAAAGAGCTGACATCTCACATGGAATGTATTACATATAGGAATTATTTTGACGATATTTTAGTATGTGATATTTGTTAAGTCAATAAATAACATCATGAAAACAGGTGTAAGGAAAAAAATATCAGATGAAGATACAGTTTATATTGCTTAAATCAAAGTTTAATTGCAGTGCTTTCGGCTCAATCCCCCCCCCCCCCCCCCAATATTATATTGGTATAACTGAGAAGAGACTAACAAGCCATAAGCTCTGTGTTTCTGGTTCAATTGACACGAAACAAATTCATTGCCTTACTTGGCCCTACATTTTATGCAAAATAGTAAATGTTTAGTACCTTCAAAATTAATATTCACTATCTCTTCTTCACTATCAGCAACAACAACTGTAATTTTATCTTCTATCTGTTTATATTGACCTTCATCCATAATGTCCACAGATGTAACAACGTCATGGTGATATTCATTTCTATGATACAGATAAATTGCTGCACACGAAGTCTCATTTGAATCACAAGGACTGAATTTCAAACAGTCAAGTTTAGATCCATAGGCACTATATACCAAGATATTCACATCCAAAAAGTGCGCACATCAGAGTAATTCATTATCTGATCCCCACGTTCCTGGGTTTCACGCGGGCATTGCAGATATCTAAATTTCTTTGTGGATGACCTTTGTCATATAATGGATAATTGCTTTGAGTGATAAATGATGTGATTAGACATCTAAGATAAGAATGTTCGTTGTTTCTTATCGCCACAAATAGAACAAGCAAATACTTCGAAATCAGCAATTTCCGTCTTCTTCTTAAAGGCGGTCCAAGCAAAACATGTTTTAATATTGAATCTTGTAAACACGAAATGAAAAACGGGAAATCCAATTTTCTCGTATATTTTTTTTTTTTTTTTTTTGCTATTCTATCTGGTGTAAATCTACTTGGTATATTCATATTGTTGACGAATTGAAAAGTGCTATGTTTCATATTCCAGTTGAAAATATGGCGATAAGCTCAGGTTGTGCTCCCAAAGGTATCGAACACTGACTGATACAGAGAAATCTCGGACTGCAAATACTTATGACTCGTTACTTCGCGTACAGTACTTGTTTTTATGAATGCATGTAAGTAAATAATACAATATATTGCAGTTTTTGCATTCATGATCACCCGCTAACTGAACAGGTCTATACCTAATTACATCTTCCCATTGCGGTGTAACATTAAAAAGTGATCCACGTTGAGAACTAAAAAAAAAATTAAACTTTATTTATTTACAGCGATTAAGAAACAAGTTAACAACTTATATAAATCTTGCTCGTTGGCACAGATCTTGGCGTAAGGGTGTCGTTTGTGTGGGAGGAAACCGGAGTACCCGGAGAAAACCCACGAAGCCAGGTTGGTGACAGCCCCATCATCTCACATACCACATCGGGAATCCAACCCGGGTCGCATTTGTGAGAAGCCAGCGCGCTACCAACTGCGCTACCTGGTCCCCTCCCCGTTGAGAACTGACCCACGAATTATTTTTTCAACGGTTTAAGAGTCGAAGTTTTACCTTAAAAATAGACCTAATCCGTTATTAATTGACCGCACGGACGCGTGAAAATGTGACCCTGGCATGAAAATGTCACCCTCGCTGAAAATCGATCCGCAGTGTTGGATCATATTTTAACGTTAAAAATTACCATTGAAATGCAATTTATGCTGTGTAGTTCTCGTTTGCGCAATGGTCAGTTACGTATCGTCTAAATTTTACGTTGGGCAATGGCAAATTTCGATCTAATTAGACGTGTTCGGGGGCGGATCCAAGATTTAATATTAGGGGGTGAGCAAAATTTTTCACAGAGCATTCAGTCCCTGATGCAAGACCAAGGCTTAAAACGCTTGGGGGCTTGCTTGTTTCCTTGAAATTGCGAGTAAACTTTGCATGAATTGAATAGAATTTTCCCCACTTGTATAATACATACCTCTTTAAATTAAAAACGCGTAGCTTTTAAATGAAAACACTGGCATTCATGACATGTAAGGAATAAGTTCAGATGAATTTACCGCTCTTCATGCAAAACAGAAATATATACACACAAGTTCGTAGGATATAGGTCTACTATGATTGATATTTACATGTATTTGAATGTACAATGTATATGCTGTTTTCGTAAAATTTTACAGCAGTTGGTATTGTTTTTTTATGGAATTTTTAATATCAAAATTCTAAATTCGCTGAAATTTCGAGGAGTTTCACCTCGCACTCTGACCCCCTTACCAGGGATTCAACTTGGACCCATTTGAGGCTTGATGCTGCCCCCCCCCCCCCCCCCTGAGGGTCCCTACCTTTTCGTCTTTTTGATTTTGTTGTTGTTTGATTTCTGAATACACAAAATTTTAAGTTTTAAGCTACGCCACCATCTCGTTTTAGAGTATATACGTCCTCCTTTCCTCCATTTCGGAGATAAATGTGTATTTAGTTTAAGTTAGTCATAACATTTCTTAGTTAGCAACCATTTAATTTTTATGAGGAAAGGGGGTGGGAGGGGCAGGAAGACTTTGAAAACAAAACACAAAAAAACAAAGTCCAGTTCGCAATTTCGAAAAAGTAAATCCCTCCCCCTTTTCGGAAATCCTGGATCCACCCCTGGGGTCTCTCATTTCTCCTCTTAAAATTTTGTACAAAATCGTTATAGAAGAACAAAAGATCGTTAGCCACCGTCCATTTGATAATCGGGGGGGGGGGAGGGGCTGTGTTTTCCAACCGGACCAGATTATATTTTACCTCAACCTTGGGGCAAGGGAATTTTGTTTTTGGAAGAGTCAGAGCAAGGTAATATTTTTTCACCAATAAAAAATTGTTGTATAGTTATACAAATTTGATCGTAAACATTGTTATTTTTGACAAAAATCTGCTCAAACCTATCTCAGCTATGTAAAGACGATTTAAGTCTGTCATAATGATGCTATATACTGAAATGAGGATGAGACTGGAAGCAGGAGGACGAGGAAGGAGAGAAGGGGGTAGGGGTGTGAAGGAAAGAGGCTACCCAGGAAAAATAAACTGACAGAGTTAAGACACAAATTCTGAAAATGTGAGAAATGTCTGTTCCGTCTTAGTCGCAAAATCAATCATGAATTATAAAAAGGAAAAACATCTACGAAAATGTAAAAATTTGGCATCTTCAAACTGCCATAACTTATAGTAAAATTGATATATCACCAAAAGGAAAACTGTCTTGAATTTATCTCACTGAGCTCTATCCAAATACTTTAAGCACACAGTCTTTACGAAAACTCACTAGCCCGACGCCCGAGGCTACCAAAAATTCCCTTAGGCTAGTAAAATTTGCTTTTGAAAAAGCCCGACTGGCTAGTAAAAATATCGATGTCTCAGTAAAAGAAATTTTTGAGAACAAAAGATAACGCATTGCTAGTAGGACTGAAACGATTCATTGCAATTTTAATTCGGCTCGATATTTTCTTTTGACTCGGTGTTTGATGCAACTGTCTGAATTTTAGTTCGATTCAGCTGTTAGACTTTCGTTTTATAATCTCTAGTGTTAAATAATCTTCTATATCTCCATGCAGTACAATTTTAGACAAGCGAATGTTTTTGATTTCTTAAACACTTCGTCAATGATGGCATATTATATCTTATTTGGAACATTTTGATTTGGTTTAAAACTCAGATTTATTGAAAAATTTTACATGATTTTTGCAGTTTAATTTATCAGAGGAAATTCTGAATACAAAAAGAAAACGACCTCTCAAAAACGCAAATAGAACTTTAAAAATTGAATTCAAAGCATATTATTGTAAACTTTCTCTACAGTATAGTCAGATAAAATATCTTTAATGTATCTTTCTAATGACCAAGCAAGTGATTTACCAGAAATCTTGCACTCAGATAGGTAATGAAATTAAGAAGATTAAATGTGTTGTGGTTTACAAATTTCTATTTCTATTCGTGAATGCATTCATGAATGCATTTAATATATGTATCTTTGTCTTATACAAAATGATGGATGTGCGCAGATTTAAAGAAGTTACTGTACATATCCCAATGACGTTTTAATGAAATTTCAGAATGAGTATGGATAAAGTTTGATCTGGCGGCCCCTTAATTAAAGTTTTTCTTTAAATTTAAGAAGTATTGGTCACATTAATTTTATAATGCCAACATCCTGAGGGTAGTGTATCGTTTTAGTCTTGCAAATTGCAGATACTTCCTGGTGAATGACGTGCTTTTCAATACGCAAAATTTAGTGCAATGACAAGTGTAATAATGATTATGACTAATAATTCGTGTACAACAATGAATTATAAAATTAAGATTTATCAAGATTAAAGACTTTTTGGGCTAGCAGAATTTTCCTCTGGCTAGTAAAAGTTTGGGCTGGACTAGCCCTACCGGCTAGTGGTGTAAACTATTTTTCGGAAAGACTGAGCACATTAAGATATGAATACCCTTCAAAATTTACCTGGGGTTGCTACTACTCCCTGTCCACCCCTCATCAACCGTAAACTGTGTTCTGCCTTAATTAATTGATATGTAAGAGTACTTATTAACAATAAGAAGGAATGAGGTTCAGGACCATTTCTTCATTGAACTAGAATTTTAATGTGTCTGTGCGACACAGGTGCCCCCGCTGGCAGCTAAGGTAGTGAAATATAATTGCCACAGAACTAATATTTGAAAATTCAATGAAGGTTCAGCCACATGCAATGCACATTTTCTAATTTCAAAGTCCCATAACTCCTGAAAGAAAATTCTCAGCAGAGTTGCTTCCCTTCATACATCTACATATGCTGCCCTACTTACATGTGAAGTTTGGTGAAATTCTGATGAATGGTTTGGAAGGAGTTGTGATGACAAGGTTTCGGAATGACAAAATGACGGAATGACAGGGTGCAATACTATATGGCCCCTGCCATATAAAAAGGGTTCAACAAGGCCCACCATATAGTCCCCACCCACCTGTTAATCAGCATTCAAGTCAAAATTTTTATATAAGAGTGTAGAAGGGGTTGATACACAAATTATTGTCTTTTTGATGATCTCGGGGTCATACTATTGTAAATCACGAAGGCCTTTCACTATTTTGGAACCCGACTAGATAAACTTGTTGGAACCCTCTTATGTACACAAGATCAACGCAGAAATTGGGATGGGAAATTCCATTGGATATAAAGTAATATTTCCGAATTTTGATAAAAGTTCTGAATAGGACATAAAACAATTTCCGAAGGCTTTTCTAAGTTTATGATACTTGTAACCCAGAGTTAGAAGTTCAAACATTATTTGTAATTTTTTTTTTGTATGAAACTCCAAAACGTTAGTGCAGGCGCTGGCAAATCGAAAAAACTGAATTTTATAGATACCACATGCTGGGAGTCTAGTCTAGGAATATCTGTAACTTTCCAACTAAGGGAAATTTACCACAGGAAATCTAAAATCGTCATGTTTATCATAAATTTTTGTATGAATTTTATTGTTAATTGTCTTAATGTATAGGTCAAAGAAAAGTGTTTCTGTATCACAAATACTGGCTTTGTTTTACTGAAGTTTAGGTGGGTATACGTTAGCTATATATCTTTCAAACTCTGAGTTATCAATAACTAAGATGTCGTCAAGATGCATGTACATGTAACTAGATGTATCATCCAACATCTCAATAAGGTTGAATCGTATAGATTTTTAATAGAATACATGAAACCCCACCCCACATAATAATATAGAAACAAATCTGCTATAAGAGGTGCACAGTTAGTACCCATAGAAATCCGAACTATCTGATGATTTTGCCATCAAATTCAAGTTAAAAGTATGGTAGGTTTGCCCATGACTGAACTGATGAAGAACAAAAGATCATAATAACACAAACTGTTGTGTTATGTATAATTCTGTCGAGCAAAGCTATCCAGGAAAAATTGAGTTTTATCACTTAATTTTTTCCAATGTATGATTTTAGATTACGGTAATTTATTGGAGACAGATTATTTTTTCATTGTGTGACTGAGCAAGATCATATTTTTTTAGTCAAAATCAGGGCAGAATTTTTATTCCAAACATCCCAGGCTTCCCTCCCCCCAAAATATCAAATGGACGGTGCGTATATTATAACCGTACTTTGACATGTCATAGCAAATATCAACTAAAGAATTAGTATTGTATAAACTAGATTTGCCACAAAATTTGGGAGTAAGTACCTTCTATTCAATTCTTCTGCAGCAAGTTTTGTTTTGTTTTATGTTCTTTGTCGCATTTCAGCTTCCAAAAACTTACTTATCTTTCCTCGTTTCATGATCGGATATTATAACATAGGTATAAACTTCAGAACTGCTTCGGTGTTGTCAGTTATTACGGAAATGAATTCCGTGGGAACAGCGTTCTAGTAAAGTCTCAACGCATAGTTGAATTGGAAAATAGAGTTAATTAATTCCAACGGATATATAACCTATACGAATATAAGAGGGGAGGGCCGGGTTTGTCCTTAAATCTACCACTGAAAATATGATCAAACAGTGTACTAAGCGAATTTTTAATCAACAACTGGTGTTGTCTATGGGAAATGACACTTTATAGGGAGGGGTGTTCATATTTCAACATTAATTACTGCCTCAATATGAAAAAGTTTCAAACTCCTCTTTAAGGAGTACTTAGTAGTCATTTTGAATATTTCAATTTCATCCTTATAAATTGTAGTATTTTATAGGACAATACTACCATTTAAGAAATGCAATTCGAGTATAAAATCACCCCAAACCACATATCTTGACCCCATGTATATATCTACTTTTTCCCTGTTGGAATTCTGTAATATTTTATAGGTAATATAATGTTTTGTAAAAAAAAAAATATGATAACAACACTACATAGTTGTCTTTGAAACGTTCTGTTCTAAGAATATGTATACTCAAATAAGATAAATTTCAATTGAAATTTATGATGAAATTCAAGACTTAATGTGTGAGCAAAATTCCATAACGCCCTTTTCATCATGTACATGTGCCCCATTTCTTTTAAATTCAAAACATATACACACATGGAGAAAGAAGTTTTTTTTATTTAAAGTTAAGCGTTTTATTATGAAATTAAACCAGGCCTGCACGCCCGCTCATTAAGGAGTAGGGGTTATGATGGTATCTTGTAAGATGGGAAATCTAAAAAAGAATATCCTTTACAGGGGAAATCTATTTTAGGAAGAAGTGTAAATGAGGGAACTAAATATCATAACATACATGCATACGTTATAATTTAGTGCACCGGATGCGCATATCTACAACTAATGTCTCTTCAGTGATGTTAAAGACCAAAACTTTGGAAATCCAAACTACATAAAACATTGAAGAGCTGATCTACAACCACTATGTATAAACGTCTGACAATATGCACCCATTGCGAAGCCCGATTTCCCCCGTTAGGGAAGGAGGAGGCAAAGGTTATATGGAAGGGGAAATGAGAAGGAATGGTGAGAGACATTCCTTATGTCCAAACTCAGTTATCAAGGTTATAATAAATATAAAATTAAAATTAAAAATCGTTGAAAAATTATCCCACGGGGAGTCAAAATCTAACGGCGTGTGTCAATTTTCAATGACTTTTGAACCAAATTTAGCATTGGAAATTGACTTACTGGTCAGTTTTTAACATTGATAATGGGGTCAATTTTTATTATTACACCCGCCTACTTGTATTAGCACGTATTTCCAGTTACTTTGCAATTATTCAATAAACGCATATTAGGTATTAATTTTAAATGATTATTTGCAAGTATTAAATAATTTTTTTTCACTTGATTTAAACACAGCTGAGTAGGTAAGATTGAAAAGATTTATAAATAAAGCATTTATCAAAAATGATGTATATATAAATATGTGTGTGGGTGGGTGTGTGTGTGCAGCGAGTTTGACAAGTCTTTCAGGACAGGGTACACTCTGAAGTATTTGTTGCCCCCCCCCTTTGGATCCACTCCTTGACAAATCTGGTTGAACAGCAACATATGTAGGGAAACTTGAGTTCTTCATACCTTACTACGATTCATCAACATCTTAAAGATTCTAAGAGTAACAATTTTGTACTCATCTACAATGTGTTTTGTCATGTTGACATCGATAAAAAGAATTTTTGTAAGTTTGCTCCAAGTTAATTATCTTATTAAATAAAGACAGTGCTGTAGACAAATGTTTCCCAAGTAGGTACATTGATAAACATATAGTTTCTGTAATATTGCTATATACAATATATAAGATAGTTTAGTTTCTATATCTATCAACATTTGTGTTACACTAATGTTTAAAACATTTAGTATTAGATTGTTATAATAATGTTTAACATACTAAATGTATTAAACATTGGTGTAACATATGTACATAGACTCATAGTACGTAAGCTGCTCTGAGGTACACGCTAGCTGGTAGACTGACCAACACGTAGGTATGCATTACAAATAAATTGGTACAGAATCACGTGACTAATATATTTGGATATTGCATCTAACATTTCTTTGTTTATTGAAAAGTTATGATTACTTAAAATGAAATAAGATATCATGAAAATATTCGGAAATATATAGATTAGTGTCGACGACATATAAAGTTCGCAGTTAATGTGAAAAGTTGACTGTCTCGATCTCGATACTCTCAGATAAAGTGAAGCAATTTAGCCAATTATCTTAGAATATAACGTGCGTTTACAAAGTGTAACGAGTCTCTCGATTGATCTCTAAATTAAATGTCATAGAAAGTGTATGCACGTTTCAGCTAATCTAAACGGAAGATAAGACAGCAGTATAAAACTACAAGTGTTAAAGTTCACGATGTCCGAATCTCTGTAAAGCAATTAATACTGACACAAAATTAACATGACAGTTGACTGCATGAAAATTTAGATCAAATACGATATATCAGAGACCTAGACTGCTTTCAACTAGCCTATGTCTCTGGATATATGTACAAAATGAATCGGTATCATTAATGAATAAATTAATATGTGATCGTATTAAAAATACTTTGTCATTTCAAACAGAAATTTTGACAATGATTTTATATTAATTTACATGATATAGAATATGACTTTTCACATTTTCTATCAAGAACTTCATTTCACTATTCTCGATATCTCGCTGGTTTCTGTGTCTTCTTCGGACGTACCTTTATTTCATAGCGGACTTTTGATTGGTAATTTCGACATTACATGTAGCTTCTTTTAATTTTTTTTTTCTGAAGAAAAGACGTTCTACTGCGTGAAGTTTCAATTGTGATGTTGTTCGGTAATTTCTCAGAAAATGGTGAAGTTCTTGTGCGTAATTTTTATTTTGTCTTTCAATGTTTGCGGCTTTAATTATCTTCGTTAAGGTTTTATTAATTTCTCGACATATCCATTTGCTTGAGGGTGTAGGGGAGTTACTTTTCGAGGTTCATTGTCTGTTGTGCACGCTGATGGTATTTTTGTGTCCCAGTGGTTTGAGGTCACGACCTCCATAACGAGCGGTTTGACTGGATCATGCCCAGATGCAGTTACATAGATCTTGGTATGGCATTTTCAGTAATGTACCTTATGTAATATTTGTCTGGATCACATTAATTGATTGGCTGATTTTTGTTTTACGTCACACCACGAATATTTCACGTATGTGGTGACGGCATCTGCCTGATGCGGGGCATACAAATTTTGACCTTTGCAACGGACCCACCCGAAGCAGTGAGGGATGTTTAACGTGCCATGCATACTACGACACGGGGCCTCGGTTTTTACTGTCTCATCCGAAAGACAAGACACCGGCATCACCAGAGCGGGGCCCGAACCCCAGCCTCCCGATCAGGAGTCCAGCACGATACCTCTAGGCCACGGTCACATTCCATGGTGTATATAGAGAAGTTCATTTGCTTTTCCAGACTGGATCCGCCAGTCCACCATACTCCTAGATGAACTAAACTGGGATGCAATATTCACTACGGAGAAAATTACGTAGTATAGATAACCTCAAACTAACCCCCCCTTTTGTGCGCCAATGCGCTGTTTACCCTTTCTAGGAGAGACTGGATCCCCCACCCCACCCCACCCCACTCCGTGTTGAACTAAACTAGGATGTAATATTCCCGATAGAGAAAATGACGTAGTAAAAATAAACTCAACCTCCCCTCCTTCTTTTTTTCTTTCTTTTATTATTATTATTATTTTATTATTATTTTTGTGCCAATGCGCTTTTTACTCTTTTAGGGTAAATCAGCTTAGGTTCGAATATTAGAAATATTATTTTTTATGGATTAAAAATGAATTTGAAACTTATCATGGGTCTCACTATTAAAGGGAGGTCTATACGGGGAACAATCTATGCTAAAACAACGCCATGAGTACTAGATATCCTAAATATTTTAAATATGTTACCAAAAAATTGAAATAGTATCTCTTTGCACACAGGCATGAATAATGTATAAACGGGAGATTCAAATATTATTTGACACTGTCAGTCTCAGAGGTCCATAATAATAATAACAGGGAAGTCCTTGAAAATAATAATAATAATAATAATAAAAATAATAATGATAATAATAATAATAATAAAAATAATAATCATAATAATAATAATAATAATAATAATAATAATAATAATAATAATAATAATATTATTATTATTATTATTATTATTATTATTAAAATAAATAAATAAAAGAACCCACAACAGAAACAGTATTTAAAGTTATTTCTTTGAATGAAATATAACAGCATCTGAATTCCAGCATTATTCAGTATCTTGTATCTCCTGACATAGTCTGTCCTGGACAACCATTCGATAGACATTAACCGAATAGGCGCCGCGCGTTATAAATAGATTTTAGTATGAAATCGTTATCACAGCTGGCGGTCGATCTGCCCGATGTCGTTGATGAGATTAGTTAACTAGATTGTCCTGTTTATTTAAAAGAAAAGCATGCACAATAGAAAGTAGACCATTTAAAGAAATAAGTCGTTTGTTTTGCAGTAAAGAAGATGATCATTAAAACGGTAAGGAACTTGAACAAGTATTCATACTCGTTATCAGTATTTCATAGTAGTGAAGAAACACGATAATTTAAAAGCAACGGTAATAAATACACTTGCATCCGGACGCAGAGTACATTCTATAATTCATTTGAAAGAAAATATATATCACTGTTTTGTTGGTTTGCTTGTTGTCCACCGCTTTTCGCGAAAACGTGGGGACATTAAATCTCTGTCGTCTGTCTGGTGTCTGTCCGTTTGTCACAAAAACTTTAACATTGGTAATAACTCTTAACCGTGTTCCTAGTTGCAATACCTTTCCGTTGGTACCAAAATTTTTATCATGTGACCTTTGACTGTGACCTTTGATCTTCTTCAATGTAACTGTTTAAGCATAAGACACGGGGCCTTGATATTTTGGTTTGTGTGTCCCCAATGGCACTATAGATACATGTAGACATGTACACCCATGACAATATCACTGCACCCTTACTGATAGAACTCCGAATGGGGGGGGGGGGGGGAGGGGCACAATTCTCTAAATTTGCTGGTATTCTCTTGTTTCGTGTTTTGTTTTTTTTTTTTTTTTGGTTTTATTTTTTTTTTATTATTATTTTTGGGGTTTTTTTTTTGTTTTTTGGTATTTTTGGAGGTGGGTGGGGGGTTCGTTTGTGTGATTTGGGGGGGAGGGGGGGGGAGGTGTTTTGGAGGTTTTTTTTCAGAAGGGGGGGGGGGGGGCGTGTACTTTTTGTTTTACTATTTTTTATCTTTTTTTTATTTTATTTTTTACTTTTTTTGGATTTGAAATTAAAAATAAGCATTTCACATATTAAAATTTATATAGTAGATTTTCTTTATTATAATTTTTAATTCAAAAATATCTAGCTTGCATCCAAAACAATATTACAGTTATTGACATTGTCCCAGTTGTGCTGATTACCGTGTGGGAGGGGTTATAAAGAGGGAATTTCATAAATGTCTTAAAACCTTGTATCATGATTATCAATTTATCACCTTACTGTAAATAAGAACAGGAAACTGCTAAAGCCAGATTACAAAACAATAATTCAAATGACCAAGCTGTGACCCAGTGGGATCAAATATTGAAAATAAAGCATATTTATGAAACACTGATGCCCTCATGTCTAAAAGGAAAAATATGTCAGAGGATTTCGGTTATAGTCAAAGTCATAAAGTAAATTTCTATCTTTACCTCATTTGGACAAATGTCCAGAAGAGCTAATGTCTTACTTTTCACATGAATGAGGTCCTCAGCATTCGATGGATTAGACAGCTCTTTTTCAAATAAGCGTAACTTCTCTACTACATAAGTACAGTCCAGATAAGAATCTTGATTCGTAGATCTATCAACGAGTACAAAAACTTTTAGTGTAACTTCTAGTTAGACCTTGACCTTTGAGAAAATTTAGAAAATGTTGTAATGCAGCCTATATTCTTAATATTACCTATCTAATGTGGTTTATACGTCATATGAATGAGGAATATTCCCCTGTATTTCTGATGGAGTCTATATAGATGGAGGAACATTCTCCCAACTATCTGATGGAGTCTATATAGATGGAGGAGCATTCCCCTCTCTATCTGATGGAGTCTATATGGATGGGGAATATTCCCCTATCTATTTGATAAATTCTTTACTAGATAGGGGAATATTCCCCTATCTTCTCTGACAGAGTCTATATAGATAGGGGAATATTCCCCTATCAATCTGATAGAGTCTGTATAGATGGGGGAATATTCCCCTATCTATCTGATGGAGTCTGAATAGATGGAGGAACATTCCTCTATCTTCTCTGATAGAGTCTGTATAGATGGGGGAATATTCCCCTATCTATCTGATGGAGTCTATATAGAAAGAGGAACATTCCCCTATCTATGTGATGGAGTCTATATGGATGGGGGAATATTCCCCTATCTATCTGATAGAGTCTGCATAGATGGAGGAACATTCCCCTATCTATTTGTTTAATTCTTGACTAGATAGGGGAATATTCCCCTGTCTGAAGAAATGTACATACTAGATGGAGGAATATTCCCCTATCTATCTGATAGAGTCTGCATAGATGGAGGACCATTCCCCTATCTATTTGTTTAATTCTTGACTAGATAGGGGAATATTCCCCTGTCTGAAGAAATGTACATACTAGATGGAGGAATATTCACCTATCTATCTGATGGAGTCTGTGTTGATGGAGGAACATTCCCCTATATATCTGATAAATTCTTGACTAGATAGGGGAATATTCCCCTATCTATCTGATGAAATCTATATACTACATGTAGATGGAGGAATATTCCCCTATCTGTCTGATGAAATCTATATACTACATGTAGATGAAGGAATATTCCCCTATATATTGGATTAAATCTTGACTAGATGGGGGAATATTCCCCTATCTATATTCCCTCATCCCTTTCAGGAGGTCTGAATGGATGGTGGATTATTCTCCTATCTGTTGGTGAACAGTTGATACTTTTCATTCATCTGTATATATTGATCCCCAGAAAAAGGACAAAAAAATTTTCCTTTTTTATTCTGTAACGCCTTAAGAAATCATCGTTATCAATTAACTAGGAAATATGAACACTTTTCTGCATTGAAATCACCAAGTCCGAACAAATGTCGGAAAAATTTCTAAAACTTGATTTTGGAAGGGAACCAGAATGACAAGACTTCTCCACTCATCCCTCTAGATCAATTCCATGCATTCTGTCTGTCTCTGTATAGAGCCAGTATGAAGAAGATTGTCAAAGAAGGGTACTCTGTTGTGACCTACTTTTGACTGTGGTGGCACCACTTGTAAAGAGGTCTGGACGAAAACAACAGAATTTGAAGGGGTTCATAGGTGATTCATTTCTACCAAGATTTATCGAAATCCTTCCAACAGTTTTTGCAGACAAAGTTAAAAATGTGAAAAATGCCTCCCCCCCCCCCCTTTTTTTGGAAGTCTTAAAAAATTCATAAGAAATCCAGAAGTTGAGATATTGACAAAATTTTTTCACAATACTATTCCTTACCATAATCATGATCAAAATAGTCCATAAGAAATCATCATTATCAATTAACTGAAAAACATGACACTTTTCTGCACTGAAATTACAAAGTCCAAAAAAATGTCAAAAAAACGTCAAAAATTTGATTTCAGAACAGAATTAAAAATAACAACATTTCTTCACACATCACTCTAGATCATTCCTATGCATTAAGTTTGTCTCTGTAGGCCGCCCCCCCCCCCCCCCCCCCCCCCCCCCCCCCCCCCCCCCCCCCCCCCCTATCTGAAGAAGAACTTTGTTAAATAAGGGTACCTTCCATGACCTACTTTTGCCTGTAGTGGCGCCACCTAATGATGAATCTGGACAAAAAACAACAACACTTGTAGGGGACCATGGGTACTTCATGCATACCAAGTTGCATCAAATTCTGTTTAGCGCTTCTGAAGAAGATGTCGAAAATGTGAAAAGTTTATGACAGACCACCAACGGACGACGACGTATGCCAGACAGTGCACTATGACAATAGCTCACTTGAGCCTTTGGCTCAAGTGAGCTAAAATAGGAAGTACTACATGTAAATACAAATCCGGTGTAGTGTATTGTATTTCTGGTTTTCTTCTTTCAATCTTGCTCTATGATTTACCTTCATCAATATCTTCAGGGTTCACATGCTTCAAGGCTTGTCTGGCAAGATTCTCACTGTAACAAGCTTTTGCCATTTCTTTGATGAAATTGTTTGTTTGATCCATATCATTGTCCTTTTCCTCATCCATATCATCCATACTATCATCGTCATCATTTTCCTCTACTTCCATTGCTTTAGTTTCTACATCAGCTTTAGCCAGCCTCATAGCTGTAATTAGGTCAGCCCTGGTACAATCATGTTTGACAGCTGAGAGGAGGGGATAGACCAGGATAGATGGTTCAGTGTCTACTCCAACCTTCACAAGCTCTCTCTGTAAGATCACCATCTGGTCAATGGTGAAAAAATTCAGCATATGATACTCCTCTCTTTTCTCATCTATGTACTTCAGCCATTCTTCAAGACAATTTTCCATGAACTTTGCAAGTTTAGGAATGACTGTTCCTACATCATCTGTAGCATTTCTTCTCCCTTTTAACTGAGTACATCCATCACCAACACCGAATTTTAGGAAAGCACATACTGTTCTCTTTTGGTCACACAGAAACTTGGCATTCCAGTCAGTGAAGAGCACACAGCCAGCTGCTACAAGCTTTGTGTACACAACGCATAGTCTCACAATGGAATCCAAAATCTTGAATAAGAGAATGTCATTATATTTTTTAGTATAATATGTGTATACATAATAAACTGAAAATGTATTAAAATGAAATACTAGTCATGGGCAAGTTGTTATATTTTTACAAACAATGACTGTTTTTCATAATACATGTATATTAATTCTGGATCTCAGTAAATATTCTACCACAAATATGAAGAAAATGTAACATTTTGCTGTCTCCAACAGATATAAAAGCTAAGAATAAAACTCTTTAATGGCGTTACAGAATAAAAAAGGAAAATTTTTCTGTCCTTTTTCTGGGGATCAATATATACAGATGAATGAAAAATATCAACTTTTCACCAACAGATATAGGAGAATTATCCCCTATCCATTCAGACCTCCTGAAAAGGATAAGTGAATATAGATAGGGGAATATTCCCCCATCTAGTCAAGATTTAATCTAAAAGATAGGGGAATATTCCTCCATCTAGTATAAAGATTTCATCAGACAGATAGGGGAATATTCCCCTATCTAGTAAAGAATTCATCAAAAAGATAGGGGAATGTTCCTCCATCTATAAAGACTTCATCAGATAGATAGGGGAATATTCCCCCATCTATATAGACTCTATCAGATAGATAGGGGAATGTTCCTCCATCTCTATGGACTCCATCAGATAGATAGGGGAATATTCCTCTATCTATATAGACAGCATCAGATAGATAGGGGAATATTCCTCCATCTCTATGGACTCCATCAGATAGATAGGGGAATATTCCTCTATCTATATAGACTCCATCAGATAGATAGGGGAATGTTCCTCCATCTCTGTGGACTCCATCAGATAGATAGGGGAATGTTCCTCCATCTATACAGACGCCATCAGATAGATAGGGGAATGTTCCTCCATCTCTATAGACTCCATCAGATAGATAGGGGAATGTGCCTCCATTTCTGTAGACTCCCATCAGATAGATAGGGGAATGTTCCTTCATCTCTATAAACTCCATCAGATAGATAGGGTAATGTTCCTCCATCTATATAGACTCCATCAGATAGATAGGGGAATATTCCCCCATCTATATAGACTCCATGAGATAGATAGGGGGAATATTCCTCTATCTATATAGACTCCATCAGATAGAAAGGGGAATGTTCCCCCATCTATATAGACTCCATCAGATAGAAAGGGGAATGTTCCTCCATCTCTATGGACTCCATCAGATTGATAGGGGAATATTCCTCCATCTATATAGACTCCATCAGATAGATAGGGGAATATCCCTCCAACTATATACATTTCATCAGTTAGAAAGGGGAATATTCCTCTATCTATATAGACTCCATCAGACACATAGGGGAATGTTCCCCCATCGATATAGACTCCATCAGATAGACAGGGGAATATTCCACTATCTATATAGACTCCATGAGATAGATAGGGGAACGTTCCCCCATTCATACAGACTCCATCAGAGAGATCAGGGAATATTACCCCATCTAGTCAGAACTCATCTATTAGATGGGGAATATTTCCTCATTTATACAGACTTCAGTCATGATTAGGAATATACCTCCATCTAATCTGACTTTAAGAAATATGAAGCCGGTGTGACCTAGTGGATTTAGTGCTTGGCTAATGATCTAAAGGTCCCGAGTTCGAGTTCAGTCCTGGGCACACCGGTGTTCTGTCATTTGGATGAGACAGTACATGGTCCCATTTCACAGTAGGCGTGGCACATAAAAGATCCCTCACCTCTTCGAGTGGGTTCGTTGCAAAGGAAGAATTTCTATGCAATGCTTCAAGCAGATGCCGTCACCATATACGTGAAATAAACGTGGAATGACGTAAAACAATAATCAATCAATGTAATAAATACGGGGATAGATTCCCATCCACTCAGACTTTATCAAATGGATAGGGGAATAGTCTACCATCTATATATCCATCCTCAACTGTTTATTTATTTGTTGTTATTATCATCATAAGTGTGTGTGTGTGTGTGTGTAGGTGTGTGAGGGTGTGTGTGTGTGTGTGTGTGTGTGTGTGTGAGGGGGGGTGTCTGTGTGAGGGGGTGTACAGATGTGTGTGTGTGTGTGTAGGTGTGTGTGTGTGAGAGACATTTACTGTAGTGTTCTTTTATTAAATCAGACAAAATATTTAAGTTACATGATACAGAGTGCACAAAGAATAGATGAGACTTAATCGTCATAAAGGCTTTTATAAATCACAGTACTGTCAACATATATACAATCATGAATATACACTGCAGTACTAATATGTATATAATTTTTGGCTTCAACAGACGTATCTATAATGAATTTTAAAAACATACGTTATCAAACTTTTACATTGCACAAATGAATATGACAAGAAAGTTGATCTCTCCTACCTCAACAAACTAGATAAAACATTTAAATCTTCCTGGAAATGTAACTGCATCTTAACTACCCTTTTAGGAGATGATATGCCGTTAAGTGTAGACGTGACCCTAGACTGGCTAAACATTATTACTAAAAGGGTAGAAAGAGCTGACATCTCACATGGAATGTATTACATATAGGAATTATTTTGACGATATTTTAGTATGTGATATTTGTTAAGTCAATAAATAACACCATGAAAACAGGTGTAAGAAAAACATATCAGATGAAGATACAGTTTATATTGCTTAAATCAAAGTTTAATTGCAGTGCTTTCGGCTCAATACCCCCCCCCTCTCGCGCCTCAAATATACCAAAATAATATTATATTGGTATAACTGAGAAGAGACTAACAAGCCGTAAGCTCTGTGTTTCTGGTTCAATTTACACGAAACAAAGTCATTGCCTTACTTGGCCCTACATTTTATGCAAAATAGTAAATGTTTAGTACCTTCAAAATTAATATTCACTATGGACATCTCTTCTTCACTATCAGCAACAACAACTGTAATTTTATCTTCTATCTGTTTATATTGACCTTAATCCATAATGTCCACAGATGTAACAACGTCATGGTGATATTCATTTCTATGATACAGATAAATTGCTGCACACGAAGTCTCATTTGAATCACAAGGACTGAATTTCAAACAGTCAAGTTTAGATCCATAGGCACTATATACCAAGATATTCACATCCAAAAAGTGCGCACATCGGAGTAATTCATTATCTGATCCCCACGTTCCTGGGTTTCACGCGGGCATTGCAGATATCTAAATTTCTTTGTGGATGACCTTTGTCATATACAATGGATAATTGCTTTGAGTGATAAATGATGTGATTAGACATCTAAGATAAGAATGTACGTTGTTTCTTATCGCCACAAATAGAACAAGCAAATACTTCGAAATCAGCAATTTCCGTCTTCTTCTTAAAGGCGGTCCAAGCAAAACATGTTTTAATATTGAATCTTGTAAACACGAAATGAAAAACGGGAAATCCAATTTTCTCGCATTTTTTTTTTTTTTTTTGCTACTCTATCTGGTGTAAATCTACTTGGTATATTCATATTGTTGACGAATTGAAAAGTGCTATGTTTCATATTCCAGTTGAAAATATGGCGATAAGCTCAGGTTGTGCTCCCAAAGGTAACACTGACTGATACAGAGAAATCTCGAATTCATGATCACCCGCTAACTGAACAGGTCTATACCTAATTACATCTTCCCATTCCGGTGTAACATTAAAAAGTGATCCCCGTTGAGAACTAAAAAAAAAAAAAATTAAACTTTATTTATTTTACAGCGATTAAGAAACAAGTTAACAACTTATATAAATCTTGCTCGTTGGCACATATCTTGGCGTAAGGGGTGTCGTTTGTGTGGGAGGAAACCGGAGTACCTGGAGAAGACCCACGAAGCCAGGTTGGTGACAGCCCCACTATCTCACATACCACACCGGGAATCCAACCCGGGTCGCATTTGTGAGAAGCGAGAGCGCTACCAAATGCGCTACCTGGTCCCCTCCCCGTTGAGAACTGACCCACGAATTAGTTTTCAACGGTTTAAGAGTCGACTTTTTACCTTAAAAATAAACCTAATCCGTTATTAATTGACCGCACGGACGCCTGAAAATGTGACCTTGGCATGAAAATGTCACCCTCGCTGAAAATCGATCCGCAGTGTTGGATCATATTTTAACGTTAAAAATTACCATTGAAATGCAATTCATGCTGTGTAGTATTTGTTTGCGCAATGGTCAGTTACGTATCGTCTAAATTTTACGTTGGGCAATGGCAAATTTCGATCTAATTAGACGTGTTCGGGGGCGGATCCAAGATTTAATATTAGGGGGTGAGCAAAATTTTTCACACAGCATTCAGTCCCTGATGCAAGACCAAGGCTTAAAACGCTTGGGGGCTTGCTTGTTTCCTTGAAATTGCGAGTAAACTTTGCATGAATTGAATAGAATTTTCCCCAGATGTGTAATACATACCTCTTTAACTTAAAACCGCGTAGCTTTTAAATGAAAACACTGGCATTCATGACATGTAAGGAATAAGTTCAGATGAATTTACCGCTCTTCATGCAAAAACAGAAATATATACACACAAGTTCGTAAGATATAGGTCTACTATGATTGATATTTACATGTATTTGAATGTACAATGTATATGCTGTTTTCGTAAAATTTTACAGCAGTTGGCATTGTTTTTTTATGGAATTTTTAGTATCAAAATTCTAAATTCGCTGAAATTTCGAGGAGTTTCACCTCGCACTCTGACCCCCTTACCAGGGATTCACCTTGGACCCATTTGAGGCTTGATGCTGCCCCCACCCCCACCCCCCACCCCGAGGGTCCCTACCTTTTGTCTTTTTGGGTTTTTTTTTTGTTGTTTGATTTCTGAATACACAAAATTTTAAGTTTTAAGCTACGCCACCATCTCCTTTTAGAATATACAGTCCTCCTTTCCTCCATTTCGGAGATAAATGTGTATTCAGCTTAAGTCAGTCATAACATTTCTTAGTTAGCAACAATTTAATTTTTATGAGGAAAGGGGGTGGGAGGGGCAGGAAGACTTTGAAAACAAAACACAAAAAACAAAGTCCAGTTCGCAATTTCGAAAAAGTAAATCACCCCCCACCCCCCCCACCCCTTTTCGGAAATCTTGGATCCACCCCTGGTCTCTCATTTCTCCTCTCAAAATTTTGTACAAAATCGTTATAGAAGAACAAAAGATCGTTAGCCATCGTCCATTTGATAATTGGGGGGGGGGGCTGTGTTTTCCAACCGGACTATATTATATTTTACCTCAACCTTGGGGCAAGGGAATTTCGGTTTTGGAAGAGCCAGAGCAAGGGAATTTTTTTCACCAATAAAAAAATGTTGTATAGTTATACAAATTTGATCGTAAACATTGTTATTTTTGACAAAATTCTGCTCAAACCTATCTCAGCTATGTAAATACGATTTAAGTGTGTCATAATGATGCCATATACTGAAATGAGTATGAGACTGAAAGTGGAAGCAGGAGGACGAGGAAGGAGAGAAGGGGGTAGGGGTGTGAAGGAAAGAGGCTACCCAGGAAAAATAAATTGACAGAGTTATGACACAAATTCTGAAAATGGGAGAAATGTCTGTTCCGTCTAAGTCGCAAAATCAATCATGAATTATAAAAAGGAAAAAAATCTACGAAAATGTGAAAATTTGGCATCTTCAAACTGCCATAACTTTTAGTAAAATTGATATATCACCAAAAGGAAAACTGTCTTGAATTTACCTCACTGAGCTCTATCCAAATACCTTAAGCACACAGTACGAAAACTCACTAGCCCGACGCTACCAAAAATTCCTTTGGGCTAGTAAAATTTGTTTTCGAAAAAGCCCGACTGGCTAGTAAAAATATCGATGTCTCAGTAAAAGAAATTTTTGAGAAAAGATAACGCATTGCTAGTAGGACTGAAACGATTCATTGCAATTTTAATTCGGCTCGATATTTTCTTTTGACTCGGTGTTTGATACAACTGTATGAATTTTAGTTCGATTCAGGTGTTAGACTTTCGTTTTATAATCTCTAGTGTTAAATAATCTTCTATATCTCCATGCAGTACAGTTTTAGATAAGCGAATGTTTTTGATTTCTTAATCACTTCGTCAATGATGGCATATTATATCTTATTTGGAACATTTTGATTTGGTTTAAAACTCAGATTTATTGAAAAATTTTACATGATTTTTGCAGTTTAATTTATCAGAGGAAATTCTGAATACAAAAAGAAAACGATCTCTCAAAAACGCAAATAGAACTTTAAAAATTGAAATCAAAACATATTATTGTAAACTTTCTCTACAGTATAGTCAGATAAATTATCTTTAATGTATCTATCTAATGACCAAGCAAGTGATTTACCAGAAATCTTGCACTCAAATGGGTTATGAATTTAAGAAGATTAAATGTGTTGTGGTTTACAAATTTCTATTTCTATTCGTGAATGCATTCATGAATGCATATAATATATGTATCTTTGTCTTATACAAAATGATGGATGTGCGCAGATTTAAAGAAGTTACTGTACATATCCCAATGACGTTTTAATGAAATTACAGAATGAGTATGGATAAAGTTTGATCTTGTCCCTTAATTAAAGTTTTTCTTTAAATTTAAGAAGTATTGGTCACATTAATTTTATAATGCCCATATCCTGAGGGTAGTGTATCGTTTTAGTCTTGCAAATTGCAGATACGTCCTCGTCAATGACATGCTTTTCAATACGCAAAATTTAGTGCAATGACAAGTGTAATAATGATTATGACTAATAATTCGTGTACAACACTGAATTATAAAATTAAGATTTATCAAGATTAAAGACTTTTTGTCTGGGCTAGCAGAATTTTCTCTGGCTAGTAAAAGTTTGGGCTGGACTAGCCCTACCGGCAAGTGATGTAAAGTAATTTTCGGAAAGACTGAGCACATAAAGATATGAATACGCTTCAAAATTTACCTGGGGTTGCTACTACTCCCTGTCCACCCCTCATGAACCGTAAACAGTGTTCTGCCTTAATTAATTGATATGTAAGAGTACTTATTAACAATAAGAAGGAATGAGGTTCAGGACCATTTCTTCATTGAAATAGAATTTTAATGTGTCGGTGCGACACAGGTGCCCCCGCTGGCAGCTAAGGTAGTGAAATATAATTGCCACAGAACTAATATTTGAAAATTCAATGAAGGTTTAGCCATATGCAATGCACATTTTCTAATTTCAAAGTCCCATAACTCTTGAAAAAAAATTCTCAGCAGAGTTGCTTCCCTTCATGCATATGCTTCCCTACTTACATGTGAAGTTTTGTGAAATTCTGATGAACGGTTTGGGAGGAGTTGTGATGACAAGGTTTCGGAATGACAAAATGACGGAATGACAGAGTGCAACACTATATGCCCCCTGCCATATAAAAGGGGTTCAACAAGGCCCACCATATAGTCCCCATCCGCCTGTTAATCAGCGTTCAAGTCAAAATTTTTATATAAGAGTGTAGAAGGGGTTGATACACGAATTATTGTCTTTTTGATGATTTCCGGGTCATACTATTGTAAATCACGAAGGCCTTTCACTATTTGGAACCCGACTAGATAAACTTGTTAGAACCCTCTTATGTACACAAGATCAACGCAGAAATTGGGATGGGAAATTCCATTGGATATAAAGTAATATTTCTGAATTTTGATAAAAGTTCTGAATAGGACGTAAAACAATTTCCAAAGGCTTTTCTAAGTTTATGATACTTGTAACCCAGAGTTAGAAGTTCAAACATTATTTGTAATTTTTTTTGGTATGAAACTCCAAAACGTTAGTGCAGGCGCTGTCAAATCGAAAAAACTGAATTTTATAGATACCATATGCTGGGAGTCTAGTCTAGGAATATCTGTAACTTTCCAACTAAGGGAAAATTACCACAGGAAATCTAAAATCGTCATGTTTATCATAAATTTTTGTATGAATTTTATTGTTAATTGTCTTAATGTATAGGTCAAAGAAAAGTGTTTCTGTATCACAAATACTGGTTTTGTTTTACTGAAGTTTAGGTGGGTATACATTAGCTATATATCTTTCAAACTCTGGGTTATCAATAACTAAGATGTCGTCAAGATGCATGTACATGTAACTAGATGTATCATCCAACATCTCAATAAGGTTGAATCGTATAGATTTTTAATAGAATACATGAAACTCACCCCACATAACAATATAGAAACAAATCTGCTATAAGAGGTGCACAGTTAGTACCAATAGAAATCCGAACTATCTGATGATTTTGCCATCAAATTCAAGTTAAAAATATGGTAGGTTTGCCCATGATGAAGAACAAAAGATCATAATAACACAAACTGTTGTGTTATGTATAATTCTGGCGAGCAAAGCTATCCAGGAAAAATTGAGTTTTATCACTTAATTTTTATCAATGTATGATTTTAGATTACCGTAATTTATTGGAGACAGATTATTTTTTCACTGTGTGACTGAGCAAGATCATATTGTTTTAGTCAAAATCAGGGCAGAATTTTTTTTCAAAACATCCTAGGCTTCCCTCCCCCCAGAATATCAAATGGACGGTGCCGTATATTATACAAAACCGTACCTTGACATGTCATAGCAAATATCAACTAAAGAATTAGTATTGTATAAACTAGATTTGCCACAAAATTTGGGAGTAAATACAAAGGTACCTTCTATTCAATTCTTCTGCAGCAAGTTTTGTTTTGTTTTATGTTCTTTGTCGCATTTCAACTTCAAAAAACTTACTTATCTTTCCTCGTCTCATGATCGGATATTAAAACATAGGTATAAACTTCAGAACTGCTTCGGTGTTGTCAGTTATTACGGAAATGAATTCCGTGGGAACAGCGTTCTAGTAAAAATCTCAACGCATAGTTGAATTGGAAAATGGAGTTAACTAATTCCAACGGATATATAACCTATCCGAATATAAGAGGGGAGCGCCGGGTTTGTCCTTAAATATACCACTGAAAATATGATCAAACAGTGTACTAAGCGAATTTTAAATCAACAACTGGTGTTGTCTATGAGAAATGATACTTTATAGGGAGGGGTGTTTATATTTCAACATTAACCAATGCCTAAATATGAAAAAGGTTTCAAACTCCTCTTTAAGGAGTACTTAGTAGTCATTTTGAATATTTCAATTTCATCCTTATAAATTGTAGTATTTTATAGGACAATATTGCCATTTAAGAAATGCAATTCGAGTATAAAATCACCCCCAAAACACATATCTTGACCGCATGTATATATCTACTTTTTCCCAGATGGAATTCTGTAATATTTTATAGGTAATATAATGTCTTGTAAAAAAAAATATGATAACAACACTACATAGTTGTCTTTGAAACGTTCTGTTCTATGAATATACGTACTCAAATAAGATAAATTTCAATTGAAATTTATGATGAAAGAAATTCAAGACTTAATGTGTGAGCAAAATTCTATAACGCCCTTTTCATCATGTACATGTGCCCCATTTCTCTCTTTTTTTTTATTTAAAGTTAAAAGTTTTATTATGAAATTAAACCAGGCCTGCACGCCCGCTCATTATGGAGTAGGGGTTATGATGGTATCTTGTAAGATGGGAAATCTAAACAAGAATATCCTTTACAGGGGAAATCTATTTTAGGAAAAAGTGTAAATGAGGGAACTAAATATCATAACATACATGCATACGTTATAATTTAGTGCACCGGATGCGCATATCTACAACTAATGTCTCTTCAGTGATTTTAAAGATCAAAACTTTGGAAATCCAAACTACATAAAACATTGAAGAGCTGATCTACAACCACTATGTATAAACGTCTGACAATATGCACCCATTGCGAAGCCCGATTTCCCCCGTTAGAGAAGGAGGAGGCAAAGGTTATATGGAAGGGGAAATGAGAAGGAATGGTGAGAGACATTCCTTATGTCCAAACTCAGTTATCAAGGTTATAATAAACATAAAATCAAATTTAAAATTCGTTGAAAAATTATCCCATGGGGGAGTCAAAATTTAACGGCGTGTGTCAATTTTCAATGACTTTTGAACCAAATTTAGCATTGAAAATTGACTTACTGGTCAGTTTTTAACATTGATAACGGGATCAATTTTTATTATTACACCCGCCTACTTGTATTAGCTCGTATTTCCAGTTACTTTGCAATTATTAAATAAACGCATATTAGGTATTAATTTTTAAATGATTATTTGCAAGTATTAAATAATTTTTTCACTTGATTTAAACACAGCAAAAAAACACAGTAGGTAAGATTGAAAAGATTTATAAATAAAGCATTTAACAAAAATGATGTATATATAAATGTGTGTGTGTGTGTGTGTGTGTGTGTGTGTGCAGCGAGTTTGACAAGTCTTTCACGACAGGGTACACTCTGAAGTATTTGTTGCCCCCCTCCCTTGGATCCACTCCTTGACAAATCTGGTTGAACAGCAACATATGTAGGGAAACTTGAGTTCTTCATACCTACTACGATTCATCAATATCTTAAAGATTCTAAGAGTAACAATTTTGTACTCATCTACAATGTGTTTTGTCACGTTGACATCGATAGAAAGAATTTTTGTAAGTTTGCTCCAAGTTAATTATCTTATTAAATGAAGACAGTGCTGTAGACAAATGTTTCCCAAATAGGTACATTGATAAACATATAGTTTCTGTAATATTGCTATATACAATATATAGTTTAGTTTCTATATCTATCAACATTTGTGTTACACTAATGTTTAAAACATTTAGTATTAGATTGTTATAATAATGTTTAAGATACTAAATGTATTAAACATTGGTGTAACATATGTACATAGACTCATAGTACGTAAGCTGCTCTGAGGTACACGCTAGCTGGTAGACTGACCAACACGTAGGTATGCATTACAAATAAATTGGTACAGAATCACGTGACTAATATATTTGGATATTGCATCTAACATCGATCTCGATACTCACAGATAAAGTGAAGCCATTTAGCCAATTATCTTAGAATATAACGTGCGTTTACAAAGTGTAACGAGTCTCTCGATTGATCTCTAAATTAAATGTCATAGAAAGTGTATGCACGTTTCAGCTAATCTAAACGGAAGATAAGACAGCAGTATAAAACTACAAGTGTTAAAGTTCACGATGTCCGAATCTCTGTAAAGCAATTAATACTGACACAAGATTAACATGACAGTTGACTGCATGAAAATTTAGATCAAATACGATATATCAGAGACCTAGACTGCTTTCAACTAGCCTATGTCTCTGGATATATGTACAAAATGAATCGGTATCATTAATGAATAAATTAATATGTGATCGTATTAAAAATATTTTGTCATTTCAAACAGAAATTTTGACAATGATTTTATATTACATGATATAGAATATGACTTTTCACATTTTCTATCAAGAACTTCATTTCACTAATCTCGATATCTCGCTGGTTTCTGTGTCTTCTTCGGACGTACCTTTATTTCGTAGCGGACTTTTGATTGGTAATTTCGACATTACAGGTAGCTTCTTTTAATTTTTTTTCTGAAGAAAAGACGTTCTAATGCGTGAAGTTTCAATTGTGATGTTGTTCGGTAATTTCTCAGAAAATGGTGAAGTTCTTGTGCGTAATTTTTGTTTTGTCTTTCAATGTTTGCGGCTTTAATTATCTTTGTTAAGGTTTTATTAATTTCTCGACATATTCATTTCCTTCAGGGTGTAGGGGAGTTACTTTTCGAGGTTCATTGTCTGTTGTGCACGCTGATGGTATTTTTGTGTCCCAGTGGTTTGAGGTCACGACCTCCATAATGAGCGGTTTGACTGGATCATGCCCAGATGCAGTTACATAGATCTTGGTATGGCATTTTCAGTAATGTACCTTATGTAATATTTGTCTGGATCACATTAATTGATTGTTGATTTTTGTTTTACGTCACACCACGAATATTTCACGTATGTGGTGACGGCATCTGCCTGATGCGGGGCATACAAATTTTGACCTTTGCAACGGACCCACCCGAAGTAGTGAAGGATGTTTAACTTGCCATGCATACCACGACACGGGGCCTCGGTTTTTACTCTCTCATCCGAAAGACAAGATACCGGCATGACCAGAGCGGGGCCCGAACCCCGGCCTCCCGATCAGGAGTGGCACAATACCACTAGGCCACGCCGGCTTCTGGGTCACATTCTTTGGTGTATATAGAGAAGTTCACTTGCTTTTCCTGACTGGATCCGCCAGTCCACCATACTCCTTGATGAACTAAACTGGGATGTAATATTCCCTACGGAGAAAATTACGTAGTATAGATAACCTCAAACTAACCCCCCCCTTTTGTGCGCCAATGCGCTGTAAACCCTTTCTAGGAGAGACTGGATTCCCCACCCCACCCCACTCCGTGTTGAACTAAACTAGGATGTAATATTCCCGATAGAGAAAATGACGTAGTAAAAATAACTTCTCAACCTCCCCTCCCCTTTTTTTTTCTTTCTTTTATTATTATTATTATTATTTTATTATTATTTTTTTCTTGTGCCAATGCGCTTTTTACTCTTTTAGGGTAAATCAGCTTAGGTTCGAATATTAGAAATATTATTTTTTATGGATTAAAAATGAATTTGAAACTTATCATGGGTCTCACTATTAAAGGGGGGTCTATACGGGGAACTATCTACGCTAAAACAACGCCATGAGAACTAGATATCCTAAATATTTTAAATATGTTACCAAAAAATTGAAATAGTATCTCTTTGCACACAGGCATGGATAATGTATAAACGGGAGATTCAAATATTATTTGACACTGTCAGTCTCAGAGGTCCATAATAATAATAACAGGGAAGTCCTTAATAATAATAATAATAATAATAATAATAATAATAATAATAATAATAATAACATTATTCAGTATCTTGTATCTAGTCTTATAAATAGACAATATGATATTGAGATCATCAAAAAGACTATAGGTCTTGTATTTGGCCCCTCTACAGCCTTATGCAGACTTACTTGAACGTTGCACGCTGACTAACAGGGCGGTGGGGACTATTTGACGGGCCTTGTCCAAACCTCTTTCAGAGGAGAAATGGTCCTGAACCTCGTCCCCTCTGACTGTTAGTCGGGACTCCTACAGATCTAGGGTCTTAGCTCGCTTTCAGACTGGCAGAGCACGGTTTATCATGTTGATGTCGCATATATTTTTATACCATTATGTATTTTACAATACCTTACATGTTTATATTTTTATGACCTCTCAATATGCGATACCTGTTGACCCTTGTTCTTTACATGGAGGATTATTTATAAATTTTTAAATGTACGTCCTTTGATTGCTCTGCTGTTACGGTGAGTGGGAAGGTGGGCCCGTAAACCGGTTAACCACACCATTTGTTTGGCTTTTGTCAAATTAAATGACCGTCCTAAGTCGGTATCGTAATTGCACTACAATCAAATATTTTTGTAATGTGATACATGTTCTAGTATATTATTTATATTCATGTATTGTATAGCTCTATGGTGACTTCTGCCACATAACTGAGCCAGTAACTCCTCTTTTTTATCCTGGCATAGTCTGTCCTGGACACCCATTCCATAGACATTAACCGAATAGGCGCCGCGCGTTATAAATAGATTTTAGTATGACATCGTTATCACAGCTGGCGGTCGATCTGCCCGATGTCGTTGATGAGATTAGTTAACTAGATTGTCCTGTTTATTTAAAAGAAAAGCATGCACAATAGAAAGTAGACCATTTAAAGAAATAAGCCGTTTGTTTTGCAGTAAAGGAGAGGATCATTAAAACGGTAAGGAACTTGAACAAGTATTCATACTCATTATCAGTATTTCATAGTAGTGAAGAAACACAATAATTTAAAAGCAACGGTAATAAATACACTTGCATCCGGACGCACAGTACATTCTATAATTCATTTGAAAGAAAATATATATCACTGTATTGTTGGCTTGCTTGTTGTCCACCGTTTTTGGCGAAAAGGTGGGGACATTAAATCTCCTTCGTCTGTCTGGTGTCTGTCCGTTTGTCACAAAAACTTTAAAATTGGTAATAACTTTTAACCGTGTTCCTAGTTGCAATACCTTTCCGTTAGTACCAAAATTTTTATCATGTGACCTTTGATCTTCTTCAATGTAACTGTTTAAGCATAAGACACGGGGCCTTGATATTTTGGTTTGTGTGTCCCCAATGGCACTATAGATACATGTAGACATGTACAACCATGACAATATCACTGCACCCTTACTGATAGAACCCCGAATGGAGGGGGAGCCACAATTCTCTAAATTTGCTTGTATTCTCTTGTTTTGTGTTTTGTCTTGTTTTTTTTTTTTTATTTTTGTTTTTTTTTTTTTTTGTTTTTTGGGTTTTTTTTTTGGTTTTGGGGTTTTTTTGGAGGGGGGGGGGGTGTTTCTATTGTGTGATTTGGGGGGGGGGGGTGTTTTGGAGTTTTTTTTTCAGAAAGGGGGGGTGTACTTTTTTTTTTTTTTTTTTTTTTTACTATTTTTCATCTTTTTTTATTTTATTTTCTCCTTATTTTGGATTTGAAATTAAAAATCTGCATGTCTCATATTAAAATTGGATTTTCTTTATTATAATTTTTAATTCAAAAATATGTAGCTTGCATCCAAAACAATATTACAGTTATTGGCATTGTCCCAATTGTGCTGATTACCGTGTGGGATGAGTTATAAAGAGGGAATTTCATAAATGTCTTAAAACGTTGTATCATGATTATCAATTTATCACCTTACTGTAAATAAGAACAGGAAACTGCTAAAGCCAGATTACAAAACAATAATTCAAGTGACCAAGCTGTGACCCAGTGGGATCAAATATTGAAAATAAAGCATATTTATGAAACACTGATGCACCCATGTTTAGAAGGAAAAATATGTCAGAGGATTTAGGTTATAGTCAAAGTCACAAAGTAAATTTCTATCTTTACCTCATTTGGACAAATGTCCAGAAGAGCTAGTGTCTTACTTTTCACATGAATGAGGCCATCAGCATTCGATGGATTATACAGCTCTTTTTCAAATAAGCGTAACTTCTCTACTACATAAGTACAGTCCATATAAGAATTTTTAGTGTAACTTTTAGTTAGACCTTGACCTTTGAGAAAATTTAGAAAATGTTGTAATGCAGCCTATATTCTCAATATTACCTATCTAATGTGGTCTATACTTCATATGAATGAGGAATATTCCCCTGTATTTCTGATGGAGTCTATATAGATGGAGGAACATTCTCCCATCTATCTGATGGAGTCTATATAGATGGAGGAGCATTCCCCTCTCTATCTGATGGAGTCTATATGTATGGGGGAATATTCCCCTATCTATTTGATAAATTCTTTACTAGATAGGGGAATATTCCCCTATCTTCTCTGATAGAGTCTGTATAGATAGGGGAATATTCCCCTATCTATCTGATAGAGTCTGTATAGATGGGGGAATATTCCTCTATCTTCTCTGATAGAGTCTGAATAGATAGGGGAACATTCCCCTATCTATCTGATGGAGTCTGAATAGATGGAGGAACATTCCTCTATCTTCTCTGATAGAGTCTGTAAAGATGGGGGAATATTCCCCTATCTATCTGATGGAGTCTATATAGAAAGAGGAACATTCCCCTATCTATTTGATGGAGTCTATATGGATGGGGGAATATTCCCCTATCTATCTGATAGAGTCTGCATAGATGGAGGAACATTCCCCTATCAATTTGTTTAATTCTTGACTAGATAGGGGAATATTCCCCTATCTGTCTGAAGAAATGTACATACTAGATGGAGGAATATTCCCCTATCTATCTGATGGAGTCTGTATTGATGGAGGAACATTCCCCTATATATCTGATAAATTCTTGACTAGATAGGGGAATATTCCCCTATCTATCTGATGAAATCTATATACTACATGTAGATGGAGGAATATTCCCCTATATATTGGATTAAATCTTGACTAGATGGGGAAATATTCCCCTATCTATATTCCCTTATCCCTTTCAGGAGGTCTGAATGGATGGTGGATTATTCTCCTATCTGTTGGTGAACAGTTGATACTTTTCATTCATCTGTATATATTGATCCCCAGAAAAAGGACAAAAAAATTTTCCTTTTTTATTCTGTAACGCCTTTTTATTCTTTAGTATAGAAACTATAGAAACTAAACCCTATGATTTCTTCCAGTTCAGCAGATTAATAATTTTTTAATTTCATTCAGGAATCCCTGTCTAAAGGAATATTTGTGGAAAATATAATTTATTTTATCATCTTTTATGGTTAGAGAGATAAGCTACAAAAAAAGGCCTTTTCTATTATTTTATGGATATGTGCTTAGTAATATTGATCTTACAGAAAAGTAACCTTTCTCACGTTTCTCAAAATGTCCCTGTCCAAAGGAATATATGTGAGAAATATAGAATTTTGATAAATGGTTTAAAAGATATAATAGATGTTCCCAAACTTAAAGGATATGTGCAGAATGACCCCGACCTTGCAGAAATAAGCTGGAGAGATATCTGTCCAAAAGTTTCTGTCCCAAGGAACATCTCTGTGAAATATGATATAGCTGAAGAGATATGAAGCCTTTCCCAATACATCTATTTTAGGGATATGTACTGAATGACTTTGAACTTAATTGACCTTTGCCCTCAAGTCCCTGTCTTAGGAGACATTAATTTTGTGTGATAAAATTACAATTAATGGTTTAAGAAATATGAGCTGGGATGAACAGAAGGACAACAGCTACATGCTCTCCTGAAATGTTTTTTTTGGGGAGCATAAAAATGAAAAGGCACATTTCCCTCTGGTTTCACAAGAGTTTAAAGGGACTAAAAAATGCAGTGCATTCTGGATTCATTAATAGGAAACTAATTTGTATAACTGTTTTGCATGTCAGTAACTAACCAATGTGAACCTATCCACATCGTCCTTGCCCTGTTCAGCTTTGCCTGCTACCAGCATGAGCTTGCTTTGTAATTCATGCAGCTCTTTGTAATCATATTTTCTTCTGAGACGTGATCCTATGTGGTCTTCTTGTACATGCAGTTCAAGTACATCGTCTATAGTCTAAAAAAAAAAAAAAAGAAATAGAATTAAATTGATGATCACAAAGCAGCAGTTATATGAATTCAATAACTGAAATTTACATTTCTTAAATTTCATGTCATTAAGTCTTTGACACACTTATCCACCAACTATAGTTCAAATATTTATATTGAAAAGTCCCTGTCTAAATCTATTCTCTACCCTTTTTTGGTAATTTGGTAAATGTTCTGAGAAGTTTTGACAGAAAAAGTTAAAATAAAATTGTAAAAACAAATAAAAATTAAATTATTGGACAAGTTTTTACTTAAAAATCTAAATTAAAACTAAATTTTTGTTAAAGTAATTTGCAGATATGTTGAAAAATTAATTTAATCTTGTCAGTCATTTTTACTGACTAAATCAGACAACTGTCAGACAATTCTGTGAAATATTATTCAAATCTGTGGAATAGGTAAAAAGTTATGGACCTGACAAAGATTTACCCATAATATGCAAAGTGATCTTGCAGATTTAACCCTGGTTCAAGTTCTAGATACTCTCTTGAGTCCTGGGTAACAATTCTGTGAAATATTATTAAAATCTATGTAAGGGGGAAAAAGTTACGGTACGGACAATGATTTATCCATCATATGCATTGTGACCTTGAACTTGCAGATATAACCTTGGTGTAAGGTCAAGACATCTCTTTGGGACATGGGCAACAATTATGTGAAATATTATTCAAATCTTTGCAAAGCGTAAAAAGTTTTGGCCTGGACAAGAATCTAACTGACATAATCATTGTGACTTTGACCTTGCAGATATGACTTTGAAACTATGCTAAGTTTAAAAGTTCCTGTATAAACAGTTTGATCTATACCTTGTGTATGAATTGCATTCTAAAAAGTTTACTATTTTTGTACCCAAAATGACCTTGACCTTTGACCTTGACATTGAAAATCGATAGGGTTCATCCTCATGCCATAAGAAACAAGAGCAACACCTAATGTGGTAAAATACTGCAACCTTGACCTTTGACTTTTCACCTTGAAAAACAACAGGTGTCTGTATCCTGTCCACAAGGTCTCCACTGGCCTTTTAAAAAACTAAAACTTCCATATTTCAAGAAATATCTAGTCCCATGCTTCATATTGCCCTTGTATTGCTGATTTACATCACTTTCAACACTATTTTAGTCATATTGTGACCAGCATCAAGCTGATACAGGTTTCAGAAATTTGTATCTACGCTTAGGATCTTTATCCTATATGCAGTGATGAATCTTAGCCTGCCAAACCAATCCTAACAATAGACTTAAGATTTTACTATCTCATTCAAATACAACATAAATCTCATATCATTTTACTAAAGAATTTAACTGTGTTCAAATTCAATTTCTTGAATGATTGTCCTTTTGGGTAATTTCCTGTCTTTTTGGTGACTATACAGTCTTCTACGTCATTCACAGTACAATGTACCATGTTTTGAGTCATTTTGGCACTTTCAGAAATTATTGTTTCATAGATATATGTACTGAAAGAACAATGATGCCATAGGTAGGCACATTTGTCACAACAGAGATAACTATGGTTAAAAGAAGTGTAGTTTAAGGAACTTGATTGGCACATTTATAAACTTTGTTGGACACAAACAAATTCAGCCAGTTTTGCTGGCATGTCTGGCACTTTTCGACATCTCCGTAATTTGTCAATGGGAGTGATGATGACCAGACAGTTATGTTATGCATTTTATATTACAGTGCAAGCCGCTTAATTGAATAAGCTATTTGTCAGGACTTTATTATTCAAATAAACGAATATTCAATTACAAGGCGTGACGAACGAATGCAGTTTCAAAGACCAGAAGATCGACAGATTGTGCAATAATTGCAGACGTGTATAACTTTCGCGGTATCTGTAATGGACTCATTGTACATGTATCTATATATAAATACTATAGAGTTACCTCTCTTAGATACTCTTCTTGTTTGCTTGAGCTACATGAAAGTCAATAGACTACATTTTCGATAATTTTGCAACTGTGTTTTTAAGTACAGTGACCAAATGTTACTAAATAGTTACTTAACACCTCCTCGTCTGACCATAAAGATAAATCCGCTGTCTACTGAAACACATGTAATTGTATCTCAGTCGTGTGGCCACGGTGATCAAAGACATTAGACGGGTTCAACAATTTATTTTAACAAAGGCAAATTAAAAGGCATTTTCAAGCGAGTAAAATTTCAATTTTCAATCTGATAGAACAGGCTGAAGTCATCGCTTTACTTTTCCTCAAGGAATCGTCAAAGTATGGCTATTGCATCTTTACGTTCGCCGTGCATTACTTGGGTCGCATGGTCGGGTCTCGTCTTCAGGGAAACTGGCGCATATTTTCCCCTCAGTCCGGGCAGCTTAGCTCTCCAGGTTGCCATCATTTGTGATGAAGGCTTCAAGCGTCTAGCTATCAACTCCTCTGGTGACCAGACATTGTCAGTTTCGCTTGCGTCGTTGTCAGACGAGACAAAGCCAGCCTTTCGGAAGCAGTTGGCGATAGTTGTGGGCTTGACGGTGCGCCAGGCCTTACTGAGTAAGTGGACGGCATCTAGCAGGGTCAGTCTTCACGCAATGCCGTTGGCTAACAGCGTCATCTTGCCGATGTTTTCGGTGATCTTGTGCACGATATGGCTTCGGCAGTTGGTAATTAATTAATCCTTTCATCCCTACCGCTACGGCCTATTCGACATTTAACGTGTGATTTGGTCAACAACTTTTACCTGGACAGGTGTGAAACCATCTATCTCTAATTGACAGGTCGCTCGCACCGTAGTAAACAACATGACCTTGGGCGTGATACGGTGAAGTTTTAACAAAGGTATGCTTGGTAGGATAATCGCGCTATTCAAATAAACGCAGTTGCTTCTTTATTCTAGTGGAATACGTGGCGGATTTTCAATAGATTTAATAGAAAATGGTTTTGGATTTCAGCATCTTATTCAATAAAACGAAATATTCAATAATGCGACATTCAATTAAGTGGCGGGCACTGTAACAACAAAGATGTTTCTAGAATTGCACTTTATATTTAAATATCTTATAAAGGTATCTCCTGCACCTTGCAAAATAAAAATATTCTGCTTGCTTAATTTGTGTTTTAAACAATTGTTCAGTTAAATCATAACATGGATGCAAATTACAAACTCTAAAACATAGCAGAAATTCCCTAGATGCAAACTGAAAATGGAAATTTTTAACTATTCACGAAGTCTACCCCAAAAATCAAAATGCTAAGGTATACAAGACATACATTTACTATAGTTTTCTTTCTGGATAACTTTTACCTACCAGTTTTGTAGACTGATTTTGACTTTGACCCCTCTTTCTTCCTACAACATATATTCCTATAGAATTGATGGCCTCAGCTTGGTACATAGAAGTCACCTCCACAGAACCATGGGATTCCTTCACCGTTTTCAACCATTCAAGTTCTCTCTGTGTGTCACACTAAAAACAAACATTACAAATTATGATACGTATAGAAAATGAATGGTAAAGGTATATATTTTGTAGAATCATAATCTACATCAATCATTTTATATTGCCTACTTTTCTGTTACCTGCTTTCAGTTTTTTACATTATTTATAACCGTCTGTTTCATAGTATCTGTAAATTTTCTAAATTTTATTTCTGAAATTGACTAAAGTCGATGATGATGATCTATCTTAATTGATGTCTTCTTACTTAATGTTCTGTCTACCTTTTAATTGTTTTTGGTATGAGCTGGCTCTCTAACCTACTTTGATAAAAAAGAAGCCTTAGTGGGCCCATATCACTCACCTTAGCACAACCTATTCACGTGTAATCAAACAACAGCTTTAAGGAATTTGCAGATAAATATTTTCGCTTATTTTGACAGTATGGGCCAACGACTGAAATTTGTTTTTATTATCAACTTTAAGCATGCCAGTATGAGCCATGTTAGAATAAATACAGAATTTATACATCAACTTAAGACCAATTGCAATTTAACGATTTAATTTAAAAACCATGACAAGTAAAATGACAATGACTAGAGCTTAAAAAACATATCAAAATATATAATGTAACAAATACTGCTGGCATATAAAAAACAATCTAATTCAAGATACATGTAACTTAGAAAAACATAATTAGAAAAGTATAACAAGAGACCCAAGTGGGCCTATATCGCTCTTCTGAGTACTTAGATTACCAGTCATGCATGAAGGAAGAATCATTTATTTTTGCATTACTGTGACTAAGTCTACACAAATGTTGAAAATATGTCAAATTTTATTTCAGACTAGAATAAAAAACATTGCACATCCATTCAGGTGATTTTGATATTCCTTTGTCTTTACAAGATGTGATTCAGGGCAACATGTTAGTCATTTTCTTTAGGTGGAGTCTTTTGTTGACTGATTTCAAGTCTGGGTCATGAACAACAATTGTTTCAAATATTGTCCAGATCTAACTTAAAATTGCCTAATTTCATATGTTGAGTGTTGAGACACATTTAAAAACTTATTTAGATGTGTAAAGGAATGAAAAAAAAAAATTGACCACAGCCGGATTTAAACCATTGCTGTCCATATTTTAATTACGAAGTGGTATATGTACTATTGTGAGACCTATTCTTTAGACAGTGTGGCATTATCTGTTGACAATTTGGATGAAATGTACAAACTTGATAGAGGACCTATAGCACTTGCCAACCCCCCCCCCCCCCCCCCCCCCCCCTTATTTAGAAGTCTTAAAAATTCATAAAAAATCCAAAAATGGAGATATTGACAAAATTCTTTCACAATAATATTCCCTACCATAATTATGATCAAAATAGTCAATAAGAAATCATCAATATCAATTAACTGAAAAACATGACACTTTTCTGCATTGAAATTACTAAGTCCAGAAACACATCAAAAACTCATAAATTTCTATTTGATGGAATTTAACCCCGAACACAATTTCTGATAACCCATCTTTATAGATTGTTGAAATGCAATTAGTTTCCCCATTTATGCACTGGTTCTGGAGGAGAAGATTTCTGAAGAACACTATTTCAGTAGGGGACCTCAAGTACATCACATATACAAATCCAATATGTACATCTTCATAGGGTATTCTTTCTTTGTACAAAGTTTCATCAAAATCTCCCAAAGAGTTTAGGTGTTACGAAGAAAAGGTAGTTTGAGAAGACCCAAATCCAAGGACCGTAACTTCTGTAAATGTTTTTGGACAGCATTCCCCTTCCAATATGCATATCTGCATATAGTGTTTTTTCTTTGAATCAAGTTTCATCAAAATCCCCTTTGAGGTTTAAGTGGAGATGCGAAGACAAGATGGTTTGGACAGAAAGACAGATGGATGACAGCGGTAAAGTGTTATATCCGAGAATCACTCCATTCAATGATTTTATCGATATAATGAAAACAAGATCTGAACACTCCATGAGAAGTTAAAAATTTTGACATGACAAATTTGATCATTACACACAGATTCAACAGTGGAAATGTACTAAAGCATGCAATGGAGGTTACTTTAGCTTCACTTCTGTAAAAGGGCTAATCAGAGTTGATCTATGAGACAGTGTGATTAAAACATAGAATTTGTATACTTCCCATTGTGCCACAGTCAGATCCAAGCATAGAATTTGGGCATACAATTGAGGGCATTTGCAGGAATTTTAAAATACCAGAATTTTTTGTACAGTATGTCTAATAAGTGCATGAACAAAACAGTAGAGAAAAACATTCTGAAATCCAACACTGGTTATTGTATTAGCTCCTCTGACATCTTCTTGAGTACTTTGATAAGATATATAAGTAATATATATCATACAATACATCAGACAGTAGCAAATTATGTATGCTGCTATTTACAATACACAACATGGGTTTATTTCTTGAAAGGAATGAATAAACTGAGCAAAGGAGTTATTGCTATAATTTTCATACCAGTAATGAACAAGTGTTTATTGTCAAGTATTCTTCATTTTAACCTAAATTACAAGCTTTAAAGCTGATAAATTTTAGATACCTACCAATTTTGTGGGCAATCTATGATCAGAGTCCAGTTCCCTCCACACATCCTTACACTTCTCAAGGAATTTGTTATAATCACAATCTTTATCCAGATTGAAGATTAATGGAGCATAGCCAGTGGTTGCAGCATGTAGACATTTGACCTTTGCAACCTCCATATCACCTTCTCCAGCAGAAATACTAGCCAGGTCTACAAACACCTTCAGTTCTTTCAGACCTAAAAAGAAACATTAAATTTATCATTGGCTACATATACACATTAAAGTCAAGTTGCTTTTTACTTTTTGCTAAAATTAATATTTTCATCTTGTGCTTCCAAACGCATATAATTCCTTAATGTTACAATAACTTTGAACCTGTGACCATTGAAATCAACAGAATCCCCCTTTTTTGAATACAAGAATTGCCCTTCTTTCTTACTAGAACTCAATATTAAAGGCCTGAATTGGTAAATACCACTCAATTGAGAACTACCCCTTCAAAAACTTAGTTATTTTTGTTTATTTTTAGAATTACATTTACTTCCCCAAATGTGATAAAACATACTACAAACACATTATATGAAATCCAAAAAAAGATTATCACAATTTAAATGTGCAAAAAAGTAAAATAACAAGCTGTGTTTGTGAAACACTAATGCCCCTGGCGGCAACAAAGTCCAAAAAGTTATTTTTAACATGAAGGTCATTGTCAATGTCAAAAGATCATCGACCTTGATGTCATTTGAAAGGGCTTCATTAGTTGACCAACATGTGGAATATGAAGTCTCTATCCATCACGGTTCAAAAGTTATGGTCAAAGTTAAGTTGACAACAGACAGGACAAAAACAACATGCCCCCAATCTGTCGATCCAGGGACAGAAAAAACAAGAGGTCCAAGTGGGCCTATATCGCTCTCCTGAGTACTTAGATTATCAGTCATGCATGAAGGAAGAATCATTTATTTTTGCATTACTGTGACTAAATCCACACAAATGTTGAAAATATGTCAAATTTTATTTCAGACCAGAATAAAAAACAACACTTTATTACAAATCCATTCAGGTGATTTTGATATTAAGCAATTGCTCTGTCTCTGGAACATGTGATTCAGGGCAACATGTTAGTCATTTTCTTTAGGTGGGGCCTTTTGTTGACTGATTTCAAGTCTGGGTCATGAACAACAATTGTTTCAAATATTGTCCAGATCCAATTCAAAATGGCCTAATTTCATATGTTGAGTGTTGAGAAACATCTAAAAACTTATTTAGATGTGTAAAGAAATGAAAAAAATTTTCTGACCACAGCGGGATTTGAACCGCTACTCTCCATATTTTAATAGACCATATTCCGGTTTTGATAATTGCTGTCTTTTTGTCCGAGCTAATACATTTTGGCGTTGTTTTTCATAGTGACGTCAGAACGCATGACTTAGATTCATTATAACGTCACTATGAAAAATAACGGCAAAAGGTATTAGCTTCGACAAAAAGTCGTCATTTATCAAAATCGGAATATGGTCTATTACCAAGTGGTATATGTACCATTGTGAGACTTATTTTTTAGACATGGTGGCACCATCTGTTGACCAATTTGGATGAAATGTAAAAATTGATAGAGGACCTATAGTACTTCATGTATACCATGTTTCATTAAAATGTTTCATGTGGTATAACAGCAGAAGTTAATCAAAGGACTGAAGGTCCTGAGTAACACTCATATGAAGATAAAGAGGAAATTGTTTTATCAATAGTATCAAGGCTGTAGTCTGGTGAGCAATTTACGCCTAAAAGTAATCTGCCTAACGGGAGGTAACTCGTACTGTCACGATGATGTAACATTTTTAGTCGTGATAGAAAATACAGAAGTAATATTCAATAATTTGTCTATTATGCATGTGTTTGTAAATTATCATGTGATATTAAAGAAAACTGTTTTTAGAGTTATTCTATTGACCAAAACTCTATGCCGGCAAATACGAAATGGGAAAAGTAAAATATTTTAAAACCTAAAAAAGCACAAGATAGTCAACTAAAAGTGAAGGCCAGTATATTTAATTATCTTGAAACAATCAAAACTAAATTCAATGAACAAGAGAGGGTTTTTATTTTTAATCCTCAGAGTGCTAACGTATTTGAAAAGGGCTGCAGATTTACATCATGCAGTAGAGGATGATGTCATTGAGACGTTATGTCTTAATGATGTGATGTCGTCGCACCTGCTGTATATGCTGTCTGTTGAAAAGTATGGTGTCTTTGAGCCATTATATTTCCTGACTTGTTCACAGAAGAGGCATGATTTACATATTAAAAGGACGACATTTTAAACTTTTAAATAATACTACGATGTTGTTACTGACATATTCATTGAAGTAGTTATATATGTACCACAAAGGCAGATTTTTCAAGGAAATATATGTACTTGTTTTCCAAATAGCCTCCAACCTCCTAAAAGGGAGAAGGGCATTAATGTGTTTATATACTTTGATAATATTGAATCTAAATATGGTTTTAATTTGAAATGTCATTTGAAGCTTATATGTATACAAATCAATTCCTTTCTTGATCATGAAAAGGAAATATTTCATTCAATATATATTACACACAAATGAGGTTATAGCAAAATGGGGGAGGGTGTAATATCTATCAAATTTCTTTGTAAAATGCTCCATTACCTATTGTAATTTTATGATGTTTTTACTTATGACAGACCATTGCACATTACAGTGTAATATCACAGTGATGCAGATAACAGAAATTATCAAACAAGTGTACTTCTTGTGAAATTGTCATCCTTTTAGTAGGTTTGTTTAATTACTATAGCCACTATGAAAGGCTTCGTAAGTTGTCAGAGCTTTCCCTAATCCTTGTTATTTTTTCAATCAATCAGTATAAATTCGTAAGTTTATCTATCAAAATAAAAAACCCCAAACTTTTCTGTGTCATATTTGTGAAAAAAAATATATAAACTGCTCATTTCTCTATATCGAAATAGGCATGAAACAGTGTTAATTTGCATTGATTCTAGTACAATAATTTGCTCCATAACATGATACGTTTTTGTTATTATTTAATCTACCTTTCTCTGTTCTTATAGAATATGCATGAAATAGCCAGTTGTAGATTTTAATTCTTCTTACTAGTTCACCAGACTACCCCCTTAATTCAGGACTAGTTTCATTCTTACAATGAACAGCACAAATTCAAAATGACACTTGAATCATTATTGAGTTATTCTAATCAATTTTCTTTTAATGAAACAAAATTGAAGTGGGAATTGTTATATGAAGCTTGCATTCAAGTTTGGGTCCCAAGATGAACCATTAGCACAAGTTTGGGAATTTTCACACACTGTTTAGTTGAGGTGACTTGGCATACGGCCAAGTCAGAAGTCTTTTATTTTTACTAGTTTGTGGCAAAATGAGGTATCCCCAACAGGTTAACCAAATCAATGAAGTGGAAAACTGTCACATGAAGCAATCGAACCAGGTACTCTAGTGTGCATCCCATAGATGAATCATTGGTGCAACTTTGGTGAATCTAAGTTTGTAATTATCTTAAGTGGAAAGTCTCATCACAAGGAATCTACATGTGAAGTTGTACTCCTACTGGATCAAAAGTTATTGCCAAGGTTAAAGTTTTTGTGACAAGACTGACAGATGGAGGAATGAGTATTATGAGATGTAATGTCCCCTTGCTTTCACAAAAGTGGGGGACAAAAAGTGATGTTAAAAAGACATTCTAATTCACTTGTTCTTCTTCCTCCATTACGAAGTGTACTCATAAATGATGTATAACCACGATATAGAGTCCTCAAATTTACATGAAACATGTTTTGTTTTGATAATTCTGATTGGTCCACACATTAGCGTTCAGACATGTATAACCACGATATACCGTCCTCAAATTCAAAAGTCATTATACCTACTCTTTGACTTTGTCCACATTGCCTCTGACTCCAACTATCAAAAATTTTGACTGAACCAACTTCGTTCACTGTTCTTAACGTACATCTTAAATCTCATATCAAGGACGATTTGCAAGTTCTACCATTCACGTGCACAACTATTACAATCAAGTTAAACCAACAAAACTGACAACGTACATGGCATGCGTGCGTACCACTCAACATGCTTTCCATCATGTTATTTCATCTCGCCGCGCCGGAGCAAATCAGATTTGAAATCTGCCTCTTCAGCTGTTTACGATGCGATGTCAAGTCACTCATGTATGAATCAATTTGTGATTAATAATTTAATCATGGAATTTTAAGAATATGAAACCGAAGAAACTTCTTATGTCGGTGCACTAAATATCAATTCGTTTCTCGGAAGAATTTCATACATGACGCTATTCGTCCCTTAGCAACGCGGAATTTGGAATGGGGAGGGGGAGGGGGGCAATTTCACGTTAATACCCAGCTCTGCTGAAACTTACGCGGAATGTTTACAATACGCAAAGGAAAAAAATTAACTTATACAGTCTGCTGTCCCACTTTAATCAAGTAAAACATCAATTTTTCGACATAACGTCATCAAAAGCATGTTGTTATTGTGGTTGGCAAGGGCCGACGGAAAGGCCCGAAAATGTGCGATCAGTGCGTAGTAATCAACGACTGAATGAAAACATAGGTTACATGCCAGTTAGTTTCAAAACTAATCATCGTGTTTGTTCAGCTCTGGTATGGACTTTCCATACATCTTCCTAAATAATTTGCTGAATATGTAGTTAATAACATACCAGAAGTATCAAATGTTCATGAATATTTGCAAATTTAATGCACATAATCATAGACCTATTTCACTGAGTGTAGGAATACATGAGCAAAGGGGTGAATCCCAATATGGCAGCGCCCATGACCCGGGTCCATAACAGTGTAACACTTCGTGTTACAAAAATGTGAAGAATTGTCCCTATTACACTCTCATTTGGAAGTCTTAAAAAATTCATAGAAAATCCAAATATTGAGAAATTGACAAAATTCTTTCAAAATAAGATTCCTTATCATAATTATGATTAAAATAGTCCATAAGAAATCATCATTATCAATTAACTAGGAAATATGACACTTATCTCCATTGAAATCACCAAGTCCAAACAAATATCGAAAAAATTTCTAAAATTTGATTTTGGAAGGGAACCAAAATGACAAGACTTCTTCACTCATCCCTCTAGATCATTTCTATGCATTCTGTTTGTCTCTGAATACAGCCAGTATGAAGAAGAAGATTGTCAAAGGAGGGTACCCTTTTGTGACCTACTTTTGACTGTGGTGGCGCCACCTGTGAAGAGGTCTGGATGAAAACGACAGAATTTGAAGGGGATCATAAGAGATTTATTTCTACAAAGATTTATTAAAATCCTTCCAACAGTTTTGCAGAAAAAGTTGAAAATGTGAAAAATGGCCAACCCCCCCCCCCCCCTTTATTTAGAAGTCTTAAAAATTCATAAAAAATCCAAAAATGGAGATATTGACAAAATTCTTTCAATAATATTCCCTACCATAATCATGATCAAATTAGACCATAAGAAATCATCATTATCAATTAACTGAAAAACGTGACACTTTTCTGCATTGAAATTACTAAGTCTAAAAAAATGTTGAAAAAACGTCAAAAATTTGATTTCAGAACAGAACGAAAAATAACAACACTTCTTCAGACATCCCTCTAGATCATTCCTATGTATTTGGATTGTCTCTGTATACCCCTGGTCTGAAAAAGAAGTTTGTTAAAGGAGGGTACCCTCTGTGACCTACTTTTGCCTGTGGTGGCACCACCTGCTGACGGATCTGGACAAAAAACAACAACGCTTGTAGGGGACCATGAGTATTTCATGCATACCAATTTTCATCAAATTCTGTTCAGCAGTTCTAAAGAAGAAGTCAAAAATGTGAAAAGTTGACAACGGACAGACAACGGACTACGATTGATCACAGTAGCTCACTTGAGCCTTCCGCTCAGATGAGCTAAAAAGCCATCAATTTAGTATTAACGAGCAAATTCAGAGAATTGTGGTTGGGGGTTCTATCAGAAAGGGTGCAGTGATATGTGACATACAGTCATGGTTGTGCATGTCTACAGACACACATGCCAAATATGGAAGCCCTGCCTCTTACTGTTAAAAAGTTACATTGAAGTAAGTCAAAGGTCACGATCAAGGTCACATAATAAGAAATTCTGGTACCAACGGAAAGGTATTGCAATTAGGGATACACATGCCAAATATGAAGGCCTTGTGTCTTACGGTTAAAAAGTTACATTTAAGTAGGTAAAAGGTCACGTTCAAGGTCACATGATAAAAATTTTGGTACCAAGGGAAAGGTATTGCAATTAGTGACACACATGCCAAATGAAGGCCCTACATCTTACGGGGTTTTTTTCTGTTATCATTTCCACACTAAATACCATTGCATCTTCTTGGGTATTTCATGAAAGCAAGGTTTTCTCAGAATACGTGAAGAAAAGCCGGAGAAAGTGCCATTGCACAAAATGAAATGTGTGTATAGTTGCTATGAATGCATGATATGTGGGTGAAACATGAATGCCCCCACCAGCAACAAAGTAAAAATAAGGCAAACTTTTCAATGTCCTGTATCTTGGTTACTCCCCAACCCATGGGAATACACATGTGAAATATAAAAGCCCTACCTTTTACAATTCAAAAATTATAACTAAGTTTTTGAAATATAGGTCAAAGGTCACTATCATAAGATAAACAAGAGCAACGCTTTGAGTGGCATAATACGCCCGTCACTTAGCTTGAAGGGGATCTATTTGAATGAATGGGAAAGTAACAATCCAATACCTTGAAACACTGCATAAAGAAATACGGAAAACTGTAAAATCCTTGAAAATTTCTAAGTTAAAGGGGCATAACACTAGCAAATCCAAAGCCATCATACCCAAATGCGAATTGGTACTGACCCTCATTGATATAAAGTAATATACAAAGTTTTAATCCAATACCTATAAAGAAAGTCTGGAAAACTCTAAATTCTGTGAAAATAATTAAGTTCAAGGGCCGTAACTCTAGCAAAAGCAAAGCAATCATACCCAAATGCAAACTGGTACTAACTCTCAATGATGTAAAGTAATACACAAAGTTTTAATCCAATACCTTTAAAGACTACAGAAGAAGGTCAGGAAAACTGTAAAATCCCTGAAAATTTTTAAGTTCAAGGGTCACTACTCTGGCAGAACCAAAGCAATCATACCCAATGTGAACTGGTACTGACCCTTGTTGATATAAAGTTATATACTAAGTTTTAATTTAATACCTTTAAAGACTGCAAAAAAAGTCCGGAAAACTGTAAAATCCTTGAAAATTTTTAAGATCAAAGGCCGTAACTCCGGCAAAACCAAAGCCTTCATTGATTATAAAGTTATATGCCAAGTTTCAATCCAATGACTACCATATAAAAATGATTGTACAGACTGAAAGGTCTTGTCACAAGGAATATGATTGAGAAATATGAAAGCCCTCCCTCTTGTGATTCAAAAGTTATATCCAATGCTGAAGTTATTTGCTCACTGATAAACAGACAGACAGACACAGTCAGGCCAAAAACTGGATGCCCCACTCACACCCCCAAAATCTTTGATTCTGGGGACATAAAAACATTTTATAGACTGTCAAGTCTATGTCAATGGACATAATGTGATGTCCCATTTTTCAAGCATCATAGTTAAATTGTTATGCTGTGTGTATTGTGATGAAATGTTTTTAAAAGAAATCTGTATTAAGATGACTGCCTTTGTAATGTAAGTACCTTATCTGCAGGACAAATTGTACTAGTGTGTCATATTTGTTTGACAAAGTACAAGTTTTGTTCGCATCACTGACAATATGTTTGAAACTTGTATAATACATTACTCGGTTTACATTGTGCATTTCCTGTGTTAGTGACACTGTATTATAAAGAAAGACTGTTTTCTGTACAAATGATACATGCGTATTTTTGTATATATAATTGAATGAGTGTTTATTTACTGCAGTTTCAACAGCCTTAGGTCTAGGCTATGTCAATTTGTTTCTAATTACAATGTAATTTATCTTAATTTTGTCTATTTAAGAATTTAACAAGACTTAGTGTAAATGAGTAAAAATCAAAACCACTTTCTTCGTCAGCAATGTTTGTAAATAATGGAAACGATGTCACATGGGAATACAAAGTGTTTCGGATGGCAATTTTCCAGTATTGAAAGTACCAGGAGCAGTCTGTCTTTGGTGTGAAAAAGACATTTCTAGACAGACAGTATAATGGTATAAATATACAATTTTGAATAATCAAATTTCAATTTTTACAATTTTCTTCAATAACCTGTAATGATATGATGGATTTTAAATCACTTGTTTATTGATATCTTTGATTTCACTTGAAAAAAGATGTAAAATGGCCAAACATTTGTGTTCTGTCTTTTTATTCATATTTTGACTTTCCTCTGGAAGAATTTTATGTCACAATATAGCACATACTTTTCATGGACTCCCTCAGCCACATAACCAGCAGCTTGGCATTGATAAACTCCTGCAGACACTTCACTTGCTTGGTATCCAAATCCTTCAAGATCTCACAAGTATCAATCATAGATTTATTCATTTCTTTCATCATCATATCCTGTCCTTCAGCCTACAAAGTAATAACCATTTTTGGTCATCCTTAGACGGCTTTTGGTATACTAAGTGCATTTACAACATTTAATGTAATTGTCCATATAGAATGGTTTGTAATTTAATGGAGTTCCCTCCTTATACTTTAGAATATTAAAGCAAAAGATGGAACTGTCATTAACTTTCATTCTGCATAATACTGAGCTGCAATGACATAGTCCGATATCTCACAAAATATTTATAGATATTGTGATAAACACATATATAACGAAAATTTTCTGAATGTCACATAATATTTATGGAAACAGAAGATCACTGTTTTTGGATCACATTTAATGAAACAAGAAACATTTGCTGGCCTATCTAAGGTACTGTACTGTAACACTTCCCAAATGTTTTGCAGGTTTGAGCATAATGGACAAGAAACCATCCAAACTTTTAATATAAAATAAATATTTAAAGGAGAAAATTTATTTGATTTATGCCTTCTTTTTTTTTTATCACATTCTGACCTACTTTCAATATCCATTTGCAGGGGAAAGGTGCTCTTGATCAATGAACCTCGGTAAAAATGGCGAAAAACGAAAGTCGTAAAAATGCATGGAAAGTTTGGTTTATGCTCAAGTTTTGTCATAAGTTTGAAATTGTTTTTTATTATAAAGGGTAGACCATGTATTGTACCAAACTTCATATATTTTGGTCTACTGTAACAATAGTTGTTTTCCAAAAACCTCAAAATCATCTGGGAACAATTACTAGACCAGTGTCACTTATCTGAGCACAATTAGCTCATTCACAGAAAAAATAACTGCTTGAAGAAATTCACAAAAACATACATTCTTTCGCTTAATGAGGTTTTGACAACTGGCTGCTTCCTTCTTGGTACATTCAATAAATCATGACTATCATACAAAAAAATCTTGTATTGGAGTAAAATTAACCAAAACACTTTTGCCTTTAGCAGGGTTTGAGCAGCTTCCCTTCTACATCCTTGAATTGGCCTATACCAAAATTAGAAACAAGAGATTTGCATCACAGATGCAATGTGCCGAGTTGCAAAACTTGCACCTTAGAGTGAATAATGTCTGCTACACAGTTTTAAGACAGATTAACCCCAGATTAGAGTCCCCTACTAATTCTGATACTCCTTTCCTATGACCTTGACCTTTGACTTCAGAAACAATAGGACACATCTTCCACTCATGGTGAGTAACTGTAGGCAGTGCAATAGCACTTAAGGTATTGGACTTATATTTACAATGCTAGTCTAATTCCTTCAATGAACCATGCTAAACAGACTCCATTCATCAGCCCATGAACTTGGGTCATGAAAGTAGTACCCGGTGTATGGCAAATCACATGCGTAGTAATATAAAATTTCTCTTTTCTCGCATAATTGAATTAATCAAATATAAGATTTATAATAATGAAATTAATGCATCTGTTAATTTTGAGCAATTAAAGAAATCACCTGGACAGATAGAGTATTTCTTTTAACATTCTAGACACACACTATATTGCGTGGCAGAAGTACTTTTCCACTTCAGGAAAAATTTGGTCCTTGCCAGTTTGATAACAGTGAATTTGATATTTTGTTTTCAAAACAGAACCTTTTAAAATGCATTGTAAATATAAGGAATGACAGTCTTTTTTTTCTAGGTTCATGGGGAATGAACTTGGATGAGAAACAAAGAAATCATTCAAGAACCGCTTTGCGGTCCACGTGATTTGTGATGATACACCCGCATCATGTTTTAATGTGGTCTTCAAGCCACATCCTTTCATATGACACCATCAAAAGTTTTGTTCCCCCTTTACATAAGAAGTAGAAGCTTGGACAAGCTTTTCTGACCCCGCCCATTTTCCCCCACCCCAGGGGACTGACCCTAACTTTGAAACCCACATGCACAAATACAAACCACATCCTTTCATATGACACCATCAAAAGTTTTGTTTCCCCTTTAGTTAAGGAGGAGAAGCCCGGACAACCTATTACAACCTCGCTCATTTTCCCCCACCCCAGGGGCCTGACCCCAACTTTGAAACCCACATGCACAACTACAAGCCACATCCTTTCATATGACACCATCAAAAGTTTTGTTTCCCCTTTAATTAAGGAGGAGAAGCCAAGACAAGCTTTTCTGACCCTGCCCATTTTCCCCCACCCCAGGGGCCTGACCCCAACTTTGAAACCCACATGCACAACTACAAGCCACATCCTTTCATATGACACCATCAAAGTTTTGTTCCCCCTTTAGTTACAGTGGAAGCCCGAACACCTTTACGACCATGCCCATTTTCCCCCACCTCAGACACCTAACCCCAACTTTGAAACCCACATGCACAAGTCACACCCTTTCATATGACACCATCAAAAGTTTTGTTCCCCCTTTAGTTAAGGAGAAGAAGCCTGGACAAGCTTTTCCGACCCCGCCCATTTCCCCCCACCCCAGGGGCCTGACCCCAACTTTGAAACCCACATGCACATCTACAAGCCACATCCTTTCATATGACATCATCAAAAGTTTTGTTTCCCCTTTAGTTAAGGAGGAGAAGCCCGGACAAGGATGGATGGACAGTACGACGGACGACAGCGGTATAGTATAATACGCTCACATTTTTAAATGCGGGCCTATAAAAATTTAGAACAGAAATCCCGTCACAATATGCACATCTACATATTCTGATCTTTGTACCAAGTTTCACTGAAATCCTCATAAGGGTTAATTAAGGAATTACAAAAAAAGGTGAATTTACTGTATATGAAATCAACATTCAAGGGCCTAACTCCCGTAAAAATGTTTTGGACAGCATTACTCTTACAATACGAACATATACACATTGTGATCTTTCTTTGTTCCAAGTTTCATTTTAATCCTCATAAGGGTTAAGGAGGATAAGCAAAGACAAGGTGAATTTTTACTACATATGCATTAGATCCAAGTTCAAGGGCTATAACTCCTGTAAAACTTTTTGGACAGCATTCCCCTTACAATATGCACAATTACATATTGTTATATTTGTTTGTATCCAATTTCATTAAAATCCTCCCAAGAGTTTAAGAGGAGCATTGAATAAAAACTGTATCATGACAAGAAAGACGGCAAGGGCAATACTATATAACCCCAACCATTGATTGACGTTACTATTGCTAAAACAGCTTTACAATATTTGATAACATGGTCTTTAACTGTGTTAAGAGTGGCAGCAATATGTTTAGAAAGCAAAGTTGAAGGTTAAAGACTAGATTTTATATGAAACATGATTTATGAGGACTCTACCACAAAAGTAAATTTTTTTTAAAGTAGGTTAAGTCAAAGGTCAAGGTCACAAGATCAAAAGTTTTGGCATAATTTGAAAGCTCTGGTAATAAGAAACCTATTTGTGAAATATTATGTTTATACTTCTCTTGGTTACTGAGATTTTGATTCAAGTACTTCATTATCCACAAAGTCTCAACAAAATCATTCCATTAGTTCTAAAGCAGACATCTATCAAAGCTCATCATTTCATGCTAATGGTATATCCCCCTTTTTTAGTGTTAAAACATTTGCAAATAATCTAGAAATTATTTTGGTTTTCCATTTCTTTCCAATGACATTTATTACAATAAAATCAGTTAAAATACACAAAATCAACACATTATCAGCAATAACAAAATATATTGCTCACCTGGGCACAATTTGCTTATTGAAAAGCAAATGACAGCTCAAATTTGGTAGAAAACTTTTTGTACCTGGGGTACTCATTTTCTAGAAGATTTTGTAAAATTCTGTGAAGTGGTTAATTAGAAAAAGATGAAAATGATATGTCAGCAAGATTTTACATCAGCTACAAAATTTCTCAAAGTTTTGCTTGGCCCCATAGAAGTAAGGTAAAGCACACTTGAGAGTATACTGCAGATAAATTAAATTTTCACAAGTGCTACAATAAGTTTGACTTTCAAATATACAACACTGGGTCTAAGTCACGACACATTACTTGAGAACAATTTGTATGTGAAGAATATATCATTTAATTTTACATGTAACATGTATTTTGATTGGTTTAAAAAATTGTTGTACATCTTATCCACGAATTTTTTTCTCTGACAACGTAATTTCCCATGTTTTCATAACTGTGATGTCAATATTCACGCCATTGCAGAAGAAATTTAGAGATGGCAAGAAATGGTGCAAACATAACGTACCAATTTCTGAGAATATAAAACATGTTTGAAAGGAATCAAATGAGAAGGAATGAATCTAATTATTTTTCGTTGGATGGAGGTATACCACAAAAAAGAGGACAGCAAACTTAACATTGTACAAAAGTAACACTGATGTTTAAGTAATGACATTCTGTTAGAGTCATGCCATAATGTCTCATCTCTAAAGTTAAGGTCATGACAATTTTTATGTAAATTAGGCAAGCAATTAAGGCCCACTTGGGCCCCTAGTTTATAATATTTTCTCCAAAATTTGGTATTTTTGCCCATTATTAATGATGCATAAGACAGTCCCAGTTCTAACTATTCAGTCAGTATCCTCCCCACTAGGTACAACATGGACAATTGTCAACCCCATTCTCCCACCCCACCCCTTTCCTCCATCTCAAAACCCATCATATATGTGACAAAACATGCAAATTCTTGCATCATATTAAATTTGAAAAAGTTCGCAAAAAAAAAAATTTCTAATGACTCCTTACATTTTCTAAAAAATTTGCTATTTTGGCCTCAAAGTCCCTGATGCATGTGGATCTTGCCAGTTATCGACAGGAACCAAGAACATCATACAAGTGAACATTCCTGAAAGTTTTGTTGAAATCCATTGAGATATAAAATCAGAATCCTGTCTATAAAGTATGGACCCACAACACTGGCATATCTCAACCTGCCCATTCCGTTCTCTTGCACATATCTCAAACTTGCAAAACCAATAATATATATGTAAGTACTTACATACTTCTTGAACCATATTGAATATGAAAAGGTTTGTGTAACTGAAGATATAAATCTTTTATTTTTAATATTCTCTCAAAAATTTACTATTTTTGGCACCAAAATCACTGATTCATGACAGATCATGCCGGTTATCAAGAAGAACCAAGAACTACATGCAAGTAAACACTCCTAAAAGTTTTGTTGAAATCTGATATGAAATGAAGAAATTATCAGTCTGGTAAGGTGACGGATGGATGGGCATCACCATACCATAATAAGTACCATCATAAGACCAATGGCCAATACTTTTCCAATAAATGGATGAATTCCCCAATTTAGAACTAAAAAACAATTATTTCAGTGTTAATCTAAGAGTGAATATATCAATTATTTTAAGATGAATTACAGTGATTTATAGTACTGCATTCCCAAAATTTAGAACGATTAGTTGACAGCAACACAGGAAATGCGATGTGAGGAAGTTGAAATGTAAACTGAAGTCAAATATTTGAATATCGAACATAAATTTAGTAAAATATTTTCTTCTCCAAGTCATATTTCCAAGGCATGACTGGGACATCAAGTGACAATGACTTCTCACAATAGAACTTATGAAGAAATAGAGCACTGTTGAACAGTACATAACACGCCTGCACTTTATTATCCTATGTGTCGTACAATTAAGAACTAAATAACTAATTTAACTGTGGTAAATGTAGATTACCTGGTTCAGTTTTTTTCTTCAATTGTTTGAAGGTTAATTGATCTTCCTCATATATCCATTACATGCGCGGATCCAGAAATTTTTGTCAGAGGGGGTCCAACCAAAAAGGTAAATTTTTCTCTTAGACAAGGGGGGGGTCCACCCCCAAAAATGCCCAAATATTACCTTTTTTTGGTAAAATTTTCGGATTCCAGGGGGGGTCCAGACCCCCCATAACCCCCCCTCTGTATCCGCGCATGCATTATTTTTCATGTTGACACACCTTTCCTTAGAAAATACACTGACTACAGCTGTATTAAATTTGGAAGAGATGTGAAAATTCCTGTTCAATATGTATATCTTCATTAAGTGATCTTTCGCCAGACATGTTTTTGTATAAGAAAATCTAAGTCCAAAGTTCATAACTCTTGTCAATTTTGTGGGACAGCATTCCTCTTCAAATATACACATCTTCATTTGGTGTTATTTCTTTGTACCATGTTTCATCTAAATTCCCCTTAGGGTTTAGGAGGAGTTGTGAAGACAAAGTATTTTAAGAAAATCCAAGTCCAAGGTCATAACTCATGTAATTTTTACTGGACAGCAAGCACATTTTCATATTGTGTTCTTTCATTGTACCGAGTTTAAGAAATCTACGTCCAAGGCCATAGCTCATGTAATTTTTACTGGACAGCATTTCCCTTGCAATAAGCACATCTTCATATTATGTTCTTTCATTGTACCAAGTCTCATCAAAATCCCCCAAGGCTTTATGAGGAGCTGCGAAAACAAGATTGGTGGAACATGTGGACAGACAGACAACAGCGGTACAAAATAATACTCCCATATTTTATGCCGAATGCTACCTTATGGAGGAGAACTTGGAAAAACTTGTGGAACTTTTTAAAAATGAAAAAAGAAACAGGGCACTGCTAAACCTGAACATAATATGCCCACATACATGTACTCTTATCCTAGCTGTCATACAAATTAGAACTAAATATCTGATCTAATTGTGGTAAATTTAGATAACCTTTGAAACTGGAAAAGTAGTCCAATTTTCTTCTTCAATTGTTTGTAGGTTAATTGATCTTCTCAAATGCATCATTTTCCACGTTGATACACCCTTGCTCCATAAACACACTGACTATAGTTGTATTAAATTTGTAGGAGATGTGAAAATTCCTGTTCAATATGCACATCTTCATAATTTGATTTTTCTTTTTACCAGGTTCCATCAAAATCCACTAAAAATTTAGGAGAAGTTGCAAAGACAATGTATTGTAATAAAGTCGAAGGTTCATTACTCCTGTAAATGTTTTTGGACAGCATTCACTTTCCAATATGCACATCTACATTTAGTGTTCTTTCATTGTACAAAGTTTCACCAAAATTCCCGTAATGGTTTAAGGATTTGCAAAAACAAGACAGGTGGGACAGACAAGCAAACGTACGACAGCGGTATAGTATAATAAGCCCACATTTGAATGCAGGTGTATAAAAAAGGTGAAAAACTTTAAACTTACAGTCAGATTATGATGGGTTGCAGTGCTTTCAATACAGGGAACAGCAACTGTGATGAGCCATAATCGTAAAGCATTGTATCGTATATTCAGTAAGAATGATTGTCATGACTTTCATTATTAGATGTAACAAGAAAGAATTATGGTGGCAGCGAAAAATCAACGCAATGGCTGCAGCAAATTTACAGCATAAATTTAAATTGTCGATGATGACAGGGAGGAAAATTTGTAATCCACATAGTCTGTATTGTAAAAGGCAACATCATGCAAACAACCAACTCTAGATAATTAAAGTTATACCAAAACTATCTGTCATTTTGTATTCCTTGTATTGTAGGTCATTTGTAGCAGATGTAAACTGTCTAAATAACAGTATTTAAAAGAACCAAAGCTAAAAATGTCCAATTTCATTAAAATGCTGTTAATTGTCCCAATTTCACTGGACCATGGACCCATTGTAAAATACACTGAAAATGTAAAAAGAATTTGCCAATATTTGACGAATAATTTCCCATAACGATATATTGGAATTTAACTCAAAATTATACAGATTGTGAGATTAATATACTGAACAACTGTGTGATATTTGAAGTAAATCACAGTAAGCAGTTCTAAGATAGAGAGAGATATATAGAAAACTGGCCAAAATTTTATTAAAAGAGTCCCATTACTCCAGAACAAAATATTGAAATTTAACCAAATAGTATACAGATCGTAAGGCTAACACAACAAATAACTGTAAGGATGTAAAGATGATGGATAAATCCAAAGCACAAGTCCAAAAATCATAAAACCAGAGGACATACAAAATCAGTGAAAATGAAAAACAAATGGAAAATAACAAAATATGTCTACTTGAAGAGCTTATGTGAACCCCTGTGATGGAGTGAGATCAGGTGCCCGGGGAGAGTGAGCATCTCCTGCTTGCTAGCAACACCCGTCACATATACCCAGTAGAAAGAGTCAGATCGTGTAAATTCCATATGTATTTATATATGGAGAAGTCGAAGTAGGTAACCTTCTAGTATAGAAGGTGTCAAATCTGTGTAAAATGATCGGAATGGGTCTCAGTCCAGAATATCATTTAAAAGTCTGATAACGAGATATCATATGGAATAATAGGAGTCTTGTAATGACCATAGAATTTCCTCAGTGACGTTGCTAGTCTAGCACATATATAACCCTGGTTGAGCAGCTTAACTGAAAGTCGCCTAGCCCTCAGAACAAAGTCACTATAATTTGAACATGCTCTGGAATAACGTATTAACTGAGATATGAATACGCCGTATGCGGGCGATGATGGAATGTTGCTACTTATGAAAGGAAACTTTGTGATAGCGAAATTGAAATCGTCACGTTTGTCATAGAGTGAGGTGTTCAATTGACCATTAATGTTGAAAGACAACATAATATCTAAATACGAAGAAGAATTACTACTTTCTGTGGTTTCTTTGACCTCAAGTTCACTTGGATAGATGATGCTAAGGTAATCCGCAAATGAAGGATTATTAATTGAAAGCAAGTCATCTATATATCTGTAAGTAAAATTGAAGCCAAGAGCCAATTGTTTTTTTCCTTGCAAAAGCAAAGACTGAATGAATTCAGCTTCGTTTGAGTAAAGGAATATGTCAGCCAGAAGCGGAGCACAGTTAGTGCCCATTGGAATGCCGACAATTTGTTGAAAAACCTTACCTCCAAACACCACAAAAATGTTATCGATAAGAAAGTTCAACATCTGGATGACAACTGTTTCAGTGTATTTATTTTTGGAATCAGAATTTTCTCGTGGCCTATTACTATATATTTGAATTTGCGGCTTCCGTTTTTATTAGTAAATGCATTTTGAATAATTTCCGCTAATCTGTCTTTTAATTTCTGATGAGGGATCGTTGTGTAAAGAGTTGAAAAGTCAAAAGACTTGATAGAGTGAATTTAGTAAAACTTTTTGATTTTAGATTTTCTAACAACTCTTTTGAATTTTTAAGGATCCACATTTGATTAATTCCACTTCTGGAATATACTGTTTCGCAATATCTATGAAGGCCAGATTTAATTTCTGATAATATTTTTGTGAGTAGCATCAATACAGATTTTGTGGAACACTTCGAGGAACCAGTGATAAAGCGTTGTTTGTAAGGATTTTTGTGCATTTTTGGAATGCAGTACAAAGATGGAAGTTCTAAATTTAATTTATTTGAGTCAATACCAAACGTATTGAGGACAGATTTAATTTCTGGATTTTGAAATAATTCACAGCAAGCATTCTCAAGATGCATTGCAACATGTGAACAATAAATGGACAGACAAATTTATATACCTTAATGCATCCATCATAGACGAGCATATAAAACTAGATGGGAGTTTTTCATTCATTTGAACTAAAAAGAGATGATTTGTAGAAATATATACCAATTCTTGAATCTTGGTGATTTGGTCAAAATTGCCTTCTAACTCGTAAGCTTGTTTGACTTCAATAATGATCCTTGCTCCATCTACACACATCTCTAAGATGCTTTGCTCCTCCAACTGCCGAATTCTCTCTGCTATCCATGTTGTAGAGTTATCAATATCAAAATGTTCCAATTCTGTTCTCAAAAAAGCAACATCTGGGTTTTTGAAATGCCTTTTAAACTCTCTAAATTTGATGGTGCCACTCCGTATTTTCTGACCTAAATTTGACCATGCTTCAAAGGCTGGTAGCCAAACCTGTTCCATCAGTTCCTCCACGCTCAATAAGCTCTCCTTTTCTGCAACAGCTGCATTGCTTTGTTTTCCCAAAATATTCATGAAGACTGTTCCTTCACAGCAACTAAAAAAACCACACAAAATCAAATATGTTGCAGCTCACCTTATCATGTACCAATATAAAGTATATATATACAGATAAGTACATGACTGTATAATGAATAAATGTACTTTGCCACTTACTCCTAATCTATTCAAACTTATGTCCGTAACATGTATTTTCTTTTTCTTTAATTGTATATTTCTGATAATTCTCATAAAACAAAAGGCGCAAGTGGGCCTATATCACTCACCTGAGACATAGACAACATTGCACATAAAAAATACCCCCCACTCTACTGTCTTTTGCAATTTTAAAAAATTCATGAAAAATCCAAAAATTAAAATTCTATCAAAATTAAAAAAAAAAAAGAACATTTCTTTACTATACTCTAACCAAAGTAAGTATTTCAGTGCATCAAAAGTCAATCATTGAGGATCTATTTCTCTGTATCAGATCTCCAGAGTCAACTTTGGCCGTAGACAATTAAACCTGTATAGAAGTTGTGCAATTTCTTTTCTGACCAATAAATAGTATCAACAAAGTTTGAGCTTGTGAAAATCTGTTTGCTCTTCTTAATCGTGTCTGTTACAAGTCCTTTGGAAATGTATTGAAGAAAGTTTATTTTGAAGACTGGTAATATTCTGTCTGAAACAATCATGGGTTCAACAAACGTTACTTAAAACATTGCAAAAAATATATTTTTTAAGAATTGTAAAGTTAAACTTGGCCTTTATTATGGTGTCACAGCATGTCATGTCTTATATCTTAATATACTGAAGAGCATTCCTGTTATTTGCTGCTTAATCTAGAAATCTTACTTGCACTTGGTCTACATCAGAATGTGGTATTATCAATACCAAGGACCTCAAGTAATTTGATCAAATGTGGCATTGTATTTACTTACCGAAGGAAATTTGGTAATTCACTAAGAACATTATCAGTGATGTCAAAGTAGATCACAGTGGGAACATGCTGATAAATGTCTGATGTTATGTGCTCTATAGAACTTGGTTTGCAGAGTTCACTGAATTTCATACCATCTTGATTCTCTAACTTCCTTAAACAGCTTTCTAACTGCTTTGTATCAACTAAAAATAATGTGGAAACAATATAGTAGTGAGATTTCATAGCAATGCTTCAAAACAAATCTTATGACACAATATTAACCTAACAATATACATGTTGAGCCTTTACTACCGTATATTACACTATTTCAATACTATTCAATTGATCTACCATTGCTTGGAATCAAACTTTCATTTCACTGTTTTAATGTAATTTTATTTTATGTGATATAAAAAAGTCTTTACATTATGTTACGTTTTGTCTTTTAAGGGTGATCACTTATGATATATGCACACTGCAAGCAGCACAAGTGGAAAAAAATTCTACATTATCTTTGTATGATGTTCTCTGTGACAACAGAGATACATGTGAACCTGGACATATTCCTCAAGTTCTATATTTAAAACGTATGATAAAACCCAGCAATACTTTTATTAAATTTATTTCATAGAAAAATCCAACTAGTTGCACCATGGTTCTTCATCGATGGAATAACCAACTACGTTTTGCCGGGTTTAATTACCAAGGACTGCCAGAACTCTGGATACCATTTTTCTGTTTTATTTTGTTTGTTTTGAATTCATACTCAATACAAAATGATGACATCAAGTACACAGCATCATTTATAGGCACAAAGTTCATCCGTGCTTTTTTGGCTCTTGGTTGTTTCAGAGCTTATTTTGAAAAGTTTTGAATTGGATAAGATGGTAAACATTCACTTTATTTAAATATAAGGCACACATTTAATGTAAAAGCATCTAATTGTTGTCAGAAATAGTTGAATCTGGATCCTATTAGTATAAACAAGAGCAACGCCTAGCGTGGCATAATACGCCCGTCGCTTAATTCGGACGGGATCAATTCGCATTTGGCATGATTTTCATGAAAAACATCCGACGTTTACTGAAGTTAATTGCTTTTCATAGCATTTTATCATAGGAATAAGTCTAAGGGCAATAACTCCTGCAGAATGGTCCTATCCAACCCATCTTGGAACTTGAAATTTTTTAGAACTAGCCCCCCTCTAACACCTCCCCCCCCCCTCCTAAAATTATAAATTTCTCAAAAATGAAAAAAAAAGATATCAATACCTGTAATATATGTGGAAGTTGGAACATTTTACTTGTTTCATGATAAATTTCATAATGTTTTTAGAAAAATTAGATTTTTAACGAATTTTCAAAACAAAATCTTGAAATTTCTAAATTTGTAAGTCCAAGGGCCATAAATCTGTCAAAAGTAGGTCAATTGTTTCAAAAATCGAACTGGTACTGACGCCGCTTAAAATAAAGCTATATACCAAATTTCAACTCAATATCTTGAAAGACTGCAAAAAAAAGTCCAGAAAACAAGACCCCGGACGGACGCACGGACGCACAGCGCCATAACATAATACGTCCCGTCTAATGACGGGCGTATAAAAATATTGGACAAAATGTTTTATCACAGCTCATTTTCAGAGACAAAAAATCCTTTTACTATTTTTTTAAACACTAACTTCCCCCCTCCCCAACATCAAATCAAGAAAATGTTACAAAAATATTTGAGTAGGAATTCTTTTCCATATTTCTTTAAACTTGAATAAAATTTAAACATCTGTTGTAGAGTGAAATGTAAAAGTTTTGACTTTAATGGGGTTATATTGAATAAATAAAGAAAATGACATAAAAATATGTGAAAACAACTGAAGTCAGTATTTTTCTTTTTCTAATATGACTAATTGGGTGCTGCAAAACACTTATAAACTTGTCTTGTTTTAAAATGAAATAAAATTTTTTTTGCATCTTGTGGGATTTGAACAGCTAATTTAAAGCATGCCAAAACTGGAAAAAATCATAACAAGACTTGTCAGAAGACAACAGAGCTCACCGGTGGCAACCAAATTTAAATAGCAAAAGTGTTTTGTAAGTAGGTCAATCTTCAAGGTCAGGTCAAAATGTATAAAATTTGATACCTGATGAAAGGTCTTGTCATAAAGAATACACACATGAAATATTGAAGCCCTATCTCCTATTGTACATAAGTTATGACAAGGTTAAAGTTTTTAAAAGTAGGTTAAACTTCAATGTCAAGGTTAAAAGGTAAAAAATTTTGATAACCGATGAAAAGTCTTGGCACAAGGAATACACATGTGAAATATTAAGGTAGTAGCCTTGAGGTATCCAAATTTTCCTATCGATCAATTTCACTGAAATCGCGCAGTAGTTAGCCTTTATATAGATAGACATTGTGACACAGTTTGAAATGAATTGATCCAAGGGTAATGTACTGACAACTGCACAATACAAGGCATTTTCAACCCATTCTAGTATGCTTTGAATTGATTCCAAGATATTTCAAATGTTCATGGAAACTGATAACAAAGGGTTAGATCAGTATATAAAAACTCTCAATGCTTTTGAATGATATATGCAATAATTAAAAGGCTACATTAAGTTTATTCTCTGCTTAGTCCAAGTAAAATAAACTTATTCCCTGTTTGATGCAGTACAGTTAACCAATTATTGAGTCCCTTGAAAAATTATTACTATCCATCTGTAAAAAAAAATTCATCTAATTTTTTTTGAAACTGTGGAATGTTTTTTTTTTAATATAAAAGCTTTCTTCTGTATCAGTTTAAAGAAAATTATACATAGAGTTGCTAAGTTATTCAAAAGTTGAATTACCCCATCCCCCTCCCCTTCTTTCTCTCACTTCGCTCAAATGTCCATATGTGATATGTATACTAATTACTTCATAAAAAACATCTTAAAAATTTTTCTTTTCAGAAAATGTTGGAAAATATTAAATGTCTATGCAATACAACGAATTGTGTATGGTATTTCCTCTGTATGCCACCGGATGGAAATATGTAGTGTTGGGTCCATGTATATTACTTTTGCTTTATCTGTGTTTCAAGTGTCAGTCTGCAATATCAACCTTGTCCATAACTTTTAAACTATAAAAGTAAACAAGAGGCCCAAGTGGGCATATATTGCTTACCTGAGTACCTAGATGATCAGTCATGCAGGAAGGAACAATTCATTTATTTTTGCATTACTGTGACTAAGTCAACACAAATGTTGAAAATATGCGAAATTTAATTTCAGACCAGAATAAAAAACAACACTTTTTTGCACATCAATTCAGGTGATTTTGATATTAAGCATTCGCTTTGTCTCTGCATGACATGATTCAGGGCATCAAGTTAGTCATTTTCTTTAGGTGGGGCCTTTTGTTGACTGATTTCAAGTCTGGGTCATGAACAACAATTGCTTCAAATATTGTCCAGATCCAACTTAAAATGGCCTAATTTCATATGTTGAGTGTTGAGAACCATCTAAAAACTTATTTAGATGTGTAAAGAAATAGGCTCAGATGAGCTAAAAACATCATATATGGCATTTATACTTCACCTTTAAAGCCCTTTCAACAAATGCCCTTGATGTCAATGACCTTATCACCGTGACTGTGAACCATACGCTAGAATTAGTTAAACTTAATTTTGCCCGAATGTTTTGAAACATAAAAGACAGAGACTTCAATCTGAGATGTGTACTCCACTAATGAAACCCTTTAAAATGACACCAAAGTCAATGACCTTGTGATGTCAATGACCTTATCACCGTGACTGTGAACCATACGCTAGAATTAGTTAAACTTAATTTTGCCCGAATGTTTTGAAACATAAAAGACAGAGACTTCAATCTGAGATGTGTACTCCACTAATGAAACCCTTTAAAATGACACCAAAGTCAATGACCTTGTGACCTTGACCTTAATGTCAAATATAATGTTTACCTTGCCCATTACTTATGAATTATAAAAGACAGACATATTTGGTATGCACTCTGGGATTTAAAAGAGGGTTTATATGAAAACAAGGTAAGATTCTCCACTTTGCCATTTGTGTATAGAGTATGATGTTAGACCTCACAGAATGTGACTTCGCATTCGTGACGAAAGGCGAAGAAGTCAAATTCCAGAAATCCTCATGTTTTTCTTTATAAATATGTGTTAGCTGCTGAAGTGTCACGAATGCAAAGTCACATTCTGTGAAATCTAATGTCATACTGTATACATAAATGGCAAAGTAGATAATCTAACCTTGTTTTCACATAAAATGGCAGTTAGCAGAGGTTATAGACCTTATTTGGAAAAGATAACACTATGATCGATTAAGTTAAATGTTCATTGACTGGATTATAGCTTGCAAGTTCGCTACGCAAACGTTTATTTGTTGACAGAGGCTTGTACATCCCGATAACGGCTGGTATCGCTAAAATTCCACCTTTTGATGAACAAAGTCTCTCTGACCCTCTCCCACAAACCGCTGATATCAAAAGTGGGAAAAGAGCAGATAGTCTCAGACTAGTTAAAATTCTTAATTTTTCTGTTATATTTGAAATATTTTTTTCTAAGTACATGTAGTTAACTTTTAGTTAATGTATGTCACTTATAAATTTCATTCAATCAATTCTTATCTACATGTGAGGTCAAAGGTTCATAACCTAATGCATTCATTTTTTCACAATGTCTATATACATGTATATGTTGCAATCTGTCCATTCCTTACTACATGTCAAAATTACTGGGGTCTGTGATGTAATTTTAACAATTCTTTGCATTATTCCAATATGTACATTGTTTTCTGCGAATTACTTACATTTCAAATTGCTCACCTTCTCATTATGCTTTAATATATGTCAGTTGTTTATGGCAGGATAGAACCACTACTTCAAAGACTTCATAAAATCTTATTTAATAATATTTTGCTTTGGCAATTAATCATAAATATAGACAGTAACATGTATTTTGAATGACAAGAGATGCCAAATCCCATTCTTAAAGTTTATCATCCTTTACCGTTTTTCTTTGCCCTTTCAGCCCAGTACAAATACAATAACCTACATTTGAACAAAACTGCATATTCTCTCTCTAGAGGATCATATGTGCATGGATTCATCTAAATCCATACAATGATTTATGGTAAGTCATTTTTCATCTGACGAATATTAGAAAATGCCTAATCACAATATTCACATTATCCTTCAGTTCAGGAAATTAAATTGTACAAGATAAATTCTTAAAATGTTAAAGGACAAAATAACCTAAACAATCTTGACTTTCAACATCTAAAAGAGCTACTGAATTATGTCAACTAAAACTTTTTGAAATTACAAAACTGTATCATATCTTTATGGAAGGAACATTGAAAACTGCAAAAATGTCACCTTGAATATGTTGACAGGGATCCAGTAATCTTTCTACAAGTTTCCTTATTTCTTCAAATTTCTTCAGCTCTACTTGACGTAGCTGCAGTATTTTCTTCATAATTTCTTCATTGTATGTCTTTCCCTCTTGTTTCAACAATACCTCTGCTATGGTAATAAAACTTTTCATGTTTCCTAGCACCAATTCCAAATCCTTGACCATGATGTTTCCATTCAGTAAAGATGAGTGAATGTCACTTATCACAGAAGCAGCTTTGGTCAGCTGAATTTGGCAGTTTTCTGACAGGAATTCCAATTTCTTTTCTTGATCTTTAAAATTGTAAAGTAAAAAATTAAAAATATGTTTCAACTATTTAAATACTAATGGAACATATATCTGACAAACAGTTCTCTACGTTTATGAATATGCTGTATATAAATTTGAAGACAATGTCCATTGTACTTTTCCTGAAAAGAATTATACATGTATAAGCATTTCCCTGTAAAACATATAGAAAAAATTATTACACCTCATGTTAGATTTCTTCAATTTCATTGGTAGACCAATCAGTTAAAATTCTAAATGTTACTCGGGTTTTGCAATGAAATAAATGGGAGGGTGATGTGCAATACAAATGTCACATGCTCAATGTCGATGTGCACACGTTGATTCTACATTGAAAAGTAAATTTGGTGACTGTACATTTACAAGTTTTCCTTGATGACTGTATTTGTAAGTTTGTAAGTGATGTTACAGTAAAGAGGTATAGATGCCTTAGATTTTTTCCCGTTTGCCACTAAAATCTTTTTTAAGAGCGGTAACTACCATTTTAACAAAAATCGACTTCAACTAAGGATAGTATGTGTCAATTTCAGTAGAAATCACCAAGTGGCTCAAAAGAAGTTATATTGCCCAGCTTAGCACCTGGTGTATATAATGAAATTAGAAAATATAAGGATTTCTTCAAAATGTTTAAGCGTGTGTTGTATATTTTAAGTTATAAATACTGTAAGAAGTACTTTTGGACTTATGAACAGTAAATTTTCAATAAACTTCATGCATGCATTTGTGCTGCGTAAACTTGATCAACTCACTGGTCTGATCATTACGTACATGTACATACGCTGGTTGATGAAACAGACATTTCGTTGAACTAAGAAGGTACATAAGTAAACTTGCACTATTGTCATTTAAGAGTTTAGTTAGTAAAACATTTACACATGTTGATGAAACGGGCTCCAATAACGCATCTGTAGCACAATTATGTACTTATATGTCTATTTCATAAAGGAAATACGGAAACACGTAACACTTAATAATTCAATATTCAGATAGCACATGACTTGATCACGTGACGTCTTGCAATCGCTACCTTAAATTGAACAGCAAAACAAAGAGCAAAAAACAACACTCTTCCTCTTACCGTCTTACTCACAAAAAAAAATATTGATGTATATTTACATATGTATACAAATTTCATATATATTTATATATATATATATATATGTCAACAACCACAAAAAATTCTTAATGCAAAAACAAGCTTATAGTCAGTGTTGCATGCAACACTCGTTCCCTGCCACAACCTGTACCTTCCTTACTACTATTACTATTACTACTACTTCCACTTCCATTAGTGACTAATACCTTATTTGCAACATGAAACAATTATGTGAACTTGGTAATCTTTTGCATGATTTAATAAGAAACTAGAACTGTCCTAATGGGACAAATACCCCTTAGGCAACAAAATTTGAAGTAGGGCCAATGTAAAGGTCATGAGGTCAAAAATTTTGGTGCCAACAGACAGGTCTTGTCACAAAGAATACACAATCATGTTTAGTATAAAGGCCCCATCTCTTTTGGTTCAAAAGTTACAGTTAAGGTTAAAGTTTTTCAAGAGTAGATCAAACATCAAGGTCACAAGGTCAAAAAGTTTGGTAGTGACAGACAGGACTTGCCACAAGGAATACACATGTGTAGTATGAAGGCCCTATCTCTTTTGATTCAAAACTAATGGCTAAGGTTAAAGTTTTTCACAAGTAGATCAAATGTCAAGGTCAAGGTCACCTGGTCAAAAATTTTGGTACCTATGGAGAGGTTTTGCCACAATGAATACACAAGTGTAGTATGAAGAGCCCATCTATTTTGGTTTTTCGTTTTCAAGGGGGAGGGGGGGGGGGAAGAATTATAATAACATTGAATTCTGTGAAATATATATCAAGTCCTAGTGAAATTGACAGCAAAAATATAGCATCATCATTTTATATATATCTGGCATCAGTATCTATATTCATCATCTGGAAACTGAAACAATGATGAATCACTATTTTCAGTAATAAATCTACAACTGAACTATGCTGATGTATATTTTTAGTAATAGTGACCCTTAAAGTTTACCTTTTGACCCCAAAATCTATCCCACTCTAGACCTATACATAAGCTAGCATTGTATGATGTTTAAAAGAAATCAATTATTCATAACTCAAGTTATTATCCGGCAATGGAAATGCAGTGATAAATGTCTATCTTTAGCAACATTGACCTTTTGACCCCAAAATCACTCTTGCCCTACACCTTTACATAAGCTAGCCTTATATGAGTTCAAATGAATTCAATCATTTGTAACTCAAGTTATTATCTGGAAAATAAGATGCAGTGATAAATGTCTATTTTTAGTAACAGTGATTTTTAGAATTGACCTTTTGACCCTAAAATCAATCCTATCTTTTGACCCTAAAATCAATCCTATCACAAACTTTCCTTTCATAAGTAGCAACATTCCATCATCGCCCGCATACGGCGTATTCATATCTCAGTTAATACCTTATTCCAGAGCATGTTCAAATTACAATGACTTTGTTCTGAGGGCTAGGCGACTTTCAGTTAAGCTGCTCAACCAGGGTTATATATGTGCTAGACTAGCATCGTCACTGAGGAAGTTCTACGGTCGTTACGAGACTCTTATTACTCCATATGATATCTCGTTATCCAGACTTTTAAATGATATTCTGGACTGAGACCGATTCCGATCATTTTACACAGATTTGACACCTTCTATACTAGAAGGTTACCTACTTCGACTTCTCCATATATAGATACATATGAAATTCACACGATTTGACTCTTTCCACGGGGTATATGTGACGGGTGTTGCTAGCAAGCAGGAGATGCTCACTCTCCCCGGGCACCTGATCTCACTCCATCACATGGGGTTCACATATGCTCTTCAAGTAAACATATTTTGTTATTTTCCATTTGTTTTTCATTTTCACTGATTTTGTATGTCCTATGGTTTCATGATTTTTGGACTTGTGGTTTGGATTTATCCATCATCTTTACATTAGACCTTTATCTGAGCTAGCCTTGTATGAAGTTTGAAAGAAATCAATCATTCCTAACTCAAGTTATCATCTGAAAACCTAAAAACAATCATATATATGTCTATTTTTAGTAAGAGTGACCCTTCCAGTTGACCTTTTGACCCCAAAATAAAACCCACATTAGAACTTTTTATAAGCTAACATTGTATGAAGCTGAAAGGAATGTGTATTAGCCAAACTACTCGGTCATTTTTGGTGCAAAATCTGGATTTATACTAATATATATGCCCCCCCCCCCCTTCTAAATCTGCCACTGATTAAATTCTTATATATGCTAACAATGTATGGAGTTCAAAGGAAATTGGTCATTCCTCACTGAAGTTATTGTCTGGAAACTATCCAGACAGACTGACAATGACAAACATTTAGTCTCCTCCAGTTTCACTGGCTGGGGTCTAGTAACCATTTTTGTTCATATTTTGGTAGACTATTATTCTTTTTTGCAATATATTTCTCTATATTTATATATGACTTTATAACTTTTAGAACCACCTTATTAAATCAATCACTCAAGAAGAAAAAGTAGATCAGGTGCAGCATCTGAAACTTGCATCAAAGTCGGCATCTCAAAATGAACCTTGAACTTTGACCTATGACCTTTGGTCGAGGTCATGACACACCCTTGGGTCCTAAGTAACAATTCTGTGAAACATTATTGAAATCCATGCACAGGGGAAGAAATTATAGTCCAAACAAGGTTTTACTCACTTTCTACATTGTGACCTTGGCCTTTGACCTATGACCTTAGGTCAAGTGTAACAATTCTGTGAAAAATTACTGAAATCCATGCACTGGGCAAGAAGTAATGGCCTAGACAAGGTTTTACTCACTTTGCATGTTGTGACCTTGACCTTTGACCTTCAGTCAGGTCATGACACACCCTTGGGTCCTAAATAACAATACTGTGAAATATTATTGAAATCCATGCACAGGTGAAGAAGTTATGGCCCTAACAAGGTTTTACTGACTTTGCATGTCGTGACCTTGACCTTTGACCTAGGACCTTGGGTCAAGAGTAACAATTCTGTGAAATATTATTGAAATCCATGCACATGGCAAGAAGTAATGGCCTAGACAATGTTTTACTCATTTTGCATGTTGTAACCTTGACCTTTGACCTATGACCTTGGGTCAATATCATAACACACCCTTGGGTCCTAAGTAACAATTCTGTGAAATATTATTGAAATCCTTGCACAGGGGAAGAAGTTATTGCCCGGACAAAGTTTTAATGACTTTACATGTTGTGACCTTGACCTTTGACCTATGACATTGCCTCAATGTCATGACATACCCTTGGGTCCTAAGTAACAATTCTGTGAAATATTATTGAAATCCATGCATTGGGCAAGAAGTAATGGCCAAGACAAGGTTTTCCTCACTTTGCATATTGTGACCTTGACCTTTGACCTATGAATTTGGATCAAGGTCAAGACACACCCTTGGGTTTCAAGTAACAATTCTGTGAAATATTATTGAAATCCTTGCACAGGGGAAGAAGTTATTGCCCGGACAAAGTTTTAATGACTTTACATGTTGTGACCTTGACCTTTGACCTATGACATTGCCTCAATGTCATGACATACCCTTGGGTCCTAAGTAACAATTATGTGAAATATTATTGAAATCCATGCACAGGGAAAGTTATGGCCCGGACAGGGTTTTACTCACTTTAATTGACCTTGACCTTTGGTCAAATCACGACAGACACTTGGGTCCTAAGTAACAATTCTGTGAAAATTTGTTGAAATCCATGCACAGGGGGAAAAGTTATGGCCCAGGCAAGGTTTTTCTCACTTCATGTTGTGACCTTGAACTTTGACCTAGGGTCAAGGTCATGACACACTCTTGCTTCCTATGTAACATTCTGAGAAATATTATAGAAATCCATGCACAGGGGAAGAAGTAATGGTCCTGACAAGGTTTTACTGACTTTGCATGTTGTGACCTTGACCTTTGACCTATGACGTTGAGTTAAGGTCATGACATACCCTTGGATCCTAAGAAACAATTCTGTGAAATATTATTAAAATCTGTACTCAGGGAAAGAAGTAATAGCCCGGACAAGCTTATCCTGGACGCCGGATTGACAACGCCATAACATAAACTTAATCTGTCGTGGCATCAATATTTTTGCAATGTCACTGCATGCACTGCATTACTTGTTATCAAGTTTTACTGTACATCTCCTTGGTGACTTCTGAACTACAGCTACTGTAAGTCAGATGTCTTTCCCTTTTGCTTCCTGTAAGGTTTGGTAAAATTCCATGCAGAGGAGAAGTAAAATATTGGAGCCCTCACATGCATGGCAGAGGACATTGTGAACTTGCACCTTGAAAGGTTTTGTGAAATTGTAGTGGCTGTAGGCATGAAGTCGAAAATATGACAGACAATCAGAGTCTTGGCTGCCATCTTAGTTGAGTAAATATTACAAAAACTTCGTTAAAGGAAAGGAGTACTTGCTTCCCGCTAGGTTTTGTACAATTCCATTTGCCAATTGCATAGGAAAAGTCACAAGAGTTAAAAATTCATGGACAGACGATGGATGACAGGTGTATGGCAAACAGTAGAAGACATTTTTGAATTACCATTCTTACTAATTTTTTTTTCTTTAAAGCATATTACACACACAAAATTCATGAATTATTAACACTGTACAATGAAAAAATTTAGGAATCTTTCAAGAAAATGTATAATAAAGCCTCAAGTAGATCCATATCTCTCACCTGACCTTAATTTGATTATTCAACTGACAGCTTGAAAAATTTACAGATATAAACATATACATGTACTGTCAAATGTTTAATGTGTCATGACTACATATTGTACTGAAAACTGAGAGTAAAATTTGAACTATCATCAACATTAAGCAATTGTTAATGCAGATCAAATAAAAATTCATAACCCTTAAATTGACAATGATTTACAGCAAATGAATCCTCAAAAACCTATGAACAGATCTAGATGCAAAACATCAACATTTGCAAGAGACCATGAGTAATTTATTCCTACCAAGTTTTATAAATATCATTCAACTGGTTTCTGAAAAAATTGAAAATGTGAGACTAACACCCTCTTCCATCCTCCCTGTTTTGACAGTCTTAAAAAAATGATAAAAAATCCAAAAACTGACATATTGACAAAATTCTTTTACAATAACATTTGTAATGCCAGCCAGTTTTACTAGTTCATTTATGTAATAATTCTATGTATTAACATTTCAATTTATCTGTCATTGATGATATTTTACTATATGTCTTATTGACACTTAGAATGATATGATCATACCAAATGTTTATTATATTAGCTCGAATTTACTCGACCGGTAATGGATCAATTTACGCATATTCGGGACATGTCATCTCAAGAGTACGACCAAGTTTAAATATTTGTGACTTACTTTAATTAGTATCATCATGTTACTGCTTGACGAATTCTTTTATAAGCCTTAATCTTATATTTTAACGACTCGTAAGACATATCGACATAAGCACCGCTAGTTAATCAGCCAACTCGTAGGAAAACTATTTCGATCTTCTTGGATGCGTTGTGACGTCATTTGCCTATCGTCATAAGTGACGTCACACTGGGTATATAAGACCGCGGATGTTCATTTTATGATCAGTGTCTACTGTAACACTCAAGTGAACTGCAACACACCTTTAGAGACTACAGAATCTCTAGAAAACCATCAACTTTGATGCCCATTGCAGTTATGGACAAAGATATCATGGTATGAATTATTTGACAATTTGTCAATTAAAATAAGTTCCATAAATCCATGAATTCCAAATGTCCTTGAATTTTACTCACAGTGGTCAAATGCATTATAGTATATAAATAACTTATATATATTAGGCTAAGTGTCTGATAGGAGTCTTCATTTGTCTCAGTTATAAAACAGCTAGGAAAAACTGACATTGACAGTTTGACAAAATTTGCCGATATTTGACGATCCATCACTGGTCAATCTCTAATACATATTTTCATGAATTGTTCAGTAATTCAGTAAATGAGTAGATCTAATGTATGTCAATTGGTATGACAAAATAAAACTTTACAAGTAATAACAAATGCCTCTGTGATTCATTGGTAATGTATAAGAAGTGTGACCTCAAGCCAATTCCAGACGATCCCCAGTAATGAGATCCCTACTTCATAAAAATATAACTTCCGCTCGGTTACATTGAGGATCGGCATTACACATTGTTTATCATAATAATGATTAAAAAACAAATTAAAGCATCATTATCACCTAAATAAGAATCAAAGGCGTTGAGCTAAATTTGATTTAAAGCTGTCAAAAGTAGCAGAAATTGACCAGTCGTGTTCATCTTTTTGTTGAATTCAGATAACTTTTGGAATTGAGTAAAAATAAAAGCTTTAGGACCAAAAGCCATATATCATATAATATATCATCATAACATTTTATTGTTCTTTATGTCCTTCTTGCAGAAATATGTTAAATGTCTTATCACAAAGAATGAACATGTGAAATCAATCGAACACCATTGCCATTTTTTTTTTACAATGATAGAAATGGATGAGTTGTTACCATTGCCTGTAAAATGTGGAAGCCTTATGCTTAATGTGTTTTAAGATATGATCTAGGTTACTGTTTTTGTCTACGATACTAACACTGACATTAGGGCTAACTATATATCGTCCAAACACACTAGTTATTATTCGGTCGTTTATTGTATGTGCACGTGTAAGGGCTACAATGCCATGTCGTTCACCGTAATGACTCAAGCCGATTGTGCATCCCAATCGCACTTTATCAGTTGATTTGGAATAAAATCTTCACATGTAAGTTCTACGTTATTTATTTTTCATGCACTCAATCTAAAATTCTATCCTTTACATCTGCATTAAATTTTGTAGGCGATTTAAAAATTTTCTCAGCTGCCTTTTTTTTTTAACTGTCATGCCAACTTTTCCAGATATGTGGAAGACCATGTGATATACACATATGCTACTTCCCTAATAGGAATCAAAGGCCTGAAAGGCCATAAAGGCATCGAGCAGGACTGATTATCAAGCCGTTTAAAGTGCAAGTGGGACAATGAGCAACTATGTTGATTAATTTCTTTAAATTAACTATGAGCAGATGCATGTGACAACAAGGGTATGATAGTAGGTCTCCGGACATTTGTCCTGGCAAGCTAAACACTAGAGCTGTCCTAACGGGACAAATACCCCAAGCGGCAAAAATGTTGAACATGCAATAATTCAGGAAGCTGAACATTTAGTCTTGCCAAAATCCAATCAGACATGAGTTTAGTCACCAAAGAAACAGCAACCTTGAACTATGCCACACCCTTAGGTCATGGACAACAATCCTGTGAAATATTATCCATATAAACCCAATAACAAGATATTGCCTGGACAGGATCTTTAACACCAAGTACACCGTGACCTTGATTGTTGACCTTAGGTCAAGGTCATGACACACCCTTGGGTCATGGGCAATAATCCTGTGAGATATTATCCAAATTTATTGACCAAATAAAAAGATACGACCCGGACACGATTTTAATAACCAAGTCCACATTGAACTTGACCTTTAAACTTGGGTCCAGGCCATGACACACCCTTGGGCAATGGGCAACAATCCTGCGAAATATCTAAATCCATCAACCCCATATAAAGATATGGCCCGGATAGTATTTTAACAACCAAGTCCACAGTAACATCCACCTTTGACCTATGACCTTGGGTCAAGGTCATGACACAGCCTTAGGCAAAGGACCACACTATATCCATCTGTCCAGTAAAAAGATATGGTCCGGACAGGATTTTACAACCAAGTCCACATTGACCTAGATCTTTAGTTAAGGTCAGGATAAATCCTTAGGTCATGGGCAACAATCCTTTGAAATATTATCAAAATCTATTGACCAAATAAAAAGTTATGCTCCGGACACAAAGTGGCCCAGGATTTACTATCAAAGAGGTCTTAAGCCAAGGTCAAGGTCACAGTGACCAAATTTTGGTACATGACACATCCCGTTCCCATGTGACATTCACATACCAAGTTTGATCATCCTGAGTGCTATGGTACATAAGTTATCAATCGGACACGAATTGGGACGCACGGACATGGTGATTCCTATATAGCCCCCCCCCCAAAAAAAAACTTCCTTGGGTGGGGTATCATGGTAAATATTTCCAAGTCCTTGAAATTTGGAATCCCAAGTCTATAGAGTACCGGTACATCAACGACTCTGGTGCAGTAACTCTCGTTACAACGGCCATGTCTGTATTTCTGAATTTTGCCGTTTAAACGAATTTAAAATTGCTGATACATACGAATTGCTGCTATTTCGTATAAAATGATAGAAATCAAAATTTTTGAATTAATAAACTTGGAGACAACTATAATTACGGTTATTACCGAACTCTATTGTGTTCTGTTTAATTTATATGTACAGTGTATGTAGTGTATAAAATATTTACGTAGAAATACTGAGTGTAGAATAAACATATTCTAGTTCCTGCATAATTAGTGTCTTATTATTTCAAATGAAGCCATATCAGGGAAGTATAGTTTAGTTCTTAAACTACCGGTATACATCCTTGGCCATATGTACAGGTAAACGCATGTGCATTGTAAAAAAGCAAATAACAGACTAAACTGCGTGCCGGATATTTGGTGCAGCCAGCCGTGAAATCCCTTGTCGATAGTTCCTAGATCGGCAGTTAAGGTAGTCTGCCGGTGTATAAAATTTTAATTGGTATGAAAATGTACATTTGTTCCGTGCTGCCGATGCCAGAAGGCGAATATGGCAGTATAAGCAACACAGATAAGAGCATGTACTTTTATTACGGGCAGATTTCTGCCGATTTTGGAATATGCAGCTATTTCGAGTGACATTGTAACGAGAGTGGACTGTATATACCATTGAGGTTTATTAACAACAAATAATGCAAATGCAGTTAAAACTTTCAAAATTCAATTTACTGCTGTATCTACAGTTGCATACTCATAACTATGCGCACTGTTCACAAATTGATCTTTAATGAAAACATGACATCATGTATCCTTACGCCCCAATATCTAAGTTTATAAACAACATTCGGAACAATCTCGCCTTTTACATAAAAAAGGTCGAGGATATCCGAAAGCATAAACGTCGAATTTGACCCTTGGTTAAGGTCAAATCTTGTATATACCTTCGCATAATTTAATCATAAATCACAATGTTTACGTATGTCATTTACGTCACATTGCATATTAAACATTTCTATGTTTCAAGGCAATGGAAGACAATCAGGAAGTATAATTGCATTTCTAGAATCTAATACCGGTATGAGCATTCAAAAGAAAGTACTATTTTCTTTCGCGAATGAGATTTGGCCAGGAAATGTGGCGAAGAGGTAAAATTTTTACGATCCCTATAGGCTCTCGATCATGCTTCGCATGCTCGATGCCTAAAAAATGAGGCATGGCTTTAGAAATTTTAGTGGGAAAATTCACAACTGCGCAAAAACAAGTAATTCCCATTTACATAAAGCTATTTGGCTTTGTGACCAATATCTTGATTATTTAATGCTATTCCGATTTCAACCTAAACTTTTTAAAAAGCTATGCTCGTTTAAGATAGACTGGAGTTACCTGCTCTTGCTTGCTATCGCTGCACGAAGAGACAAGTGACCACTGCCATTTTGTAGAGGCTATTACCTGTCCAGCAAGTGTTATTTATAGCACAGACAAATAAACAAGAGGCCCAAATGGGCCTATATCGCTCACCTGAGCACAAAGTGCTTATTTACAATAAAATGACAGCTCATTTCAGTAGAAAATTTTGCTTTTTTTTCTACAAGACTTTCTATAAGGTTTGGTGATATTTTGTGCAGTCGTTTCGAAGTGTCCAAAATGTGTCAACCAATCAGAGCCAATGGCGGCCATCTTGGATTAAGGATCAACGGCACGAAAAACACAAACTTTGTAGAGGACCTTGAGTACTTACTTCCTATGAGGTTTGGTGAAATTCTGTGTAGCGGTTCTGGAGAAGAAGTCCAAAATGTGTCAACCAATCAGAGCCAATGGCAGCCATCTTCGATTACTTACTTCCTATGAGGTTTGGTGGAATTCTGTGCAGCCGTTCTGGAGAAGAAGTCGAAAATTTGTCAACCAATCAGAGCCAATGGCAACCATCTTGGATTACGGATGGGCACGAAAAACACAAACTATGTAGAGGACCTTAAGTACTTACTTCCTATGGAGTTTGGTGAAATTCTGTGCAGCAGTTCTGGAGAAGAAGTCGAAAATGCATCAACCAATCAGAGCCAATGGCGGCAATCTGGATTACAGATGGACATGAAAACCACAAATTTCGTAGAGGACCTTGAGTACTTACTTCCTATGAGGTTTGTTGAAATTCTGTGTAGCGGTTCTGGAGAAGAAGTCGAAAATGCGTCAACCAATCAGAGCCAATGGCAGCTATTTTGGATTACGGATCGGCAAGAAAAACACAAACTTTGTAGAGGACCTCAAGTAGTTACTTCCTATGAGGTTTGGTGAAAATCTGTGCAGCGGTTTTGGAGAACAAGTCGAAAATGTGTCAAACAATCAGAGCCAATGGCGGCCATCTTGGATTACGGATCGGCACAAAAAAAACAAACTTGGTAGAGGATCTTGAGTACTTACTACCTGTGAGGTTTGTTGAAATTCTGTGAAGCGGTTTTGGAGAAGAAGTCCAAATTGTGTATACCAATCAGAGCCAATGGCGGCTATCTTGGACAACGGATGGGCACGAAAAACAGAGACTTGGTAGAGGACCGTGAGTACTTACTACCTATGAGGTTTGTTGAAATTCTGTGTAGCGGTTCTGGAGAAGAAGTCGAAAATGTGTCAACCAATCAGAGCCAATGGCGGCTATCTTAGATTACGTATCGGCACAAAAAACACAAACTTCGTAGAGGACCTCGAGTAGTTACTTCCTATGAGGTTTGGTGAAATTCTGTGCAACGGTTCTGAAAAAGAAGTCGAAAATGCATCAACCAATCAGAGCCAATAGCGGCCACCTTGGATTACGGATTGGCACGAAAAACACAAACTTTGTAGAGGACCTTGAGTACTTACTTCCTATGAGGTTTGGTGAAATTCTGTGTAGCGGTTCTGGAGAAGAAGTCCAAAATGTGTCAACCAATCAGAGCCAATGGCGGCCATCTTCGATTACATATCGGCACGAAAAACAAACTTGGTAGAGGACCTTGAGTACTTACTTCCTGTGAGGTTTCGTGGAATTCTGTGTAGCCGTTCTGGAGAAGAAGTCCAAAATGTGTCAACCAATCAGAGCCAATGGCGGCAATCTTGGATTACTGATCGGCACGAAAAACACAAACTTGGTAGAGTACCTTGAGTACTTACTTCCTATGAGGTTTGGTGGAAATCTGGATTATGGATGTAGAAAAACGTTAAAAATTTGATTTCAAAACTGAACCACATATAACAAGACTTCTTTACACATTCCTCTAGATCATTCCTATGCATTCGGTTTGTCTCAGTATCCACTCAGTCTGAAGAAGAAGTTTATCAAAGGCGGGTACCCTCTTTGATCTACTTTTGCCTGTGGTGGCGACACCTGTTGACGGATCCTGACAAAGATGACCACATTTGTAGGGGACCTTGAGTACTTGATGCTTACCAAGTTTCATGAAATTCCATCAAGTGGTTCTGAAGAAGAAGTTCAAACTGTCAAAATGTTTACAACCATTGTTCCACACCCCCCCCCCCCTTTTTTCTTGAAAGTTTTAAAAAAATTCATAAAAAATCCAAAACATGAAATATTGAAAAAATTTCTTCGCAGTAGTATTTCTTACCATCAAATGATCAAATTAAACTAAATTATTGCATCAATATTTATTAAAAGAAAAAAATACCTCTTTTTTGCATTAAAATTACAAAGTCCAAAAAAACATAAAAACTTATTTATCGGATTTCAACGATATGAACAAACTTGAGACATACATCCTTCTAGATCATTCAGATGCAATTAGTTTTATAGTCCATACACTGGTTCTGGAGAAGTAGATTTTCAAAGAGGGGTACCCTCTGAGATCTATTTTTAGCAATGGTGGCGCAACCTGTTGAGGGATTTATACGAAATGAACAAACTTGGTAGAGGACCCCTAGTACTTCATCCATACCAAGTTTCATGAAAATCCTTTAAGCGGTTCTGAAGAAGAAGTTGAAAATGTGAAAAGTTTACGGACGGACGACGGACGAAGAGTGATGACAATAGCAGCTAAAAAAACCGAAATCCGGTGAGATAAAAATAACCGATAACGCATCACTTGAACCTAGTTCAACCTTGTAATGAATTAGTGGTCACCTGTCTAAATATTTTTGTGATACGCATTGCCAGTCTATATCTAGGTTTCTATGAAATATCTTATTTGTTCTTTTTTAGACTGAAATTTATATCTACATATATTATTATTATATTATTTATATCATTATATATATTTCGAAGATCACACGATCAGTTTCCATATTGGCGCTTAATGTCAAATCAGGCCTTGCTCGCGTGTGTTACAAGCGTTCTACTACAATTTCCCCAAATAAGGCAATATGTCACGTGGTCTTCCCCATATTTGGAAAAATTCTCATGAAGTGCCATTGTAATTCATAATCAGCTTGCATCATCAAGGCAAATAAATATTTTAACAGACACAACGAAAGTATAATACATGTTTTAGGGCAATATATTGATAATTTTAGTTAAGTAGACCCATGCTTAAACTTATTTCTGTGCAATGAAATTTCAATAACAAGGATAACAAAGCCGGTTTTGCAAGAACTTTTACTACTTTAAGTACTTTAAAGAAGGTACTACTTTGTTACGTGAATTAAAAAGGCGGTGCAGTGGTAAAATTTTTACGATCGCTAGAAGACTGTCGAGCAAATGCTTGACACTAAGTCCAGAAAAAGCAGAGAATGTCAAAAATCTGATTTCATAATAGAACCAACATGAGCAATGCCTAGCGTGGCATAATACGCCCATCGCTTAATGCGGACAGGATCAATTCGCGTTTGGCATGATTTTCAGGAAAAACATCTGACGTTTACTGAAGTTAATTGCGTTTCATAGCATTCAAGGGTAATAACTCCTGCAGAAATGGTCCTATCCAACCCATCTTAGAACTTGACATCCAAAAAAAAACTTGAAATTTTTTAGAACTAGCCCCCCTCCCCCCCCCCCCCCCCTCCTTAAACTATAAATTTCTCAAAAATGAAAAAAAAGATATCAATACCTGTACAATATGTGGAAGTTGGTACATTTGACTTGTTTCATGGTAAATTTCATAATGTTTTTACAAAAATTAGATTTTTAATGAATTTTCAAAACAAAATCTTGAAATTTATAAGTCCAAGGGCCATAAATCCGTCCGGAAAACATGACCTAGGACATATGGTCACCTCCCCTAAAATTATAGATTTCTCAAAAATGAAAAAAAAGATATTAAAACCCGTAACATATGTGATAGTTGGTACATTTTACTTGTTTCATCATAAATTTCATAATGTTTTGACAAAAAAAATATTTTTAATGAATTTCTGAAAAAAATTTTGAAATTTATAAGTCTAACAGCCATAAATCCATCAAAAGTAGGTCAATCGTAACAAAACTCGAACTGGTACTGACGCTGCTTGATATAAAGCTACAGTGGGGTGCAGTCCTAACATAACATTATGTTAACGTCGTGTTAACGTGAAGTTTGCTTTCCTCTTGTGCTCAGGACTGCTGGGCACACACGTTTGCGTTAACGCAGATTTCCACGTGAACTTAATTTCGAGACCGCGTTAACGCGGCAGTCAAGCGCGTTCACGCGGACTCGAAATTAAGTTCACGTGGAAATCTGCGTTAACGCAAACGTGTGTGCCCAGCAGTCCTGAGCGCACGAGGAAAGCAAACTTCACGTTAACATAATGTCGCGTTAACGTGAAGTTTGCTTTCCTCGTGCGCTCAGGACTGCTGGGCACACAAGTTTGCGTTAACGCAGATTTCCATGTGAACTTAATTTCGAGACCGCATGAACGCGCTTGACTGCCGCGTTAACGCGCTTGACTGCCGCGTGAACGTGCTTGACAGCCACGTTCGCTTGCTTACAACTTAAAACATGTATTAACATGTTCATATAGAAGGATTTGAAGGAAAATCGATATATACATTGTATATTTATATCTAAAAACTTATTAATGTGTAAGTAAAATATTTATAATTAAATATAACCCTTCCAAGTTGAGGGATGAATTTCAGAAATATTGAACGCAATTTCCGAACATTGACTTTAATGATATTTATTCTTATTTTAGGAAAATAATAATAATAATAATAATAATAATAATGAAATAAAAATTAATAAAGATAATGATAACGATGATAATTATTATATTCATATATTATAGAAAATAGCTTAATTAAAAATCATAATAATAAATACATAAATAAGAAATACATGTAAATACAACAATAAACTAGTTATAAATGAATAAACAAATAAGAAATATATACATAAATAAACTAATTAAAAATAAATAAATAAATGAAATTAGAAAGTAATCATGCTAGTATAAACTGACGAAGTACCTTACCTTACTGCATGTCTATGCGATAATTTCCTTTGTTATATTACATATGAAATCCTTAATGCAGGGTGTCATTTTAACATTTCATTTAATACACGTTTTATGGCGACATTCGTGGTAATTTTATTAGATCCATTTTATTTTCTCCATCCGTACTGCATAGAGAATTACGAATATAGACATGTGAACATGGGACTGGACCGAGCGCACGCGGGAATAAATCGCGTTAACGCGAATTCCCTACCACGTTAACACGAGGAGCGCACGTGCGTCCGGTCGAGCAGTCCTAGCACGTGTGCTAGAGCAGTCCTCGCAACCGCTTTTCGCGTTAACGTGTATGTTATGTTGGGACTGCACCCATCTGTATATACTAAATTTCAACTCAATATCTTGAAAGACAGCAAAAAAAATTCCGGAAAACATGACCTAGGACATATGGTCAAACAACCCCCCGCCTTAAAATTATAAATTTCTCAAAAATGAAAAAAAAGATATTAAAAACCGTAACATATGTGATAGTTGGTACATTTTACTTGTTTCATCATAAATTTCATAATGTTTTGACAAAAATAGATTTTTAATGAATTTTTGAAAAAATTTTGAAATTTATAAGTCCAAGGGCCATAAATCCATCAAAAGTAGGTCAATCGTAACAAAACTCGAACTGGTACTGACACCGCTTGAAATAAAGCTATGTACCAAATTTCAACTCATTATCTTGAAAGACGGCAAAAAATTGTTCGGAAAAATGACATCAGACGGACGGACAGCGCCATAAGATAATACGTCCCGTCTAATGACAGGTGTATAAAACAACAAAACTTCTTCACACATCCCTCTAAATTATTCCTATGCATTCAGTTTGTCTCTATAAGCAGCTGGTCTGAAGAAGTTTGTCAAAGGATGGTACTATCTGTGACCTGTTTTTGACTGTTGTGGCACCACCTATTGACAGATCCAGACAAAAAGAAAACCCAAAAGCATTTGTAGGGTACCATGGGTACTTCATGCCTACCAAGTTTCATCAACATCCTTCCAGTGGTTCTGAAGAAGTTGAAAATTTGAAAAGCTTACAACAACGGACAGACGACATCTTATGACAATAGCTCACTTAAGCCATTGGCTCAGATGAGCTAAACAAGAGGCCCAAATGGGCCTATATCGCTCACCTGAGCACAAACTGCTTATTTACAATAAAATGACAGCTCATTTCAGTAGAAAATATTGCTTTTTTTCTACAAGACTTTCTAAAAGATTTGGTGATATTTTGTGCAGTCGTTTTGAAGAAGTCTAAAATGTGTCAACCAATCAGAGCCAATGGCGGCCACTTGGATTACAGATTGGCACGAAAAACACAAACTTGGTAGAGGACCTCGAGTACTTACTTCCTATCAGGTTTGGTGAAATTCTGTGCAGCGCTTCTGGAGGAGAAGTCCAAAATGTGTCAACCAATCAGGGCCAATGGCAGCCATCTTGGAATACGGATCAGAACCAAAAACATAAACTTGGTAGAGAACCTTGAGTATTTACTTCCTATGAGGTTTGGTGAAACTCTGTTTTTTCTACAAGACTTTCTAAAAGATTTGGTGATATTTTGTGCAGTCGTTTTGAAGAAGTCTAAAATGTGTCAACCAATCAGAGCCAATGGCGGCCACTTGGATTACAGATTGGCACGAAAAACACAAACTTGGTAGAGGACCTCGAGTACTTACTTCCTATCAGGTTTGGTGAAATTCTGTGCAGCGCTTCTGGAGGAGAAGTCCAAAATGTGTCAACCAATCAGGGCCAATGGCAGCCATCTTGGAATACGGATCAGAACCAAAAACATAAACTTGGTAGAGAACCTTGAGTATTTACTTCCTATGAGGTTTGGTGAAACTCTGTTCAAGCGGTTCTGGAGAAGAAGTCCAAAATGTGTCAACCAATCAGAGCCAATGGCGGCCATCTTGGATTACGGATGGGCACGAAAAACACAAACTTGGTACAGGACCTTGAGTACTTACTTCCTATGAAGTTTGGTGGAATTCTGTGTAGGCGTTCCGGAGAAAAAGTTGAAAATGTGTCAACCAATCAGAGCCAATTGCAGCCATCTTGGATTACGGATGGGCACGAAAAACACAAACTTGGTAGAGAACCTTGAGTACTTACTTCCTATGAAGTTTGGTAAATTCTGTGCAGCGGTTCTGGAGAAAAAGTCGAAAATGTAGAAAAGCTAACGACGGACGACAGACGGCGTACGGTGATTGATTACAATAGCTCACTTGAGCCTTTGGCTCAGGTGAGCTAAAAAGATTCAGTCCAAGAATAGGTAAAAACCATAGATAGACACACAGAAGGACAGACAGAGATACAGAAACATAGACAATTGAAAAATGATGGACAACAACTGAAAATTAGATTCAAGTGATCTAAAATGATAATTTTCTTTGGTTTATCAAAATTTCACAGCTAAAAATTTTGAAAAATGATAACTTATTTCTTATTGAAAATGTTATATTTTCATGTACATACATAACATTTTGATGAAATGTAGAAATGAAGGCCAGGATAAAGAGAACTGTAGAATACTGCTTGGATCATTCAGATTTCTTTTCTTCCATGATCTTTCAAACAAATCTGACAGAAGACTTCTATAGCGTTGGGCACTATTGCTTTTAAAAACATAGTCATCCAGTATACAGCCTGCTTCAAGAGCCTATAAAAAAAGAAAGGTAAAAATGATGATGACTAAAACATTCTCTCATTGTACTTTCTGTGGTTTACATAATATATGTTTAACTAGAAAACTGACAAAGTCAGAAGGGCCCCTTAAGATGCCTGTCACCATGACTTGACCTTAATTTGGGACCAGTAGAAAGGTCATGTCATAACAAATGCAGATGCCAAATATGAAAGCCCTGATTCAAAAAGTTCAATAGTTATGGTCAATGTTAAAGGTTTTCAAATGCAAGTCAAAGGTCACGTCAAGGTCACATGATCAAAAATTTTGGTAGCAATGAAAATGTCTTGTAATAAGGAACACACAAGCCAAATATGAATGCCCTAGTTCTTATGGTTCAATAGTTATAGTCAATGTTAAAGTTTTTTAAATTCAGGTCAATGGTCACTGTCAAGGTCACATGATAAAACATTTCGGTACCAACAAAAAGGTCTTGTCATAACTTCATAAGGAATACGTATGCCAAATATAAAAGCTCTACCTATGACAGTGTATTAGATATGGCCAATGTTAAAGTTTTTTGTTGATGGACAGACAGACAGATGGACAGAGTGATTACTATAGGGCACCCACTTATGAAGTGGAGCCCTAATAATATTTAAGGAAATTTCACTGCTGGTATAAGAGTAAATAACAATTCAAAAATGCATCCATATTTCAAAAAGCCATTGTATATAATGTTGAAAATGAACAGGAACATAGGTTATCTTCAAAGAATATTATGCTATAAATTGAACACCATGTGATCTGATGAAATGCTATATAATGGCTATTTTATCCAAATTTTAGGATTTTTCTACCAAAAATTGGACAAATGTGTTTAATATATTATATAATTCAAAATAAGTATGTATAAGAGTTTGATTAAACTAAAATATTTCTTCAAACTTAAACCCCTGAAAATTACTTTATCTAAAGTTGGTAAAGTCAACAATCATCAAATACAGTTGGGTGCAGTCCTAACATAACATACATGTTTTAAACATGAAAAGCAGTCACTGATTTAGCACACACGTAAGGACTGCTTGACCGGATGAGCATGCCCTCTCTGCGTTAACGCTTTAGAAATTGGCATCAACATGTCATTGACTTATTCCTGTCTGCTCTTGATCTAGTTGCATGTTCACATGCTTAATTCTTCCCATGCCATGGTACAGATGGGGAAAATAAAATGTAACCAATTAAATTGCCTAGAATATCACCATATATACATGAATTACATGTAATTTTGTTACAATGTCAGCCCTCATTAAGGGTTTCATTTGTAATATAACATGCAATTACCATGTATAAGGTATTTATGAAGGACTTTTTTTTCGGGTCCGATTTATCGTCATCCTTGCCTTTTCCATCTTGGCAGCATCTCACATACGCATTAGTTTCAGAAGAAATATGATAGAGAAATCATTTTGAAGCCATACTTTGCATTAATCTAGTGGAGTAGCATTGTCAGTCTCAAAACTGCAAGGGAGTTTTGGTCCTGACAGCAACTGACACGTTGGCAACTCATCGTTTTGATGTCAACTGTCCCAGTCAGAAGAACTTCCATCTGACACTGAATTCATAGCCGATGAATCCAAATTTTCATTTTCACTACTAGAAATGTCATGGCTATTAAATCCTGAAAATTTTCCTTCACTACTTTCATGTAAAATGTCCAAAACCCTCTGCAATCCATCATCACTCATTGGAATATTAGGACCTCATTTTAGCGGCTTTCAGGTTGTTTATCTTAATTACTAATCAACTTTTTTGCTATAAATATGCAAACAATGGAAAAATCATGAGGGTTATCGAACGGAAATTTTAAAGTTACCCTCTGATTAGTCAATAAAAATAGGGATAAAAATGAAGATATTTTTTTAACTTTCCCTACTTAAAAACTTGTCTATTTTAAGAGGCGTGAATACTCGTCATTATGGATACAGGCTAAGTCATCAAATCGTGTCCTTTAGGGGTAAAGGACGGAAAGCTTTCAGTGGCATAGAATTCCTTATTCGAAAATGGTAAACAATGAACTCCTAATGCTACATTTTATTTGTATTTTATCTACAGCGCCTCACCATGTTCACAGTAAAATGCTTCCTCTGTTATACTTCTTAGATTAGTGTAACTTTCAGATTATTTAAGTAGTAATTTTTTTAATGTTTAAATGATCTAAAATGTTTACTAATATTTAAATTTCTGCACTTATGTTGAATCCTTAATTCATTTATCTGCAAGAAACAAGCTGTATTTGTGAAATATGAATGTCCCCGACTGCAACTTTGTCAGTATAAGCTGTTATCCTAAACTATGTCAAAATCCAAGGTTCAGGTTACAAGGTCAAAATTTTGGTAGCAATGGAAAAGTCTTGTAACAAGGAATACACATGTGAAATATCAATGTCCTATCACTTACCATTCAAAAAGGTCTTGTCACAAGGAATACACATTGAAATATGGAAGTCCTATCTCTTATCCTTGAAAAATTATGTGGAATATTAAAGTTGATTTGGTATGATGAAATGAAACAAATGAACAAACAGACACTCCAAAAACTATATGCCCATGAATCTTTGATTAGGGGGGCATGAAAAATATCATAAAAAATAACTAGAATTTTAATGTGTCTGTGTGTAACAGATGCCCCATTGTCAGCTAAGGTAGTGAAATATAATTGCTAGAGAACTAATATTTGAAAATTCAAAAAAATTCTAATGTTCAATGGCAATTACTCTGTAAAATATTACCAGTACACACCC